>CM076579.1:1100010736-1100670141 GCA_034641835.2 Pinus albicaulis
ATACCATGTAGGAATTTACAGGGTAAGTTTCGTAGATCGAAAAACAGAGGTAACTGCTCATAAAAAGATCACAAATCAGTACACCAGTATTATCACATGGTTAAAACCCTCGAAGAGGGAAACAGTCCATGGCCTGAGCCAACGTAGCCACTTCAGGAAATTTATTAATATAAAAAGAAAAGTTACATATGTTTCTCTTATAAATGGTTACCGAAAAAATGACCCTCCATGCTCTTTAAATGGAGATCATGGACCAATCAGGTGTTAAGCCATGGATGAAGTGTCATTAATACCGAGGAGAGAGTGAACCGTCAGATCACTACAAATCATGACCGTCAGATTACAAGTTACAAATTTACATAGTAAAGAAATACACTTTACCTAACTCTACACTAGACTAAGTTACTCTTAACTATTTCCTGTTTCAGAATATCCTAAAAAAAAGGTTCAATATCCTAGAGTAAACTGAGTTGGTGGGTCCCCTCAATCTCCTTAGAATTTGGGCCAATTAACTATGGAATCTCTTGATACCTCAAGCCCTAGCTCTAGGATCAAGTTTTTCCTACGTGTTCCCAAGGCTAGAACCTAGTAGGATCAACTTGACCCATAGAAGTAAAAAGTATTACTTGATCCTTTCCCATAACAATTTCTAGGACAGGAACATCATTGGTTGTTAAATTCCATCCCCGAACCTGGGTTGGGTCCGCTTGGCCTTGTGTGGTCCCATTTGGTGTCAAAGGCCTTTCATCAAGGACCATTTGGGAATCCAAGTTCCCAAAGGATTTTAGGGATTGAGAACTTCCTTAATAAGTCTTATTATTCTCCGTCAACCCTTCAATCCCCCTCCTCTCTCCCTAGAGGATCAAGTCCCTTGCTTAAAAGGAAATCAAGTCCCACTCTTTATTCTATCTTAGGGAAATGGTTTATGGGGCCACTTCCCACCTACTCATTGACATATACTCTATAAGTGACTTCCTAAACTACTGGGACTCCTCCCATCGGTGAGAATCTGTGAAGAGAAAGGAGCCTTAGTTGTGGTGAGAATGGGCTAAGCCTCCATCGTTGCACTTGTCCTAGAAGTTTCCCTCTTAGGAACCCCATTTAGGTCCGCTACTATTTTGAGTGGTAACAAGTTGTTCAAAATTCCATTTATGAACAAATTTTTGGTATGCCCACTTTTTCCATACTACAGCTCCAAGATGAGAAGTCTAGGGCTATGGAGGTTACCCTTCTTTTGACTGAATTAATTCTCTACAATATTGTAAACTAGGGCTTGTTGGCTATCCCACTTGACTGCTACTTTAGTCCTTCAATGTATGTAGATCCTTAGGCCCTACACACCTGCCCTTCTACCAATCTTGTTGTCCTTCACAAGTACAAGTGTTAGGGATATTCTTTGATAGTCACCTAACAACCATCCAATTGTACTTGGAATACCATCATTGTGTCCAACCACAGTAAGTTATTTTTACTGATCTAGTGGCCCACAATATTGTCTTTATCTAGGGCTCTTTAAATATTCCACCTAACAATGGTTTGAGTCCTCTCAAAATCATTTTTCTTGTGTATAGAGAATTTGATTTTTGTTGTCCAATCTATGAACAAATATGAACTCCTCCTCTTCTCATTCTTCTAACAATTTGTAGATGACTAAACTAGGTCACAAATCAACCACTAACAATCCAGAGACTAATTTTTTATAGGTTTCTTCAGATATTTGTCTAGAACTCTATGGATAGTCCACCAAAATCAACTCATCTGCATGTCAATCCATTCTTCATATGGCACATTTATTCTAAATGCTCATTCTTCTACTCAATTTCCACCCTCCTTTGGATCTACTATCTCCACACATATTGAATCTACAAACGATCTTCCAGGTCTGCGGTCTATATTGCAGAAATAAACCTCTCTCTAAGTGTGACAACTGCTCTTCTGCTACCCAAATTTTTCATATCCTTAACGGCATACCTTATGAACTGAACATGCTAGGAAATTCTCCTAACTAGGGAATGCTATAGGGTAAAATGCTTGGGTTTTTGGTTCTCGAATATCCCTCTGAGGGCTTTTCCGTGCCCGAGAAGATAGTAAGATTAGTTATATAGTTCACAAAGAAGAAGCGTATATGTTCATATCAACTTTAAACGATCTTGATGGAGTAAGATAGAAGATTACCTGTTTATATATCTTGAAGTATTTTGGAGAGCACTAAGCAGCGAAGCAGGGATCCTTCTTCACCAACTCAAAATCTTGGCCATGTGATCAATCAAAGCACCCGTGCAATCTCTACCACAATATACATTTCCTATCAATTATGTTAATATATGATAAACATTAAAAAATGCACATCTAATCCATTCATCACATGCTATATAAGTAACTGAAGAACAATAACAATATTGATGCATTGAATGGACAAAACAGATACAGTTCTATTGATTTATAAAAAAGGAGGATTAAAACCATCGGTTGTACCAAGCCCTCCTCAGTCTTCCAATCTCTCTTTCTCTTTCTCTTGAATGTGATGATGTCTTAATCAACAAGTTCTCAATGAACCTCTTTGATCTTTGACCTTCACACTAAAACAATAAACACTCTGCTTCACATGTATTCAAAAAACCTTCGACCTTGGACCAAGAGCCTACAACTCCATTTTGTAGGAGATGGAGAGAGAAAACCTTGCCTTTCTCATTCCACTAGTTCTAAATAGAAAAAACAAGATGTCTCCTCAACTTTCCATGCTTTTTCCTCTCTTGAGATTCTAGTTGTTTTTGGCAAGACCCAATAAGAGATTAGTGCCTTGCAGTTTCTATTTTAGAATGACTCTCTGTGAGAAAAAGTTGCAGTTTCAAATCATTCTCCACGTGTTTCCTTGTTTAAAACTCAAAACATAGGTAACACTGCCCTCTAGGCTAGACATAGCATTGCCCTAGCCACTAATGTGACACTTTCATGGATTAGGTGCATTATAATGCACTTTGGCTATTATAGGGGTGTGTTGCCTTAGAAAAAGTAGGTTTAGTTTATGCCTCTTTATTCCTTCCATACTTATCTTCTCCTCTGAGCTGATGAGGAGATTATTTGACCTATAATAGATGCTCCCTAAAGTGTGAGGTCAGAGACAAAGATGATGGCCGAAATACTTTATAAAATTTGTAGTAGAGATAAAGAGATTGGAGGACTAAGGAAAACTTGAAACAACAACATATGTAAAAAAATATAGTATCTGTCTTGAGTCAGGCATTCCCATGCTCAGTAGCTAATCAACATGATTTCTCTATTACAGAGATATAAGGAGTATGTCCACTAATAAGCATAATGTGGAAGTGTCTGTCATAATAGGATCAGGCTGAACAAGCTGTCTCCATAAATAATTATCAAAACCTGGGGAAGGAAACACATCTGTCATGATGGAACCTTTGCCCCAAGGTCTTGGCTGCTGCTTCACTTAAACTGCATATTTCTCGACATGTGAATGAAGGAGCTGTCATCAAACATGTGAGAAATCATCTGATTACCATTCAATAATAAAAATTGTTAACAGACGCGAAGGTGGCCACCGATAATGATGATGATACCTAAGATGCACAGTACAATCTATTGAGTGTGAATGAAAGGAATTGAAGTCAAACACTTGTAGAATCATTTAATTGGGAGCCAATGATGGGGACCCCCAATCAAACACAAGATCACCTGCCACTTATGTCTGCAAGTATCTGGGTACTGATGAGTTTTTGGACCAACTTCCTAGATAATATTTTGAAGTCGATAGGAAGAGATCTGTTGAAAGGTAGGAACTGAGGCATCCTACATCAGTCAACACGAAATGGAAAACAAATGATTTTTCTTTTGATGGAAATAATGAAGAGAAAGTGGGAATAACTGACGACAAATAATTTCTAGCATAATGAGTTGTTTGGTTGATATGAGGAGTAGTAGATAGCGAGATCTTTTTGAACAATAGAAGGCACTATAATAGGGTACTAGGAAACTGAGGCTTAATAAATAACAAAGAGTTTGTTAGGATTTTATCGGTGTAGGAACACTGGGAGGTGAAGGCTAAACTCATATATGGTAGGGTTCAGTTAACTGTGAAAGAATTTTCTGGGAAGTGCCGTATTCAAGATTTTTGCTACCAAATCGACCTTTCATAAATGTAATAGAGGTAGTATCCATTTTGTCCAAATTTTTCCCTGTCTGATTAGTTTTAATGAGTCCAAATGAGTAAAATCGGTGAATTTTTCATATTTAGAGAGTCTGAAAAATTTCATCAAGTACAACTCTGGGGAGGTACCTTTGTCATGTCTTGATAACCGAGCATGACAAAGGGAGAATAATAAGCCCGAAACAATTCATTTTCCGTAAGTTAGTTCATGTAAGCCGGAAAAGTGAGAAATATATGTTTGATGGATGTCTACCTCATTTTGTTATGAGTACGAGGAGATGAAGTAAGCTCAGTATTCTTTATGAAATCTTAATGACTCCAACAGAGAAAAACTCGATGCTCTCCATGAAATTTTAACGAGTCACACGGAGAAAACTTTGAAAAAGAGGAAAATAATGGCTCTTGATTCTCTGTCGTTGTATTTTAATGAGCTCGACAAAGAGAACTTGGGGTTTTTTCAGTTTTATGAGCTAGAAAAAGTCCCTAAAAAGAAAGCTCAGTGCTTCTTCATATCATTTTTAACGAGTCTGAAGAAGAGAACTCTACGTTTTTCAGATTAACGAGAGAGAAAAATACCATGAAAAGAATTCTCGATATTGACTTCGTGTAATTTTAACGATTTTGAAGAAAAGAACTCCAGGTTTTTCAGATTAACGAGCAAGAAAAATACCATAAAAAGAATGCTCGATAGAGGATGGTGAGGTTTCCAGGAAGAGGAGAAAGTCGGGTGAGTAGTCAGGGGCACTAAGGAGTGGGGCTGAAACAAGTGCATGTTTTAAAGCGTCAAATGACCATTGAGCTTGATCATCCAAAAAATATAGTGTTCCCTTATTCAGTAATTGCATAAATCCTTTCGTCATCTCAGCATAGTTGACAATGAATCGACGTAAAAAAATTTCCTTCCCTTGCAAACGTTGGAGTTGGAGGATGGATTGTGGCACTAGCAATTCCACTATCGATTTAACCTTATCGGGATCAACCCTAATCCCATGCTTGGATACAATGAAACCTATAAGACGCCTGGATTTGACCATAAATATGCATTTATGAGGATTCAGACATATATTGTAGAACCTACACCTGGCAAAACTTTCTTTTAAATGAGCAAGGTGATCAGGTCGTTTCTTGGAATGGGCCGGGAGGTCATCCAAGTAAGCCTCTACAATATGTCGAATGTCATGAAAGGCATAGTCCATAGCCTGCTGAAAATTTTCTCCAGCATTATTCAAACTGAATGGGAGTTTTTTATATGCAAATGTGCCCCAAGGATAGATGAAGGAAGTTTTATGTTGGTCTTATTTTTTAATTGCAATCTGGTTATAGCCCGAGAATCCATCCATAAAGGAAATATATTCGCATCTGACGCAATCGTCGAGGATCTAATCTATGAATGTCATAGGATAATTGTCTTTAGGACAAGCAGCATTTAGATCATGATAGTCAATGAAAACTCAGATGATGCCTTTTTTTTTTGTCTACAGGAACCAGAATGGAAACCCATTCTGTCAAAGGAACGGGATAGATGAAAGCAACGTTTAAAATTTTTTCTACCTCAATTTTGATGGCAGCTGCTTTGCATGGGTGGACGAGTTGTAGTCGTTGCCGAAATGGTTTGGCATTGTCATAAACTTTGATTTCGTGCTCGACTATAGATGGATCTATGCCATGCATTACATCATAAGACCAAGCAAACTCATCGCAAAATTCCTTGAAAAAGGATATGAAGCGCGCAATTTCCTTCGGATTGCAATTTTCTCCAATCTGAATGTTTTCCACGATACCTGTTTTGAGTGAGATATCTAAGAGTATTTTCTTAGAAATATTACCCATGTTCCCTGTTATTTGAGTGCTGGTGACACTGCCCCCTGGTATAGAGGCTAAGAGGTTTGAACTCAGCAAAGGGTTCCAACTGAAAGGGTTGCTAAAAGGAACCGAAGTAGTCCCACTTGTGAAAGGGGAAACCGTAGGTCCCGACATGGTTACGGTAGGAGTAGATCCTAAAGGACTCGGTGAGTTACTCACAGTTGTGATGACTGTAGGGTTGGGACTAGGCATAAGTTGACTACTGAGTTACGAAGTGATGGCATAGAACTGACAACTGGCAGGGAGGATGGTGGCGAACCTGGGATGGTTGCTATTGGTATCGACCCTGTGGATGCCGGTTGTGAAATGGATGTTTGTATGGCCAAAGATAGGTCTTGTCATGGTGGAATCTAAATTATCAAGGTTTTTGATGGATCAGTGAGTGGAGGATTGTAATGAGGTATGACAGCTTCCATGGAAGGGTCCTCCAGAAATTCCGTATGATATGAGGCTATGCAAAAATCAGGATTCGTCAATGGAGACTGCTCTTTTGCAGAAGGCACGGGTTCACCAAGGTTCAATTCTTCCTCAGGAGTCAGAGGAGGTAAACGTCACTGTCATCAAGATAGATGGCATGGATAGGATGATGCCACGGTGACCTGTTTATTTTTAACAAATTTTAATAAATTGTGATGTATTATAAAGTCTCAATGACAGTTACCACACACCTAAAAAAAATGAAAAATGAAAAAAGGACTCTCTAAATCAATTAGTAAGTAGCCAGAATAGGGTTCCCTGTTTGAGTACTACCATTTTCTAGAGATGAAACCAAGTATCACAATAGTATACAGAGAGGGTTGGTCGAAAGTACAGTTACGGTTACTCTAGAGAGGGCTGGTCGAGAGAGGTGTAAGTACTCTCGTGAAGACGAGTACCCTCCTAATGTCTGAAGACAGAGTAGGTCCATCTGTTTTAGGTACCATGACAGCCCATCCCAGTCACCTTGTGTAAGTCCCTAAAAATTATGGCCACTAAAAATACCTCAAATCACAGACATCATCAGGGGGGTAATGGTCTAGGGCAGTATGCTATATGGGAAAAATACCTAGATCCCTGATCTAGTTTCGACATCCTCAAAGGGAACCCCAATATATAGAATGCCCACCGGATGCAGTCAAATGCGGGCTACCTTATTGTGCACCCAAGTGTTGTCTCGCGCTTAGCTCCAGTAAAGGAGTGGTCCCGATAATATGAGTGCAGTAGGATTTCGCTCGTTAATGACTCTAGTTTCAAGTTTTGAGATCTTAGGTGATTTTCTCACTTTTCCTAACCCAAGATTCTAGCTTGAACTACTATTGGTGTGAGCTCAAAAAAAGTAATGTGATTGATTTTATTATCACTTGATTCCTATTGTACTTGATTATTAGTCTTGCGGAGGGGGATTGGACATATGAAATGTGATGAGACTCTGACTCAAAAAACCATGCAAAAATATGCTCTAAATGTTCAATTCGGTGAATAGTATTTCTACAATGAGAGGTTTCTTTTCAACATCCATGTAGTAAACATTCAAATAACACATTTCAAATTGAAAGATTTAGACATCAATTTATCTCGTCTTAACAGTCCTTTACCTAAAATTTTCAGAATTAATCCAGCTAGATGTAGAAAAACTAAAAAAAAAAAATTCTTCTAAAAAACAAATGTATTCGACACTTAATTTTTAAACAAGAACAAACAAATAGTACTGCTAGCTGGTAAACAAGCACGGGGATTTAGTCAAGGAGTGGTTCTAATGGCCAAAATATTCTACAACCAAAAGGAACACAACACACGGGTGAATAGCAATTTTTTGGCTGAGTAACGCATAGGTTCTGAGAAAAGACCACGTTAATGTAGATACTAACGCACTGTAATCAAATCTGGGCCGCATTATAATGCTCTGGAATACTAACAAAGACAATGTTATCCAGGGTAATGTTCTTCAGATGGCCAAAAGGGAATAGGACCAAACTCTATGAGATTTTGAAATGTCTACTGGGCATAAAAGCTGGTCAGAAGGATATGTGAATAAAGGAAAGAAGGAGGAATAAAAAGAAAAAATCCTGAAACTTGGGGTTAAGCTACCCAACAGAGTCGCCAATTCTGTTATAGGGTAAAATCCTTGGGTTATTGGTTCTTGAATATCCCTCTAAGGGCTTTTTGGTGCTCGAGGCAGACAATAAGATTAGCTGTATAGTTCACAAAGAAGAAGCATATATGTTCATATCAACTTTAAGCGATCTTGATGGAGTAAGATAGAAGATTAACTCTTTCTAGATCTTGAAGTCTTTTGGAGAGAAATAAGCAGTGAAGTAGGGATCCTTCTTCACCAACTCTAAATCTTGACCCTGTGATCAATCAAAGCACTCATGTAATCTCTACCACAATATAAATTTCCTATCAATTAAGTTAATATATGATAAACATTAAACAATTCACATCTAAGCCATTCATCTCATGCTATATAAGTAATTGAATAACAATAACAATATTGACACATTTAATGAAAAAAAAAAATACATTTCTATCGATTTATAAAAAAGGAGGATTACAATTGTCGGTTGTACCAAGCCCTCCTCAGTCTTCTAATCTCTCTTTGTCTTTCTCTTGAATGTGGTGATGTCTTAATCAAGAAGTTCTCAATGAACCTCTTTGATATTTAACCTTCACACTACAACAATATACGCTCTAATTCACATGTATTCAAAAAAACTTCAACCTTGGACCAAGAGCCTACAACTCGATTTTATAGAAGATGGAGAGAGAAAACCTTGCCTTTCTCCTTCCACCAGTTCTAAATAGAGAAACCAAGATGGTTCCTAAACTTTCCATGCTTTTGTCTCTCTTGAGAGTCTAGTTATTTTTGGCAAGACCCAATAAGAGATTAGTGCCTTGTAGTTTATATATTGCATTGAATCTCTATGAGAAAAAATTGGAGTTTCAAATCATTCTTTGCGGGTTTTCTTGTTTCAAACTCAAAACACTAGTAATGCTACCCTCTATGCTAGACATAGCATTTCCCTAGCCACTAAAGCAACCTTTTCATGGATCAGGTGCATTATAACACACTTTGGATGTTATAAGGGCATGTTACCTTGGAAAAAGTATGTTTAGTTTAGGCCTCTTTATTCCTTCCATACTTATCTTCTCCTCTGAGCTGATGAGGAGGTTATTTGACCTGTAACAGGGAACTATACTTGTGTACTTCTAATTTTTGTGGAAAAAACCCTATCCACCCATATAAAAAACCATGAATTTTGCCTCCATAAGTGACTCAACCTAGTTCATATGGATCCATAGATTCTAGGCATTTATTTGACTGAATCTTGACATGAACTTCAGATCTCAATGTCAACCCTCAAACTAGGGTTACCTTAGTCAATATTACACCTATGTCTACTTCTGTTCTTGCTCTAAATTATAGTGGAGGCCCTGCTCCATTTATGTTGGTCTTCATCATAGACCTTGCATCCTACTAACCACCACAAGACAAGATTGTATCAACCCTCCCTTATATTTCATGTAGAAAATCTAACCAACGAGATTGAATCTGATCTGGTAATGTACTAAAACAATATACTGAAACCTTCCTACAATTTGCAGAAAAAAACATTATCGCACAATCACATATAAGTATGAGAAATAATTATCAATCACACAACACAAGATGTATCTAGGGAAAGAAGCTTCTCAAGACCCCTTATCTCTATTGTGTATTAAGTCAAGGAATCATGAAACATACAATGCCCCAGCACTCTACCAATTGTCTCCTACTGATCTAGGTAAAATTAGTCTAGTACCTAGCCAATTCTATACCTTCCTTCAACCTCTCTTTCTCCTGCAATTACTAGGGAATCAACTCCCTATTAATTATGAAAATTAGCTTTCCTTTATTGTGCAATCCATCATGACATCCCAATGACTTTATAATTTCACATGGGAAATTTTGTATAAATACAACTTATAGTTATGTTTCCGTTAACCTCTGTCTCAACTGGGTCTTCCTTAGAACTGACATGAATGCAAATATTAATAGTGAATTATAATTTATCTCATTGATCGCTCATTGTGAATTAAATCTAATTTAATTTAGTGGACCTCTCACTAGCTCATCACACCTATGCCCCACTAATGCATCAACTGCAACTGGACCCCCAAAATATTATAATCCCTCTACATGCCTCATCTTATACCCTCATGATCTGGACATATGCAGGAATGAAATAAAATATATAAATAAACATAAACACAGATATGCAGTAGGAATAACACTTCATTTCATTAATATCAAATACTGAAAAATGCTTACAAAATAAATGGAAAACAAAATAGCTCGGGAGATGGTAGCTTATATTTGAGAAGAAATGTGGTGGCCACATGCCTCTGAACTATGTTAAAATACGTCTCAAGGGCCTTTTCAATATTGAAAAATAAGAGAAAACCATAACCAGAGGAGATGTAACACCAAGAGTTTATGGGCCTCGTTGGGGGTAGTTGGGAAGCCAAATTTCCAGGGTCATAACTTGGTCATATGATCTCAGTTTCATGCACATGATAACTTGTTAGAAATATCTCTCTGAGGACTACAACTGCTAACATGAATTTTACGAAATCACCAAACCTTTCATGCCCAAAAAACATTTTTTAGGGCCTCAAAACATATTTGGAAGCTCAAGCCCAAAAAACTGACAAAAATAGTAAATTGTGCTATAATTAAGGAAATTAGAAAACTAAAAAGAGACAATGGTGAGGACCCAAGTGGAATAGGCAGGTGGCCACCAATATCCACCTCGATCATCTCAACTCAAATTCCTTGATCTAACTCAGTCATCATGACTTAGTTAACTAACCCAAGTTGTTATGAGATGAAATTACCATTTATTGTCCAATTTATTTAAGGTAAAAATAAAATAGATGCCTCAGATTCCTCACTCTTGGTACATCAAAATTCATCACCGGTGTCCTTTCTGGTTTCCAATTTCACTATTTCTTGTTTCAAATTTCAACACTCCCTATCAATAAGAAAGGAATTCAATCTATCTCGATGTGGTACCTTTAAAATTTTGCATACAACACTTCTGTAGTGTTGTTTGCACCTGCAAATCCTAAAACTGAATAGCCTCCAAACAACTTAATTAGTATAATTAATTTTTCATCAGAGTCTTATGAATTTTGCTAGCTACTACACATGTCTACTAGACTCTCTACGCTGCTATTGATATCTGCCTATGTGCCCTTTGCATTGTTGCCAAATCTTATCTGCACTCCAGTATCTAGCATATGTCACTCTAATTTTTGTTTTCCTTACATCTAACTACATCCATCTAACTGATCCTTCCTGCTACTGTTGTACTGTGAACTCCTCGTAGCTAGGTTTGATCCATGAGACACACCATCTAAATGGAACCTTCCCAAATTTCTTATCTTGGGATTATGTCTACACATCACCCCACCTTTCACTTGGAGGTATGGTTGCATGTGCTCCCTCTACCCATTTGGCTAGAAATTTCCCCTTCATGGAGGTCTCTACTTGAGTGGACGCTTCCACTCGGTCTCCTATCTGCTTCTCCAATTGTGGCTTCTCTAACCTTCTGATACTACTTCTAAGGCTACATGTTGAGAGGTAATTTGTACTCCCTCTCAACATCCAAGTCTCTAACCTCTGCTTTTATCCTCAAAGATTTGGATGTATCTAGTACCTCAAGTGCATATAGATTCTTGATTTGTGCACATTGTAATTGTCTATTGTTACAAAAGTTTCTAAAAAATAGTTCATTTTAAATCAATGATATCTCCCTCATCCGAGATCTGAATTGATTTTCCATTTTGGTAGATTTTTGCAAGGAATCCAAATATGCTATTTTTTTCTAAATATTTTACACCAAAATATTTAGATATTATTTACAAACTTGCTTCCCAAAAAAATCATCCTCTGATACCATGTATAAAATCAAACCAACAAAACTCAACCTGACCTTATAATGTACTAAAACAAGATACTGAGTCCTTCCTACAATTTTTAGAAATAAAACACGATCGCACAATCACATATAAGTAAGAGAAATAAATTGTCAATTTCACAACATAAGATGTGTTTGGGTAAAGAAACTACTCAAAACTGATCTATCTCTATTGTGTATTAAGTCAAGGAATCACGAAAAAATACAATGCTTTATCTCTCATGAGATTCTCTAGAACTCCGCCAATTGTCTCCTGCTGATCTAGGAAAACTCAGTCTAGTACTTAGCCAATTCTCAGTCCTTCAGCCTGACTTGATCATGCAATTCCTAGGGAATTAGCTCCCTATTAATTAGGAAAATCAGTCTTCCTTGATTGCGTAGTCCATCATGGCATCCCATTGAATTTATATTTTCACATGGGAACTTTTTTATAAATACAACTGATATTTATGTTCCCTTTAACCTTTGTCTTGACTGGGTCTTCCTCAAATCTAAAATGCATGCAACTTTTAATAGTGAATTATCAGTTATCTGATTGATCACTCATTATGAATTAAATATAATTTAATTCACTATTTGACCTCTCACTAGCTCATCACTTAGTTAGAACTATTTAAAATGATCTTAACACATTTAATTGAGTTAACTAATTCACACATGCACCCAACTAATACATCAACTGCAACTGGACTCCAAAAATATTAGATTAGTCCTCTACATGCCTCATCTTAGACCCTCAACTCGAATTTCTTGAGCTATCTCAGTCATCATGACTTAGTTAACTGACACAAGTTGTTATGAGATGAAATTACAATTTATTATCCTATTTATTTAAGGGAAAAATAAGTTAACGCCCCACATTCCTCACTCCTAGTGCATCAAAATTCCTCACCAGTGTGGGTGCATTTTTTTTTTCCTTTCTAGTTTCCAATTTCAACGTTTCTTGCTGCAAATTTCAACATTTCAGAATTTGATTTGGCCTTCACACAAAGACACCATTGAAATCACATGCCGAGATGCTAATGAGAAACCTTTCTTAAGCTCTATCTGCAACAAGAGAAACAAAAATATGACATCCTACTTCCTAGCTCGAACCAACCATTAAGGTATGCAAAATTCTTGTGAACCCTCACATGATGATATTCCTCTTGAAGGGGGATCATGGCCTCCCTTTAGAAACCCTTACTTGGCCCTTTTACTCGGCCTACTTTAGGACTACATCTCTCTTCTCCCCCTTGATTAAATGAGCTCCTTCTCACTTGTTGTTCATTCCTTCATCCTAAGGCCTCCTTAAATATTTTTTCCTAAACTTCTTAAGAACCCTCTAGAACTTACGGGTTTTATCCACTTAAACCTTGAGAAATATTAATTTTCTTTTATATTTTAAACCCCATCTTGGGTCCAAAAATCCTTTATTGACTGTATAAAATGATCTTTTGACTGACTCACACAAGCCATCTCACTAGGCTTGCTGGAGTACCATAACTCTACAATTTCAACAACTCGTCTAGTTGTATTAGCTGTATTTGAGTGACTCTTGTAATTGACGAAACGTTGGTTCTAGTTTATTCGTAGAGCGGTGTGAGGCATGATAACCTGGAAACGGTCAGAGAATAGACATTGAGGAATGAAAGGCATGCTAACACATGAGGAAAATGTCAATATTTATTGAGAAGTATTAGAGTGTAAGGGCATACTCAAGGATAAATAGATCAAATGGAATTGAAAGATAAATAAGACGTATCAGGAATATCTATAGTTAAGTGTGCTAAGGACAAAGGGTGTTATGAGAAGTTTAGAATAGGATTTACAGGAGACAAGCCTGCGGTTGTTAGATGGGGCTCAAAATAGCAGTTTTATACAAAGGGATATTACTTTGTGCTAGGCACAACAATGTTTTGCCTTTAGCTATTTTTTTATATGAGATGTGGCACACTTTGGCTACATGCTCATGTTTTAAACTATTCTATGTAATTACATATTTTACGTTTATATGTGTAAGTTTTGGGTTACTCGAGTTGTGTCAACTTATATCTTGTGTGCCTTGTGCATCTTGTGGTTCTTGCAAACTCTCAGTTAATGTTCTACTATTTATATGAACTTAACATAAATGTGAAATATTTCCTATGTAAGCTATGTTGCTTAGTTTTTTTATGACCATGGCTAGATCATGTGAACGTTTTCTTGATAACTAGTTAAGTGGGACAAGTTGAGCTTGGTCATGAGTGGCATAAGATGAGTTATAGGCAGTTCTTAGGTGAGCAAGGCACGATCTACTTGTAGTTGGTGCAATTGGTCAAGTTGTTGTGGTTGAAGGAAGCCAATATTGTCACATGAACTTTAGTAGCCAAGGAATTGATTGGGTTCCTAAGTTGTAAAAAATTGTAAAGGCTAGATGTGAGGACATGAGTGCCAAGGTGTGCTAGGGAATGCTAAGATGTGTCAGATAGTGCGAAGGCATGCGAAACATGCTAATATGTTCTGATTGATAAGGCATGCCAAGTTGTGCAAGGGTCTGTCAATGCGTGCCAGGGAATGTCAAGCAAAAATAGGGAGAAACAAGTTAAACTACAAGGAAATGAACACATAATAGGGTTAATAAGTCATAAATTTACCTTTTCCAAGAGGGCCATGCTAGACACACCAACACTAGATGCTAATAGGTTCCAAGTGAAAATTATTAGTGAATTCTAAGTGCCAAGTTTTCCTTTGTTTCTTCTCATCTACTTTCCAATAGTTGATCTTAAATAAATTTAATATTAAGCCATTCCAAATCATACCAAGGCATGTCAACGCATTCTATACATTCTAAGACTTTCCAAGCACCAACACATGCCAAGTGCCAATATGTTTCATAGAGTGTTATGCATGCTATGAAGTGGAAGGTAATGTTGAAGAGTGATAAGGTGTGATATAGAGTGCTAATTCATGTTGAGGAGTGTCAAGGAGCACTAGGAAAAAACATTAAGGGAGCACTAGGTAAAAATTCATGGAAATAAATGAAAATGAGGAACATGTGCCAGGGACTAGTGTTAATGAGTGCTAGTTTTCATGCCAACGAGGGAGTGACAAGGTATGATAAGGATTGGTAAAGCATGCTAGGGAATATAAAGGCATGTCAAGAAGTCTCAAAGTGTGCTTGGGAGTTCTAGTGTGTGCTAATTATATGTGCCAAATAGTTCCAAGATATGCCAATACATGCCAGGTGCTAAGGATGTGCAGGGTTCCAGGGTATGTCAATATGTGTCAAGAAGTTTAAAGGAAACAAAAGGAAGAACCAATAAGAGGGATAATAAGCCGAGACTTTATCTTTTTTAAAAGAGGCATGCTAGCCACACTAATAATAGGTCACAATATATGCCAAGTGGCATTGTGTGCCAAGTTCTAATGTATGGCAATGCATTCAACCAAGGTGTTCCAGGGCATGCTAGGGACTACATGCATGCCGACACATGCTATGAGACTTCTACGTTGTGCTAGCACATGCCACCATGTGCTTGTGTGTCATTGTCATGATAATATGTTCTAGGTACAAATATTTTCCAAGACATGTGAAGTGCTAAGAAATGTTAGTGTGTATCAAACCATTAATTTAAGGTGTGCCCGGATTGTTGAGGAGTGTTAGGTATTTATCATTAATAGGATTGACAAAGATTGATTATGTATTAAATAATATATTTCCTACACACACTAGTGGTACTTATCTAAAGGGAATTTTATATATACTAAACTTAATAGATAGGAATCATGTGTTGACTCATAGGAAAACTCTATTCGACTAGTCATTACTTGACAAAAATGATACACACTAATTACTTCTTAAAAAATTGACCAACTCTAACCACTATAGCCTTGGACATATTATAAAAAAACTCCACAATAATGGTATTAAATCATTATATTTTGACAAAAAATATATTAAGAAGCACATAATGTCATCAAAAACTCATTGGAATGATCAATTATGACAAACATTTTTTGACCGTCACCAAAAGTAACAAAAAGAGCATCGGTGAGGGTCATTTAAAGTTTGTCACTAGAAGTGTCACCAAAGAGAGAATTAGTGACAAGCCTTTAACAACCCTCACCAAAAGTGTCATTGAAAATGGGTTTGGTGACAGACCTTAAATGACCATCACTATATACAGTTATAGTGACGCTTTTTTAAGGACCGTCACCATATGTGACATTGGTGACGGAACTTAAAGGTCCCTCACAAACATGACCCTCATCAATGTCCCTTTTTCTTGTAGTGACGTGGAAGACCCCTCTAGAGCATCCACTCCTATTTCGGTCAAAACTCCCTCCGCAAATACCTTGGTCTCAATATCAGTATATGTTTCATCTACTAGATTTCCATTGACCCTCATTAGTGATGCATATTTGAACCATATTTCTCATGATGATGCGCTATTTAGCTCAGACGCATCATGTGTTCACTCTTCCTTCAGTCATCCCATATTCCATTCTGATGAAGACATTATGGAGGCCATGACCACCCCTAATTTTTCTGGGGATGTTATGTACCATCGTGCATACTTCCTTCCACAGTAGTCCCATGACCAGTATGATGTGGAGTCTAAATAATTCATCCATATTAAGGTCGATTGGTTTTTTCTGCCCCTGACATCGAACCCATGAATTCGATCCACATACAACTTGTGGTCATTACATTGGAACCCAATGTTTGGCCAAGGGGGAATACATTCTAGAGGATTTAAATGGTCAATGCCTTCCTAACCCTTGCAATCGACTTTACCTCAAGAAATTTTAACCATAGAATCTCCCATCTACATTCGTGTATTTATTTTTGTCATGTATTTAGGTAGCTCGCATTGTCCATCATCATCTCATTTTTTTTCTTATGGTGCCTTTTATATGGATCCATCATCCACACCATATATCGGCTATGCTGATGGTGAAATTCGCTTCTCCCAGAATCTAGCCTCGAAAGCTTGGGCCATTTTTACACCATTTCATTCATTAGTCCTCTCCAACGACGTATGAATTGGACATTTTACCAATAACAATGTCAAATATGATGTAGTGATAGGTTTTTTAGTTGATTCCCTTGATCATCACATACTTCATCTTCATGTTCATTTTGATTCCTTGCTGCTTGTCATGCAATTGAATTATGTGTATCATGTGAATAACCATGTCATTTTTAGAAGATATTTATGAGTGAAGTTCTTAGTGCATGAATTTGAAATCATTACATTAAGTCATGTGCCTAGAGCCCAAAATGACCATGTAAATAAAATTGCAAACAGTATTCTAGATTGGAACTTGTCAAATGTATTTAACACAAGACAATAATCATAAAAAAAATGGCAAACCATACACTCTTCACATATAAAAATATGCATATCCATAATATGTGTCAAAAAATTCATAATTTTTTTGAAGTCCACTACTATAAGTACATTCGACATGCTCATAGAATGTTACAAAATCAAAACTAGGGCACCACACACCCCTAGATCTCGCACAACTTGTCCAGCCATCACCATTCACTGCATGACTGCTTGCAACTAAAACGGTAGCCCTATACATCCCTCGATTTACTAGTCCTCAAGATCATTCCATGTGCGCTCAGATATGTCGATCAGCATCAACTCGCACCTACAACAAACATCCTCTGGCAGAGCCTCATAGACAAGTCTCTGGTCTCCTCTCACTCCAATGGACTCTGCAACCCCATATACCTTGTCAGCTTCACCGTGCTATATCCGCATAAAAAAATTAAAGAATCAATACCACATACATATAATAAAAAACATAAAATTAATCATATTGTATTGAAACTTTCACTTACCATCTGGCAGCGATGCTTCACCTAACAAAAATGACAAGTCATGGCCCCCCTGAAAGTTCATACCATTGCATGGATAATTATTTATATACAGAAACATATGATCTAAATGTGCGAATAACTTGGGTTGGAACACTCATTTGACACCCCTGCTTCCTCCTCTCCATAGTAGCTACCCCCAACAACACTTCCTGGCCTCCCGAGGCCCCCATCCTCAATCTCTAAATGAGGCTAAAATGTGGGGATCTTCTTGAAGAAGAATGAGCATCACACAGTACCAAAATCACAACCATGGTTCACCTATCTCTTTCATAGTGACAAGTGTTGTTTCATAGATGACATCATCATCATAGGTCCCACTCAAAATATTATAAAAAAACATCATCTGTGCCCTAGTGATATGGTGGAATTCAAGGTTTTCTAGGTTTTGCAGTATTACTGTAGTGACAGGTTATGTCTATATCATTAGTAGATCACCGATTGGAATGTTCATTCCCTTATCACACACAACCAGTCTACATTGGAACTCCATGAACTCTAATATGTTTCACCCTCGTGGTAATACTGGATGTATATTTCCCACCACTCCTACTAGCGGGATTTTGGTCAAGAAGTAGATGTCATGTATGGCTAACTCGATTATGTGCCCCTACACTATAAATTCCTCCTAGTTTGGATCTGAGTTTCTACCTATCCTAGACACTAATGACTGCCTTGCCCTCATCAGTGGGTTCTGAATCAACTTGAGAACCCTGTACCTCACAAGTGTGCCTCAAACCACCTAATCCCCCTCTATATAGGCATGAAGGGAATACAAATCTCTCGCTCTCTTTCTCTCTCTCTCTCTCTCTCTCTCTCTCTCTCTCTATTTTATCTTCAAATATACCATACCTGCACAAACCCATCATGGTTTTCAGTTTAGAGAAAGATAAACTGCATCCTAACTAATCAAGTCCTTGTCCCCAGCCAAAAAAAGGACAACAACCACTTTATGTTCAACTAGCAACTTTTAGGACCTATACCTGCGAGCTCATAGTTTTCCCCTTTGGAAAATTTGAGCTAGGTCATAGTACATTCCCCAAAAAGTGCGAGCTGACCATGATGATGGTAGAGTGTTGTTCGGGAGCTCCGAGAACCTAGTTAAAAAACTTAACCGCTAAAAAAGTAGTATAGGGTAAGACCACCAACCTGCAACTAACATATATCGATTCCAATAGTCGGTTTGTCCACTAGGATCACCACAAGCTTTAGGGCCTCCGCCTCCTCTCTAAATTCACCACAGCTCCAATAGAAAATGAATTAAATTTTAGGGAAATCACCCTATTAAAAGAAAAAACCTAATTTTCCATTTGCCAATTGTGACCAAACGATAGCTTGGTTTGACGAACCATAAAAAAGGTTGGAAATATCTCACCAAGCTCTGAAATGGGTATCCTTTTGTTTCTGGTAATTTGACACTTCACTTGGAAGCCATTTTTCCAAGAAGGGTCACTTTGCCACCTCTCAAAATTGGGTTTCTTCACTTCCATTAGTTGTACTTGGGGCACCACTTTTCCTTCATATTTGATAGCACGTGTGTTGATTTTCCTCATGAGTAACCATCTTTTTCTCATGCTTTCATGGCCCCACCCGACATATTCTGTGACAACCTCATTAATTCACCCTTCTTCAAAGCATCTGAGTTAGGTCACTATCACATTCATTTAATGTGTATCGAGTCCCCTTACTTCCTGTTACAATATTCCATTAATTTTTTTTATTTACCCTCTCTCATGTCACCCATTTTAGCCTCCAATCATACTGACCTCCATCCCCCCAGGAGTCGATTCAAACAATGGCAGGTCATCCTTGCTTCTTATGTTCTCACAAGGGAAGTCATTCGTCCACTACTCAGTATCTGCGATTCCATAATCATCCCTGGTGTCAGTCCATAAGCTGCCTTAATATGATCCCTTGTGCCTTAGTTGAGGATTCCTCATTATCTCACCTATGGTGGAACTCCTTGTGTCGACATCAATGCATTAATTCTAGAGGATAGGTCTAGAGGGAGGTGTGCCTTACTTCTAGCTCCCATTCTTGTTCAGTGCCTAGGATCAGGCAAAGTGACTCATCATTTCCCTTTGACTTGATTGTTTCCCATTTTCTCATCTTCAACATGATCTAGATTCTTATACTTGATGGTTCAATGATCCAACAAGTGGTACAAGTGATTCTCGGGTGCATGTGAGATGTTTTAGACCTCATGATGTGGTGGCCCTTTAGGTATCCCCCAACATTCCCATATGACCTCATATTATGATACAATATCAGATGCAGCTTCACATATTTTATGGGTTAGTTCCAGCTACTTGCATCGCCCATACAATGCATGTATCATTTACATGATCCATTCATATTTTTAGAGTTGTTCCTATATAAGAGGGATTTTTTTGTTATTATTATTTCTTATGGACTGAGATATTATTGTATTCAGTCTCGGTTGTTGTCCCAAGTGCAATATGTAGGTGGTGTTATCACCAAATTTAACTTGATTGGATACTCATCAAAAAACTCAGTGTAACTGTTTCAAACCACTTCTAACTGAAGATTATCCTCTTCAGTTTGAGAGGGCTCTCTCAAGGGGGTTTATGATTTTGAATAATGATAGTACTAGACGGCTAATTCTATAGAAATTGTAACTTATTTTGTATGATTGCAGGTTGAAAAATGCAGGCTTTCTACCATTGAGCTTATGGGGTCAACAATCAGTAGTTTCAATGACAATGGTTCTTCACATGGAAGCTGAGGCGGATAGAGGTTTTAGACAGAGCCAACTCATACACACAACATAAGGAAACATAGTCATTTCATCACTAAAGGAAGTCAGAGCATAATATTATGAATTCTGAGTAATTAGGGATGAAATCTACTGAAATTTATATAATGTTAGATAAATATCAATAAGATATCAAAAACCTCATGAGAATCTTAGGTCTATAAAGCAGAATGTCACTTTGCATTATTGATATTTGTCAAAAACATACAAGCAACAATACTTTGATATTCTCCAACCCCTTACTACTTTGATGTTTGTCTTTAAATAGACATTATTTACAACAAGGATGAGCAACTTGGTGGCTATATCCTTGAATTCTCCTATGACACCTTTCATAACTAAAATACATAACTTCTAATGGAAAATTGACAACTACCCTTTAAGGAAACCATCTCCTAATAGGACTCTAGCTCCTATTTATTACATTTCTCTATCCTATCTGTGAAATAGTTACATGATGGTTACAAAATAAATATCACATGCTCGAAGGACACATGGCCAAGTTCATGTCCACTTCACATATTTAAAACATCCTTAGACTTGTGGAGCATAACCATGTTTTTTAGGAATGGATGACCCTTATCTTCAACACTGTTTTGGCTGATGACCTGTCTTCATGGCACTCTATTTGAGTCAGAAATATCTAATAATAATATCCCTTGACATGCTAGAGGAGTCTAGTTGGAAAAAACAACTTTTAAGATGCTCAAAACCTTCAGCAATTGCTAGCTACAAAAACATGACAGTTTCGTAGTGAGTTTTGGTAGGATGTGAAAAGTGTTTTCTTCACCCATTTTCTTCACTCCTTTGTTGTTCCATCATTTTATTCATGTCATGACACCTTACCACCATGGATACCCCTCCTTGAAACATGAAAAAATTTATTTTAACAACAAAAAGACACCTACAGGTTTTTTCGTAGCATATATCTGGCTTTAAGCTTGAGGTACGCTACGACACTATGTAAAAACCTAGAAATCACCCCTTTCAAAATTATCTTCCAAAGATGACCTCCAGCTACAAAATATTGATTCTCTGCATGTTATGAACCTTCTAAGGCATATTACATCTCAACTGACTACTCCTGTGGTGTTTCCCCTTCATTTACAATCAGTTGAGCTATATGCTCTTCTACCACTGTTATCTTTAAACCTTTCTTTTTCAATTATTCATGAATCAACTCCAATTTCTATTCATGGTCTTGCAATTTTTCATTTAATGCCCTATTCTTGTATTACAGTTGCAGGTTTACCTTTTTGATGTGATTTACCTCTCCTCTTAGATGATGAGTCCACTTTATCATGTTTTCTATATTGTCCAAGGTCTTTGAGACACTTGTGACTTGATCCTCCCAGATTTTCCTCATTTGTTAAAAACGAGCCTTCTCAACTCTATGTTTCTTTGCCTCTTTATTCAAAAATGATATCTCCTTGCCTGCCTCTTTAAGTTTTTGCTTAAGGGTTTCAATTTCTGTTTTTTCAATGATTTTCTCTTTACCCTTGTTTTGTTTAATAACCAGCTCCTCTTTTGCAGGTGAAGAGAGATCTATGATGCTTAGTGGCTGAGCAGTTTCACTGACTTTCTAACTCTGTTTTATTCCTTCTATGACCTTTCTTGCATGTCTGATCATCGGATTTCTAGCTTGAAACATGAAACCAACATCATCACCTGCAAACTCTAACTTTTTATCTGTCTTTCCTTTATTTATCTTTCTTCCCCCATCTTCAACATCTTCAAATTGAACAATGGGAGTTTCTTCAATAACAATTTCATGCAAGATTTCCTCTAAGTTACCCTTAACCACTGTTTGGCTCATAGTAACTCTCTTGCTGCCATGTTTTCTAACTGTTGGCTTCTATTTTTCAGGTGTGGTTTTAGGTGTTTGAATCTTCTATAAAGGCTCTATCTCCATGCTCACTTGTTCGAGTGGGGATTATCTATTCCATTCTTCAGCTTCCTCTGCCACTGTAGGTGATGAAATATTTCTAGGTTTGGAAACTCTTTTAGGAGTGACAACATCAACTTCAAAACCACTCACGAACATAAATGATGTCCAATCTCTGTCTAGTCTCTTCAACTCCTGTCACACCAAAAAATTAATCAAAGCATGGTGAAAGAGAGCTGTTTTAATTCCTTCTTTATTAACTTCAACCTCATATTACATTTTACCTAGAATTTTGTATAAATAAAAGGGCAAGTCAAGTGATCTCTTACCCACAAAATGCAGAAGAAGCCTGAGGTAGTAGGAGTAGACCATGTGAAATCTTCCTTCAAAGCTAAAATACTTTTGAATGATCATCAAAAACTTTGAATAGTTTTCCTTCATGAAACTCATGGGTATGGAATTTGTAAGATCAATTTCACTATTCTCTAGTTTGATGAAGTCCTTGCAATCCCGCATGGTGAGCTTGATTCCTTTAAACCATTCTTCCCCTCCTCTAGGGATTCCTATTGCTACTAAAATGTTTTCTGGTGTCACTGTGATGTTTAGCATTCCCACCTTTGAAGCTGTCCCAGTGAAACTGTTAGCAAAATCCATGGAAACCTATAGATGACAACCCTATAATCGTTGAAAAAATTGCAAGCAACCTATTCTTTTGAAAATATCCATGGTCGTTGGGTCCTCATTGAGAAAATTCATGTCCATGGGCTCATACCTATGGCAGTGACCACATTTGTTTGTTTTCTTCCTTGTAGCCATGGGTGCTTTATATCTTCTCAGCCTCGCTTGCTTGATGACACCTGCAACCTATGAATCTGCCAGCAACCTTCTTGGCTTATTGAAGCAGCTCTCCAGAAATCCAATAACATGCAAAGATAAAGAGGAGTATGACAAAAAGATTTATTGGGTAACATTTTATGGTTTAAATGACAAATCATGCCTTAATCATGACACATGCATGCTAAAAAGGGTAATGATGACCTCATAGATGGATTTGTATGTTTTAATTAACCCTAACAGACTCGATTGCCCTCCACCCTAACTCCTCCAAACATGAACTGACACTTCACATTAGGTTTGACAAGACAAACAAGAAAATAATTTTTTGTAGCGTATCTAGTTTATTCTTTGATAGTTTCATTACAAAACTATTAGGAAATTTCGTAGCGAAAATTGTTATTTCACAGTGTAAAATGCTATGAAAATTTGTAAAAATGGCTTAAGTGTCCTTTTCAAATTTAAACTCTTGGGAAATGAAATCTAACACCTAATGATGACTGGTCGGACACGACATGACCTAAATGGAGGCGGCCTTGAACCTTAGGATAGGTTAAAAATGTGAAAAATGAAATTTTCCTATACCAACTTGAAAAGGATTAAGGAGACCTTATCCTTTTGAGGAGTGAACTATATGACCATGTCAAGTAGTGTTTCACAAAAATTATGAGTGATAACAGGTGGGGTCCATTATATTTTTTTCTAGTCCATTTATGCGAGGATGTCACGTACCATTGGTCATGGACTTTATAGTTCAGTCTCATTTGACTGGGCACAACATTATTCTTTGTACTTTGTCATCTCACCGGGCATAGGTATGCCTCCCCCGCCTCACTGAGAATAGATACCCAAACATTAAAGGAGACTTATGTCATTCGTAGGTCTTACCCCGTTGGTCATTATCCTCTCTCTCTTCACTACATCAATGCATCTCTTTCTCTCACTCACCTTCACTGTCTAGTGATTGTGTTCTTACAACATACTTCAGTCATACTATTAGCTCTTAACGCTCACATGTTGGGGGGCAATATGTTACACCAATTTTTGGTGATATAACCATTTACAATTAGATGGATTGAATTACACCATGTAAGACCAATTTTACCATACTCAAATTGCCTTCAATATAAGAAATAATTTAATAAACCATGTTTTATTAAGTTATTTCTGGTTCAAAAAAGAATCCCCATTAGGAATAATTAAATAAATCCTTATTTATTTGATTTTCCTCTAGGAATAATTAATTAAACCATTTTTTAAATAATATTATCGTTCATATTTAACCCAATTATGAGAAATAATTAGATAAATATTTGTTTATCTTATTTTTCTCCAAGAATAATTAATTAAATCATTATTTAGTTATTATTCTTTGTTAAATTTTACTAAATCGCCTAGAAATAATTAAACAAATCATTATTTGTTAATTATTCCTCAACCACATTCTTGAAATGATAAATAAATAATTTATTTGTTTATTATTTATAAATAAAGGTATTTAACAATTTAAATACATTTTCCCTCCAATGAAATATAATAAAATATTCCAAGGAGTTATATCTAGATTTGGTTTAATAATATTTTATTATTCGTCATTATCAAGGATAACTCAATATTTTGATATAAATAGAAGGATTTTCCATTCATTATTAAATTTGATCACTTTCATTGTCACGCTTTGACCATTCTCATTTATGTTGCTACCTTCTTTTCTTCTTGAGCTCCCATAGAGTTTAACATATTTCTGGTTCTCTACATCTTTGAGAGAGAAAAACTTCTGGATCTAAAGTGTTGAGGACAACCAAGAACCCATACCATTGAGGGGGGTCGGTAACATCATTCTTTCTTCCCTTCCCGGGTGTTATAATACATATAAAATTATTTATATCTTGTCTTTTCCATTGGATGTATGGATCATTTCTTATTCTTTTCACTCTTTAAGTAATTTGACTGCATAGATAGAGTTTTTGGAAACATTTCCTTTAACTATCACTTGTAGATCTAAAGAAGTTAAGCAATCATCTTTGTTGTTAGGGTTGTTTGTCACACACAGCTGAAGTGAGCTCTTTTCATACACTTGCATTAATAATTTACGTTAACAACAACTTCTCAAAACCCCTATATCTCTATCGTGTATTAAGCCAAGGAATCTTGAAACAATACAATGCTTAATCTCTCATGATATTCTCCAACACTTTGCCAATTTCCCCTTGCTGATCTAGTAAAAATCGGTCTAGTACTTAGCCAATTCTCAACCTTCCATGAGCCTGCCTTGCTCACGCAATTCCTAGGGAATTAACTCCATATTAATTAGGAAAATAAACCTTCCTTGATTACACAATCCATCATGGAATCCCAATGAATTTATAGTTACACATGGGTAGTTTCTATATATATAATTGATAGTTATGTTCCCTTTAACCTATGTCTCAATTGGGTCTTCCTCAGAACTAACATGCATGCATCTATTAATAGGGAATTATTGATATGATTTATCACTCATTGTGAATTGAATCTAATTTAACACACTGGACCTCTCACTAGCTCATTACTTAGTTAGGACTAGTGAATCTGATTTTAACTCAATTAATTAAGTTATCTAATTCATACCTACACCCCACTGATGGATCAACTATACAAGACCCAAAAAATATTATAATTTGTCTACATGCCTCATCTTAGACCCTCGTGGTCTTGAAATATGCAGGAACACAATAAAATAGAGAAATAAACATAAACACATAGATTCAGCAAGAATAACACTTCATTTCATTAATATCAAATATTTAAAAATGCTTACAGACATAATAGAAAAAAACTAGCTTGGGTAATGGTAGCTTATCTCTAAGAAGAGATGTGGTGGCTACATGCCTTTGAACACTGCTAGAATATGACTCAAGGGATTTTTTTATTATTGAAAAATAATATAAAATCATAAAAAACTAAAACCCTAACCCAAGGAGATGTAACACCAAGAATTTATGGGCCCCATTGCGGTTAGTTGGACAACCAAATTATTGGCGTCGTAACATGGTCATATGATCTCAGTTTGACGCACATGATACCTCGTTAGAAAAATACCTTCAAGGAATACAACATTGTATGCCCAAAAAACATCTTTTGGTGCCGAAAAATGCCTCCAAAAGTTTAGGACCTGAAAAAATACCAAAAATAGTAAACTGTGCTATAATTAAGGAAACAGAAAAACTGAAAGAGACAATAGTGAGGGCCTAATTAGAATAGGTGGGTGGCCACCAATATCTACCTCGATCACCTCAAATAGAATTTATTGAGCTAACTTAGTCACCATGACTTAGTTAACTGACACAACTGGTTATGACATGAAACTACAATTTATTGTCTAATAAATTTACGGGAAAAATAAATTGGATGCCTCACATTCCTTACTCTTGGTACATCAAAATTGCTCACTAGTGTGGGTGAATTTTTTTTGGTCATTTCTGGTTCCCAATTTCATTATTTCTTGTTTCAATTTTCAACACTCCCTCTCAACAGAAAACGAATTCAGTCTATCTCGATCTGGTACCTTTAGAATTTTCTGCACGAAACACTTCTCTAGTCTTGTTTGCACCTACAAATACTTACAATGAACAACCTCCAAACAACTAAATCGGTATAATTCATCTGTCATCAGACTCTTTTGACTGTTGCTATCTACTGCACCTATCTACTAGACACTTTGTGCTGCTACTGAATGTAATATTCCTAAATTAGAATGCAACTAATTGGAATATTAATTTTTCTCTTGACATGTAGTTAGGTGAATAAATGGGTAAGGAGGCCCATAAATATATTAAGTAGGCATAAAATCTCTCAGAATGTGAAAAGGGATCATATTCATAGCTGGATTAAGCACCCTCATATGCGAACAAGGGCTAATGCATGTGGAAAAAGTCAATTTTGACCAAGTGAACAACACTAATATGGGAGGAGTGAATCATCAATAGAAACAACCCAGTGTGAATGAGGATCAATTTAGATAGTTAGAATAAAAAAACCTTGGCTGTGAAAGGAGATAATGCATGAAGACTAAATCAAGGTTGACCAAATCAAACAAAACTGTAAATAGAAGAGTGAAACTAGTGGAGACAACATAAATTTGGAGGATCCTTTGCATGGAAGTAACCTCATAAATGGGTGGGACCCATGGTGAGGAAGTTCATCAAGTATATAATGGAGGGAATGGCAACCATATGGGTTATGATGGAGAATATGATTTTATGATTGAGACTGTTTAGAATTATTTCATTCTTCAACTATTTAGCTAAGTTTGTTGTAGTGTTTAGTACAAGAGTTTTCGCATGTGGGAATTCCCCACTCTTCCTTGGAGGACTTGTTGAAGAAATCTGAGAGGAGCATTCTGGGCATCATTCCCACTATCTATCATTGGGCCAAGCAGTGACCTATATCTAGAGTTCATTCCCTTGGAGAAACTGTGTTATTTTTCATGGTGTTGCAGTGGGAGGGTTAAAACCCTTGTTTTATGAGCTAGTTTCCCAGGGGGAGGATCGACCTTTTTCCCGAAAAGCTAGTAGGAGTAGCTACAACCATTTATTTGTATTATCAGCCATACTTATGTAGTGCTTTAGCTAGACTACGTGATTCAGCCATAAATCTACAACATATAATTCTTGTAACTCATGTCTATCAAGAAACCCTTGCCGGTTCATCTTGGATTTGTGTAAAGGAGACTAGATCTCAGTTTTTAAGCTCTATTGATTAATATATCAGTAGATCCATTTTTTCTCTCTATTTTTGAGTATAAACCCTCAGTAAATTGTGTTGTCACTTGCTTCAGTATTTCCGTGTTGCAGTAGTCATGGGGTTGCAATGTTTTTAGGTTGTTCTGGGCTTCGAAGGCTTGTTTAGCTAGGCTACAATGATTTGTTTATGATCTCCTTTTACATTTTGCTGCTATAATGTATAAAATAATGGATCCATGGGCTGATCTTGACTATTATAACATTATTTTCTAAATAATGCGTTTTTGGTGTTTATATTGCTGATTTTCCCATTTGGGAATATTACAGTGGTATCAGAGCTCTAATCTTGGCTCAACCTATGTACTTCAACCATTATAGAGTCTTCTCATGGGAAGGAGAGAATCTACAAAAGAGATCAAGGAAAACCCTTATTTTTTGGAGGGAATGAGTTCTCAAAACTTCTTCTTGAAACTCTATAATGTATCAGCAAAGATATCAAAGAAATGAGGAGGGAAAAACATGGAGATCCCTCAACAAGTTTTTTACATGAGGAAAGCTCCAATTCCTAATATTATGGGTGTGAGTATTCAGCCACACCATCAGATTTACAACGCTTTACCAGGCCTATGATCGCAGTAAGTGAAAAGGAGAAAGGAGGTGTGCCAAAGAAGGAGAATATTGGTGATTATTCGCAAGAGTATGAATCTCAATATAAGAGGTTCAAAAGGTTTTTGCAAGATCAAGGAGGAAATAAGCACAAGATGCAAGTAGCATGATGTGGGTAGATTATTTGTATCTACTTTTTATGGTTCACCTAAATGTTTAGCTAGGGCTTGGGTGGAGGAGCTAGACACCTACTTGCAACAACACTAAGTTTTAGAGAGTGAAGCCATCAAAGTAGCAGAGCTAAATTTTGAAGGTAAGGCTTATGATTGGTGGCTACTTGAATCCTTTTCATTAAGAAATGCAAATACATCTACTTATGCAAGGTTCACTAAGAGATTAGGGCAAAGTTTTGATGAAAAAAATTCTGAAACACCTTCGGTGAAGCTAGACAAACCAAAACAAACAAAACCTTTGCATGGGTTGGAAGGATCTGTGAACCCAACTCCACTCCAAAAAAATATTGATGGGGATGGAAACTTTTATGATACCTTTCCAAGGGCAAGATACCCATTGCATGAAGAGATTTATTCTCAAAAGAAAGGCACGAAGATTCCTCCTTCAAGGGAAGACCAAGATCTAGGCTCTCTCATTGTTGATGAGGTATTCTCAAATATTGAGAAGGAAGGAAGTAATAGTGCTATCACTTTAGAAGAAGAATGGTCACTAAATGGGGATGGGAATGAATCTATTTCTTCAAGAGGAGGATATTTTTCAATTTTGCAAAAGGTTCCAAAGGAGCATCATGTGACAATGGTGATGGGTTGCAACTTCTTGATCAAAAGAGGAGAAGAAAAAGTGGGTCAGCATCAAAGGATGGGGAGAATACACCCTTGCTTATTTCAAGGGGTTTATATTCATAATAAGGAGAATAATTTATGTAGTAAAGGGTGGGAGAAATCAGTCCGCTCATTTATACAGTATATTTCAAATTTTCATGTCTCTTTGCATGGAGGCATTCCACCAGGGTGACCCCCTAATTGGAAGATGAGTAAAGTGTTCTCTCAACATAGTGAAGTTGTTGGACCTCGTATATTCCCATGTTTTCATCATGAAATATCATTGTTTATACCCTAAAACTCTAGGTTTTTAGCCCATTCTGTACCCTAATTCCATCACTTGCCAACAAATACTCTTTATGCTTTATTATCATCAATTTTATTTAATTATCTAAGATTAAAGATGATTATGTCATGGTTTAATCATGAAATTTTTTTTGAAGTACATTTATGATAGGGTTCCATCACTGAAATCACTCACAAGCCAGTTGACGATGAGATGCCTAATTTAGGGTTTTGGTACTTTCGACGTGCTTCCGAGGAAAGCCAAGGGATTTTATGGTACAAAATAATGTTTTAATACCTTCTGATGCATTTTATTGCATCCAAGTCGCACATGTGGGTCCCTAGGAGTTGATTAACAAATCTGCTCAAAATGTGTAAAGTTTCCAAACTGCCATGTTTGACCTCGATGTGTGTGCAGCTACAAGTGAATCTATAAACTCTAATCAAATGGGTTTGTTAAAAATATAACCAATTATTTATATCCAAAATGGTTTCTGCAGATTCAAATTTTTCTAAAAGTTATACGTGGGTCTTGGAGTAAGTTTTGTAAAAAATAATTGTTTTTTCAGAGTTCTAGAACATTGCAAGAAAAGCCAAACAACCAACTTTGGGATTGATTTCCGAGGAGCTGGATTTGAATGAGACAAATAAAAGAGAGGATTTTGTTGGAAACATAAAAATTTAGTCTCCCTGTGAACATTTTTCCAAAATTCCTCATGGTTAGAAAGATATACTAATAACTTTTAGGTCAGTTTGCTAAAATTGTTCAATTTTCCACAATTGAGGAAAATGAATAATTCGCCTTGTGAATCTTATAAATGTCTCAGCAATGGTTTGTGTTCTAATTTTGAGAATATTTTGAAGGAGGAGGATGAAAAGGTGTGAACATGAGAGAAAATATTGAAGGAATGTATGCAAGTGAATTTATGATTTGAATCTTAATACAATTTGAATTTTCCATGAATTCTTTGTCAATGTTATGGTTTTTTTTAATATTTAGACATTGATTTAGTTTAGACTTGCTCCATGAGTGGCAAGGATCCATCATAGCCTGGAAGCAAGTTTTGTAAACATCATAGGATAGAGGTAGTATGTTTGATTTAGATCTAGGTGCATGGATTTTATTTGAAAGCAATTGTTAATTAGATCTCATAATTTTGATTATGTACTCAAGAAGGTAATTTGTTTGTTTTATTAAAATTAAATAGACATATCATTTCCAACTTGTTGCAAGCTAATGAATGGCATTGATCAATGATTTTATTTCATGAATAACCCCTTTGTTACATGTTTACGATTTAAATATTTAAAGGTGCTTCTTAATTGGATAAACCAGAGATCGATAACTCCATTTGTTTTAAATATGAATTGAAATCTATTATGTACCTTATCCCGTAACATTGTGTTTTGGAAACCAAGTATTTGAAATAAATGCAATGAGACCTTTAAATCATTCTTTGAATTTGTATTTTATTTTTGAAATTCATTATGATTGTAGTCAGTTATTGGTAGAACCATTAGCCAGTGTGCTTATGTTTGAATGATTTCTTGAGTTTGATTAAAGAAGTTTAAGGATATGACAGTTTCTTATTTTGTATTCTCTCAGATCTGGAGCATGTCAATTAGAATATTGGTTTACTTACGTTCTTTTGAAGCAATTGCAAAGTGGTGACAGCGGTTAGTTTGAATTCTTATTTGATTTGTTTTATGCATCCCGAGAATTAGATTAGTTGAAGTCTTGTTTGTTCATTGCCTTAGTTTAAGATCACTTGAATGAGAGTGAATTTTATTGGGATTAAGATTTAGCATAAGTTTGGTATCATTTTAAATTAATTTTGATTGGTTTAAGATTCTTGTGTTTAGATTAAATAGATCTTAGTATTTAGATTGAGATTTTCATTTAGATTAAAATTATTTCAATGAAAATTTGTATTGCTTGGCTTATGATTAATTAGAGTTAGTTTCATTTGTACAGTGATTAGAATTTCTTATTTTCTTAAGAATGTTTTCCTCAATTGATTAGCTTCAATTAGAATAACAATTTGTACTTAAAAAACAAGTTGATTCCTACTATAGTCTAGGTTAGATGCTCTGATCTTGCATTCCCTGCGCTTGTACCTCGAACCTTACGAGCCCTGGATTGATAATTTAATGTTGGAAATCATAGAAATATATTTCCCCAACATTTTTCATGTTGTTGTTGGGGAGGTGCTAAAGGGATCAAAGCCTAGCTGTAGGGAAATCAGAGGGTGAAGAGTGTACAGTAAGATGTGAGTGAAGAGCTACGCATCCACTATTGTGGTGTTGATACAAATTTTGGTTTCCGAATTAAGAAATTTTGGTGAGTTTTTATTGAAATTAGCATTCTTTAATTTATTTAGATTAAAAATTCAAGTTCTTTAAATATAAACCATTTTTGGGGCGCTGTAAGAACCCCCTCTTTTGTACTAATCCATGTTGCAAGCAGGAGAAATTTAAGAATGACCGAGAGCTTGAAGAATTTCCATTGAGGTGCTTTCTCAAATCCTAGTAGTAGTTGGGGTATCTTCTTCTCAGGAAGATTTCATCCTGACTGCATTCATTAAATTATCTATCTCTCCATAGCCAGAGCATGATTTGGAAATCTCCCTTGAATCCTCTTTCCTATCTACCAAGGATATCTATGATCCATGTAACAAATCTGATGGGGAGCATCGAGCTGAACTTGAGATCGAGGAAACTTCACCATGCCCAACAATAAGCCTTGTGTGCATTCCAAAGACCAATTATCTAATTTTACCTGACAGGACCAAGGAAGACATTCAAAGGTCCAAAAGAGGAAATGAGCCACTACCACCATGATTACATCGAGGATTGGTTCTAGATTGTAATCTAGCCAAAGTACCACTCTCATCTTCAAATACTCTTGGCATCATATCAATCGAAGGAACTGGTTTCTAATACTCTAGTATGTGTTGGAATTTATTCTTTCAAACTGAGTGTGAGTATATTCAGCATGATATTACAAACATGGTTGCATTGGAAGTACTCCTACACTTGAAGGAGGAATTCCTCTCTCTAGATTAGGGTAGGGTAGAAATGAATAAAATTGTTATATGAAATAAAAATTTTGTTACAAAATCACTCTTGAAATTGAAATTCTTAAGGCATAACCATTGAAATTTTTGTCATTATTCACTCTTGTGGTAAGACTTTTCGGAAGTAATTCACTCTTAATACCTCATAATTTATAAAGTGACTCTGATTATTGGCCGATATTATTCATTCAGTCAGTTAGGGGAATTGTTATTGTTATACTTCCCACTCATAAAACTTAACATACTACCATCCAAGAATCTTTTCAAGTTTCTCTTTGAAGACATTGATGAAAAGCCTCCTATGGTGGACCACTCCTATAAAACCCTAATGAGATCTCATTAGAACCCTAGCATGACCTACTCGAGGAATATTCTAGTAATTATTTGAGTTATTTTATTTTCCTGAGTCTTTAGGGTAGAAGGATCAACCAATGAATATTGGTAATTAAAAATATTTCACGCCATCCTATGCACTTAAGGAGTATATCTGTCTCCCCACTTATTAAGTAACCTCTAAGGTTAATCATAATAAGAGTCTACAAAAATATTTAGGGGAGGATAGGAGGTCTCGTAATGAGCCAACCTACCATGATCATGATACCTAACATGCATGACCTTACTGCTCCCGGTCAACAAGCTAGAGTAATGGATTTCAGCCCAAAAAGTGGGAAGACAGGAGGTCTCATCATGAGCCGACCTGTTCATCCATGTTACTTCTTGTGAGTGGCACTGCCATCAACTCGTTACCAAGCTGGGACAGTGGCCTTTATCTAAAATTAAAATAAGCTAACTCTGAATCTATATCTAGTAAGTGGGACATAGACATTTCATTAGGTTAAAAGGCATCCCTGTCGAGGCTATAAACGTCTGCTGGCAGTAGGGCCATGCCTGTGGTATCAAAGTTAATTTTACACTATGATTTACTTGTTTTTTTGTCTTTTCCTTGAACTCACTATCATATCTCTCTGATAATGGCTCTATATCCTTCAGTAGTGTGCTTTAGAGTTCTATCATTCAGGAATGATTTGGTTTTTATGGATGTGAGACCCTTACTGCAGGTGATTCACTTTGCTTGAATAAGAGAAGCTTCAATTATATGCTTGGGTAATGGTAAGAAAATCATGCTTGGAAGTTATCATTTTGTAATATTTCTTTTTCCCTATTTTCTATCCATTTTAAGGCCTTGGTTTTTAAATAAAGTCACTTTTACTTGTAATAATGAGGCTATTGAGTGAAGACTTGTTTCTTTGGATTACTCTTGAGATGCTTTGTGGAAATTATTATGGTTAATCATTTTAGGATGACATTATCCATGCAGTAGAAACACTGTGAAGGATTCCTTTAGTAGCCCTAGCATTAGTTACTATTTTGGAATAATAAAACTCAGTCTTAACATCACTAGATCACTGGTCACTACTTTTCTTATCTTATTGATGCAAATAAATATGACATCCGATGAAACTTACTTACATGCTCTCACAATTTTCCCTATGGTTTAAAGTCAATGAAACATGACTTTAATATAGAAACCCTAGCCCTTTAGTCTTTGGTCTCTGTTAGAGATTTTTCTTGGATGAGGACATGCAAGATGATAGGCATGGGGGCGGGGAAGAGATGTTAGAAGAAAAATGATGAGAATTTTCATGTTTGATTCATATTTTCACCCTATGCTTACTCATGGTTTTCATTATCATTATTGGGCTTATATCTTAAACTTGGAGCATGATTAGGTAATTGTTCATTATTTAACCTATCTCTTTTATTTTGATAACATTTGCATCAAAAGATTGTTATTGATGATGGTTCTTGTTTTATTTCAAGAAGGCGTATGAAAAATTCACATGCATCGACATTTTCAGGATAATGTGGATATTGAGACCTTTTTGCTTCTTCAACAGATCATATCAGCAGTCACATTAGCTCAAGCCATTGCATCATTTACTTCATCTTGCAGAACCAAGGACATCAATAACAAGGGTAAAAATCCAGGTAGAGGTGGCTTAAGATTCTTTAATTGATTAGATATTTAAGAAATCTTTGATGATTAACCACCACATATTCTATATATCTGGTTTTCCATATACCGTCCATTTGCATGCTACTCTAGGTCATAATCATATTGGTTCATGTAAACAAAGAAGTAACTATAGCACCTTCCCCTCCTACATTCACGCATATTGTCAATCTAATAGAGGGTGAATTCATTGTTGCCTTTCATAAAGGAACCATCCATAAGCATTGGCCTTGCAAAAACAGAGCATGGAAGTACATATCTTACTATATCCATTACCACCTCATCTCATCCACCATTTCCATTTTCACCTATCATCCTATTCATCATTTTACTCCTAACATATCTATTTTTTCTCCTCAATTTGTATCGCTCTCAAAATCAAATCTCCATATAGTGTTGCTTCGCAAGACCTAACCCTACCTAAAATCCATGATGCCATAAAAACCTAGATATGAGCAAAGTATTTGTTTGCATGAGGACATGCAAAACCTCAGGCATGGAGGGATGTTGGGCCTCATCTATGCCCATGTTTTCATCATGAAATATCACTGTTTATACCCTAAAACCCTAGGTTTTTAGCCCATTCTGTACCCTAATTCCATCACTCACCGCCAAATACTCTCTATGGTTAATTATCATCAATTTTCTTTACTTCTCTATGATTAAATATGATTATTTCATGTTTTACTAATAACATTTTTGTTGAAGTAAATTTATTATAGGGTTCCATCGTTGAAATCACTCACAAGCCAATTAAGGATGAGATTCTTAATTTAGGGCTTTAGTACTTTTGGCACGCTTCCGAAGAAAACCAGGGAGGTTATGGTCCAAAAAAATGTTTTAATACCTTCCCATGCATTTTATTGCACCTAGGTCGCACATGTGGGTCCCTAGGAGTTGATTAACAAATTTGCTCAAAATGTGCAAAGTTTCCAAACTGCCATGTTTGACCTCGATGCATGTGCAGCTAGAGGAGAATATATAAACTCTAATAAAATGGGTATGTTAAAAATATAACCAATTATGTATATCCAAAATGGTTTCTCCGTATTCAAATTTTTCTAAAATTTATAGGCAGATCTTGGAGGTAGTTTTGTAAAAAATCACTGTTTTTTCAGAGTTTTAGAACATTGCAAACAAAATCCAAACAACCAACTTTGGGCACGATTTCCGAGAAGGTGAATTTGAATGAGACAAATCCAAGAGAGGTTTTTGTTGGAAACATAAAAAATTAGTCTCCCTCGGAAAATTGTTCCAAAATTTCTCATGGTTAGGAAGATATACTAATATCGTTTAGGTCAGTTTGTTAAAATTGTTCAATTTTCTAGAATTGAGGAAAATGAATAATTTGCCTTGTGAATCTCATAAATGGCTGAGTCATGGTTTGTGTTGTAAGTTTGAGAAGTTTTTGAAGGAGGAGCATGAAAATGTGTGAACATGAGACAAAAAATTGAAGGAATGTATGTGAGTGAACTTATTATTTGAATCTTAATACAATATGACTTTGCCATGAATTCTTTGCCAATGTTATGATTTTTTTTAATATTTAGACATTGATTTAGTTTAGACTTGCTCCAGGAGTGGCAAGGATCCACCATCGTCTGGAAGCAAGTTTTGTAAACATCATAGGATAGAGGTAGCGTGTTTGATTTAGATCTAGGTGGATGAATTTTATATGAAAGTAATTGCTAATTAGATCTCATAATTTTGATTATGTACTTAAGACTGTAATTTGTTTTTTTTATTAAAATTAAAAAGACATATAATTTTCAACTTGTTGCAAGCTAATGAATGGCGTTGATCAATGATTTTATTTCATGAATATCCCCTTTGTTACATGTGTACGATTGAAATATTGAAAGGTGCTTCTTAATTGGATAAATAAGAGATAGATAACTCCATTTTTTTAAAATATGAATTGAAATCTATTATGTACCTTTTCTTGTAACATTGTGTTTCGGTAACCAAGTATTTGAAATCAATGAAATGATACCATTAAATCATTTTCTGAAGTTGTAGTTTAGTTAGTGTGCTTATGTTTGAATGATTTCTTGAGTTTGATTAAAAAAGTTTAAGGATATGATAGTTTCTTATTTTGTAGTCCCTTAGATCTGAAGCATCTCAATTAGAATATTGGTTTACTTAGTCTCTTTTGAAGCAATTTCAAAGTGGTGATAAATGTTAGTTTTAGTCCTTATTTGATTTTTTTTATGCATCCCGGGAATAAGATTAGTTGAAGTCTTGTTTGTTCATTACCTTAGTTTAAGATCATTTGAATCAGAGTGAATTTTATTGGGATTAAGATTTAGCATAAGTTTGGTATCATTTTAAATTAATTTTGATTGATTTAAGATTCATGTATTTAGATTAAATAGATCCTAGTATTTAGATTGAGATTTTCATTTAGATTAAAATCATTTCAGTGACAATTTTTATTGCTTGGCTTATGATTAAATAAAGTTAGTTTCGTTTGCATAGTGATTAGAATATATTATTTTTTTAAGCATGGTTTTCTCAATTGATTAGCTTCAATTAGAAATAACAATTTTTTACTTAAACAACAAGTTGATTCCTACTGTGGTCTAGGTAAATGCTCTGATCCTACATTCCCTGTGCTTGTACCTCAAAACTTACGAGCCTTGGATTGATAATTTAATGTTGGAAATTATAGCAATATATTTCCCCAACATTAGCATTGAGATATTTGGCTAAGGAAGGAGCCTTGGGAGAAGTTACTACAATGCTGAGAATTTTTTATGAGTTCCAAGGAGAGGTAAGAAATTTTCTGATATGGACATTTCCATCTTCCACTCAGCTATTTGCACTGGAAGATGATCCAAAAATATATAATGATATGAGGATGGTTTCAAATGGCCACTCCATAGTCTTGGAGCAGCAAATGATACATCCACACATGAGAAATATTTTTTGATATAACAAGAGGTCATTAACACTCTTGCATGAATGGACAAAACCATGGAAGTTTTGGAAGAAAGATACCATCCAAAGGGAGGTTAACTTCCATGTATTTCACTCTTGTCTTGAGGAAGATCAGCTGCAAGGGAGGTAGAAAAAGTGGAGTGATAGTACTCCAACATGTGACTTTGGCATTAACCATGTCAGAGAGTATAGCCATGATATGGCAAGAGCTTCAATTCATATTTCTACTACGTTGTCATTGTTGGGAAGCCTAGATCCATATTGGGAGTCCCAACTCTTGGTGCAATATTCCAAGAACCTCTTCACATGTGAGGTTCTTGATGGGAAAGTGATGGATAAGAGGTATAGAGTGGTTGATGGGGTCATCTATTTTCATGATCAAATCTACTTGACTAAAGGCTCCAAGCTGAAGGAAGGAATTCTACATGCAACATATGAGGCAATTTTTTCAGGAAATGTAGATTCCATTGAGAATCATAACACCATCATGAATGGATTCTATTGGGAGGATCTCAAAGAAGATGTGCACCAACAGATTAGGAGATATGTAACTTGTTTGATGTATGAAGAGGAGAACTACCACCTTGCAAGGTTGTCTTAATCACTTCCGCTTTTCATGGAGAGATGGGAAGGCTCATCTATGGACCTCTTCATAAAATTGTCTAAAACATATGGTAAAGATTATGTTTTTATGTTTATTTATCAACTAACAATATATATGCACTCCTTTACCATGATTTTCATCAATTTTTTCTACAAGAGAAAAAACCTCTTTATGGATTTCATGGTCCTTTTGGGACTACTTTCAGTGATGGGGATGACCACTTTATGGAGGACTTTTGGCAATACATGTTTTGCTTGGACCATATCCAACCAACACCTAATATCCTATACTAATTTTTAATCTTTTGAGAAGCTTATGGCAGCAAGTAAGTGGTTGAATGGCCACTTATCACATTATGTTTTGAAATAGCAGAAAGAAGAACAACGTTGGTTTCACTTAAAGGACTATTACCACCACACAACATGCTGCATATTACATAGTCCATTTTATTTTGGGTCCCATATGGTAATCATACTCTATTCACTATATGTGGGATGGATTGGGCAAGAGTGATTCTTGAAACAAAGGAGTGGGATCATGAGATTCCAAGTACCTTTTGGCTTCCTATTGACCATATTATTGTAGCCCAAGATTAGCAGTTCCACATCTATCATAAATGGAGAGAGAGAAAATGTGAGTTGAATAACTTGATCTCTCCTTTTCAACCATGCAGCCCCTATACATTGAAAAAATAGGGGATTGATGATTGTTTCAATGAGCTAGCAAGGATGGCTCGTTTTGTTTGGATGATAGCTTGGGGATGGAAGATTCACATGGGAATGATGATTCCCAACATATTTCAGATTCCATGCCTCAAGAAGGCCTATATACAATACATTGTTTCCTCCATGGGTGTTTTACTTCTACATGATGATGGCTATTTGGGATGGTTACCAAAATCTAACTCACTTAATGGGGAGGGGCAACTTGGAGAATTATTGAAGAGACAACATATTGTTCCTTAGAGGAGTTTATCATATGAGGATGATACAGGAGGAGAGGAGGCTCTTCAGTTATATTCTTGTAGTTGCTTGAGGACAAGCAACATTCGGGAGGGGAGGACTGTAATATTCCTAAATTAGCATGCAACTAATTGGAATATTAATTTTTCTCTTGACATCTAGTTAGCTGAATAAATGGTTAAGGAGGCCCATAAATATATTAAGTAGGCATAAAATGCCTCTTAATGTGAAAAGGGATTATATTCATAGCTGGATTAGGCACCCTCATATGTCAAAAGGGGCTAATGCATGTGGTCAAGGTCAAGTTTGACCATGTCGAAAACACTAATATGGGAGGAGTGAATAATCAATAGAAAAAGCCCAGTGTGAATGAGGATTAGTTTAGATAGTTAGAATAAATCCACCTTGGGTGTGAAAGGATATAATGCATGAAGACTAAATCAAGGTTGACCAAATCAAACAACGCTATAAATATAAGAGTGGAACTAGTGGAGACAACGTAAATTTGAAGGAGGAGACTTTGCATGAAAGTAACCTCAGAAATGGGTGGGACCCATGGTCAAGAAGCTCATCAAGTATACAATTGAGGGAATGATATCCATATGGGGTATGATGGAGAATATGATTTTATGACTGATTCTGTTTAGAATTATTGCATGCTTCAGCTGTTTATCTAAGTTTCTTGTTGTTACACCATTTTTTTGCCATCTAACCCATTGGTATTAGATGGACCCAAGTACACCATGTAAGACCAATGTTACCCTAAGTATAATTGCATGCACTATGAAAATAACTTAGTAAAACCACCTTTATTAAGTTTTTTATGGTCTAAACAGGAAACCCCATGGGGAAGCATTAAATAAATTCATATTTGTTTAGTTTTCATCAAGGAATAATTAGTTAAACAACAATTTAATTAATATTCCTGGTTATATTCAACCCAAAACAAGGAAATCAATTAGATAAATCATTATTTATATTATTATTTTCTAGGAATAATTATTTAAACATTACTTAAATAATATTCTTTGTTAAATATGATTAAATCTCCCTTAAATAATTAAATAAATCATTATTTATTTTATTATTACTCAACCATATCCTTAAAATGATAAATAAATCATTTAATTATTTATTATTACTTAACCACATCCTTAAAGTGATAAATAAATAAATCATGCGGGAATTCCCCACTCTTCCTAGGAGGACTTGTTGAAGAAATATGAGAGGAGAATTCTGGGCATAATTCCCACTATCCGACATTCGGCCAAGAAATCACCTAGAGCCATAGCACAGCCCCTTGGAGAAACTACATTATTTTTCATGGTGTTGCAGTGGGAGGGTTAAAACCCCTGTTTTATGAGCTAGTTTCCGAGGGGGAGGATCAACCTTTTTCCCATAAAGCTAGTAGGAGCTACAACAATTTCTTTATATTATCAGCCATATTTATGTAGTTCTTCAGCCATACTACATGATTCAGCCATATATCTACAACATATACTTCTTGTAACTCATGTCTATCAAGAAACCCTTGCCGGGTCATCTTGGATATGTGTAAAGGAGACTAGATCTCAGTTTTCAAGCTCTATTGATTAATATATCAACATATCCATTTTGTCTCTCTATTTTTGAGTATAAACCCTCAGTAAACTGTGTTGTCACTTGCTTCATTATTTCTGTGTTGCAGTAGTCATGGGGTTGCAATGTTTTTAGCGTGTTCTAGGCTTGGGAGGCCTGCTTAGCTAGGCTATAATGATTTGTTTCTGATATCCTTTTACATTTGGCTGCTATAATGTATAAAATAATGGATCCATGGGCTGATATTGAATTTTATAACATATTTTTCTAAAAATTTCATTTTTGTTTCTTATATTGATGATTTTCGCATTTGGGAATATTACAATGACATATGCATCCGTGCCCTTTGCACTTCTGTGAACTCTTATCTGTGCTCTAGTATTTGGCATATATCACTCATATTTATCTATTACGAATAAATGAATGCATCAATATAGTTTTCCTTCCTAATATTGTTGTCATGTGGGCTCCTTGTAGCCAAGTTCAATCCATGAGACACACCATCTTAATGGGCATTGCCAAAAATTTTACCTTGGGATGATGTCTACACATCACCCCACCTTTCACCTACAAGTATGGATGCATGTGCTCCCTCTACCCATATGGCTTGAAATTTCCCCCTCATGGAGGTCTCTGCTTTAGTGGACACTTCCACTTGTTCTCCCCTCTACTTCTCCAATTGTGGCTACTCCACAACCTTCTGAGACTACTTCTAAGGTTGCATGTTGAGAGGTAATTTATGATCCCTATCAACTACCAAGTCTCTAACCTATGTTTTTCTCCTCAAAGCTTTGAATGCATCTGGTACCTACATTCCATATAGGTTCTTAACTCGCGCACATTGTAATTTCCATGCTGTCACAAAATTTTCTAAAAAAGAGTTGATATTAAATTGATGATATCTCCCTCATCTGAGCTTTGATTCAACCGATTTTTTTTTTCAATTTGGGTTGTGTTTCACAAGGGATCAAAAGTATGATATTTGTATTTGAAAATTTAGGACCAAAATCTCTAGATATTCTCTATAAACATTCTACTCAAAATATTCCTACTCTGATACCATATATAAAATCTAACCAACGAGATTCATTCTAATCTTGCAATGTAATAAAAAAATATACTGAATCCTTCCTACAATTTGTAGAAACAAAACATGATCACACAATCACATATAAGTAAGAGAAATAAATTATCAATCACATAACACAATTTTTATCTAGGGAAAGAAACTGGTTAAAATCCCTCTATCTCTATTGTGTATAAATTCAAGGAAGCATGAAACAATACAATGCTTAATCTCTCATGAGATTATCCAGCTCTCTACAAATTGTATAAACCTGATCCAACAAAAATATATCTAATACTTAGCCAATTCTCAACCTTACTTTACCCTGCATTGCTCACACAATTACTAGGGAGTTAGCTTTGTATTAATTATGGAAACTAGTCTTCCTTGATTTTCCAATCCATCAAGGCATCCCAATGAATTTATAATTTCACATGTGAAATTTTCTATAAATACAACTGATATTTATGTTCCCTTTAACCTTTTTGTCAACTATGTCTTCCTTGGAAGTAACATGCATGCAACTATTAATAGTGAATTATCAATTATCTGATTGATCACTCATTTTGAATTAAATATAATCTAATTCACTCAACCTCTCACTAGCTCATCACTCACTTAGAACTATTTAAACTGATTTTAACTCATTTAATTGAGTTAACTAATTCACACCTACACACTACTAATGCATCAATTGCAACTGGACACCAAAAATATTAGAATCACTCTATATGTCTCATCTTAGACCCTCAACTAAAATTTCTTGAGCTAACTTAGTCACCATAGCTTATTAAACTGACACAAGTTGTTATGAGATGAAATTACAATTTATTATCCAATTTATTCAAGAAAAAATAAACTAGACACCCCACATTCGTCAGTCTTGGTGCTGCAAAATTCCTCACCAGTGTGGGTGCATTTTTCTTTTCTTTTTTTTTCCTTCCTTTATTGTTGCAAACTTCACTTTTTCTTGTTTCAAATTTCAACATTTCATAATTTGATGCGGCCTTCATAGAAAGACACCATTAATAATATGCCCAGATTCTCATGAGGAACCTCTCTTCAGCTCGATCTACCAGAAGAGAACCAACAATACTCCATCCTACTTCTAGCTCAAACCAGCCATTAAAGTATGGAACATTCTTGTGATCCCTCACATGATGATATTTCTCTTGGAGGATGATCATGGCTCTATTTAGCAACCCTTTCTCGGCCCTCTTACTTGACCTAATTTAGGACTACATCTCTCTTCGCCCCCTTCATCAAATGAAATAATTATCACTTGATGTTCTTTCCTTCATCCTAAGGCCTCGTTAAATAGGTTTTCCCAGACCTCTTAGGAACCCTCTACAACTTACGGATTTTATCCACTTATACCTTAGGAAATAAAATTTTACTTTTTAATTTTATTTTAGATTTTAAACCCCATATTGGGTTGAAAATCCCTTTTCTTGGCTTCTTTTACAATAGAGCCTTTTGTTACCAAAATCACACAAACCCATCTCACTAGGCTTGTTGAGTACCTCCAAATATACACAATTCAACAACATATTCTAGTTGTAGTAATAGTAACTTGGTCAAGATATTCTAGTCAAGCGAGGGCTTGGTTAGGTTCGCAAGTTGCAAATTAAGTAAGGGTAGTTATGAGGGTATGATAGATATGGAGGGTCAAGGCATGCAAAGGAATGAAAAGGCATGCTAAGAGATGTCATGCAATTTCAATTCATGCCAAAGAGTGTTATGGAGTGTGAAGGCATATGAAGGGATAACTAGGTCAAAATTAGTGGAAAGGAATGAATATGCATGTGTGGCAAGGATTGTCGGTGAATTGAAGTGTGCTAAGGACATAGTGTGTTAGGAGAAGTTCAGAATAGGATTTATAGGAGGCAAGCCTACAATTATTATACAGGATTGACATAGAATTTTTAGACAAAGGGGGATCACTTTGTGCTAGACACAACATTGTTTTTCCTTTAGCTATATTTTGTATATGAGATGTGGCACACTTTGGCTAAATTCTTTTGTTTTAAACTATTCTAGATAATTTCATATTATACATGGTTGTGTATAAGTTTTGGGGAACTTTTCTTGTGTCGGCTTATATATTGTTTTCCTTGCGGATCTTTTGGTTCTTGTAAACTCTCAGTTAATGTTCTATTGTTTATATTAACTGAATATACATCTGAAGTATTGCCTATGTAAGCTATGTTTCTTAGTTGTTTTTGTTGAGAATCTGGAGGGCTTAGATTAATAAAAATTCTCTTCTTGGTAACTACTTGTGATCTTACTTATGTATTTCTTCTTTCAATTATTTATTCCTTCATCAAGTTAATTATCAAAGTACTTAGTCAAATGTAGAGACAGAATTATGCTCACTTGTAATTGAATATATTGAAGTATAGTTAGGAAGGTAATCTCTGATTTACCTTCCTTACTTGAGGTTTCTGTCCTTTACAAATTCTTTACTCAAAGATAACTTTATTATATCCTTTAGTCAATTTCAAATCTTCAGTCACTTCTGCAATTACTAACCTTCAGCTACTTTTGTAGAGTCTATCTTTTAGTTACCTTCGAAGTTGTGTAATTCAGTTCTTCCTTCAGATAGGTCTACATTCAAAAACTATTCTTGGATCTGTTATCTTTGAAACGATGTCACCTTCAGACTTGAACACAACCAACATTGTCCTTAGATCTGACTAGTTATACCTTCAAACTAATCCGCAATTCCTGTCCCTTATTCTACGTTTGTTAGCTTCAAATTTCACTATAATTGTTCCTTAAATGTCTGCACTACTTTTCTGTCTCTCATTCGTATTGTATCACGCTCATACTAACACATTATGACCGCAAACCATTTTTTGGCATCCACAACGTATATATATGACCATTATGACCACATGGTCTTCTTATGTATATGCACTATCTATGTTGTGGTAACCGTGTGTGTATCCTCTATCTCCGTAAGTTTGCTAGCTATAAGAGAACTCATATTTAATTGTGCTATCTACATTACTTCAGGTCTGTCCGTTATTCTATTTTTTTCTGCTCCACAAACCAAATTCCAAATTATCCGCAACTATGGTTATATATATATACATGACAGTGCTTGCTATTCGGTTGACCAACTAGTTGAGTGATAGGCCAACTTGAATTGATATTTCTTCATTATTTAATGTGGCAACCTTGATGTAACTACATCTTGACTTTCATCATTGATTATGGGCTAGACAACTACAAAGGTCTTGGAGCATATATGTCACTTAATTACATTTTATATCTTTGACTCCTTATCATATTTACATAGTCAACATGAAGACTAACCTAGTTACACTTTTCAACACTCCCTCTCAACTAGGAAGGTATTCATACAAGTACATGGTTACTTTCAAACTGAAGAATCTCATAAGAAGAATCAGATTGGTAATCGCATCTGTATAGCATCATATCAACTAGAATTTTCCTAGTGCAAGGCCTTGAATAAAAACCCCGTCTCTTCAATGAGAAAATGGGCTACAATGCTAGTGAGACATATGACTTATAGACACCTTTGTCATTGTCTCTCCAAGGTATATACTCCACCTAGGTGTTCCCAAAGTATGACCTTCCTGGACTATTCTTCTCTTGGGTAGCTAGCCCTCAAATAATATTGGTCCCATACTACCATTATCTTGAATGCCCGATCACACTCTCAAAGAGTATCGAATGCTAGATGATTACCCAATCCTCCATTATTTCTTCACAAGACCAGAATGATGTGTCTATCTCTCCCTCCCGGGGAGGACCTATTCCACAAGGGAATGTACTCATTCTTATACAAAGAATGTACCTAAGCTCATCCTTAGGAATTAACAATTTTCTTCCAAGAAAGAAACTTATCATCAGGCTCCCTCTTAATCAAGGACCTTTAACAATAATGGTGAGACACTTAGCTACTCATGAAGAATTCCTGTCCTCAATGTCATGGATTTTGATATTGAGGAATCTTCATCTTTTAGCTTCATAAGGCACAAATCATTTATCACTTTTATCTTGAGTCAAGTCAAATCTCACAAAGTGATCCATCAGACTTGCTTAACTGGTCCACTTGTTATGCCATGCTTCTTTCCTTCGAATCATATCCAAGGATCATACATCCTTTGTTATGATGAGCAAACATGAAAAAAAATTATCCAAATAAACATATACTTATGAACTTTCAGAACAAAAGTTACTTTGATGATGATCTTTTACCATGACATCTTCTTGTAGGCATCGACATCCTTCATACAGATTGACACATCTCCTAATGATACGTTTTCCCAAGGGTCTTCTTCTTTAACAAAGTTTCGTTAGAGTCTACATATCTTCCTAAGAGATCTCCTAGTCACATCTACTTGGTCACTAGATGATAACTGCCTCTAGACATGGTTGCATTTCATGATCTCTTCCTTTCTTCACATTCTTCATTCTCAGAAACTTACAGATTTTATAGTTTATTTTTTATATACAACCACCTCATATTCTATGAGGTCATATTATGTTGATTTCATTTGTTAGTGCACTGAGAGATCCTTCTTCATAGAGCATAGTCCTAAATACAGAGGTATATTACCTGCAACCATATGACATGATTTCACAGCAATCAATATCAGCATGTATGTCTGCAAACCTCATAGCCATCTTCCTTGAGTCATCATGTAGCAGTTTCTCTTGAATGAAGAGCTTCATTCTTGCTTCAACAATATGTCATCACATCCCAAAATTATTTCTCCATGATGACCTTAGATTTGATGACCGCTTTAATTTAAGTAGAGGGATTTTCCAGAAGCTTTTTCCTCAATAGCTCCTTCCATGCTTTTATCGAAATGCTTCTTAATTTACATGCTATTGTACAATTTTACAACTAATCAGAGATCAATTATAGAGGAATATGATCTCAATCATAATTGAGATCTCTTGCTTCCTCCCTCTTAGATATTTTAGCGTCAGGTTCTTCTCTTTCATAAGTGGCATGGATTCTTCCTTTCTCCTATTGTCCTTTCCAGATTTAGGAAAATTTATTTTATAATGTACAGCTCATCACATCCAAAGCATTTCATGTTTTCCATATTTCTTCTTTTATTCTGAGGGCCAAATTTTCTGAATCTTCCTTTCTTCCTATATGAAGCTGCAAAGGCATGATTCTCTTCAGTTGGTTCTGTATCATCTTTGGCCTTTAGCCTTGTTTCCTCTAAATTTACATAGAGACCATAAATCTTGGAATGGAGTGGCTTATTTCTTCCCATATAGACTGGAAGTGAATTTTTCCCATTCTTCTGGTAGAGCAGCCAACACCACTATTGTCATCTCAGTGTCCGACATAAGTTCTCCTAGTTCCAGCAATTGATCTCTTATTTCAGAAATCCTCATAAAGTATGGAGAAATTCCTGCTTCCCTTGATAATTTCATTTTTTATAGTTCTTGTCTCAGAGAGATTTCTTCTCCTGAAGTACTCATAGAGAATAGCTCCACCAATTTCTCATATATTTGTTGTACAGTCTTTAGTTTTGGTACATAGGGAATGAGAGAGTCTTTGATGGATTCTATGAGAATCCTTTGGGCTCTAATTTCTCCCTTCAGTTACTTAGCATGGGCCAAAGTATCTTCTTTTGGAGATTGAACAATAGATCCTTCGATATAATCCATTACTTCATCTTCAATCATGTTTAAGTATGTTCTTTTCTTCCATGCACTGAAATTTGATGATCCAACCAGCTTGTTGGTTTCTTTACAAAAAGGAATATTGATACATAGTGTCATTAATATTTGAACGGATGAATTTCTCTTTTGGAAGCTTTCTTGATGGTAAAGGATGTCTTCTTGAATGTGAATCTTTGATGACAAATATTACTTGAATGAATTGATATAGCTAGAGAGCCTTCCTTGCAGACTGATTTGATCCTTCAACCCAAACTTTGATCTTTGCTTCTTGTAGTGTTTACTTTATCAAGCAGCCCTTGCATTCAGTACCTTAGCTTTGATACCATGTTGAGAATCTGGAGGGCTTAGATTAACACCAATTCTCTTCTTGATAACTACTTTTGATCTTACTTATGTATTTCTTCTTTCAATTAGTTATTCCTTCATTAAGTTATTTATCAAATTACTTAGTCAAATGTACAGACAGAATGATGTTCACTTGTAATTGAATATCTTGAAGTATAGATAGGAAGGTAAATCTCTGATTTACCTTCCTTACTTGAGGTTTTCTTCCTTTACAAAGTCTTTACTCAGAGATAACTTTATTATATCCTTTATTCAATTTCAAATCTTCAGTCACTTCTGAAATTACTAACCTTCAACTACTTCTGTAGAGTCTGGCTTTTAGTTATCTTCGAAGTTGTGTCATTCAGTTCTTCCTTCAAATAGTTCTACATTCAAGAATTGTTCTTGGATCTGTTATCTTTCAAACGATGTCACCTTCAGAATTTAATGTAGGAAATATTTTCCTTAGATATGACCAGTTATACCTTCAAACTAATCCGCATGTAGGTTTTAACCCTGAACAAAAAAATCTACACACGAATCTTATAACAGAAAATAAATAATAGTGAGAGAATAAAACATAAAACAGAAAAACAAAGAGATTTTCCCCTGGATCCAAAATAGGGACGACCAGCTTGATATTTCATTATATTCCTTTTAGTGTTATAACACATATATATATACATGCTGAAGCATACATAAACCCTAATCCATTAACCCTGGATTAGAACATAACCGTAGTTCTCTTGACTAGATCTACAAAAATACTAGGGGCCGAAAACCATCGTACCCCAAAACCATGTGCAAAAACATGCACAAAACCATGGGTGTGGACCACCCACTGTGATTAGTCGTGGAAAGAATATAACAAATACCCAACACCGCAATTCTTTTTCATTATTCTACGCTTGTTAACTTCAAACTTCACTGTAATGGTTCCTTAAATGTCTGCACTACCTCAGAGATAAGCCCACACTATTTTTCTGTCTCTTATTCGTATTTTATCACACTCATACTAACAAAGTATGACCGTAAACCATTTTTTGGAGCCTGGAACACACACACACACACTCACACACACACACACACACACACACACACACGCACACACACACACACACACACACACACATATATATATATATAGATATATATATAGATATATATATAGATACACTACATCTTAGCTATAGCAACCGCAGGGTCTTCTTATGTATATGCACTGTCTCTATATGCAACAAAGTTTATCTGTGATACATGTTTTATATGCATTAATTTTTTTTGCGGCGGAGTTTATTTGATAGCTATTGATATTTATATATGTGCGCATCAGTTCAGGATCTGCGATAAGTTCTCTTATAAACCTATTTAGGGCCACCACATCAATGTTTTCCCCATAGTGTGGAAACCTGGTTCTAGCACCCCCTCATACTGCTTCGGGTGAGACTTTGATTTGTGTAAGTAGGTCATCACCGAAAGGGAGAGTAGTTGAAAGGGTTTTTTGGTTGCGTGATAAACTCTGAACTTGTGTCAAGACCACTCAAGCCAAAAAATGGTTTCGTTGTTGGTACCAAGATCATTTTCAGGGAGATTTGATGTTGTGGCATCCAATGGAGAACGAATTGCAATATTGGCTAGATAGAAAGATATGTGAATTCGTGATCGAAGAAAATCAATGCTCTAAATTATCAACTGAAAAGTGGGTTTAGAGGTATATCTATAAAAATTTCCACGAGAAATTATTTGCATCATTTTGAAACTTATTTTCATGAGTGGTTGTTTTGATTCATTGAATTTAATACGTATGTGAAGGAGGACACATTCAATTAGTGGAATCCAAAAATACTACAATAATTATAAAATACAAATAATATGATTACTCGCGCAATATATCATTGGTCGATTGTGTCTTGGGAGGATTTGTGACTGAATTTCCCATTGATAAATTTTTGTCATACTCTGAAGCAGAAAGGATATTTTTTAAGGGTCATAGAGGTATGTTATTGCGCTCTTTGAATTTACTACTGAAGATGATATTGTATGAACAGGGTTCTCTCTGCGATCATATTGAGTGAATGTCCCAAAGTGTCTTGACTACGTGGAGTGGAAGAATTTACCAAGCGGACCTAGTAGAAGGGTTTATTTAAATTCCTCTCAAGGGTAGATCTGATAGTGAGGACGAACCAGAAACTAGTAGCTCTAGTGAATCTATGTTCTATAAAGAAGTGGTAGTCTCCTAGGAAGACATTTCACTAGATTAGAATGATGAGGGAGCCCTGATCGTAGTTCAGATCCCATCCACTCCATTTCCACACTCATATCACAAGTCATCCACTCCACCTATTCCATGCACATATATGGCCATGTCTATGAATATACCTACTCTTAGAGGTATTGGGAATGAAGATACTGATAAATTTTGGTTTGCCACTGATGTTGTATGGATAGCATAGAAGGTTAACAATGATGATGTTAAGAAAGCATATTTATCCACTTCTTTTCAAGATCGGGCATTGGAATGGTATATAATATATGTAAAATAAAATCCTAATGTAACTATGGATGAGTTGAAATATGCCCTAAAAGAACAATTCAAAAATCCTAAGCGATACACGTAGTGTGTCATAGAATTGAACAAGATTCACTAGGAGATAAATGAATCTTTGTGGGAGGCAGATCAGAGACTAAAGTGCACTATAAGAGATGGTGGATTCATTATCAATGATACCCAACACAACGAGTGGTTTATTTCTATGTTTCTCCCACATCTGCACAAACCATTGAGTCAACAAAATATTTCCATGTAGGCTGAGGGTATAGAAAGTGCGATGAAATTAGAATTTGTGTCGGTACCTGCTACGCTTGGAACTCAAAACATCCAAATTTAGTTCGAAGAAATGCATATGGAGATTTAGAATCTGTGAAAAGATAGTGGCAAGGAGGTATGATCAAAGGTATGGTCCATATGGTGTTGGCCATCATACAAATTAATGTCTAGTATTCAATGATTATCTGCATGCTAGAGGAACAAGCCTGCTGAAGAGTGCAGTAGGGCCTAGTGGGACACCTTCAGTCTGGTGTGCCATCTATCAGGTTATGGGTTTGCATGCAATATATTTCTGTCCAAGGATTGGAAAATATACGCATGAGCTGAAGCAGTTGTTTGTAGATTGTGTTTGTCACTGGGACATGATGAACAACACTATCGAAATTTTAACCTAATGATGGAAAAATATGAAATATATAGAATTCAGACCCAACCTACCTCACCAGCATCCCCATATGGGCGAGGTGGATTCCAAAATAGGGGAAGAGGAGGAGGAGGAGGGTTAGTTGGTCATGGAAGGGGACCAGTCATTTGCTATAATTGTGGAGATGATGGACACTATGTGCGTGACTGTCCAATTCCTGAATGAAAATCCTATAGGTACTGTAGAAATATTGATCATGTAATGGAATATTGTCTTCTGTAAATTGCTAGAATGAAGGAGGAAAAGATAGACTCTGACACAAAATATTCAAATGGCAAGGGCAGAAACATGTGAGGAATATTCTAGAATGAATCTTTTGATGAAAAGTGGTGCATCCATTCGTGAGGATAAGGGAGAGAAGCCATATGTTGACCTTTGGATTCATAAGGCACCAAAGAATAGGGATGGATTTGATTTTCATCATGTGATAGAGAATTTTTTTGAAGCACGAAAGGGGTTTGAAAAAGGAAGTGCATCGACATCAGGTAGACCGATGAAGGAGGGAGGAGTATATGATGAAATCAAACCATTTTTACAAGCTTTCATTATGTTATTGTGCAACACAAAGGTGGTGGAGAAGCTTTAGGCGTTGATAGATAACTTCGTAGGAAAGGAATAGCCTCTGATAGAACAAAAAATTGTCAACAAAATCTGTAAGAAGAATAATAAGAAGAGATCTAGATGAGAGATGCATCTAACAACTCAGATCAGTGCTTATGAGATGGATGAGGTTATTCTCGATTTTAGGTTTTATGCAAATGTCTTACCTAATCAAACTTGGCAGTGCATGAGAAAACCTAAGCTAGAGTGGTCTACTATTCAACTGCACATGGAAAACCAATAGAAAAGCATTCAATTAGGAAGATTATCGCAAGTATTAGTCAATATTTAAGGTGTTAAGGTACTTGCTGCTTTCAAATTTATACAATCTGTGAATGATATTGATCCTTATCCTATGTTATTGGGATTGGATTGGGCTATTGATATGGATGGTACCATAAATATGAAGAGGAGAAGAATGGAATTTGAAAATAATGGAACCGGAGGCATAATTACCTTATATCCTATAGAAGGTCAATGATATACACACCTTATGCGCGTTGATGATGATATTGACCATATCTATAAGCTGACTATGTACAAAAAATATTGGATCAACCAAACGGTTGATGGAAGGCATGATTGGGAGAAGGACAACTCCTGCTTCTCAGATTCTCATGAAGAATTGGGGAACTGGCAGAACTAACTACATGAAGTTTTTGCACTGCACTGCAATCAAGTGACTAGATCTATTCATTGAGTAGCATTAGAGGTAAGAAAATTACTGTACTATGATGGTTTAAATGATGTAAATATGTTCTTAGGAGAACTTGAAATAACTATCGGAGAAGGACAGGGATACCATGCCATGGATCTAGGACTGCGCGGTACTCCATCATGATTGTGGGAAACTCACAAGGAAAACATAGGCAATTGGGATGAATGCACGTGAATGCTGAGATTACGCTTTGAATGTCCCACTATCAGAATGGAAGAAGTCTACTCTGTAAAGGATGATCTACCCATACATCTGGATAAATGGACTATGGTATGGGGCATAGAACCAAGACCTGAATCGATGCAAATTTTCACTCATATGCTCAGAAAGGTTCCTAATGATTGATACCTAGAGACAAAGCTACACTAAGGTACTAGTGAATGGTTTGCGCTAATGGAGAGTTTCATTTTAATCTTCAGCTTCGAGATTTGGTTTTTCAATATTGGTAAAGCACTACATCATATTTAAGAAGTTATCTTTGACACAACAAAGCCAACAGTAGAATGTGCTTCACCAGCCTGGGATGTGCAGATGAGGGAAATTTTAATTGTAGGAATATGATAGTTGAAAAAAGTGAAGAAGATCCAAGGAATATCATAATTCTCGAATATAAGGGACATCATGTAGTCTTCGGTCCTCTAATCACCTCTCTAGATGTCACAAAGCCTATAAAGATTTGATAGGTAAATATTGGATCTGAAGAGTAACCAAATTTCACAAATATTGGAGATTATTGGGATGGTCACAGAGTGGGAATGCTGGTTGAGCTAATGACAGAGTATCAGGACATTTTCCTACGAAATTAGCGGAGTTGAAAGGAATAGTTGAATATATTGGAGTCATGAAGATCACTTTGAAACCTGATGTGTTCTTTATGAAGAAATGCCCATATAGATTGAATCCAGAATATAAGTAGAAGGTGAACGAAGAGTTAGATAAATTGGTTGTTTCAAACATTAGATAACCAATTTATTAGTCTGATTGGGTGAGTCCTATGGTAGTGCAAGATAAAAAGACAAAAGGAGAAATAAGGGTTTTTGTTGGCCTGCGCAAATTGAATGATGCCTATGTGCACGATCCATTCCCAACTCCATTCTCTGATGAGATCCTAGAAAATATTGAAGGGAAAGAATCTTATTCATTCAGAGATGGTTTCTCAGGGTATCATTAGATCAAAATTTCAACAGAGGATCGTAGTAAGACTACCTTTGCAACATAATGGGGAATTTTTTAGTATATATTCATGCCATTTGGCTTGAAGAATGCACCTGATAAATTATCATGAGTAGTAGCGATTGCATTCAAGGAGTATATACATAAGTTCCTGGAAGTATAATTTGATTATTGGATTTCTTTTGGGCTGTTGAAAAATCATGTCTCAAGTCTATGCTTAATGTTGGGCACCTGTAGAAAGCACCAGATCTCATTAAACTTAAATAAGCGTATATTTTGTGTGCCATTCAGGATATTCATGGCTCACATTGCCTGCCAGCAAGGGTTGATGGTAGATCCCATGAAGATCACAATAATTGTTAATATGGAGGTACTTATGAATGTAAAAAAACTACGCTCAATATTGGGCACACTGGATATTACCAAAATTTCATTTAGGGTTATGCACTGATACTTGTGCCCATGGAGAAATTGTTCTAGGAGGATGGGAAATTTTTTGTAATATCCAAAAGTAGGGAAAATCTACAACAATAAGAATATCTTAAGATATTCTAAAGTTGTAGCTACAACAATATGTAAACACAACAATGGAGTAATAGTGATAAGATCATACCAAGATGTATGAAAACCATAAATCCATTTTATTGTATATATTAGCAACAAATAGGTACAATACACATAAGATGATCAAGGCAAACAAGCCTCCCATGAATACACATGTGAATAGTGAAATACTGTTGCATAGCAGAATGTCTATGGATCAAAACTACGCAGTCATAGAGAGAGAACTGCTATAGGAAATAAAAAACATCATAGATCTGCATATATATGGATGATACAATGATGGGAGAGAATATCTAAGCTACCAAATATTGTTTCAAGTCAATCCTGGAAGGATTGGCTCAAATATGCAAAACTACAGAAATGCCAGAGTTGCAGGGTAGCAGCTGCAACTCAAGAACTGGATCTAGATGGAGATGATTGAATATGATGTACAATCTGAAATAGACCTCCTCCAATGGATCTTCCAAGTAAAAGGCTGATCCTAACAATGAATATCTCACCCTCCAAACAATCTGCAAAACCCCCATTACAAATTCTCACTGGAAATAACGCAGTCACTAAGGGATACTGCACTGTAGGTGCAAGGGAATGAGTTGGCCCAATGCCAATATCTGCAATAAGCTCTAAAACCTTCCTCACTAACCTTTCAAAGGAACCGAAGCTTCCTTCTCTGAAAAGTATCTCCGGAAATGGTGTTGTGGGACCTCCACTGCAACACCCTGCGAGACAACGTTATACTTTAAATAATGCTATAGCTTAAGGAGGTGGCTTGGCCTTGAGCCTGAATGTGGATAATGAAGTACAGGATCCTTCAAGATGCATCTCTTGGAAGGAGAAGGATTACTAAATAGGATATCCTTGTGCTAAACAGCACTGCAGCTCTGCTAAATAGTAGGAGACTGCAGGAGACTGCACAAGAGTCTAAACAGACAATAAAATCAATAATACATAAGATGAGTAACAATGGTTTCCTTGCCCTCCTTTTAAACAAGTCAGAACTCTCTACCCATGGGTCCCACTCCTTATGGTTTCCTCCACCAAGGAAACTTCCTCCCATTCACACTTTGATGTCTCTCCAAGTGGTCTCCACCTCTTATCCCAGCGCTGTTGACTTGGTCAAACTTGACCTTGTCCTCATGCAAATGTCCTCTTTCATACTTGAGGGTATGAAATATAGCTCTTCTAAATATACCTTTTCATATTATGAGGTATTTTATTCATTATTCTGCAATTTATGGGCCTCCTTACCCATTCATTAACCTCATATGTGTAAAAAACAAAATTTAAATTCCATTTAGATGTGTGCTAAAGTGGGAATATTACAGTCCTCCCCTCCCAAATGTTGCTTGTCTTCAAGAAACTACAAAGATAAAACTAAGGGGCTTTCTTGAGGCATGAGATATGATATGATTTTGGATCTACCATCCCCATATTAAGCTCCCATCCCCAAGAAATCATCCATACAAAGTGAGTTACCTCCCAACATGGCAACTCTTTAAAATGCTCCTCCACCTTGAGCTCTGGAAATGTAGGTGGGATAAAAATCTGATCTTGGTAGGAAAAATATTCTACCTCACGATGTCCTCCTCTCCACTTAAGATAAGTGTAGAGTGTCTACTGATCCCGGGCTGCAATAATGTTGCCCTCAAGTGGCAAGAAGAAGATGGGATCCTCAAAGATCTCCTCCCCAATGTTATGAGTCATGCTGGCCCAAATATCCCCATATATGATGAGTTGGAAATCATCATCATATGGCATCACATCCATCATATGGATCACCTCATAAGGATGCAAATGTTTTTATATGGTGGCCATACCATCTCCCATGCTCCCCTTAGAACATGTAGTGAAAAAAGTGTGGGGCGTTTCTCCCTCAAAGGACACATCCACCCAATGTGTCTCTCCCCCAATAATGCTCCTAGGAAAAGAAATAAGAATATTAAGAAAGAGAACCATAATGAGAATCATGCTAGCTTCCATTTAAAGTAAGGGAGAAGGAAAATGGTCCCTCAAATGTAGCCAATGTAGTTTGACTCTCAACTGCCATACGAAATGAAATGATGGGTGGCCTCCCAACCATTTTCTTGCTGCCCCAATCTCCTCACAAGTTTGGATAAAATGTATGTTGTATGGTGCAAAGTGAGCATGCTTTTCAAAATATAGAGCCTCTCCAAGTCTGCCTAGGGAGTGACCATCATCAATACTGCTTATGGCCTCAAGTAGACCATGAGATCTAGAAAGAAGATTGCTCCTCCTTTGAGAAAATTCCTGCACATATATAGTTAAGGGATGCATATATACATTATATAAGTCATCATGTAAACAAACAATACCCTTACCATATGTCTTTCTCATACAAATGGAGTGGCTCGTAGATGATTCTCCTCTCATCCTTAAAGAGAAAACAGGGGGCATTCTAAATCTTCCAAAGAGTTATGTATCTCCTCCATCTCCACATGATTCATGCATCTCCTCATATGCTAATCATCCAATATCATACAAGTAAAAAGATCCTTAGAACACCCCACCAATAGCTGGGAGTCCCAATATGGGCCTATCCACCATAGTGGTAGCGTTTATGATCTCCCATGAAGAACATATGTCATATGGCTATCCTTTCTCTTGACATCTCCCATTCCAAAGATGTAAGTTGGAAGGCTGCTATCCTTCCCTTTCTTCTTCTGCCACAATGCAGAATCTGAAATGAGAGTGGGTAAAGATGATGTTGAGAGAATGCCTCTCTCCTCCTTGAGTCTACCCAAGACTCTCATCACTATATAATGACCTCCCAAGGTCTCCACTCCTCTGAAATCAATGAATGGTGCCTCAAAATGTGAAGCCTCCCTCATCATCTGCTGATCTAGTGGTCTCCTTGGTGAAATGTCTCCATGCAATGAGACATCCTCATCAAGAGTAGAATGCATATATGAATGGAAATACTTGTCCCTGCTTTCACTGTGCAATCCATTCTTCCTCTTAGGTGCATCAACCTCATGAAATAGAAAGGGGTGTGTGCTCTTCATCACATGATGTTGGTCATCCTCCCTATCTCCTCCTTGTATCTCCATAGTTCCACACCTTATCATTAATGGCACATGTAAAACATGAGTTGTGCCTTGATATCCACACATGAGATACTAGGAACTTCCTTGTAAGGATAAAAGAATCCCTCTAGTTGGAGCAAGAGCTCCTCCTTCTTCTGCATGAGGTGCTAGATCAACTCTAGACATGACAGCGTTGTTGCCCTCCTCCTCATCAACATGCATGGGAATCCTCTCAAGAAATGCATCCTCTCTTGAAAATAAGGCCTCCATGCCCTCTTGTTCAGGAATATGAGATAGGGGCTTTTCCTCTAACAAGATATGTTGTAGGATTTCAGTCTCCTCCATGGGTTTTTGAAGTGGATCTAAGTTTATAGTTTTCTCCATCACATGCAAGGGTTTTGTTTTTTAATGTTTGTTTAACTTCTCCACCTGTGTCGCAGAAAGTTTCCCATCAAACCTTCACATCGATACCCTAATAAACCTTGAATAAGAAGAAGTAATTGCATTCTTTAAAGTAAAATGCTCAAATATCCACCATGCATAGGCCCTACCTCCAAAATGTAGCACTGCTACTCTGATGGCTTCATTGTTAGAAATTTGATGTTGCAGCAAAAAGGTGTCTATCTCTTCAACCCAAGCCTTGGATGAACATGTAGGGGAACCATCAAAGGTAGATAGAATAAATCTATCCACATTATGCTGCTTTATCCTCCTCACCTTGATCTTGAAAATCTCTGGGAAGGTGATATGATCTCTAAACTTTTGAGTTTGAGATTCATATTCATGCCAGAAACCACTAAGAGTTCCCCTCTTAGGCATTCATTCTTCCTCCCTCTCTCTTATGGAAAAACTGGGCGTATGAGTATGCTGTGCATCATATGGTGTGGCTGCATGCTCACAATCCATATAAGAAAAGCTAGAGTTTGACTCAGTTTCAAACCCTCTTGGAGATTCTGTACACATCTCCCTCCTTACCTTCTCGAAATATTCATGAACACTCTGTACAGATATTGGTAGAGGCTTTCTAAGCCTGTCTTCCTTTTTTCCTCCACAAAATGGAGTCTTCATCTTATATTTTCTTGATAGCATCATGTCTGAGATCCATAGGCTGAGCCAATATTATGCTTTGATACCACTTTAATATCCCAAAATAGGGAAAATCTACAAGAATAAGAATATTTTAAGATATTCTAAAGTTGAAGCTACAACAATATTTAAACACAACAACGGAGTAGCAATGATAAGATCATACCAAGATGTATGAAAAGAATAAGGCCATTTTATTGTATATATCAGCAACAAATAAGTACAATACACATCAGATGATCAAGGCAAACAAGCCTCCCATGAATACACATGTGAATAGTGAAGTATTGCTGCATAGCAGAATGTCTATGGATCAAAACTCCATAGTCATAGAGAGATCACTGCTACAAGAAATACAAAACATCATATATCTCCATATGATCTAGCTGATACAATTATGGGAGAGAATATCTAAGCTCCCAAAGACTATTTCAAGTCAATCTTGGAAGGATTGGATGGAATATACAAAAATACAGAAATGTTGGAGTTGCAGGGTAGCAACTGCAACTCAAGAACTGGATCTAGATGGAGACAAATGAATATGATGTCCAAAATAAAATAGACCTCCTCCAATGGATCTTCCAAGTGAAAGGCTCGTCCTAACACTGAAGATCTCAGCCTCCAAACAATCTACAAAACCCCCACTACAAATGCTCACTGGAAATAACACAATAATTGAGGGATACTGCGTTGTAGGAGCAAGGGAATGAGTTTTCCCAATGCCAAGGTCTACAATAAGCTTTGAAACCTTCCTCACTAACCTTCCAAAGGAATGGAAGCTTACTCCTCTGAAAAATATCTCCGGAAATGGTGTTGTGGGACCTCCACTGCAACACCCTGCAACACAACATTATACTTGAGAAGAAATAACGTTGTAGCTAAAGGAGGTGGCTTGGCCTTGAGCCTAAATGTGGAGAATGAAGTACATGATCCTTAAAGAGGCCTCTCTTGAAAGGAGAAGGATTCCTAAATAGGAGATCCTTGTGCTAAACAACAGGAGACTGCAAAAGAGTCTAAACAGATCATAAAATCAATAATACATAACATGAGTAAAAATGACTGACTTTCCCTCCTTTTAAACAAGTGAGAACTCTCTCCCCATGGGTCCCACTCCTTAGGGTTTCCTCCACCAAGGAAACTTCCACCCATTCACACTGCGCTTTCTCTCCAAGTGGTCTCCACCTCTTATCCCTGCGCTATTGACTTGATCAAACTTGACCTTGTCCTCATGCAAATGTCCTCTTTCATACTTGAGGGTATGAAATCCAGCTCTTCCGAATATCCCTTTTCATGTTATGAGGGATTTTATTCATTATTCCGCAATGTATGGGCCTCATTACCCATTTATTTACCTCCTATGTGTAGACAGAAAAATTTAATATTCCATTTAGCTGTGTGCTAAAGTGGGAATATTACATTTTGTTGGGACGAGGAATGTGAGAAGAGTTTTGAATTTTTGAAGGAAAATATTGTCACGTCACCCATATTGATCTTTCCAAATTGGTCAAAGGTGTTTCATGTGCATGTTTATGCCTTCGGCATCACGCTCGAAGCCATTTTAGCACAACTAGGAGATGGAGAGATCGATCATCCTATTTCCTATGTGACTCAGAAGCTCTCAAGTGTAGAACGAAATTACTCCACCACTGAAAGAGAAGGATTGAAGATGGTGTATTCACCTCATAAATTCCACCACTATTTGTTTGGAGGAAATTTCAATATGTTTACTGATCACTCTCTTTTAAAGTACATGGTCAATAAGCCTATGTTTGGGGGAATATCTGCGAGTGGTTGTTACTATTTCAACAGTATGATTTTGAGGTAATTGTGAAACCAATAACATTGAATACTGGGGAAGACCATTTGTCATGCATTGAGACTGAAGAAGAACCTACTATCTTGTAAGACGGATTACCAGATGTGCAGTTGTTTGCGATAAAATTAGTTGATGATCATTTCCATAATATTATAAAGTTCTTGGCTATGGGACATGCACCTGAGGAATATATAGTGCAACAGAAGAAGGAGCTTGTGGCATGCACAATAGAATTTACTATTATTGTGAGCCAATTATACAATATGGGTGCATACGAAGTTCTACGAAGATATGTTTTAGAGTTTGGAAGACCTGACAATGTAGATAAATCTCATGGAGGGGTTTCTGGCATCCATTATGCAGCGAAGGAAACCGTGCAAAAGGTTTTTCCAGCTAGGTTATGGTGGCCCACATTGCACAATGATTCTTGTTTTCATTTACGCGCATGCAATGTATTCTAGAGGACTATAAATCCATCGCACAGATATGAGACACCCCTCCATCCACAGGTGGCACTGCAAGCATTTGAGAAATGTGCTGTCAATTTTTTTGGACCTATAAACCCTACAGGAAAGAAGAGAAACACACATTACATAATCACTGCATCTGAAAATGTAACCAGATGGGATGAGGCTAAGCTAGTGAAGGATTATATTTCAAACACAACTGCACACTTCATTTTCAAGAATATGGCGACTCACTTTCGATTCCCTAAGATTATGATAAGCGATCAAGGTACACAGCTTGTGAATGAAACCATTGAAGCATTGACAGAATAATTCCAGATTGATCATTAGAGGAGCACTCCATATCACCCACAGGTGAATGGTGTTGTGGAAGCTTTCAATAAGATATTGGAGACTGTTCTTACTAAGATTTGCAATGGTAACTCTAACAATTGGGATGAGCTCCTACCTGCAGTTATCTGGGCGTATTGAACCACATGTAAAAATTTGACTAGGGAAACATTGTTCAAGATGGTGTATGGGCAAGGATATGTTTTTTCGATGGAGTAAATTTTTCCCATTATGTACATTGTAGCATTCAAAAATATGGTAGAAGTTGATATTATGGAGGAATGGTTTTTGCAGTTGCTCATGCTTGTGTATGTGTGTTTGGTGCACGAATGTACAAAATCACACCTGCTTAAGAGGAGTGGTTTTTTCCTCTTAAGTTCTTGGTCACAGGCATAAAATAAAGGGAGTCAAGCCAATCAGTGAACATGCTAAGAAATAAACATACTAAATATTGAAAAAGCATGAATATTCAAAAAGAGAAACTAAACTAAAACACATAATACAAAAGCTTTGACTAGAGTCAAAAAACTTCAATAATACAAACGACGGCGCTTATGTCCCCTCTTATTGGGTGTTGGTAGGAATAAAGGATGAAACTTTTACCCACTTTCCAAGGGGCTCTTAGAACTAGGGAGTTGTAAGACCCGATGAAAGGATGTATTTACTTCCGAGCTACCTTGGCGGAAATTACCTGTCGCTACTCTGAAAGACTGGAGTTGTTGGATGGCCAACAACTGAGTCCCCTCTATCTCTGCTCTGGATCACACACTGTTGGATTTTTTGGGGAAATTATGGCCATCATAATAATGTGTCTCATACTGTTCATCCCTTGGTGGTGTTTTATAGGAGAATTCAAACTCTCCTTCCCTCTCTTGGTACATTTATGGATGGTGACCCAAGACAGGAGGGAGATTCCATTGTGTGCCACATTATTCCATTTTGTTCTCCCTCGAGGTCCTAAGGAGGCTTGGGTGACTGTCCTTAGGTGGCCTCAAGTGTGGGATCAATGTCTTGGAGTGTGCCTTGTGGTCCCGGAAAGTGACTTTCACCACCGGAAAGTGACTTTCGCCACTCTTAGGTCCGTGCAAATTTTTGAGGAAAAATCGTGCAAAGGCACGCTTATCAAATAAAAGTGCACGCAAAGGTGCATTTTGGTGGTTCCTTCAGTGCACAATTTGATTTTCCTTCTAGAACATAGATATTTTTAAATATTTCAGATTCTATAATGTGCCTCAACCTTGTAAATCCCTCTTCCAGACATTTAATAATGTCATCTTTTCTTGTCTGATTTTCTAGTGATAACAGTAGCCCCCTAATGTGTGAGGCCTAGAAAGAACTATATAGCTGAAATGCATTATATTTTCTTTTCTGTGTACTGTGCAGAGAAAGAGAAATACCTGCGTGTAGCACAGAGTTGGAGACACCTTGTACTGGGTCGAAGAGCAACCATGTCCTATGGGAACCTTACAAGTGATGGTATAATACAATAAATAAAATTTTCTATGAGGTGGGAATGTGCCATGCTCGTGATGCTTTGGCGAGCTAAACAAATCTATTTGATAGATATAGATCCTGTCAGTGTTGCTAGTATGGTAGTGATCTGTTGGTTGATGACGACGATTGCTGATGCCCTCAGGGACATTTTTACTTTCACAATAGGTGGAAAGTGGTACCCACATGCGTAATCTTCGCATGTGTTGAGCATTGGAAAAGGTATGGATTCACCATGTATTTTCTCATCTTTTTCCTTTAAACATAACTCCTTTTATTCTAGAAAGATTATTTATTAGAGGATTATGATAGAATTTGAAAGAATATTGTTTATTGTGAAAATTGACTAAAGATGCCCTTTTATTCTAAAAACAGGAAATAAATGAAGTTAACCATCATTCGAGAGGCAGAGCTAAAACAGGAGTAACTGTTGTTCCTCCAGCAAAGGACCGTATCCAGAAAATAAGAAGGAAATCAGAACGTATAGCTAAAGGAAGATAGGGAACAACATGGCTACAGCCTAAGAAGACCAAGCACTAGCTAAAAAGAGAAAAGGAGCGAATCCCTCAGGATCTTTCGATCCTCAGGGATCACTGTTCAATCTTAAAGTTGTATCTTGTCTTGTCTGTCGAATTGTTATAAAAGGCAGTGCGTTTAGAAATAGATGGGATGGAATAATTTTATGATAAAACACTCCTTTTGTAACTCTATAATTTCTTAAACTCTCGTAATCAGAGAGCGACTGTTGTAAATGTTATTTATGTCTGATTAATATAATATCTTGTTGCCTTTCCATTTCTTAACACTGGAGTAAAGCCCAGCGGTTTCACTGGTGGTTAAGGGCCCAGCCCTGGTGGATCGATCTATTGTTTGTATCATTACCTTTCAGTTATTATTGTGTGACAGTTTGTATTTGTTTTCATTATAGTTTGTAAGTTAATTGGTTTACTGTTTAATTTCTTATTATCAGTGCATTACATTGATGAATTGCATTGTTGTTCCATTCTAACAAGAATTTTCATTCTTGTATCATTTATCTTGTTACGCTTTAACGGAGCTTTGTTGTTTAGTATTTGATGTTCTATTTCAGTTACAGTTCCATTTTCTGTTTCCTTTGATTGATGTTCATTTCAGAGTGCTAATCAAGAGAGTTTGCTGTCGACAGGATTTGTTGCTTAACAGGATTTGCCGCTCAATAGGATTCGTTGTTTAATAGAATTTTCTATTTGATTCCATTAGTTAGAGTTTGTTGTCTAGATTCATTAAATAGAATTTGTTGTTCAATTCTTCTAGTTACAATTTGTTGTTCATTTACATTGTTGTTCAATTCCAGGTTTGTTGTTAATTTTAGATTAATTAGTTTACAGATTAAAAAGAATTTGGTTTTGAGAGTTTACTTAGTTTACTTTCATTAGCAGCCTTTCGTTCAATTTCTATTTCCCTTTAATTTCTTTAAGGCAGGATTATCAATTGTAAAGAATATTGGTTATTGATACCTACGTTATCAGATTGATTATCTTGTTCCCGTTCGATTTCAACTCCATCGGTTTCTAAAGGAAAGAGTTATCATTATTGCATCCTTGACTGATGTTTGTTGAATGAATGATTGAATTTTCAAGCATTTAAGTTCATGTCATTTTAGTTAGATTTCTTTTCCAAGCATATTTTTACTCTTGTATTTAGAACACTATACTACATATTACAAATCATTACTCTTAGATTGAATTGCAGCCTCAGACTGAGTACACTCTTGAAACAAAAAGTAGTTCCTAGATTTATAATTAATGTAGGATAAATAGGCATTAAAAAGACACCTTTTATACCTCAACATTTTGGCGTCGTTGCCAGGGAGAGTGTAGCCATTTACAGAGAGTGATGCATATTTGATTTTTTTTTTCTGCTAGCGAAGAATTGGGTATTAAAAACGAAAGGTAAGAACTTGCATACTGAGCAAGAAACATACTTGTTCAGTGGCCCACTTCAACAGTAGAATTGGGTAAAAATTTTAGGTAGGAATGACTGCTTGTCTTTTTGAATGAATAGAAAAGCTAAACAGAACAAAATTCCTCCTAAACCCGAAAAACCTAAGGGACCGGTGACTCTTGGGTGAACAAATTTCATTGATGAAATACTTAAGAAAACTTAATCTTAGCCATCAGTAGGACCTAGGAAAGTTATTTCTAGACAACCTACTAGTTCCCTTCAGGCCACAGAATCACCATCTATAGCCTTTGCTGAGGTACATATTCAAACAGAAGGAATTGAGCAAGATTCCCAAGAAATTGAGAATTCTCGCCTATTTTCTTTGCAAGAAGGGAACTCTATTAATATCCGTGAAGGAGAAGGAGAAATAGGGGAAAAAGAAAATCCAAAATCTCCTCTTGAAGTAATCCAAACAGTGAGCAGCCTAGATAAGGGACTTGTTGTCAACATCATTCAAAACAAAGCTAAAGGACCTGAATCTCCTCAGATAGTAGGCCAACAAGGAAGACTCATTATTCCAGATCAAGGGAGTGCTATTAAGTTCATTCCTATTCCTTCTAGTCAGCTAGGAATTCCCTTGAAATCCTAGAAGTATATTGGCACATATTCGATCAAATGGCTCGGAACCAGAACCAGCAAACACCTCAACAAACTTCCACACTGCAATATCCCATTGTGGACACTACAGTTAATGCACCTATGAAGGCCATTCCTCTTCATCATATTCCTACATTCCATGGCTTAACATCAAAAGATCCAGATGCATTTCTATTTGAGTTCGATGTATTATGCAGGCGATATGACTATACCACTGATCCCAAAAAATTAAAATTATTTCCTTCAACATTAAAAGGAGCAACTTTACGATGGTTTATGGGGTTAGGTGGAGGTGTTACAAATGATTGGAATCAGATGAAAGCTACGTTTCTAAGGAAATATCAAGATTATTGTAGGTCTAGGGAATTAAAAGATGAAATATTTTAGATGACAACAAAACCTAATGAAACACTTGAGGAATATGTAGAACGCTTTCAATACAACCTCCAGAGATCACCTTATGCATCTTTACCCTTCCATGATAATGTGTTGAAAACTACATTACTTGAAGGGATGAAGGAACAATGAGTTGAAACATTAAACATTATGGGCAAAGGTGATATATATCAGGAAAATTTTGCTGACATTATTGATTTATGTATCAGGAGTTCAAGAGGTAGCACAAGGCTAAAGTCAACACAACGTGACATGATCACAAGAAATAGTAAGATCTTTGGTGAAATTATAACCCGTGCAGAAATTGGCAATCTATTAGAAGATTTTAAAATGGATATTCTAGGGACTCTGACAACGCAGTTCAAAATTATGCAAGCCAAACAAAAGCAAGCAGAAGCAGGAAAAAATCTATCAATATTCTGCCCTAAATGCAGAATGAAACACAACCATAAAGAGTGCCCATTGGATGTATTCAAAGTCTGTGCTATCTGCACAAAAGATCACTCCACAGAAGGTTTCCCCTCACTCCTTGGATTGAAAGCAGTTTACAAGGAGGCGGAAGAGGAATCAGAATTGGTATGCCTACTTAATCAGCACCGACAATGGCAGCCACGACAAACAGGTATGCCAATTGATCCATCCTCTTATTTTTAGCTTCCTCGGTATAATGCTCAGCAATATAATGGAATGTGGCAAAATCAGCCACCTTTCCCCAACTGGTCACAATAGTCATTCCGTACATCACCATGGACAAATCAAACAAATCAAACCAATTGGCCAAAATTTCCTTACTGTCCACCATTTTTCGCAAAACAATGCTTATCCAACACAATGGTCCCCCTCCACCTTGCAGAGTGAGACCTGGCAGACAAACTGGAAAAGACCTACAAATTAGCCAGCTGGAACAATCCCTCTCTCTCAATCTACACTACCAGCCCCCTATACATTGCCACAAAATCCCCAAACCAAATTAACACCGCAACTCCTGGCCCAACCTAACCCAAACCCCAATAATAGGCCAGTTCATTCTGTTCAAATAATGGAACCACCGGAACTAGAAACTAAAATGAGGGAGTGTAATGACTTGCAACTGAGATCTGGGCACATAGTAGAAACAAAGGGAGACAAAAATTTTCAAGTTGAAGACCCGTTACCCGCAGAGCAAATAGTGCACAAGGATAATGTGGTTAAACAAAAAACTGAGGAACAAGAAACCACATCTTCTCCACCATTCCCATAACGATTAATCATACCTCGCCCAATAGAATATCCTGATTTTGATCTTCTGGGAGAATTAAAAAAAAAACTGTGTATAAAAATACCTCTCCTCCAAGCTATCCAAGACATCCCTATTTATGCAAAAGCCAGAAAAGAACTATGTACAAGGAAGCCTAAGAGGAGAACAACAACTAACCCAACTGTCCAAGTAGTCGGCACTCTATCTGACTTATTATCAGGAATGGAAACACCTATAAAGTATCAGGACCTAGGAAATCCTATAGTGACAGTAAAAATAAATGTGAAATCATTTCCAAATGCCTTATTTTATTTGGGAGCTGCAATTAATATCCTAACAACCACCACTTGTCAAAAACTTAGCATTACATGATTAGATCCAACAAAAACCTTATTAGAATTGGTTGACCGATCGGTAGTAAAACTAGAAGGTACATTACATGATGTAATGGTATCAATAGATTCCTGGGAGTACCCTACTGAATTCCTGATTATCAACCCCAAAAACTGGCTAGATGGACACCCTTTGATCCTAGGTAGACATTGGTTGGCAACTGTCGATGCTTACATTGGCAGCTGACGAGGCAACATGACTATAACATGGGGAAACTATGTCAAGAATTTAGCTTTATATCCCCCAGCCCAACCAAGCCTATCGATAATAAAAAAAAGGAAAGAAATTGTATCGTATCTCATGGAAAATGTTATATCACCACTAACCATAGAATATCCCCTCGACTTTAAAGACCAAATAGAGGATGACATTATTAGCAGTTTAATCAATAAACCAAAAATCAGATCGCATTTGCAATGTCACATGATCAAGGCAACATTTTATAGTCCAGAAGAAGAATATCCCCTGAAAGACATTCACGATCAATTAATACCCACCACTTCTATTTACAATAGCAAAATTGTAGAAATTGAACTAGGAAAAACTCTAAACATTAACAAAAATCTGACTACTGAATAAGAAAAGAAGACGGTCCAATTACTACAAAAATATAAGGGATCCTTTGCATGCGATTATCTAGACATGAAGGGAATTGACCCCGAGTTATGTACACACCACATCTATACAAAAAATATGCTAGAGCCATTCTCCAGCCCCAACGAATATTAAACCCTCATCTTAAAGATATTGTGAAAGCTGAATTACAAAAGCTATTAGATGTCAATTTTATTTACCCAATATCTGATAGCAAGTGGGTCTCTCCATTAGTAGTAGTGCCAAAGAAGAATGAAAAGTGAAGGATATGTGTCAGCTACTGATAAATAAACAAAAAACCCAAAAATACCACTTTCCCCTTCCGTTCATTGACCAGGTATTAGATACATTGGCAGGAAAGAAATTCGTTTCTTTCCTAGATGGCTTTAGTGGATACAATAAAATTCAGATTGCCCCTGAAGACCAAGACAAAACCACTTTTACCTGCTCTTGGGGGACATTTTCCTATCGATTTTTACCCTTTTCCCTATGCAATGCCCCTACTACATTTCAAAGGGCCACTCTCAGCATCTTTTCAGATTTAATAAATGAATGGATCGATCTATACATGGATGACTTCACACCTTATGGAGATAATTTTGAGCCAACATTAGAAACCTTGGAAAAGGTGTTGCAAAGATGTATTGACACTAGGCTTTGCTTAAGCCATGAAAAGTGTCAGATGATGATGACTGAGGGACTCATCTTAGGTCATTATGTTTCAGCAGCTGGAATTCAGGTAGATCGGGCTAAAATTCAGATAATTTTGTTAATACCTACTCATACCACACAAACAGAGGTACGTAGCTTTCTCGAATTTTTTGGTTATTATAGAAGATTTATAGAAAATTATTCTCAAGTAGCTGAACCTTTATATGCACTAATAGGAATGTTGATTTTAATGGGACAGATAAAGGTGACCATGCTTTTGAGGATCTCAAAAAGATTCTATCAATAGCCCCAGTGCTAGGGGGCCCAAATTGGGATTTTCCATTCCAAATTTCATCTAATGCCTTAGACGCAGCTATTGGAGCAGTTCTTGGGCAAGAAGAGGAGAAGAAACCATATGCAATCTATTATATTAGCAAAAATCTATATCTTGCTGAATTAAACTATACTATGACTGAGAAATAATTTTTAGCTGTGATACATGGTGTAAATAAATTTAGACATTATATAATTGGGCATCCTGTAGTTTTATATAAAGATCACTCTGCCATAAAAATTTTAGCAAATAAACCTATTGCAAATGGTAGAGTAAAAAGATGGTTGATTTTATCGTAGGAATTCAATATCACATAAAAGATCAACCTGGAAAAGAGAACCCTGTAGTTGATTTCCTGTCACGAATTCCAAAACCAACAGATGCAGCAGCAGTCGAAGATCACTTCCCAGGTGAGAATTTGTTCACCGTTACTACTAGAACCCCATGGTATGTTGATATTGAAAATTATTTAGCAATAGGTAAATTACCTAAGCATCTAATGCCCAATGAATGAAAGCAGATAATACAGCGTAGTACCAGATTCTTTTGGATTGGGGGCTACCTATTTCATACAGGATCAAATATGCACATCAGGAGATGCATCCGAGAAGATGAAATATTTGATATTCTGAAAGCATGGCATGACGGGCCATGTGGCAGACATTTTTTAGATCATAGGACTGGCCACAATGTTTTACAGACAGGCTATTACTGGCCTAAAATTTTTAAAGACGCTAAAAAATTCGTACAGGCTTGTGATAGTTGCCAAAGGGCGGGTCGCCATGGACAGTCTGACGAAATGCCTTTGAATCCACAATTAGTAATCGAGCCACTTGAATTTTGGGCGCTCGAATTTGTTGGTCCTATTAACCCACCATCAAATTAGAAAACATACATCCTAGTCGCAACAGAGTATGTTACTAAATGGTCTGAAGCAGAGACACTTTTGAGAGCTAGAGAGGACTCTGTAATACAATTCCTTTTCCAAATATTTGTCCAATACGGCCTCCCAAGGGACATAATTATAGATGGAGGACCATAATTTGTAGGTAAAAAAATCACTACAACATTAGAAAATTACCACATTCAACACAAAATCACAACTCCACTCTAATAGAGTTTGAAATTCAAACATTAAGAATAGCCTAGGAGGTGGGTTTAGATTTAAATGAAGCCCAGGTCAGAATATTATAGAAAATCAATGAGTTATATGAAATTAGGCTCCATGATCTTTAGCACACTGCATTAATTCAACAACAGAGAGAAAAATCGCATGATGCCCTCATCAAAGAGAAAATCTTTCACAAAGGGGATTGGGCACTACTATATGACTCGAGGTTTCAAGATTTCCCAGGAAAACTCGAGACATGATAGCTTGGACCCTACAAGATACAAAAAGAGCATGATAATGGCACCATCACATTAGCCACCATTGATGGATTTGGACACTCATTCAAATTAAAAGGTCATCGAGTGCGACTTTACCATAAACCACTTAATAAGGAGTCCTTTTACCAGCAATTATAGGAAGATTCTACCATGCAGATTTTGGCTGAGGGAGACAAATCCTCCTCAGCACCCATTCACTGAATAATTTCTTTCATTTTGAAAATTGTACATAAAGGTTTTTTCTTTATCTTTCTTGTTTTTTGTACATATTTTATTTCTTAAGCTGTTCCTTTTTAAGGAACAATGGTAGTTTCTCTCAAGAAACAATGTGTTTCTTTTTGCAGTTCCTTTCCAAAGGAACAATAGTTTTTGCTGCATTTTTTGTTGTTCCTTTCAAAAGGAACAAAAATTTTTGTTGTGAGTTTTTGGTGTTCATTTCCAAAGGAACAACAGTTTTTGTTGTTCCCTTCCAAAGGAACAACAATTTTTGTCGTGTGTTTTTACTGTTCCTTCCCAAAGGAACAACATTTTTTGCCCCGTGTTTTTGCTTTTCCTTTTCAAAGGAACAACAGTTTTGTTGTTCCTTTCCAAAAGAACAACAGTTTTTTTCCATCTGTTTTTGTTGTTCCTTCCCAAAGGAACAACATTTCCACTGATTATTTTTGCTGTTCCTTTACAAAGGAACAACATTTTTGCAGATTGTTTTTGTTGTTCCTTCCTAAAGTAACAACACTTTTTGAGTGCATTTTTCTTGTTTTAGAACAACATTTTGAGGATTTTTGTAAATTCTTCATGACTCTCTTAAAGGAAAACATACAATTTATGCAAGGATACACAAATTAGAGGTTACTAGAATCAGCAAATCAAGAGAAATTGTCATTTTTAAGAAATTGTTTTGTAGTGATAAGAAAAAGGAAAGGACACAACTATCTATATCACTTTGTTGTCTTTATGTTCACTAAAATTAATATGATTGGTTATCTTTAACATGTTGGTTCTTCCCTAAATTCTCATAACTCTCTTTGATTTTTATTTATTGAATAAGAATAACGGCATATTTTCTCTATTGAGATGTTCAAACTTCTTCCACCATCCCTACTCTTAAGGAGTGCTAAGCCATCCTCTATATATAAGTAGGGAAGTGCTATATGAAAAAAAAAAAAAATCTCTATATAATTATTAACAATTCTATGATACGGCAGATGGAGGATAGGGTGTCTCATCAAGAGCCAGCCTACCATGATCGTAAGGAAGCAGTGAAGTGGCATTCCCATTATTGCCACCACACCTGGGCTATGATCCAATGGATAACTCAAAAAAAAAAAATAACAAAATTCCTTGGAACAGGAGGTCTTGTCATGAGCCGGCCTGTCCACCTTTCACTCCTTCTTGGTGAATGGCATTGTGAAACATCTGGTTCCCAAGCCAGCATAGTGGCCTCCATCATGACATCACAACAACACTTCCCTAGGCATAAATAAAGGATAATGGTTCCAAGGGTAAAAAAAGAAACTTTGTCAAGGTTATAGACACCTTTGGGCAACAGAGCTCTACTGATGGTATTGGAGTCACGCTTTTCAAATCAATAGTAATGATAAACCCTTTTATTATATCTCTATTGTTGGAAATATGATGCTGAGTGTTGTCCTTGATGGAAAACCACTTGATGAAGATGATGGCAACCTACTTAATGAAGTTGTTCTTGATGAGCTTGTAAATGATATACATCTGATGTATCTACAATTAGTATAGAAGGTGCAGAAGAAAGAATTTCCAGAATGGGCCAGAACAGTGATGAAAGGTGTATGTCACAAGGAATACCCGAGTTTGTCTAGGGGAAGTCCCGTATGCACGTGGGAAATAATGTGCCAAGTCGCGTATGCTCAATTGCGCTCTAAATATGTAAAACCAGGGGTTACTACCATGGTATTGACCCATTGTATTGAGCGCTGGATTGTCTATTTGATCCCGTCCAGGAATACCATCGAAAGTGATGTGGTTTTGACCCATGGTATTGATGAAGGAAAAATCTATATAAGGAGAAGAAAATCATTGTGCAGGTGGGTGCAAGTGTTTGGGCTTTAATGAATACTTCACTCTGAAGTATATTTGCATGGTTGAACTCTGCTCTTGATTGATAGATCTGAATCTATGATGCATCTATGAACATGGTGAAGGTTAAAGATCTCTAGCTCTAGAAATGGTGAATCTCTTGGATGATCTGAAAAGAAGTGATGAAGACATGGCGCAAATCTGCTGAAGAACTTGAAGAAATCTGGGTAAGTTCATAGATTTGATCTTTTGTGCAAATTTTATCTTTTATAGATTTATACGCAAGTTCAGTTCATGAAAAGTGCGTGTATACGCAGATCTGTTTCAACAAAGTCGTGTATGGACAGTTAGGGTTATTCTAGTAAATGCACAGATGTATACGCTGGTTCACTTCATAAAAAGCGCGTATATACACGAGTCTGATTAAATGAAAGCACGTGTGATATATGATCTTATGGTTGCTCAAGGTTGAATGTGTTTCTGCATATTTATTCTGAAGTCTGGGTTATCTCTGATATTCTGGTTACAGTGGTTTCACTGTTTTGTTTGATGCATTGGGCAAAGGTTTTTTATTGACAAGTAAAGGGTTGTGTTGGAGCTGTTTGATCCAGTTTAAAAATTGATGAAACGTGGTCTGCAGTGGATCTGAGGGTTGAAAACTTCAGTCTGAACGTAGAAGATTTCTACCAGTAGAGGCTGGTGCTAATATCAAGGGGGTAGTAGCTCCCTTCCAGGTGAGGCTGGTAAACGAGAGCAGGGGGTTGTTGCTCCCTCCCAGGAGAGGCTGGTAAACGAGAGAAGGTTGTAACCTTCTGCAGTTGGGTGCCTGCGTACTGGTATGAGGCTGCACCAGTACATGTTGTAAGAAGTTTTCTTAATAATAAAAATTAAAGACTGAGACGACGACAGCGGTGGTTTTCTCCCGAATTGGGTTTCCACCTAAAAATTATGGTGTTCATGTGTGGTTGCTTATGTGTGAAGATTATTCTATTCTTTCTGCACTTTTTTACTGTTTTCTAAATATCTGATGAATAAGTAATGCAATGATCTAAGTCAAGAACTAAATGCATAATTAGATCACTGGATATACGCGAGTTCTGTAAAAGATATCCGCGTATATACTCGGGTTTGCTTCAGGAAAGTTGCGTATGGTTTTTAAGAAAGAAATATCAAATTTTTATTGTCTGCACTAAATACTGATTCACCCCCCCCCCCCCCTCTCAGTATTTTTCCCAACAATTGGTTTCAGAGCAGGTCCTTCTGAAAAAGCTTAACCGCTAGAAGGAAGATCAACCAAGACGAGCAATCAAGATGGAACAACATCTATCAAGCCTCCACTCTTTAATGGAAGCAATTTAATCTTCTAGAAAATAAGGATGAGATCCTATCTTCAGTCTATGGGAGCAGATGTATGGGCCATTATTGAACAAGGATATCAATATCCAGCTGCAATACCAATAGATCCGACTGAAAAGAAGAATTATGAAATAAATGCAAAGGCATTCAATGCTCTAATGAGAAGTCTAACTGAATCAGAATTTTTCAAAGTTATGTAGCTAAATACAGCAAAGGAGATATGGGACAAAATCATTCTAAGTTATGAAGGTGATGCAAAGGTAAAAAGTGCAAAACTTCAAACTCTCAGAATTGAATATGAAAATTTAAAGATGCATAGTGATGAGAATATTGCCAGTTTATTTTTATGTCTTGATGATGTTGTAAATTGTATGAGAAATCTAGGAGAAACAATCACGGAATCTACTTTGGTTGAGAAAATCTTGAGATTACTAACGGAAAAATTTGAATCAAAAGTCTCTGCTCTTGAAGAAAAACATGAGCTTCGAACTCTTACTGTGGTGCAACTTCATGGCATATTGACTGCATATGAAATGAGGAGAGGAGGATCATCTGAAGTCAAAGAAGTTGTTTGTAAAGCTTTTACAAAAGGGAAAGAAGTTCAAAAACCAGAAGGATCAGGATATATCTCAGAAGAAGATGAGGTAAACTTTGTGAGAAGACTCCAACTAGGAACCGAAAGATTCAAAGGTAAGCTTCCTTTCAAATGCTTTGATTGTGGAAGAGTTGGTCATTATGCTGCAAAATGTCCTTATAAAGAAAAATCTTCTAAAGGGAAAGAAGTAGCAAGAAGGAATAAGAACCAATCTAGCACTAAGAAAAGTTACTATACAAATGAAGACAGTGATGGGTTATCTGATAGTGAGGAAGAATGTGAACAAGATCTTAGACTTCTCATGGCATTTGAAAATAACTCTAGAGACGACAAGGATGCTTTTATGGATGCTCTAGATGACGATGATTTTCTTGATCAAAACAATCAACTCAAAATATGCTTGGAAGAAAGTAAAATAATCATAGAAACTCTAAAAAGGCAGAATGAAGAAGCGAAGAAACACAATGAGAAATTAGAATGTGAATTATTAAGTCTAAGAAAATAACTTGAGAAAGTAAAGACTCTGAATCTTAGATTTGCTAAAGGATCTGAAACCTTAGATGAGATTATCAAGGTTCAACGTTATCCTCTTATAAAGACAGGTCTTGGATATACCGGAGAATCTTCTCAGGCTTCGGCACCAAATTATCTAAAAGCAACTACAAATGGTTTACTACATTTAGCCACTCAGCAAGGGAATAAAGAATCTTTACAGGTAAAGCATGCTCATCACAATTCAAGGAACACTAACAGGGATATCTCTCAAAGAAGCAACAACCAACAGGTAAATTCAAATAGAATATTTCATGATCGCAGAAATTTCTATTTCAATGGACAATGTTTCTCATGTCACAATTTTGGTCATAAAGATGTTCAATTTGTTGCATATAAAACCATCATGACAAGAGAAGCAAGAAATAAAAGGATGGATATTGAACCAAAGAAGAACACCTATAACAACTTTTCTCCTCTTCAAAATGAAGTTGAATGTGCTTATTGCAATAACTTTGGCCACGAAGAATCTGAATGCAGGAGCAAAGTCCAGCCAAAACAACATTTTCCTTCAAGTTCCAAAGTATGGAAAAAGAAGAAATTACAGGTTGAAAATTATGGGATAGCGTTATTTGTGGAAGGTGAAGAAAATAAATGGTACATTGATAGTGGATGCTCAAGACACATGACAGGTGAAAAAAGAAAACTTCTTGCATATAATGCTCTAGCAAAAGAAAAGAAAGTTACATTTGGAAATGATACTCCTGTTGTAATTAAAGGAAAAGGGTCAGTGTTTCTAAAAGAAAAGGTGAAGGCTAATGATATCATGTATGTGGATGGATTAAGGCATAACCTCTTAAGTGTAAGTCAAATGTGTGATCAAGGAACTGAAGTTGTCTTTAGTTCAAAATAATGTGTGGTTCATGATCTTGATACAGGTAAAACTATTATAAAAGGGAAAAGAACTCCAAGCAACCTGTATGTATTGAAGAACTGCAAAGATCAATGTTACTTGAGAAAATCTTCAGAAAATTGGCTATGACATAGAAGGCTGGGGCATCTGAGCTTCTCTCAAATCAAAAAATCAAGCAGACTTCAAGCTATTCGTGGTCTTCCCAATATTACTCTACCAGAGAGTATCATATGCAAATCTTTGCAATTCAGTAAACAGACCAGAGTTCAATTTAATGCCAAATAAGGATCATCAAGTAAGCCTCTTGAACTCATTCATACTGACATATGTGGACCTATGAGAAAAAAGCCACCACGTGGGGAAGAATACTATATCTTATTTATTGATGATTTCTCTAGAATGTGTTGGATCAGGTTGATTAAACACAAAGATGAAGCATTTGAAAAATTTCAGATCTTCAAAGCATTGGTGGAAAATGAATTAGATCTAAAAATCAAGTTTCTTAGATCTGATCAAGGAGGAGAATATACATCAAATGAATTCCTTGAATTTTGTGAAAAACATGGCATAAAAAGGCAGTTCTCTGTAGCTGGGACTCCACAACAAAATGGCGTAGCAGAAAGAATGAATAGAACAATTCAACAAATGGCTAGAGCTATGCTTGATGATTCAGGAACTCCTGACATGTTCTGGGGAGAAGCAGCACATACAGCAGCAAACATTCTTAACAAGGCACATGTTCGGGTAAATAGTGACAAACTCCATATGAACTCTGGTATGGTAATTCTCCCTCTGTGAAGCATTTTAGAGTTTTTGGAAGTAAATGCTTTATCAAAAATAATGATGAAAAGCTTGGCAAGTTTGAACCTAGATCAGATGAAGGGATACTTCTTGGTTACTCATCTACAAGAAGAGAATACAAATGTTACAATAAAAGGCTTCGAAATATTGTTGAATGTATTGATGTTGTTATTGATGAGTCTCCTGCAGCTCCTAAAGAAGAAAAACAAACAACAGAAGAAGATGATTGTGAATTTTGTCCTTCTACATCAAATAGAAATGATATAGATAGTGGATCCAATGAAGAACCTGAAGATGATTTATCTGAAAAGGCTCCATCTAGATATGTTCAAAAGAATCATCCTGAATCTCAAATTTTGGGAGACAAGGAATCAGGTGTACAAACAAGGAGGACTCTTGTGGGATCTTCTAGCTATCTGGCATTTCTATCCATGATTGAACCACACAATGTCAATCAAGCTAGCAAAGATGAATGTTGGATTCAAGCCATGAATGAAGAGCTTGATCAAATTGAAAAGAATCAAACATGGGATTTGGTACCAAGACCACATGATAAAAATGTCATTGGAACTAAATGGATATTCAAGAACAATTTAAATGAGAATGGGGATGTTATAAGAAACAAATCTAGACTGGTTTGCAAGGGGTATACTCAACAAGAAGGTATAGACTTTGAAGAAACTTTTGCTCCTGTAGCTAGACTTGAAGCCATAAGAATGTTTCTTGCTTTTTCAAGTTTTCAACAAATCAAAGTTTATCAAATGGACGTTAAATCTGTTTTTCTCAATGGTGATCTAGAAGAAGAAGTGTATATAGAACAACCGGAAGGATTCATTTTGGGAAATGATGAAAATCTTGTTTGTAAACTTAAAAAGGCTCTATATGGTCTCAAACAAGCTCCAAGGGCATGGTATTATCGTCTTGACAAATATCTTCATCAACAAGGATTTTCAAAGGGGTCTGCTGATAGCAACTTATACACAAAAGTTGAAAATGATAAGCTATTGATTGTGGTTGTATATGTTGATGATATCATATTTGGGAGTAATGAAGAATCTTTGAGTCAAAAATTTGCTTCTGTCATGCAGCAAGAATTTGAAATGTCCTTACTTGGAGAACTAACATTCTTTCTTGGCTTACAAGTGCATCAAACTGCAGATGGTATATTCCTATCACAAGCAAAATATCTTAAGCAAATTATGAAGAAGTATGGCATGGAAGAATGCAAACCTGTAAGTACACCAATGATAACCGGATGCAATCTCAGTTCTCATGATGATTCTCCCACGGTGAACCAACCAGAATATAGATCAATGATAGGAAGTCTACTTTATCTCACTGGGACTAGACCAGACATTATGCATGCAGTTGGGATTGTTGGACGATTCCAAGCTAATCCAAAAGAGTCTCACCTTCAGGCTGTTAAAAGAATATTCAAATATCTACAAGGAACTCAAGACTTTGGGCTATGGTATCCAAAGAATGCTGATCTTACTCTTCATGCTTACACTGATGCAGATTGGGCTAGAAATGTTGATGATTGGAAAAGCACTAGTGGTGGTGCATTCTATATGGGACCTCGGTTAGTATCTTGGTTCAGCAAGAAGAAAAATTCTATTGCCTTATCTACAGCAGAAGCAGAATATGTGGCTGCCGCATCTTGTTGCACTCAACTCCTTTGGATGATGCAAACCTTACAATATTTTCAAATCAAATGTACATCTCCTATCTCCATTATGTGTGATAACACAAGTGCCATCAGTATCTCAAAGAATCTGGTTATGCATTCGAAGACCAAGCACATTCCCATCAAGTATCACTTCTTACGTGAACAAGTGCTTCAACAAAAGGTGAAGTTGGAGTATGTTCCCTCCAAAGAACAAGTTGCTGATATCTTTACCAAACCTCTGCCCAGGGAAGCATTTGAATATCTAAGATAGAAGCTGGGAGTAGTCTCTGCCAGTTAGAAGAACAAATATGCCTAAATTCAGAAGATCAAATTGGATACGCGGGTTTCCTAAACGACAGTCGCGTATATACGCGAGTTCATACATAGAAAACCCCGTATGGTTGGTTGCTGACAAAATTTTGGGGTCAGCATTTCTCAGCACAACTGCAGTACTGTTTGGTATCTCTGATGATGCTTCAGCTCTTATATTTTTGTTTCTTTCTCTGATATTGGGTGAATATTCCTTGATGATTTGTTGTTGAAAGTGTTCAGGATGCACATGCTAAGGGGGAGTTTTGGTCACTTGGAAAGGATGCATTGGTTGTACAGTTTTAGGGGGAGCATTAGCCTTGCTGGGTATAATGCATTTTTGGCAATATGATGATTCTGAAATATGATCTCTCTCTTGAGGTCCTTTTGGTATTGGTTATAAAATTCATATGTGTAATTTTATGAAAAGGCTATGACCTATGATGTAATTTGTAATATTTAGCCATGTAAAGGGCTTGTTCAGATTTGTAAACCCACTTGGTTGGGTAATTGAGTCAAATTTTGTAAACCCACGTGGTTGGGTACTTGGGTCACAAATGTAAATCCACTTGGTTGGATCTTTGATGTAAGTATGAGTCCTTGGTGATAGGAAAGGTCATAGTGTCATGTACTTCATTGAATAATAGGTTTGAAGATTCAGCTTGAACTTGAGAAGAAAAACCTTGTGTTGGTTTGACCCGCCATTTTCCCTTGATGTCAAAGGGGGAGAGTGGCATGGTTTTTGAATAAGGGGAGATTAATGTGGTTGTTGTATAATGATTATAATCAATGTATCTATCTTTTCTGGTGCTCAAGCTCCATCGTCGTTGCCATCAAGTCCAAAGGGGGAGATTGTTGGAAATATGATGCTGCGTGTTGTCCTTGATGGAAACCCACTTGATGAAGATGATGGCAACCTACTTAATGAAGTTGTTCTTAATGAGATTGTAAATGATATACATCTGATGTATCTACAATCAGTATAGAAGGTGCAGAAGAAATAATTTCCAGAATGGGCCAGAACAGTGATGAAAAGTGTATGTCACAAGGAATACGCGAGTTTGTCTAGGGGAAGTTGCGTATGCATGCGGGAAATAATGTGCCAAGTCGCGTATGCTCAATTGCGCTCTAAATATGTAAAACTAGGGGTTACTACCATGGTATGGACCCATTGTATTGAGCACTGGATTGTCTATTTGATCCCATCCAGGAATACCATCGGAAGTGATGTGGTTTTGACCCATGGTATTGATAAAGGAAAAATCTATATAAGGAGAAGAAAATCATTGTGCAGGTGGGTGCAAGTGTCTGGACTTTAATTAATACTTCACTCTGAAGTATATCTGTATGGTTGAACTCTGCTCTTGATTGATAGATCTAAATCTATGATGCATCTATGAACATGGTGAAGGTTAAAGATCTCTAGATCTAGAAATGGTGAATCTCTTGGATGATCTGAAAAGAAGTGATGAAGACCTACCGCAAATCTACTAAAGAACTTGAAGAAATCTGGGTAAGTTCATATATATGATCTATTGTGCAAATTTTATCTTTTATAGATCTATACGCAGGTTCAGTTCGTGAAAAGCGCGTGTATACGCAGATCTGTTTCAACAAAGTCGCGTATGGACAGTTAGGTTTATTCTAGTAAATGCACAGATGTATACGCTGGTTCACTTAATAAAAAGTGCGTATGATATCTGATCTTATGGTTGCTCAAGGTTGAATGTGTTTCTGCATATTTATTCTGAAGTATGGGTTATCTCTGATATTCTGGTTACAGTGGTTTCACTGTTCTGTTTGATGCATTGGGCAAAGGCTGTTTATTGACAAGTAAAGGGTTGTGTTGGAGCTGTTTGATCCAGTTTGAAAATTGATGAAACGTGGTCTGCAGTGGATCTGAGGGTTGAAACCTTCAATCTGAACGTAGAAGCTTTCTACCAGTAGAGGCTGGTGCTAATATCAGGGGGGTAGTAGCTCCCTTCCAGATGAGGCTGGTAAACGAGAGCAGGGGGTTGTTGCTCCCTTCCAGGAGAGGCTGGTAAATGAGAGAAGGTTGTAACCTTCTGCAGGTGGGTGCCTGCGTAGTGGTATGAGTCTGAACCAGTAGATGTTGTAAGAAGTTTTCTTAATAATAAAAATTGAAGACTGAGACGACGGCAGCGGTGGTTTTCTCCCGAATTGGGTTTCCACCTAAAAATCCTGGTGTTCATGTGTGGTTTTTGATGTGTGAAGATTATTCTGTTATTTCTGTACTTGTTTACTATTTTCTAAATATATGATGAATAATTAATGCAATGATCTAAGTCAAGAACTAAATGCATAATTAGATCATTAGATATACGCGAGTTCTTTAAAGGATATCCGCGTATATATGCGGGTTTGCTTCAGGAAAGTTGCGTATGGTTTTTAAGAAATAAATATCAAATTTTTATTGTCTGCGCTAAATACTGATTCACCCCCCCCTCTCGGTATTTTTCCCAACATCTATCTAATATCAAATGAGAAGTATGCTCCTAAAACCTTTTTTTTTAACCTATTATGCATGAAATTTATTTATAAATCGATCATAATATTTTATGTGGGTAATGACTGCATAAGTACTTGTTTTCACATCAGCTGTCCCTTTCCATTATCCTCGAATCATTACATAAACTTTTCTATATCTATTTACAATTTAATAATATGCATCGATTTCAGTAATGCAATAATTTGATTGATCATATCAGAAGAATGTATGCTTTTTACTATTGTACAACTGTTGTGCAGTACCTTGCTCTTCTATTCGATGCTTGAGGATGACCTATCATCCTTCAGGGGGGGCATGGATACCTTTTAATGTTTGCATGCGGGTCAAATCCCTATATTCTCAGTAATAATAAAAGCTTAACGATATTGTTCCGATATACTGTGCTGTGATGTTCCATTAGACTATTGTGCATTTGTGAAGAATTAACAATGTGCAGATAGAATGGGAGGATGACCAATTCATAGTGAGCCACAGGTGCTAGCTGTTTCTAATGCTGCACAGGAAATTCTGGAGAGATTAGGGTGGATTAACTACCTCACAAGATTGCAACAACCTCATGAAATGGTAGCCATTGAATTTTTATAGAATTTGCAGGAAGGTTACTCCATGGTTAGAGGTAGGCAGATAGAAGTAACAGACTCAATATTCGCCGAGGTGTCTGGTCTGCCAGCGGAAGGAACGATATGGACCCATAAGAAAGTAAAACTCCAAGAAGCCATGAAAATTTTCCAGGATGAAGGGCAGACCCTGGTCATCAAAGGGAAAGGAGTTCAGTCGGTGACATTGGGAGAACCATGGACAGAATTGGCAAAAGTAGTAAAGAGCTACATAACATACAATGGAAGAAAAGATGTGGTAAGACCTCGGCACCTTAAGTTATTAGCAGTATTAAAGAAAAAATGTATTGTAAACTTTCCTACAAATTTAAATTTCTTATTTCATGATGCCACCAGAAGTATAAGAATGTCTCGTCATATAGACATACTGGTAAGCCACCATTGCTTAATCATATTGATAGTGAGTTAAAGTCTTGCCCAACAGCAGACTAGTTGGGAAGAACTAATATTCTCAATTGACGGAGGAATAGCCCTACCTGCCCCAAAACGCAAAAGAATTACTAACACAACAGCAGAACCATCAAAACGCAAACAATCCTCCAGGTTAAGGAGAAGTAGTGGAATGATAGAAGGTTTTCAGGGTAGCAGTAGCCAACCCCTAGAATTTCCCAGTTCAGAAGATGAACAACCCCCACAACTCGAAGAAGGAAGTCACCACACCGATGAGGAAGAAGGAAATGACGAAGAAGAAGAGAATCACCACACCAGTGAAGAAGAAGAGAGTCACCACAGCAGTGGAGAAGAAGAAACTCACCCTACCAGTGCGGAAGAAGGAAGTTATCACACCTGTGAAGAGGAAGAAAGCAATGAAGATGAAAGAGAGGGAGTAGAACCTCCTGAAACCACCATTGCAAGTCCACCTCAAAGCCCATTGCAGGAGGACCAATTGGCCCAAATTTTGGCCAACATGAGCGAATACATACAACCCCACAGCCCACTGAACTTCAACATTGAGATAAACCAATTATAGGAACAAGTTGTTACTGGTGAAGATACGGCCGAGGGAATACCCGATGAAGTAGAAAAAGAAAACCCTCAGGGAACAATAGAACCAGCTAGGGTTATTTCCCTTGAGAAATGCATCCAGGAAGGTGTAAACATTGAATAAGTGTTCCAAATGGAAGACCCTCAGGGAATAGTAGAACCAGTTAAGGTTACTACCGTTGAAGAACATAGCCAGGAGCATATGAACACTGAAGAAGTGTTCCGAGTAGAAAACAGAGAAGCAAGCCTGAGCAAAGGAATGACTACTGAAAAGAAAACCCTACCTGATCAATTGAATATAGAAAAAGGGACAGCCATTCCTCCCAGGAGGAAAAAGAAAATAACTAAACTTCAGAAGCTGCGGAGGGAATGGAAGAAACTTCAAAAGCTAGTGGAACAACTCAGACGGAGTAGTAGGGTTATATAAATGAATAAAACCCCCAAAAAAAACCCCAAAACAAAGGAACATAGCCACCAAACGAACCCCAAGGAAAAGGAAAGTAGCCACCAAAGCAAAGCCCCAGATTGTAGAGACTATGGAAACCCAAGTTGAGCCCAATCAAGAAAGCATTGAATAGCAGGCAGTTGTTCCAGATGTAGCTGCCCCAAATAAAAGTGCACAAACCTACAGTAAAAACATTTTTATTGACCCTACTATAGCAGAACTCCAAAAGGAGTTGGCACAGGCTCAACAGGAAAGATAAAAGCTTGAGGAAGAGACTGTCCCCAAAAAGAAATATCAACAGTTACAACAACAACTAAAGGACATCAATGCATCAGAGGCTGAAGCCTATGATAAGTGTCAGAAGGCAGAAGAGAAAGCTAAAAAGGTAAGGAATGAATTAAAAATGGCCCGAAATCAAATGGATACTCTTTGATCCTTATACACAAATGTTGTAGCATGTATATGCCCTACCAAGAACTATGCTTTGTTTTTATTAGAAAGATATTTACAGTTGAAAATTAAAGCAGTTAAGGCAAGAATTAAACACTATAGATGATTTTGTAAAATGCTTCAAACTCTATGGGGTTAAAGTCCAGTGTCTGCTATGTGATTTATATTTGCACAATCTTATATTCGAGAATGACATTGAGATAAATCCCAGCCCTTTTGTGGGTGACATCCAATATCAAGCATTTATTTCATTTGTTTTCAACCAGTTTAAATGGCTCAAGGCCTATAATGCTTTCCAAAGGCAGGAAAATGGGTTATACCTTTGGGTTAGGGGTGAAAAAAAACACCCATTACAACTATGGGCTAGGTAGAAGAGTCTAATGACAAAGGAGGGTGTGATCCAAACATTGGGACCCGTCCATAAGGCAGTTGTCTTGGATGGGGTAGAATATTTTCTATCTATCAGAAACCAGGCCTATATAGCATCTAAAGTCCAATGGAATATTTCCAATCAGAATGTTCAAGGTATGGAGCCATTTAATTATAGAAATTTTGGATTAGTTGCTGACTGCTTGAATCTCTATATTAACCTCATCTAGAGGGAAGGCCCATTCTATCTAGGTTGTAGGTTTCGAAGTCCTATTATATGGTATCCTACAACAGAATATAAAGCCATTTATGAGTTACCAGAAGGAAAAACAGGGCACATCTTTGAAGCTTTAGCTACAAACCATGGTTTTATACCTCTTAATGAAAAACCTTCTCCAACCTATTCTATAACTGCTTTACATGTAAACTATGGTTTTCATGAGGGCATGAAAAAGGGTAAGTAGGGGGGTGTGTTGAGCATTGGAAAAGGTATGGATTCACCATGTATTTTCTCATCTTTTTCCTTTAAACATAACTCTTTTTATTCTAGAAATATGATTTATTGGAGGATTATGATAGAATTGCAAAGACTAGTGTTTATTATGAAAATTGACTAAATATTGCCTTTTATTCTAAAAACAAGAAATAAATGAAGTAAACCATCATTTGAGAGGCAGAGCTAAAATAGGAGTAACTGTTGTTCCTCCAACAAAGGACCGTATCCAGACAATAATAAGGAAATCAGAACGTATAGCTAAAGGAAGACAGGGAACAGCATGGCTACAGCCTAAGAAGACCAAGCGCTAGCTAAAAAGAGAAAAGGAGTGAATCCCTCAGGATCTTTCGATCCTGAGGGATCGCTATTCAATCTTATTGTTGTTTCTTGTCTTGTCCATCAAATTGTTATAAAAGGTAGTGCCGTTAGAAATCGAGGGGATGAAATAACTTTGTGATAAAACACTCCTTTTCTAACTTTGTAATTTCTTAAACTCTCATGATCAGAGAGCGACTATTGTAAATGCTATTTATGTCTGATTAATATAAGATCTTGTTGCTGTTCCATTTCTTAACTTTGGAGTAAAGCCTAGCGGAGTTTCATTGGTGGTTAAGGGCCCAGCCTGAGTGGATCGATCTACTATTTGTGTCATTACGTTTCAGTTATCGTTGTGTGACATTTTGTATTTTTTTTGTTACAGTTTGTAATTTAATTGGTTTACTGTTTAATTGTTTATTATCGGTGTGTTACATTGATGAATTTCATTGTTTTTCCATTCTAACAAGAATTTTCATTCCTGTATCATTTATCTTGTTATGATTTAATACAGGTTTGCTGTTCAGTATTTGATGTTCTATTTTAGCTGTGGTTCCATTTGTTGTTCATTTGATTGCTGTTCATTTCAGAGTGCTAATCAATAGAGTTTGTTGTCGATAGGATTTGTTTCTTAACATGATTTTCTGCTCAATAGGATTTGTTGTTTAATAGAACTATTTGATTCCATTAGTTAGAGTTTGCTGTCTAGATTCATTAAATAGAATTTTCTGTTCAATTCTTCTAGTTACATTTTGTTTTCCATTTACATTGTTGTTCAATTCCAGGTTTGTTGTTCATTTTAGATTAATTAGTTTACAGATTGCAAAGAGTTTGGTTTTGAGAATTTACTTAGTTTACTTTCATTAGCAACCTTTAGTTCAATTTATATTTCCCTTTAATTGCATTAAGGCAGGATTATCAACTGTAGAGAATATTGGTTATTGCTACCTACGTTCTCAGATTGATTATCTTGTTCCCGTTCAATTTCAACTCCATCAGTTTCTAAAGGAAAGATTTATCATTACTGCATCCTTGACTGATGTTTCATGAATGAATGATTGAATTTTCAATCATTTAGATTCATGTCATTTTATTTAGATTTCTTTTCCAATCATCCATTTACTCTTGTATTTAGAACGCTATACTACATATTGCAAAGCATTACTCTTAGATTGAATTGCAGCCTCAGATTGAGTACACTCTTGAAACAAAAAGTCGTTCTTGGATTGATAATTAATGTAGGATAAATAGGCGTTAAAAAGACACATTTTATACCTAAACAACATGGCATATAAATTCACATTGTACGCATGGGTGTCTGACTAGGACCTTCACGTGTAAGCATTGTTATAAGATATGCTTATAAAGGCACGAGTCTTTAATGAATTTGATCAAAGTGAAATTGTTGTAAGGTACAATACGATATTGACATGAGAGCTTCTGTTGTAGTCGAATGTGAAGAGGATCAATGACATCTGTGGGCAATGATGCCTCCCACAGTGCCACCCGAGGATGTCCCTTTTGTGGAGAAGGGTGATCCAAGGTACCACTTCCTTTTTGGAAAATAGGTGTTGATGTCGACAAAAGGGAAGCCTCAATCAAATGAGACTGTCGCTGATACAAGAAATCAAGATCCTGGATGTGATAGGTTTAACATGGGCATGATGGAGAGGGGTGACTGAAAACTGATGATGCAGATTCAATGGCCCAAGGTTGGAGTATAAAAAGCAGCTTGGCGACAGTCATAAATATTTCCTATGGGGAAATCCCTGGAGTCGGTAGGGTATCCAGGGTGGGTATATATTGGTTATGATCAATGTCATGGTGACTTATATGTGAAGGGAGTGATACTTAGGCCAAGGGTGACTAGGGACTATTTCCATTGGAGAAACAATACAGGGTGAATGGCGGACATAGTGCACTATTTGCAGTATTTTTACACTTACTAAAGGAATGAAATAATTGGGTTCAGTTTGTAAAAAACAGAGAGATGGGTGCCCTGAAGATGTGAGGAAGTCTTTTTACTGAGGGTGGGGGCACCATTGGTTGGTCTCATGTGTGGGGTTGATGAAGCAGATGGAAAACGTTGCAAATGGGCTATGCCGATGAAGGTATTGTAGGCTAAATGTGAGGCACGGTAGTGAGCTTTCTATCTGCTTGCAAAACTTGGTAGTCCGGGAAAGGGGTTTTATTCTCGATATGGTAAAAATTGACCTAATTCATGGTGAGTGAGTGGGCATGAGGTGATTCCTCGACTAAAGTGGTATGGCCATGGCATCATTATTTTTTTTGATATATGGTCTACCTTGGGTGATGCTCGCCATGGAGGGGAGGCTCTACCAACCAACGAGGATGTTTATCATGTGCAAGGTGGGGTGATTATAAACACGGTCAAGTGCTTGGAACCTATGGTTAATTTATTATGGAACAATGATGTCAGGATATGCAGAGTTTTTCTAGGACTCTATGATGCTCAGGGTACAATGGTACATGCTCTGGAACTTTCAATGGATGGAGCGAAGGATGGTTTGCACAATACCTGCAAAAAATACTCGAAGTGAAAGAATATTATTTATTCAAATATTATTGGAAGACGTGCTAAAAAAGAAGATCAGAGAGGGCATACCTGTCAGCACTGAAAATTTATTTTTTCAGAGTTGCGAATGTGTGGTACCTCCTTTGGGCATTAAGAAGTGTTGTTCATATTGTTACAGATTACTACTATCTAGGTGACCTTGGGCCAAAGACTCGATTAAATTGTCTGCGGTAATCGACATGTGTGGTAACTCAAAAGGATGAGGCAAATAGGTTCCCCTGTCCCTGGTAGGTGTATGGTGGCTTGGGGGGAGGAGGGACAAATGGTTGTCTTTCTGGTGACTTCTCTTCCTCCTATAGGTATATAATGATGTGAGGTTCATCTCCAAATGAATGGATGGAGGGATCCTTTTAATAGGATTTCTCGATCACATGTAAGGCATCCCTGTATCGTGTAATATCTGGGAAATGATAGGTGTAATGATGATAAATGACACAAATAGCATGTCCATGATTTTTACGCAATGCATTCCCTTCTTTTTTGTGGTAGGCTCCTTTTTAAAGGAACTTGTTACCGCGATGTCTACCGCAGAGCTAAGGAATGATTTTAATTCATCTAGCTCTAGGAAGATGTGGGTAGGGTGGACTGCTATGACACATAAGGCGAAGGTTGGTGATTCCCGTTGCGTGGTGGGATTCTCCACCTTCTTTCCTCTTCTATTGGTGTTATTGGGCATCATGATCAGCTTCGCAATGGGAATTTCCTTCGAAGTGATGTTTGCGACAATTTCCTGAATAGTTGGGGCCTCCTCAGGATTGATGGGGATTAACCCTGTAAAGGTGATGTGCATGACTCACGTTGTGGTAGGTGGGACTAGGTACCAAACTAGTATTGAAAATGATAAGTTTGTTATGACCACCATGGCCATGACCTGTTGCGACACAAAACCAGCTCGGAGGAAGAGGAAAGGAGTTTGGGAGGCAGCATAGGCTAGAGAGGCTGTCGTGGCCAAGGAATCAGTGTCATGACTGCTCATCTCCGTGTCTTGAATGGCTTCGGTGCTTGATGAGGGCATCATGCACATTGGATTCTCTTTGGCATCTAGTGATGACTCTGATATAACACGGGGATCTCCTAGGAATGACCCTAGGATGGATGAAGGTTTGAATTGGCTGGAGCCATATTCTTGGTACCATGTAAGCATCTTGGGAGATGTGTCTACATAGGGTAGAATGGAATCAGTATTTGTTAAGGGTAGCTTTTCATTGTGTGTCAATTGGTCAACATTAACGATGCAGTCCTCACGGGGGTAAATCATAATTCGGAAGATGGAGGAGGCTATAGCGGACATGGTGTACATATAACTCCATCCAAGGAGTATATTGTAATCCAGTTGAGCATCCAAGACTTCTATGTATATAAGGATCATCTTTCCAGCTAAGAATACTAGAAAATTTTGGTAGAGGCCAAAGAGAGCTGAAGGGCACCCTAACTTCTGCTAGATATTGTTTGACATATTGATGCATGTGGATGCACCCTCATCAATGATACATCGGTGACTGGTGATGTTTTTAACTGACATTGATATCTAGAAGTTGACCATCAAAGGAATCCTAGAGGTGGCTCTATCTAAATCAAATGTCATCAGGTGTGAATCAGCAGGGTCGATGGTGCCTAATGTGGAAAGTAAGGCTTTCCTTTGCTTTGGGCATGATTGTAATACCTCCAAAGCTGACATAGCAGTGGGAGATTGAGCTAGATCATCCTTAATGCTATATTTATGGGCCACTTTGGAATGGTTTCCTACCCACCTAGTTGGTCTCTTATCCATTTTTGGCAAAGGTTCAATAAGAATATTTGATATGGTCAAAGGATTTTTTGGAGCACTTGTACTAGCCCCTGAGGAATTGGTGTCCGATTGGGTATCGTAATTTTGGTTCTGTTTCTGAAAGAAAACTTCTTTGCCAGTCATGTAGATTTCATTGTTGTTATTTTCAGAATCGTCGGGAGTTTTTTTCTGTTGCCAAGTGCTAACTGTCCCTTGATGGGGGAAAGGCTCTTGCATGACTATTGTCTCCTATGAAGATTCCCCCTTTCCCATGGTTACCATGTAGATTCTTTAGCTCAAGGAGGTCAGGACAGTGGTGTATGTAATGGTTTTACTCACCATAGATTGAACAAGAGTGGTTTTTCTGAATATTTTCCCTCTTTTTCTACCTTCGGGGGTTGCTTGGCTCCTTGTTTTGATTTTGGTTGGAGTTGCCTCTAGCCTCAGATTGTGGAGTGCGTTGTTGGCTGTTGCCCCCCTATTTAGGATTTTATTTATGATTTTTTTTCCCTTTTCCTTAGCCATGTTAGGAGGATAATTTGGATTCTCTTGATTTTATGGATGGTGTGGTTGGATTTGGGAAGGTTGAACAAAATTCACCTGTTCATTATTCTGCATGGGTGGGTTTTGTGATGGGGTCTGGGCATATTTCGGTCCTTGTCCCTGGTTTATAAATCGATGCTGGAGGGGAGCTATTCCATCAGCATGTCTAGCTGCATAAGGATATGGTCCTTGCTGCTGATGGTGGTACGATGATGCCCTATTGGTCAAATTTTGCGAAGGAGCAGGATGAGTTTGGTAACTAGGTTGTACTATGTTCTGGGTAGAATCATATGTGTAACCACGGTATGGAACATTTCTGCTTAGGTGAATTTGGGTCAATGACCCAATCAAACCGTCTGCAAAGTTTAACATGCCTGGAAAATCTATGTAAGTTTTTCAGGCATGGGGCATTAGGAAGGATATTGTAAATATACCCTGACTGCGTATCGATCAGCTCGATTTGTCGGGCCTTACTGATGGCATCCTCCTCGGATATGGGCTTTTGTTGTGCCACATTCTTCAAAATATCCGCGGTGAGATTTTTTAGGAACATGTCTAACAGAACTCGATCGTCGAGTTTGGATTTGCACAAACTACGACGTTGCTGCCATTCATGGAGATGGTTCGAGATATGGATGACAGATGTTTACCTAAAGTGGGTCAGTAATTCCATTCTAGAATCATGGTGGATGGGTAACTGAAAATAGGTCAGGAATGCAGTAGCAAGGGCACTAAAGGTTTCGTGTGTAGCAGAGGGCTGCTCCACATACCATTTTGTGGCTATTCCAGTTAGGGTGCATTGAAATAGTCTTAGTTAAATAGAATCATCGACGATGTTGTTCGACAAACACCACGGGTGGAAATTCATCACATGATTTCTGGGGCCTTCGGCTTGCTTCCCTTTGAACTTTGGAATGTATGAAGGGAGATTTGTGGGCATGGCAGGCCATCTAGGGTTATGTGAAATGGGTTCATTTGTCAACTTGGTTAAATCTGGTATATTTAACGAAGCTAACAAAGGTTACTGCGAGTTTGTAGCCATTTCAACTTGTGAAAGCACAACATTTTGATTAGGTATATGGTTTATCTACAATGTACCCTGTTGTGAGTTCATTTTTCTTCCCGAATGGGTAGCACTCCTCTACCCCCTAGGGGTTGTAGGAGGAGTGGTATGTGGTGACCCTGTGGTGGTGTTCACAGGTGTGGCATTGGGTGACCAACAAGGGTTCCCAAATAATAATGCCCCAATAAAGGATAAACCAATAAGGGTTTTAGTGTTCTATCTTTGACACCAAAATGGAGAAAGACTTGGAATCCCTCCTGATAATGGGGGACGTCCAAAATATGTCTAGATTGACGAGGTCCCATTGGGTCAGTTCTGGCGTCGACTAGGTATGGTTTTGGAAAAATTTGAGAAGATAGACATTAAAATCAAAGAAAAAATGCAATCACATACATAAAATAAAGCGAAAATAAAAGATAAATTTTCCCTTTAGAGTAATCCTATGTGACTAATCAATCAAAAAATATGGTTTTTCATTGTTTTTGTGTATGCTACTCGAACTCTTGAAGTCCTAATCATCCTCACATGTTCAAATGTAATTGGGCCTTGAGAAGATATCTTTTGAATGGTGGCACAATGTCCTAAAATAACTGGTGACACCCCTATTCAACTAAATAAAATCAACCAAGGTAAGTGTAGAGGATCTAGTGCTACCTACATCGTCACCTATAAGGAAGGATGCCCTAGTTTGGCCATTAGGTAAATTCATCCCACGTGAGTGTTTGAGTCTTCATTCTATCAGTAATTTAGCTACCGGTACCGAGTATTATATGGTTCAGGTAGCCTCGAATAATATCGTACGCACTGGGCCTAAGCTTAACCCCCTCTGAATCAGGCCTCTGAATCGGGTCTCTGCTGCGCTCATGTTTTCTTTGTTGTGGGCAGATAGACGTATTTGAAAGTTACATAAACAATCAAATTCTATGTTTCAATATGTAAATTGACTAAGGAGGCTTATTATATGCCTAACCCCTTGGTCCTAACTTAAACTATAAATTCTCTTGTGGACCCTGTGGGGAGAGTTTAGTGAGTTTAATTAAGTTAGTTTTAGTTGGCTTTAATTTACTTAGGGTGTGGATGTGTGTGATAAAGTGGGGAAAATGTGAATAGTTTGAACATGTGGATATGTAGTGATACTTTTCAAAATCCCCTATTTAAACTAGGTTTGGTTGTTCCTTTCTCAAAAGAAAAACATGTGTGGATGTGGGCCGCTAACGATACTTCCTAGTTAATATAAATGATCAACTATAGGGAGATGGTGAATTATCAACAGAGAGTGTTCATATGCTTTCCTAGTATCACCAAAGGGTGCAAAGGCAGTAGATATTACTTGCTCTCAAAGGATAATTTGGTCCCGGTCCCAATCCTAGTGTCAAAAATTGAACTACAACTAATGACTTTTAAACTAGGAAAATTAAAACAATTTAGCTAAGCATGCATGAACTGGGGCCACTGACTTTGGCTAATTACCTTATTTTTTTTTGGTGCCTAAATTTGCAAAAAGATAAATTATTTCAGAATGCAAATTAAATTTTCCCATACTTAAACTATGTGTTCTTTGCGAAAATAAACTTGAAATTTAAAACTAACATTTAAACTACTAAAACACAGCCAAGAGTGAGATTTAGAAATTCATGGGACACCTCAACTAGTGCTAGCATATTTCTTATGGGCTGCCAGTCAATTTACAAGTAAGAAATAAATGGAAATAGTAGCAAATTTGTGCTTCTGGTTTCCACGTGCAAAAGGTGAAGACATGCACAAAGGCTGCGCGCAAGTCATTGTTGAACACACACAGTTGAGAACGCTTGTCTGTGAAAAATCTATGCAGTTTTCCTACAATGAAATTTTGGGAGCTCTTGAGATTTAGCCTCTGACTGAGGGTGAATTAGGTATTGAAGCAAAGAAAGGGAGTAGTTCTAGCCCAACTCCAAAGAAAGTGAAGAGGTATCTACAAAAAGGCACAACCAAATAAACTTGGAAATAAAAGTAGTGGAGTCGCCTATCCTGTGTGTGCGTGTTTGGCACACGAATGTACGAAATCAAACCTGCTTAAGAGGAGTGTTTTTTTCCTCTTAATTTCTTGGTCACAGATAGAAAATCAAGGGATTCAAGCAAGTTAGTGAACATGCTAAGAAATAAACATACTAAATATTGAAAAAGCATGCATATTGGAAAAAGAAAACTGAACTAAAACACATAATATGAAAGCTCTAAATAGAGCCAAACAACTTCAATAATCCAAATAGTGGGGCTTACGGCCCCTCTTTTTGAGTGTTGGTCGGAATAAAGGATGAAAATATTACCCACTTACCAAGGGGCCCTTAGAACTAGGGAGTTCTAAAACATGATGTAAGGATGTATTTACTTCGGAGCTACCTTGGCGCAAAGTCCCTCTCTCAACTCCGAACAAATGGAGTCGTTGGATGGCCAACTACTATGTCCCCTATATCACTGCTCTAGATCACACACTGCTTGATTTATTGGGGAAATTTTGGCCAACATAACAATTTTTTCTCATATTGTTCATCTCTTGGTGCCCTTTTATAGGAAATTCAAACTCTCCTACCCTCTCTTGGTAAATTGATGGATGGTGACCCAAGAGAGGAGGGAGATTTTGTTATGTGCCACATTATTCCACTATGTGCTCCCTTGAGGTCCTAAGGAGGCTTGGGCTCTTGTCCTTAGAAGGCCTCAAATGTGGGATCAATTTCCTAGAGTGTGCCTTGTGGTCTCGGAAAGTGACTTCCACCACTCTAAGGTCCACGCGGATTTTTGACGAAAAGTCATGCAAAGGCGCGCTTATTGAAGAAAATTTCGTTCAAAGGTGCATTTTGCTGGTTCCTTCAGTGTGAAATTTGGTTTTCCTTCTAGAACTTAGATATTTTTAAATATTTTAGATTCTCTAATGTGCTTGAGCCTTATAAATCCTTCGGCCCGACATTTAATAATGTCATCTTTTCTTGTCTAATTTTCGAGTGATAACAGTGCTTGAGGAAGATCACCTTATTGAAAATTTCCAATAGAAGCTACAAAAGTCCTACAAAAGGGCATGAAATGATAGTTACATAAGACAAAATGTCTTTAGGGAATATGGTTTCATCTTGTTGTATGCCAACAAGTTTTCGCGCAACTGAAGCAAGTTCAAGATGCATTAGCTAGGGCCATATATTATTAAGGAGATCACTAACGGAGGTGTAGTGTGCTTGGCCATGTTGATCGATGAATAACTTCCCGGGTATGTCAATGGAAGCTGATTCAATCCATAAAGGGATGACGCTCTCCTTCTACGCACCGAATGACTATATGGACGGAGTATTGGACCTCTGTAGAAGGGATGGAAGATGCGTAGACATGTGTGACGCGCTTGTGGTAGCTCCGCATCAAGATTGACTTCATCACAAAAGTGTAAAAATATATTACCATTTAAGGGGGCATCTAGGTTGCATTTAATGAGCAGATTTTACCATATTTGGAACCATTTTTTCATTTATGGAGAAACATTAATGCGTAAGGGACCATTGAAGACGCGCTAGAACTATAAATATGAAATAACAAGTTACATTAGCTCCCTTTGATTTCTGTGTCTATTTTTTTCCTTGAACTCTCTGATTCCTACAAATTACTGATTTTTTATGTTTGGTCTAGATCCGAGGTCTGAGGAGGATTTGCGCCACAGGGGTAGAGGTTACGTTGTCCCTCCAAGCACGAGAGCTACTCATGCTGAAGAGGATCCCACTGTGCCGGTCACTAAGACACCTGCGCCTGTGAAAAATAATAAGGGTCAGACATTAGGGACCCAAAAATCCCCAAGAGAGAAGACTCTGAAGCCACTCTCTACTGTGGTTGAGCACCAGAAGAAGCCCATGTCAGAGCTATTAGGGTCCTATAATAATAGGATTCATAATTCTCAATTGGCTATGATTAGTCTTGTAATATGTACATGCCTTTTCTTTTTGCAAATTGATTTCCCATATAAAAATAAAAAATGTAAAAAGGGTAAAGCCCTAAAATAAAAATAAAAGGACTAAAAAAATAAAAAGATAAAACAGAATAGAAAAATGAACCCCAACAAAAAAGAGATAAAATAGATAATGAAAGTGATGCAAATTCAAATCCCACTACTTTTTACTTTACTTTGAAAAATAAAGATTGTGTGTAGCTTTTCAAAATGCCACAATCCATGAAGGTCAAACTGCTTAATCTTGACCTTTCATGCTTTAAATTTCATGTTGATAGATAGAGAATAAATATGTAGAAAAACTATTTAACCTTGGCAGATTAGTAGTTAGGTAGAGAATAATAAGGAGCTCAACAATTTAATCTGAACCCTTGGAAGAAATAAGGACAGAATTAGTTAGTTTGTTGTTAAAAAAAAATTGATGAATAAGGGTATGCAAGCTCAAATGCACCCATGTAAATAAAGAAAAAATGTTAGAGTAGCTGATAGGTACGTAGAAGAACTTTTAACAAGGTATGGATAGCAAAATGTTGGTCATTTAATTGACTAATTTCTCTTCAAAATCATTTCTCTTGTAAAAATACCCTTTCCCCTTCATTTTAACCCTTTTCCCCATTAGTGACTCATTTTCCTACTAGAATCCCTTTTCCTAAGTTAGAATTGCATATTTTCCTTTGGAAAAGTAAAACCTCCTTTATCAACTTTCATTCTCATTGAAAAATATAGAAAAAATCCAAAAATACCTTTAGCCTAATTATTTCTTTAAAAAGGTAATATGTCGTGTCCCATAGTGAAAAAATGCCTTCGCGATAGCCATTTTAAAGTTAAACTTAGTGTATTTAAAATTCCCGCACTTGGTATCATTTCATTATAAAGTATTAATATTTAACTTTATGTATTAGCTCCCATTATACCTTTTAAACTCGTATTATATTAATTCCTTTATATATATTATTCCCAACCCATTATTTTTATATAATATATGGTTTAATTTCCCAACATACGATATATTTTGGGCCCACTTAGTATATATTACCCCGCCTATTATAAAATTTCACTTTCTATAACCCTATTGGTTATAAATTTAACCCTATCACATAGTTGAAAACTCGACCATATCACATATATCGTATAACTTTCGCATTTAAAATATCTCCGACCCCATGCCATCAAATCCCCAACACTCCATCGCATATTCCCAACCGTCGGATCTTAACTGATCAGATCTGATGGCCCTTGTAGCCTATCACACATTCGAAAGCCCGACATTTACCCATACCCCAACTTTGTGATATCCGTGGTTTTCGGAGCACACTCCATGCTACATGGGTAGTTACCATTCGATCGCATCGATCAAAATTATATCACTCGACCACTTTGGCTCATGCAAAAACCACTGAGCAGATTCTCGTACCCATTGTGCAACCACCCTATCAATTCAAATTTACCATACACGCAATGTAAAGATTGTTGGTTAAAAAGACCATATAGATTCCCTTCACACCCTTTCACCATTTCTGTTACACTTTTGCACAGAAGGAGCTTTTATAAACTGAAAAATTTGTTTCTGACCATGTTTTAAGCCAAATTCAACCATAATTCAAACAAATGGCTGCTACAACTGTTGCAGAAATCACCCAGAGCATTATAAAGGCTAGAAGAACTCAGAAAGCCTTCGCTACCTCAAAACCATTGTGCTAACTAGAATCTTCATTTTATCCAGGTATTCTTTAGTTCTTAGGCCTGTTCCCAAAGCAATAAAGAAAGTAATCAATAATTCTATTCAAATAGAAGCCTTTGGAGACTAAAGGAAACCTTTTGTGCCTTTAAATCCTTTCCTATAGACCCTAGGAATCGTTTTGCAGAAATTTGAGGTCCGAAGATTGCTTTTGGTCATAGATAATACAGTTTTATAATTTAAATCAAATAGAAGCCTCTACAAACCTAAAGGGAATCCCTGTAGCTTCCCAAATTATTTTTTCTACAAATCCTGGGCCTATTGTTTCGGGATTTCCAAGGTATAATACTGTTTTTTATTACAGAGAGTAATAATTCACCAATTTGCTTCTTAAATCAGTCTGGAAACTGTTATAATCTGTCAAAGGTGCTACTAAAGGCCCAAAATAATTTTTTTTCTAAATAAAAGATTAATAAATTGAAGAAATTTATCAAACAATGGCTTCCAAAAGCATTGTATCAGTTAATCCTCTGCAGCCTTCAGTTTTATATGTAAAGCACACTCCCTTGGCTGATAGAGACTTTAAAATTAATGACACAGTCACCGAATTTAGCCTTCTTGAGCCCCACTACTGGAGCCATGACAAATCCATAGATCAGGCAGATGATGTTTTCATTTGGGAGTCTTATCTACCAAATATGTTGTACTACAGACTTTCCAATCCCCAGAGGTCATCATACTGTGTCAAAATTTTTATTTCCCTAATCAGAGAGCTATTGTAACCCCTAAAAAAGAATGTTTTTTTACTATTACAATAGACTCAATCAACCAACTGCTGCAGTTACAACCTATTCCATATGAAATACCTTTATCCATTGAGGCTCCTACACAATTATACCTAAATCTAGAATTCCCCAAGAGATTTTAAGATATTTCTAAATTTCATGCCTTTGTATGTGCTTAAAAAATGATTCCATCATCTTATAGGGTAATCCTTGAAGTTCCTCACTAATCATTAAAAACTCAAGTATTCGGTTAATAATTCAGTGTGGGAAGGCATATATATAGGTGGATTCTGATATTTCAAAAGTTTCTTTTTGAAGTGGTGGTAAAGCCAAGGAAAAAATGTTGGTCTGAATCACATATTGAGGATTTGAATAAGAACGAAGAAGTAAGGAAGAAGATAAAAGAGAAATAATAAGCAAATAGGGGGAGAATCACCAAGACAACAATTACACACCCCCACAAGCACAACAACTATGACTAGGCAAGCATGATGGCCCAATAGCATATGTAGAAACTCCAAAGACAAATACTCCTTACCCATCTCCAATATTTTCTGAGAGGACTAGGCATATAATCACTATGTTTTCCAACATTTTGGGTTAATTTTCAGATGAACATGTTGATGCTTTAGTATTAGGTTTTATTTCTACTTTCACACTTGGTCAACCTCCTAATACCATTTTTAATTTTTCTCAATATGTTGTTGACTCAATTCATGAAAAATTGGTCAAGATGCTTGAAGAAGGTGTTTTCGAGTATTCTTGAGTTTTATTCCACCTGCTTTTGTATTTTCAATATGAGAAATTTTCCATTGACCTTCAAAATCTTGATGCTGAACGTAACCCACTGTCAATCATATTTTGGACTCAAATTACCAGGAAATATTCCACACAGTCCACCAACACAGAGTTCAATGACTCTTTCATTCATCCTATTTTCAACATGCTAAACTATAGCATGCAGCCTAGAGTCAATGAGAAGATTAAAAAGGTCCTGCAGCTGTTAGAGCAACGTAGGACTGGAGATTGGTATTTGTATCAGAACCATACAAAAAAAGGGTATATGGGTCAAATCTCATACCACATAGACTGCCCAAATACCTCCCCATGAGGGTATTTTCCCCTGAATACATAAGTCAAATTCTTAATTTTGATGCAATTAATTTCCTAGCAGTTAAAAAGAAGACATGGTTCAAGATAAAGAATGAGGTTGGCCCTTTCATTTGTAACAGTAGAGATGTAGGTCGAGAGGCTAAAAATTATTTGTAAGAGTTTAAGTTCGGTAAGAGTTTCCTATGGTATTATGACCCTCTAGGAGTAATAAGTAATTTGAGAGTTAAATGAAAATTAACTCCTTATGTACATGAGATCAATAGACTAAAAGAACAACTTAAAATTGTATATGATGAGAAGAGGATAATACAGATTATGCACAAGAATGAATAAGAGAAAGCTAACAGGTTGAATGGGAAAGTGAAAAAGTTAGATAAGGATCTAACATTGAAAGAACCAATGGTACAAGCCAAACAACAACTATGGGCCAATATCATTGAATATATCAATGATATTTGGCCATTTATTTAGGTTATTTATGAACAAAAGGATCTTATAAAATTAGCAGGTGAGGCCATCCAAAAAATCAAAGAAGAACTCGGTAAAAAACTAGAATAGACTCTTGAAATCATCAAATTTATTAATGCCAAAAATAAGCAGGAGTTAGGAGAGATTGGAATTAGTAATAGGACAGAAACCATCCTAGAAGTTAGGAGGGTAATTTCTAAAAATAATTTTATCATACAGTTAGAAGAGAAATTCCAGAATATGGAAGCTACCATCACCCGATTCATGATGAAGTTTGACACTCTCAGATAAAATGTCCTTCGAAATCCTCTGGTTATTAATGAAAAAATAATGAAGAAATATGATTATGATAAGGAAATGAGAGAGGTGGCTAAGGAGCAAGCCAATAGCTCAACCATGCAAGGTATTCCAACAGGGAAAGTTCTCTATAAGAGCTTTTAGAATCTATTTTACCTGCAACATTAGGTAAAGAACATATTTGTCAATAAGCCTACATTTTAAAAATATACAGAGGCATATGAAATATTTAGGAGGATGATGAATATCAAATTACCAGAAGCTGAAGACTGGGAAAAATTAATTGATTTACTGTGAAAGCAGTAAAGGTTAAAACAGATAAAAAGAGCAGGTTGTTTTTATAGTTTCAGCAACTAGTAATAGTTCTGTAGTGAAAACAGAGACACTAAAAGTGTATAAGAGTTTAAAGAGTATCAGTAAAATTCTGAGTGAAAGTCAAATCAGAAATTACAGAGCAGATTTCCAAAGTAAAGGACACCATACTAAAGCCTTCGTTGATCAACAATCAGAGACAAATAAGCAGCAAAATATCAACAATTGAACAAAAAATCAATAAAAATAGGGACATCTTGCATTATTTAAATAGTTGTCACTATCTTCTTGCATGAAGATATTTATTTTCCATGAATAAATCCTAAGTTTTTAGGATATTTTGTAAGAGTTTTTTGTATAAATAATTCATATTTTGAAGTATTGAGTGTGGATGAATTACTGAAAATTTCTATAGTGTAATTTTCCGGAACCTAAAGGTGATTGTACCAATTTCAAGTCAGCAAACTAGATTAAAGCAATAAAGATATTATATTATAGGATTCATGTGTTGGGCCATTATAGTGAAGTACTTTCTACTTGTTCAAATTGTTGCTTTCGGAAGTTTTTAGAAATACTTTTATGATTTTTTCTAAATCAAAATGATATATCAGGAATGCTATTTCAGAATATGTTTAATTACACTCTATCTTGAAATTTTTATCATTTACATGTTTTCTACTGATATCCAGATCAGGGAATTCTTAATTTCTTCCCAGTTTCAATTGACCTCTTTCTTTTTGCTCATTATCCATATTGAGAACCCTTAATTTCTCTCTTACCCCAATTGAAACTAGTTTCACTATTTTCCTGAGGATTTGAAGTTACCCAACCATCTTTATTTGTAAATACTTCCCTTTAGAACCTTGATCCAAATCTGTTTCTTGACACTTTGACTCCACTAGCCCAATGGTAAGCAGACCTACATCTATCCATCTTAGTAAGTGTTCCACCACCAAACCAAAACAAATCCAAAATCAAATCCCAAGTAATCCTACATAACTAGCCTAAAACCAACTTAAATCAACAAAGATAAATCATATAGAGAGAGCCCTCTCTGAGCATTAGGAAGGATAGATCATAAACCTTAAAAGTAGGTTTGTGGTTACCTCTAATATTATTTAAGACAAATTAAAAATCTCACAACCCTTAAGAATTATTGCAGTGATAACATACTAGCGACCATACTGGGAAAATTAACCAATCCTCAGTTTTCTCAAATAAATCTTTAAGGAAATTATTTTACTTATCTTTTCACCCTAAGATTGTTTTAAAGTGTTATGAGTAAATTTTCATTAAAAATTGAAGTTTTGGCTTCCAGAACAACCTACTATATCAGGTCTAATCTAGATCCAGAACCCGCTGTAATAGTAGATAATCCTGACAGAATTTTAAAGAAAAAAATTTATAAAGTTTAAGCAATAAAAATTCATTGATCAAAGAAAATTATCTTCCCAATAAATTATCAAGTTTACAAGACATTGAATTTCATTTAGCTTTTGAGCAATCTTTGTTTACAACTAAATCAGAAAGTGTCATATATGATAGTGTAATAGATCTTGGTTTCATTTCACTCATTGAAAGTAAAAAGGAAACGATTTCACTTGATTCAGATGAAAAAGACCTAGAATTCTATGATAAACTTGATGCTTTAACTGGAACTTTGATTAAAGAAATTGGTGAAACTTATCTTCAACATTCAGTTGAATTGACTGCTTTATCTTCCTATACCCCTAAGCCTTCTACCACTCATTTATCTACCGCCTACTTAGAATCCGTAGGTTCAATCCTTGTTACTACCACCTCATCTATTATTTCCACCACACTTAATTCCACAAAATCTTTCATTCCTACACACAACCTTTTCAACCTACGCTTTATTTCCATCCCCAAATAGTTCAAGTTCATCCTCAGTATTTATGCCGCAATTTCCAATACTTCAACTTCATTTACAAGCTCTTCTTTCAGCATCCCAACCATATTCAAGTGTTCTACCTCATTTGCAAGTACTTCAAGCGCTTCACCAAGTACTTCAAACTTACCTCCTAACTAAGGTAACCCTATACATGGATGCCATATATGCACTTTTGTTCTAAAAGCCCCTCTACATAACATGTCTCAAGATTAACAAAGTAAGATTATTCAATTTAATTGTACTAGTCATTACACTCGCTAAGCATGTTAATAAAATGACAATAATTCAACTGATGAAATGATGAAGCCGATGTTTAGATGGTACTTTTGCTCAAACCTTAGTCAGTTCTATGTAAAAAATGGTTCAAAGGTTTACTCATGGTAGTATAGCTGATTTAGCTACTTTCCATATGATTTTCCTAATAGATGAGAAAGAAAAAATAATCCTTTACAAATTCTTCGAATTTGAAAAACATAAAAGAGCACCTAACGAAACAGCTCAAGACTACTTGTACAAGATATATAATAGTATTTATAATGCAATCCCCACAACCTCAAAACTCTAGACTCGCACTAATTAAATTCTCATGGATTTGATACAGATATGGCATACCAACTAAGAGAGGAATATCAAAGCCTGAGAGCAGATGGAAAGTAATGTTGTAGGTTTAGGAGGTAACTTGGTGCCATCAAAAATCTACATTAAACAAGGAAAAATTAGCTACCAATAGAGGAATTAGAAGCCTTAGACCTTAAAAATAGATAGCTTAGCAAAAAAATTAGAAAGAATGATGGATAGATTAGATAATATGGAAAGAAGCAATAAAGGGATAATCAACAACAAGGTTCCCAAATAAGAACCCAATTTCAAGAAGAACACCAACGCTAGTAAATCTAGAGAATCAACACCTAATCAAACAATAATACCACCTTTCCAAGGGAATTATGTTGAAATTTCTCACCAAAAAAATGATGAAGATACTCGTATTAATCGAATAGCATTAATGATGATACCATTATTCTTACATAAGAAGAACAAGAATTATATGAATTACAACAATTACAATTAGAATTTGGGAAATATTTGGATTACAAGGTTATGAATATGAAATTAATGAAGTTCATAAGCAATATAACATTGAGAGCAAGAAGAATGTAGAAGCATCTACTAAGAAATATGCCCAAATTCAGATCAAGAAAAAGAACTCTTACAAAACAAAGTAATCGCAAATTCTTCCTAGAGAAACCCAACAAAAATCTAGTGCAAATAAGAAAATTTCTAGTCCAAAAAATTGCACCAAGTCCTAAAATTGTTGACATCATGGATATCGCTGTTCAACAACAAATGATCTTCAAAAATTTGTTGTTGCTAAAACAACAAATTCGTTTAAAACAACAATTTCTCGATCCAAAAAATTCAATGATCCTAAAAAATTAGTTGATCTTGAAACCTTGTAGTCAGAAACACAAGTTGATCCTAAAAATCACATATTTGCAACAACCGTTGCCAAACCACAACTTCCACCCAAACTATCCCTCGAAAAGGAGATTGAAACATCAAAAAAACTTGAAACACAGACCAAAAACCAATAATTGTAGAGGAAGATAAACATACCAACTACAAATTATTAGAGAAGATATTATTCAGCTTAGGTAAGAAACAAATTCCATTCAATATTCAAAATGGAACACCAATTTTTAATAGAATTTGTAAAAATGATTTATATAAAGCTAAAAAGATCATCGATACCATCCATTAATGAAGGAGAAGATTCATAAATTTGAAATTGATGATCAACCGTAATCTTAATATTTGGTCTAGAGGTAAACAAAACAATAAGAAGGGAGGAGTTCCTCCTTTCTACATTATCTCTAATTATTAATGATCAAATATTACATAATTCTATGCTATATTTAGGGGTCAAGGCAACTGATGCCAAAATCAATCATGGAAACTCTCAATCAGATAATATATAAGAATATTTTCTCATTTGATTCTAGTGTAACTAAACAAAACAAATTAATTAAATATTTATGTGTCACTTCTTAGTTTAATATCAGGAAAGATACATAATCATGGACATTGTAGTAGCTATATCCTCCTAAATATGGAATTTTGTTACCTCATTCATGGGGAGCAAAATTGTAGGATCTCTACAATCGAGGCGTATTTATGCCACTATATCAATTATTGGTCAACCCAAGAAACTTTACAGAGGGAATTAATGAAGGTATGTTAGTAGCAGAAAATACTGAAATTATCCAATTTTTTCTACACCTACCGACATGGACCCTTTCATTTTATGTACCTGATACTGTATAGAGAACAACACATAAGAAACAAGAAAACAAAGAACCAACTAGTGATAATATCTTTCATGAAATCAATGTGGCACTGATTTTTATGAATCAATAAACAAATTAAAGATAGAGAAGGAGTCAACATTACACATGGAACAAAACCATTATGAAGTTCATGCCTTTATACTAAATTTTAAACAACATGGAAGAGTATGAAACTCGATTTTAGGACTATAGATTGTTAGAAATCTAGGAGCCAAAATAATTTTCATTATGGGAGACCATGATTTAATTATAAAATATATTAGAGGAGATTATTTTGTATAATCCAAGATTAAGCCAAATATGTAGAAACAATTTTAGGATCTGATCAAATAATTGCTCTAATGTGACTTTGTTGTATTTCCTAGAAAACAAATGTGTAGGCACACAATTTAGAAACTTTTTCTAGTACTTTTAATCTACCTTTCATCCAAATCACTAATATACGAAGTAAAACACAAATGCCTGTTAATACTGCATAATCTAAAATATTGCGATATTTTCACGTAGATGAACAAATCTATCATTCTAGTGAATATTGAAGGAGACTTTCAAAATTGTAACATAGACCCATTATACAATAGATGGATTACCTTTAGATTACTTGAAATAGATGTAAATAATTTAGATTTAATTGAACCCACTAAATTTACTCAAGTAGAAATAGATAAATTAGAAAAAGTAGAAAAAAAACTAACAAATGATGATTCAGAAGTTTTTAGATTTGAGGAATAACCTTTAACCCAAGGGATTAGCCCCATTAGAAGATCTTTGATTCAAATGATGTTGCAAGAAAACCAAGAATGGAACCATTACTAATAGATAATAGAAGAGTGCAATATAGGGAACAAAATAACTAAAACATAATCTTATCAAACTTTCCAAAGCCTTACCTTCTAAGAAAAACTGAAATACATAGCTTTGTTCAAATAATTTCGGATGAATTTGCATGAGCAGTGAGGACTTGGAATTTTATGACACACTAGCACAATACACCAAAAAATACCAATTAAAGAGGACCATGAACATTTAAAATAGAAGTTTAGGTAATAAATCATGTTCTTTTACCTTTGATAAAAAAGAGGTAAAGATGATGTATGAAGCCAATATCATTTCACCTATTAGATATTATGATTGGATTTCAAACTATTTCCCACTAGAAAAAGACAGGGGAGATCAGTTTGTATTGATTTCCAGAATTTAAATAAGGTGTCCTTAAAAGATAACTATCCTCCCTAAAATGGATCATAATTTTACAAAGCGTAGTTGGATCATCCAAGATTTCATTTCTTGATGGATTCTTTGGATATAATGAAATCTTATTTCAGCTAGAAGACCAACCAAAGACAACATTTACTACTCCTTGGGGTACTTTCATGTGAAAAGGTTTTTATATTAATGAATGTAGTAGCTAATTTTCAGAGAGCTATGGACATAGCTTACAAAGAAATTCATGATTTTATTGTAATTTATAGATGATGTTATTGTATTCTCAAAATAGATAATGAACATTTAGATCATCTTAGATCAGTGTTTATCAAATGCATAAAATTTGGTATTTATTTAAATAAAAAAGATAAAACCTTTGACTCGAGGAAGGTAAACTTTTCAGACATATTATTTCAAAAAGGGAATTAGAATAGGTCCTACTAGAATAGAAGCAATTCTAACATAAGTCAATCCTAATAAATATCATATTAAGGTTTAGGTAAATTAAATTTTTAGAGATTCATTTCAATCTTAGTAGAATTAATTAGAGAAGTAAATAAAAATTGAAAAAAAGACTCAAGACTTAGATGGATAGTAGAGGCAAAGCAATCATTTGAATCAATCAAACAAACCTTACAAAAATGCTAGCCCTAATAAGTCCTAATTTAAAAAAAAGATTTTATTATTTTTTCTTTTTCTTCAGAATATACTTCATTATATTTTTATTGCAAGAATGATGAGGGCTAATAGTAGCCCATTTATTTTTCTAACAAATCACCAGGAGATGTTGCCTGTTATAATATAATTGAAAAGAAAGCACTAGCTTTAGTGAAGGGTACCAAATACTTTATATAGTGTATACCTTGTATTAAAATAATAAGGAGCCTAAATTCAATAGTGAAGGACATTCTAACTTAGAATGGGCCTCGATGGTAAGAGAGGCAAGTGGGTACTACAATTTTGGAATATGACATAGAAATTAAGTTCACCAAACTCATCAAAAGGTCTAATATTCCCAATTAGTCCTAAGATAATTGATATATTCATTTTTATTTTATTTTTTTTAAAGAATAGAAGTGTAAGGAGACCATAATACCCTTAAATAAATAACAAATCAATGCAAGATATAAAAATGCTAAATATTGTCAAGTAATTCAAGCACCCTTAGGTGAAAATGGAAATTTTGAATTTGGTCAACCTTGACCACCCAACATTGTCTTGGAGGAGGGCTACGATGAGTGTGCAAACATAGTTTTGATGTAAGATGGCCAGGTGAAAGCAAGATCTCATCGGGAAGTGGTTTAGGGTTTTCAAGATCTTAAATTATAAAAGGAAGGAGAGGATGGCAACATGAGAAGGTTAATGATGATATGATTTTTTTCTAAATATATTGTATGTTTAGACATATATGATTCTCTTGTTGTTTAGATGAGAATTAATCGCTTGCTAGCATCGGGGTGTTTCAGGTCAGACCACCCCTTCCCATGGAGTAGCCTGGGAGAGTTTTCATTGTCTTGTTCGCTACCTGGCCGAAGGCCGTTTTTCAACTACAACGCATATCTTGTTGAGGGTTTGGTTATTTTATGTTTGAGCAAGTGGAGGCTAGATCTTCTAGATCTAAAGCACAATGCTCCTTTTCGTTGAGTGAGGTCTGGTCTATCAGGGAGGAGTATTGGATGATTGGAGCTTCATTTTCAGATCTTGGCATGTGCCCAATCGCATTCTAAACCTCACAAGCAGTTTTTACTTCCAGACTGAGATTATTCCCTTGTAGGTGGGAGTTTCAGTGGTCTGGGCATAGCATCTCGGAGAGTTGGTTTTCAAGTGTTGGGGATCTCAGCTCTTCAATTTGGAGATCATTAGAGGGAATATTCTCTATATTATATTAGATTGATATCTAGATTCAATATTTCTGTAGATAATGAACTTAGATCTCGTATATACTAATTGCATGGTGTATGTTAAGTCCTATATTAATAAGGTAGTCCCTTATTATATTAGTGTAAATTTCCCTTATTGTTATTGATGTACCCCCGTAACCCTTATTATTGTTATTATTGTGCCCTTACATTATATTAGTTGATAGGGATTACATTGTGTCCTCACTAGGATTATATCATGGTAGGTCTCATGGACTCCTATATATATTAAGGAGGTTTTCGTCATTTGTATTATCCAAGAATTTTTCATTTATGTAATTTATTGGAGGTTTCCCTCTCAGTGTCATTACTGTAAGGTGTTAATATATCTTTTTCTTCTATTTTGTAGCCGGTTTCACAATATTTGCATCGAGCTTTGATTCTAAGGTTTCGCTTCCAAATGTGTCATCATGGAATTTTCACTATAAATTTTTTTCTATGAAGGATAAGAGTCGAAATGTTAGTAGCACAAAATCCCCAGGAACATCATCGTAAAATTTTAGATCTTATTTCGCAATATCATTTTAAATATGATCTGAAGGGCATGCAGTGCTTCTAAATTTCACTTAAAAGGGTCATCATGGTATTTTTGCTATAACTTTTTCTTAAGGTTCAAAAGTTGAAATATTTAGAGCACAATCTATGATCCCGAGGAACATCACAAAATTTCGAGCTTGGTTCACAATATTGTCGCATATATTATCTATGGAGGTTAGGTCTTTTCTCAAATTTCTAATTTCAACTCAAAGAACATCGTGGGAAAATTTTCAGAATTTCTTGAGGAATCGTGATTGGAATTTTTTAAAAATTGACTAGAAATCAGATGTGGACTATAGTTTCCTTTTCTATAAATTTTAAATAAAGGAGAAAAAGTGACACATGTCAAGTCATACAAGTTCGATCTACCGAACCAATCCATAATAGTCATCGTGGAGAGATCGGGCACAACTTTCTTAAAGAATCCAAATTAGGTCGACTTGTATTATAAATGGAATTGTAGAGCTAACCTGCAAAATTTTAGATATTGAATATCCAAAATAACAAAGGTAATTCAGCTTTCAATATCGAGTCACAAATCAAGAAAAAGGTGTATTTGATTTTTAAATTTGTGATAACGTTTGTTTGAAAGTAGTTTGAAATGATTCCGTGGGCATATTTTAGAATTTTATCGTATTTGCCCTATAATGCTTCCAAAAAATAATTCCATACCCATTAAGCCCTCAAAAATATATACTATGATGAACGAAGAGGAATACTAGTATGAGATATCAAAATTATGTATCAAGTGCAACAAATTTTTAGATCTACTAAGAGAAACTCAAGATGACATAGATGGTTTAAAAGTAGAAATAAAGGCTAAGTTGGATGGTTTGAAGTATCAAATAATAGGTAATATCGATGATAAATTAGTGAAATATGACATCGAGCATCAACAACAAGTTCTCCAATCCCTAAAGATAACTCTAACTTTGGTAGAATCTAGAGCAAAACAACAAGAAAATCACCATCACATCGAAAGAATTTATGAAAAAGTCACAAAAACAAGAACTCAACAAGTACGATCAATTTTAGAGTATCTCAACAAGTGTACAACTCGTAGAAGATTCCACATGGGAGGATGTGAATTTTATACATAAGCATCAATAAATAATCAACATTTAAGACAACATCATTTGAAGGAGAGGGGCATGTTAAGTCCCTATATTAATAGTGTAGTCCCTATTATGTTAGTTTAGCCTCCCTTATTGTTATTGTTGAACCCTTTTAAACCCATATTGTTATTATTGTGCTCCTACATTAGTATTGTTAAATGTTAGGACATATCAGGCCTCCCACTAGGATTATATTGTATTCCCATGGACTCCTATATATAGAAGGAGGCTGGTCATTTGTATTATCCAAGAATTGTTCATTTATGTAATGTATTGGAGGTTTCTCCCCTCGAATTTACTTATTTCTATGCCTTGATATCTTTTCTTCTATTTTTGGAGCTAGTTTCACAATTATGTACTAATTAAAAACTCCAAGTGGATCTTTGAAAATGGCCTATATAGTCTATGGATATGTTATAAATCTGACTTTTTCATGCACTTATTTGCTCTAGATCTAAAGGTAATGGTTTCTTGTAGCCCAATAAAATAATGTTGTGTCAGCCTTAATGCATGGTTTCAACACCTATTTTTGAGGATTTTCTTCTATTGAGACTTGTATTTTTTGTTATGCATCTCATGGGCCATCTGTGGTATATCTATTTTGCTGCTGTAAATACATTTGAAAGATCTCCATACTAGCCTCCCCGCTTTTTCTATGACGATTTGCATTATTTTTCTACTATTTTTTCATTCTATTGTTGCATTCTCATTTGGAAATATTACAAAGGGTATTAGAGCATCATCTTGGCACAACCTATGCTTTCTAAGAAGCCTATATGTCCGGCTAAAGAAGAGGGCCTCTCATCGACACATAGAAGAGGTATCTAAAGAGAATATTTAAGAAATTTGATTACACCAATGACAATGAAGACATGGGTAAAGCCTTTTAACTGAGGTGAAGATGCAGTAATACATCTTTATCTTTATACATGCAAGATATTTCTAGAGAAATCAAAAGAGATGATAATGAGAGAACTGAATCACCTAAAGGATTCCATCTGTTGAAGGCTCGATATCTCCTATCATTGCAATGATAACCAATGCTACTACCACACATTTGCGAATGCTCTACCATGCCTACCTATTCGTCGAGAAATTAAGGGTTTCAAGAGCATGAATCCCTTTAATACCATTTTGAATAACATGAGTCTAAAAATTATATATTTAAAGATAACTTGAGTTTTCAAGATTTTTGTCACATAAAGGACAATAGAAGACCAAGGAATCATCATAAAGGTGATGGATTCATTCAAAATCATGATCTACACCAAACTATGGGTATTTTTTACCCAACTTCTATGGTTCATCCAAGTGTTCTCAAATATTGTAGAAAAATCCCGCTATCTAGTTTCGGTTGAACAATTCCGTGAGATGGAGGCTATCATAACGCGTACGCTTACACCTGAAGGTGAAGCACATGACTTGTGGGTACCATGGGTTGTCTACATTGATTCATGCCATGTAATTAACATTCAGAGTTCACTAGAAGGCTAATAGAAATGATGAAAGAAGATATCCAGAGGCACCATTCATGAGCCTTCGCAGTTGAAATAATCGTGTAATACAGAACTTACATCTCCGAATTTTTAATACTTTCTGCCATGGATCCCGATTTGTCTACAAAGAATGTTAGTCTTATATTGCTAGTCCTTTGTTATTATTAGTATAGCCTTATTATTATTTTTGCACCCCTATAACCCAAATATTATTATTATTGTGCCCTTACATTGTTATTGTTAGGTCTTAGATTATATTGTATCTATGATCTCTATATATAGCGAGGTTTTGGTCATTTGTATAGTACAATTATTCGCTTATGTAAATGGGCTGAGTCAAGTATTGATTTCTGGCGTTGATCTCTTTTCTTATTTTTTCGATATGGAGTCATAACATTTATTAATGCTTTTGATTCTAGGGCTTTCTTTAACGCTCCAAACAAGTCATCGTGGAATGTTTGCTATAAATTATTTTCTCGCTTAAGTTTCAAAAGATGAATTTGTATAGTGTAGCCAAAATCTTATATTAATCTTACCAAAATTTTAGAGCTTGGTTTAAAATATTTTCTGAGATATTATCTATGGAAGCAGAGCATTTTTCAAGTTCTAAATTTAATTCAAATAGGTCATTAAATTTTCAATGAATAAATATCATGGTTGAGGTGCATAAAATGTATATTTTAACACCATTTATCTTACATTAATTATCAACTGGGAGTTTTAATTTTTATTTCAAGAGTACCTAAATTTGAGAAGTAAAGAATTTATCCAAGAGTAATGTTATAAATATTTAGTACAGACAAAAAATGCAAAGGTAATAAATGCTTGTAAAGCAAACCTAATTACAATGATATGAATGGAAAGACAAACTACTTCAATTTGTAACATCGATCGATGCAAGATAGAATCCTTTCCCTAGAAATCGATGGAAGATAACCAATCTGGGACTAGACAATGTACCCATCCTACAGCTGAGATCGAAAGGCCAAAAAAGCAAAATCACTTTTTGCGCTAATGGAAATAACTAAAGGAATGAAATCTAGAAAGGAATGTAATGAGAATTAAGAATCATCTATTTGCAAATCGAAAGTTGTAAATAATAAAACAAATGAACAAAAAATGGAACAACAATAGAAATGAATTAATTACACTCCCGATGTGATCATAAGAATTCAATGTAAATTATCACAACAAAAATAAGTAGAATAAAATACAACAAATGATCATTTCCACTACCTACTTTCTCTCGGCCCTCAACCGTCAGAAAATGTCAAGCTACCGAGCTTAATAAATGGAACGAGAACACCCTTTATATTAATCAACCATGAATAGATTTTACATTATTTTCTTGTTTACAAGAGTCAATGAATTATAATGTTGCAAAGGAACAATAATCATCCATTGTTCTCCATCCTCTCCCAATACACAATATGTTCTCCTTTATAATCAAGGAGGAGAAATTAAATAGAAAATATAATCTTCCATAACAATATGACTAACCAAATATATAAAGCAATATTTCACAACAAGAGCAAGGTGAATTGGCTTTCCAACAGATTTGGAGGATCACGCAATAAATGTAATCGAGAAAATTATGTTTAAAGAAACCCTTGTATCTCTCAATATAGTACTAAATTTAAAGTAACCCATCTTTTCAGTTAATGGTCCGCTTCCGACAAACCCATGTCTCAATTTTCCATAAGCCGCTTTCGTCTCTAATATTAACTTGTAAAACCGTCACGCTTTATCTAAAGGGATTTGTTGGAATATCTAACATGATTTGGAAATCAAATATGTAATAATTAGGAAATATATCGGAGGCTAAATGATAAATGATATTAATAAACCATCATTGATAAAATTATATAATAATAATCAATTTATTACAACAAAGGAGAATAAATAATAATATTCTATCCATAAAAACATAAATCATTATAAAATGGATTTATATTATAAATTGTAATAAATGACATTAATAGATAAAGAAGAGTGAAAACGGATTAAATAAGTGTTAAGTAGTTGGGTTGAATTCATGGCCCAACATACCCCCAAATTAATAATATATTGCATGCCCTCATGCAATCAAAAATTTGGATATATCAGATATTCTTTATACCTAAAATAAAACTCCTGAGCACCCAAGCAGACAAAATTTTTCATCATAATTCCATGAAATGGATGGAACAAATGAATTTTTCCTCAAATAATGGATATTCAATTTTAGCAATCTTGATAAAGGCATACCAATTTTTGTATCAGGACTAACTATATGTATGGTTGCATAAAGTAATGTGAGATAAGTAACATCAAACTTCATTAACCATTTTCTCAAAAATCATATCATTTTGATGCACGGACTTATGAGATATAAAAATGGTTGTAGGTGATAGTACATAATTTTTGAAATTTTATGAAACTAATTTAGCGTGAAATTATTCAGTTGCATTAATGATAATTTCATTTATCCAAATCCCATAACTGGGCCTGTTTTAAAGATATATGCGAAACAATTTACTATATACAAATGAAATCGTATTTTAAATGAGAAAGAAAGTGGAAATTCATCATGTGTAGCAATTCCTCCCCCAAACTAAGAATTAGCATGTCCTCATGCGATGCTAGAAACAAAGAGAGGTGGTTGCTACAATCATGGAAATCGATGTGTTTGGTATAAAACAACATGAATAATGGAAGTGTTAAGAATTGAATAAGAATATCAATGGATGATAAAGATACTTACATGGTCATAAGAAAGAAATGCAAATAAATCAACAATCCCCAAATTGAAAGATGAGACTGTCTAAAAATGGGAAGTGGTAAAGATGTGTGTAATGAATGTAATAAATAATGCTCAATGGATGTTCATGAAATTCTCCTTAAATTCATAATAAATCAGAAAATTATGTTATTTTTACTCAAGTGTAAATTCGAAATGAAATACATAGACTGGTTTACTTGTTTGATGTAGGTCATCAATACCTAAAGTGATGCAAAGGTAAGCTATGCAACACATCATGTCTAAAGAATTGTACATGTTCACAAATAATGTGGTCGTGGCCGCTAATAGAATTTTCCCCATACTTGTTGTTCTCCCTGTAAACAAATCACGATTCTATATGCAATTTTCTTGAATCCACAGCTTAGAATGGCAACATAATACGCATGCAAAAAGTTCAATCAACAAAAATTTATAGAAATGTAGTATCAATATCAGGTAAATCAGTAATAAAATAGCAACGATTTAATAAAGAATTGTACAAGACAGAAAGGTATACATACTTATGATATAATCAAAAAATTATTGCATTACTGAAATCTATGCATGTGATAAAATCATAAACATATATAGAAGTGTTTTGTAATGATTCAAGGGATACTGAGAAGGGACAAAGATATAAACATAAGTACAAAATTACAATTATTACCCACTTAAACTAATGTGATCGATTTATGATGTTTTTCATGTATAATAGATTCGCAGGTAAGTGATTCATACTTTCATCCCATATTTAAATGTAGATATAGGAAAAAGGATTTAATATTACTATTGATGTGTATAAGTGTGACTCCAATACCATCGTTAGAGCTCGCTACCCATAAGTGTCCATAACCTTGACAGAAGTTTCTTTCTTACCCAATGAACCATTGTCCTTTATGTATGCCGAGGAAGTGCTTTTTATTGAATATCATGGCAGAGGCCACAGCCGGCTTGGTGACCAGATAACCACAATGCTACTAAAGGTGAAGAAGTGAAAGGGTGGTAGGTCGGCTCATGATGAGACCTCCCCGTTCCAAGGACTTCTTGATTTTTTCAATTGTCTATTGACCATTTCCTGGTTTAGTGGCCATAATGGGGAATACACCACCGCCTTCCTGGCGATCATGGTAGTGTCATTTCAAGAGACCCCCTATCCTCCATCTCATAAAATCATTATTTTTCTTTCTTATGTAGCACTTTCCTATTTATTCATAAAGGATGGCCTCAAAGACTCCTTAAGAGGGATGGTGGAAGAAGTCTAACAGCTAATAGAGAAGAATATGCCCTGTTCCTAATTCCAAAAAAGTAAAAATAAAAGAAATTAAGATAAAATATGGGGAAGAACCAACATGATAAATATAACCACCATATGAATTTAGCTAGAATAAGACAAATAAAATCATGTGCTATTGATTATGTCTCTTTTTCCTTTATTATCATTACTAAAATAAATTTAAAAATGACGATTTTTGATTTTCTGATTACAAAGTAGTTTCCTAATTTATATGATTGTGTATCATTTTCATAAATTGTATGTTTTCCTTTCAAAAAAGTCATGAAAAATTCAAAAAAGTTTCATAAAAGATGCAAGAAAAATGTGCACTCAAAAGTGTTGTACCTATGGAAAGGAACAACAAAAACAATTCAAGGGAAATGTTGTCTCTTGGAGCGGAACAACAAGAACAAGGTCTTAAAATAAAGAATTCCTTTGAAAAGGAACAACAAGAATAGTTGGTGTTGTTCCTTTTGAATGGAACAGCAAAAAACATGCAACAAAATGTTGTTCTTTTAAAAAAAACAAAAAACAAAAGGAAAAAAGATAGAGAAAAGAACAAAGCTAATATGCAATCCATTGCCAAACAAATCCACAATCAAATATAAAGGAAAGTTTATGTTCAAAGTTTTACAACGGCTTAATTGTCAAGCATTAGAAGAATTTCCTTTTGTAATCGGAACTTGCATGGGGGTCTTTATTGTTCAATACCCGAGCACAAATTGAAATTTGAAAAGATTGTCATCCGAAAACAAAAACATAAAAGAAATCAGCAAAGAAAAAACACTTTATTAAGTTACATCAAACCATGATGTTATTTCTAAGAGAATTTCAAATCTATTAATGGAAAAAATGATCTTTTCAAAATGTTTGGCAGCAGCAGAATGAATCTTCAAATGGGAACAAATTTTCATTTCTTCTCGTTATGAACCAGTTAGGTAATGAACTGGATGAAATGCCCTTTGTTTTACTAAAATTTCTTTCAAAGAATCACTGCCCATAAATTAACATGTTCTCCTCGAGACCCGCAAAAACGAGTGCTTCACCGCAATAAAACATTAAATCAAGGAGAAAGAGAGCTGATAAAGCTCCCATAATCCAATTATGCAAAAAATAATTAATACAATTGTGAGAACAACCATGGAAAAATAAAACAAATTATATTTTTTAATTGGCAGGAGAGCAAAGGGTCGACCATACTAACTAACAGTTGTTTTAGACTATAACGATTAAAGGTCCGATTTGAGTGATTAAGAAGCCAAATTAGAGCTAATTCAAAGGGTTATCTCCAATGGAACAGTGTTTTAAAATTGAAGTAAGTGGAATGTATATGTTAAAATTGCTTAGGAACAACTCCGCATAATAGAGTCATTTTCGATTTTCCAAATTGCACTAACAAATAGTATTTCAAGCATAATTTTTCGCTTGATAGCTGATTGAACTGATTAAAATTGGAGATTAAATTTTATTCAATTATTGATCTCCAATAGAAATATGTTTTAAAAACAAGAATAATTGATGGGTCAAATATGTTAAGTGAACAAATTTATAAAACAGAAGCCAAGAACGCTGATTTATGATAAAAATAAGATTGGTCATAAATTCCTCATACGATATCAAAATATAATTAAATAGATTTGTAACTATTCATAAGAATATACCATATGTAGCATATTTTTAAAATATATCATTAAACCTCCAAAACTGATCGTCTTAACTCGTCTACAGGCTGTCATTGTATACTCTTTCAATGTTTTGGTTCTAACTTTTTCGCTTCAAATCCAAATTGAGTGATTCCAATTGGGTTGAAAATTATACATCAAGGGCTACTTTAGGATAGAAATATGTTTTAAAATATTCAATTTTGGTCCCCAAAACATGACTGTCCCAACTTTTCTTTGAATTTCACTGTTTGCAGTTTCAAAAATATATATCAAATAATTTTATGTTGATGATAAAAATTAACATGGTTTGTAGAATTTATTTTTAATATAATTCATCTACATATACAAATAAATTAGAATAGTATTTATCATCAATGTTGGATTTCCACAAAATATGTTGCAACAAAAACAACTATTTTTGGCTAAAAATAAAATAATAATAAAAAAATTGTGTTTGTTTCTTCCTCATTTATTTTATTTTCCACTATCCTACTCTTATTTGGAGAATGAATAAGATTACGATAGAGTATTTCCAAAGGAGCCATTCGTAATAAATAATTAATTATGTACATACCCAAATTTGAAAAAAATGTATGTTAATAAAATTAGGGTAGTGAGAAGAAAAGATGGTTCCAAAAATTGTTGAAGTATGGAGTGATGTTAAATGACTTGAGTGGAACCACCAATATATTCTTTACTTCCTTGATTTCATAGCCATCATATCATGAAGTTCTTGAGTTTTTTAAAATGGTTTGTCTGTAAACTAGAGAAAACTACTTTTCTTTTATAACTTCTACAATTTTTGGATTTGATTCATTCCGAGTCTTAGGCAAGTTTTCTCCAATGGTACATGTGAGATAGAATGGGTGGGGAAGGGAATTTTGCAGTTCACATTGTAATCATGTTGTAATCGAATGGAGCCTCTTGATGATGTAGTTGATTGTGTTGAGTGGATGATTTTGATCGGCAAACAAGGTGTTGTGGAAGAGTTGGAAGATGTATTTAGCACAAGATGAGGGAGAGTATTCATGCACTGTAGGACTATGCCAATCTTGTAGACAAGATTGGTAGTGGTTATATTGAGATTGGCATGGTCAGCTCTAACATATGAGTATTCCATAATGGATTATGCAAGTAAGAGAATGGAGAGGAAGTGTTTTGAACCATAACAGACCTTGTTGGAGCTTCCCCATCTCTTGATATGTCAGCTTCCAAATTAGATAAGGAAGAGTGATTATCTATGGGATGCTCTTTTATAATGAGAAAAACACTTCATCAAATTTTGATTAACTTGCAAAACATTCAATTGTGACTTAGATAGCTAATAAAATCATATTTAAAATTTTCAAATAAAACCTTGATTTTCGTACTTATTATGTTCCTCTTGTTCTTGTAGTAAATTTGAAGAGAAAGAAGAAACTTCTCTAGAATTTTACCAACCTTGGAAATTCTCTTGAATACCTTATGCACAATTCACAAACATCATCATCATATAATAATCAAAACATCACCTTTTCCTATCAGATTTAAGAGTTCTAAAAATTCATCTTTTAGATCTTTTGCTAAAGGAGTGTTTTCAAGATCTCTTTTTCCAACAGTTATGCCTGATTTTTGAAGGTTGTATCGAATCGCTTCTAGATAGTCCTCCATTTCATCTTCCCTTTGTGTCATACCAAAAATATCTTCATTGGATTTGCAATAGTCTTGGTACTTCTTCAAGAATGTTCTTCATGTCCTCCCATGTTTTGATGCAATTTCCACCTAGGCTCATGAACCATCGAGAGCCGCCTTTAGAGTAAGAGGAAACACTTTCAACCTTTGATCGTTAAGACAATAACTATATCCTCTACAAAGTATTTCAAACCTCAAATAAGAATGTATCTGATCTTCATTTGTCAAAACCATGTACTTCAGAGATGAATAGAGGAATTATGCATTTGTGTCACTCCTAGATCTTTGATAAGGAATTAAAAGTTGCAATGTCAAATGCATTTCTTTAATGTTGTTTGGGGAAGATGTTCTAATGTGTTTCTTTAAGGATCCTCCTTCCAATGTTCCCGTCAATTGGTTAATGAAATCAGCGATGATCACCACTGAGTGGAATTACAAGATTTTTTCCAAAATTCTACCTCTAAAATTCAAAAAAAAACACAAGCATTCATTCCTACCTTAAGCTACTCAATTCTCATATGAAGCAGCTAAAGAACAAGTGTGTTTCGCTTGGTGCGGCAGTTCTTACTCGCTCTACCCAATTCTTCCTACACTTTAAAAAAATTAAATATGCATCACTCTTCTAAATGGCATACACTCTCCTAAGAACGCACTAAATGTTGAGGCATAAAAAGGTATATTTTTAACACCTATTTATATCACGTTAATTTATCAATCTAGGAGCGACTTTTGTCAAGATGTACTCACTCCAGCAAAGAATTTATCCAAGAGTAATGTTGTGAAGATAGTACGTAATAAACAAATGCAAAGGTAAACAAATGCCGTAAAGAAACCTAATTACAATGATGAATGGAAAGATTAAAACTACTTCATCTTATGTAACATCGATCAAGGATGCAAGAGGGGCAATAACTTTCCCTGAAATCGATGCTACAAGGTAACCAACTGGGACTTAGGAGCAATAAACTCATCCCTGTAGATCTTAAATCAAGAGAAACAAAAGCAAACTCACTCTCAAGGCGAATGGAAATAGCTGAAGGAATAAACTAAAAGGAACAATTGCACAGATAACTATAACCATCTATTTGCAAATCTGGTACCAGAATAAACAACAAATTAAATGGAACAAACACATAAAATGAATAGAAATTACAATCGATGTGATCATATCAAATTAAATGCAATTAATACACAACAGAATAAGAGAATAGAAATACAAATGGACACCACACTATGCCCTCAACCGCGCAGCGCTCATTGGCCATCAGAGAGCCAAGAAACGAACGAGAACGCCTTTATATTAATCAAAACATGAATATATTTTACACGCTTGCTCTTCGCTCACAAGAGAGTCATAACGGTACAGCAAAGGAAATTCACATCATCCAATGCTTCCATCCTCCTAATACACAATACATGTTCTTCTTTTATAATCTAAGGAGTGAGAAGTTAAATAGAAAATATAATCTTCCATAACAATATGATCCACTGTGAAGAGATGGTAACAATCTTTTCACTTAAAAGATAAAATAATTTGGCTTTCCAAATTTAGATTTGAGGATTTGCCGCAATTAACAACCGAGAAAATCGTGTTCAAAAAACCCCCGCCTATTGCTCGATATAGCCTAATTTGGGCAAACCGGTTTCTTGGATAAATTAATTGGCTCCGTTTTACAAACCCATGTTTCATTTTCTAGATTCTTCGTTTATCTAGACATTAACCACAAACTGCCACTTCTATTCCAAGTGGATTTCGAGTTGGAATATCTCATGATGATTGGAAATCAACTCAGAATTTAAAATATCTGAGGCTAAAATGATAATGACATTACCAAAACCATCATTGATAAAATTATGCATAATAATAATCAATTTATTACAAATAAAGGAGAATAAATAATATTCATCCATAAACATAAATCATAAAATGGATTTATATTATGTCACCATAATGCAATGACATGATAAAGAAGATGGGAAATAATAAAATATACAGAAGTGGTCGTATTCACAACACAACAATTTTTCTATGAGGCCTGTAGGAGCTTGAATTTTCAGAGCGAATCCAAAATTTAATAATTCCCTATAAAAATTGATCTTGGTTCACAAAATTTTTGAGAGTGATATAAAGAGAATTTTTTGTGATCTCACCTCACCCCAGAGGTGACCATGGGAAAAACGCTATAACTCTCTCCGAGCACGTACTGAGATTCTATGGAAATTAATTGGAATACTTCCTGACTTCAGCTTTCATTCTATCATTTACATCCAAGAAGGAAACAAAGACAATGTGGCAAGTCGTAAAAGTTTAATAACCAAATTTCCATAATTAGGTCACGTGAGATTGGGAAAATTCTTCAAGAATCCAAATGAAGTCAGAACTATGACATTCAAAACATGATTTTAGAGGGCTGGGCATCAAAGGAATGGTAGATATTCATGATCCTGTACGTCATAGAGATAATTAAGTTTCAACATTTGTGCCCTCAAAAGTAATAAAAATGTGTGTATTTTTTCAATTAGTATAAGTCTTGTTTGAAAAAAAAATAGTTTGAATTTATTCCATATATACTGAAGAATAGGTGGTATCAAGATTGGCTCTAAAATTTCTAAAAAGAATTCAAAACCCATTGGTTTCAAGATCTACTATGACTCATGAAGTTAAGAAGAAACAGTACTACAGATGACAAAATTATACATATGGTGACCAAATTACACGCGAAAGAGAAACAAAAATGAAATGGAAGTTTTGAAGATATATGGAAAATAATATGGATACTGAAGAACGAAATGGGATGCTAGATGAATGGCTTAGCTAATATGGAAGGCATGGAAGTGGGTATGGAAGCTAATATCAAGAAAAAAATGAAAAACATGAAGAATGATATAAAAAGGCATACATCAAGATTTGGCAAGCCGTATACAAGAAATGTTTCCCAATGGCTAAAGGATAGTAGAGGAAACCCATGATGAGAAATAAATAAATGCTAATCATGACTTACAAAATCAATTTGATGGAAGAACCACTATTATTCCAAAGATGGATACGAAGAAGTCAATGGCAAGATCTCGTGAATACTTGATACAATTAGCTGCATGGAGCAATATTTTGATCTCAATAATGTGCAAAACATACTACACAAAAGGTACACATTGCACCCTTACATTTAGAACAAAGTACATTTGTATGGTATCGATGGATTTTCTCCCGTAAAAAATTTGTCAATGGCCAATTTTTACTGAGGAAATGATAGCACATTATGAGATAAAAAGAACACCTTTCACGCAATTGATAAATCTAAAAAGGCTGAAGGCTAAGGTACCAGGACCACCAAAAAATTGAATATAGTATGAATTCATTATTCCAGAGGAACATGATGATGTCTTCATAGGGACTTTTAAGGAAAACATCCAAAATAAAGTTTGCGTTTGGGAACTCCGATTTATTGAAAAGCATATCCAAAGGCAGAAAACTGAATATAAAATTATGGCAAATAAGAAAGCTACCACTCACATATATAAATATGGAAGTGTTACAATTTAGACTTACAACCAAGCAAGGTCGATACACTAAAGAAATTGGAAGAAAAGAAAAGGGTTTGCTACACAGATAGCAACAGAATGTCATGTGTGCCGAGAAGAAATCATTTACATAGATTGTGAAGAGGAAGAAGAAAATGAACAAGAAACTTCAAAAGAAGAGACACAGAACGAACCCTAAAAAGAGGAAGAAATGAGTCCTACTATACGTAATGCATTAAAGGAATTACCACTACTCCAACTTGTAAAGGCAAAAAAAGGACATATGAAGGAAGAAAGAAGAATATTATGATTGATCTGTGTAGTACCCAATTTATTCATTGTAAGGTAGCCAAGGACTTAATTGCTCTCATACCCAACACTAATGTCAAGTGATGGTTGCAATGGAGGAACTATAAATTACTCAGAAATGCCATAATATCAAGATAACCATGGGGAATATGCATTGAATAGTCCAATTCTTTCCATTCTCAGTGGAGGTGCTGATGTTGTACTAACAGTACAATGTTTACAATCTGGGATCTAGAGCTAATTTTCGCGAACTTTTCTTGAAATTTTTTTCAAAAGGAAAAAGGAAGTCTAATTATGGCATCGTATGGAAGACAAGAAATATAGCAAGATCTAATGTCATGATAAAGCTTCTAAAGAAAGAAAAATAAGGCATAATTGCACAATATGTCACTAGAAGTTCCACATCAAAATCATCTATTTCACAGATTCCAAAAATATCAAAATCATTCCAAGGTGTTTGGAAACTCCCAATGACTCCCACATATCTGCGATCACATTTATGTTATTCATTTGATTCCAGGAAATTTTCCTCCAAAAATCAAAGTCTATAGATATCCTTATGTCCAAAGAGTGAAATTGAATACAAGGATAAACAATGCTAGAGTCGGTATAATTCAACCTAGTCAAATTTCTTTTCTACTCTAGTAGTATTGGTGCACAAGAAGGATGGATCATGGAACATGTGTCCAGATGATATGAGCTCTAATAAGCTCACCATTAAAGACATAAATTTTCCATTCCTATGATTGACGAATTATTCGATGAATTACATGGATAAATTTATTTTACCATTTTCAATTGCCTCGATATCATCAAATTAGAATGAAGACAAAAAGATATTTTGAAAACAACATTTTAAGTTCATGAGGGCCATTATGAATTTGGTCATGCCTTTTGGGCTTCTTCCTACTAATGCACCTTCTACATCATGGCCGATGAATTACTCAAATCCTCCTTTAGAAAATGCCTGTGCTAGTATTTTTTGATGATATACTAATCTACAACAGTCTAGGGAAGGATCATGTTCAACATGCTGACAAATGGTGCTAAAAAATATTTCAAGGAGTAAGTAATTATATGAAAAATCATCCAAATGTTTGTTTGGAGTACAAGAGGTGGGAATATCCGGGTCATAATGTATTCACATAAAAGACAGACCCCACAATAAAACAAAGCATTAAGAATGGAAAGTCCCCACAACCATAAAGCAATTACAGGATTTTTTGGTTTAACAGCTGTATTATCACAAGTTTGTTAAGAATTATGGAAGAATATCAGCACTTAACAACATTATTGAAGAAAGATGCATTTTCATGGACTCTTGACGCAACTAAGGCCTTTGAACATCTTAAGGAGGAGATGTGCTAAGTACTGGCCTTAGCTACACCAGACTTCACAAAAACCTTTATCAGTGGAATGTGATGCCTCAGAAATGGAATTGGTGATGTTTTAGTACAAGAAGGATGACCCATTTTTGAAAGTCATCCAATCAAAGGAAAGTATTTACAAAAGATATGTATGAAGGAAATTTTAGAAATACTACATTCACTAAGGAAATGGAAACCTTACCTACTGGGAAGACACTTCAAGGTAAAAACTGATCATGATATCTAAACACTTTTTGGAACAAGACTATCACCTTCAAGAGCATGTTAACAAAGATGTTGGGTTATGACTTTGAAATAATCTACAAAAAAGGAAGCTAAATGTTGTTGCAGAACTCTCAAGAAAGAATGAAGAGGTGGAAGCATTTCTTTAGAAGACATTTATCTTATCCAACGTATTGGATAAGCCAAAGCAAGGGATGAAAGGAAGAAGGGACAAGAAGTTGGCCACCATTCAAATTAAAGGATCCAGCAAGACCATACATTTATTCTCAAAATGATTCCTTATGGTACAAATATTGCTTATATATTTGTAAGAATTTAACTAAAACAAAATATTATTTGGAATTACCACTTATCCTTAAGGATATAATATTCGCATTTTAAAAATTACCAGAGGGTAAGAAAGAATTTTTTTGGGATGGCATTAAATATGATATTAAAAATTCTCAGGCGGAATGCTTAGTTTTCCATATTAAATGAGACAATTAAGACCGTCTTCTACAACCTTTATCCATTCCAAGTCAATGATGGGATGATAATTTTAATGGATTTTATCGAGGTTACCTTAACTCCAAAGGAAAGGAGTATCATCATGGTGGTAGTTCATAGACTATAATGGCATTCAAACTTTTTGTGCATTATCTTATCCATTTAAAGTAAGTACACTTAATATTTATGGACACAATTGAAAATATACATGGAAACGCAAAGGTTATTCATAGAGACAAAAGATCCCATTTTTACCGGAAATTCTTTGGATGGATATGCTTTTGTTTGCGTACTCCAATTAGCCTCATAGCTCATCTACCATCCACCTGATGGTCAAACTCGAGATAGTGAATAAATTTTCTTGGAATGATATCTTCATTGTTTTGTATCCGATAAACAAACACAATGGGTCAAGTGGTTACCTATCGCCTCAATGGTGGTATAACACTTCCTTCCATATTGCAACAAAAATTACCCCATTTATGTAGTTTATGGATATCATCCACCGCCCATCACATCATATTTAAGAGAAAATTCTAAGGTTCAAGGAGTGAAATATCACATCGAGCATCAACAAGAAGTTCTCAAACTCTTAAAGGATAACCTTAAATTTGGTACAAAATCGAATGAAACAACAGATGCTAAAACATCGCAGCGAGAGAAGTTTCATGTAGGAGTCCTGCATTTTTACGCTACAACCATATAGGCAAATGTCCCCAAGTAAGCTAAGAAGGATAATAACACGCTAAAGTACTATGGTCCTAAAAGGTGCTGCAAAATATTGGTACTTATGGCATACAAATTCAAGCTTCCCTTTCTTCGTGAGTGCATCCATTTTTCCATGTCATGCTTAAAGAAGGTTATAGGTGAAAATCTTCCATTTCAAAACAATATCAAGCGTAATTTGATGAGGAAGTAAAAATAATTCGGAACCTATGGTCACAAAACAAGAACTCGAGATGATACAAAATAAATAAATTTCAGAGTATCTCATCAAGGGAAGAACTTACCCACTAAAGATTCTACATGGAGATGATAGACGATAGCAACCTGAGCTACCGTTTTGAGGACAAATACCATGGGAAGGAGAGGAAGTATGTTAGGTCCCTACACACTAGTTTAGTCCCCACAGCACAAATAGTAGCCCCGTTATCATTTCTTGCACTTGTAAACCTCAATGATTTTAATATTTTTCCCTACATTGTTACCTAGTCATATAGATTATATCGGGCCCATGGACTCCTATGTATAGAAGGAGAAGGTGTAATGGCTTGTATCCCAATAATTGTTCATTTATGTGAGAAGGTATTGAGGTTTCCCTCAGGGCGGGCTGATTTTAAGTGCATTGATCTCTCTTTTCTCTATTTTGGTTTGCCTACATAAACAGTGTATAATAAATGCCCACGAAGTGATGAGTATGAACCTTCGTGGGTTATTAAATATACCACTACCGTACATGATACATGGAAAGGCTACACACCTTCAAGATCCTCTCCTAAACAAAAAGGTAACTTTAAGCATGTCGTTTTCCTTTTAATCTGCAAAGAAAGACAAGGTTATCCTTCAAAAGGAGAATGCTACAAGAAGCCTATGATGACTACAACTGAAATATTCAAGAAGAAGGAGTTACTTCACTTGCCAAGAATCATAGCACTTAATATAGATGTGTTGTTTGAAAATCACATTACAGTATCTTAGATGATAAGTAGAAGAAGATGATGAACCAAGAAGAGGTCATAGCCATTAACGAGGAGACAATACCCAACAGAGATGGAAATACATTTAGTCTGCTGGAGGGGCTTTACCTTGAGAGGAGTAATTTAAGTACTTGACCTTTAAGATTTCATGTCCCATCTGAATCAAAGGTTTTCGATGGATTGATAATGGCTACCCATAATTTCATTCATGCCCAACTCAGGCATGTGGAAATACCCACCCAGGCTTTTGAGGGATTGCTTTTGTCCCACTAGTATAGAACAATGCAATGCATGAATTAAGGTCCCATCACTTTTGAGTCATCATGAACATATACTTGATCGAGTTAATTTGTAGTTGACATACCGACACCAAATGTGATATTAGGTATTCCTTTGTACTAAGATTACCTGGAGATCTTTAACACGACTGGGAGGCTTTTTCAAATGGAAATGGTAATGTACACTTGTGAGACTCAAAATGATCAAAGGCATGTATACATATCTCACATACAACTTCCAATAATAAATAACATATGGATTTACAGAGGGAAGTAAGGACCTTACAGTCCTTACCTATCATGCTCTATGAGATTGTGGGATACTATTATTCAGTGGAAAACTACCTAGGAGAAGACTAATTTTAGATTTTGTGGGATATATCTCACAACATAATGCTCTAATATTAGATCTAGGAGGGATGTATATTGAAAGACAGTTCTGAAACAGCATTCTGGAGTCTTTAGTAAGCTCAAAGAGGAGAACATCTTCTCCCAATATCACCAATACCCACTCTCATCTGACTGACTGTGGGAAGGAGAAGAATAATAAAGGCCTTGGAAACACAGCACTCTCCTGAATGGAAAGGCAGATGTGAGAGTAGCCACATGGTGTTACATTCTTTACCATAGGATCATCAACACCTGTCGTTGGGAGTTTAGATCCATATTGGAAATCCCAAACCCAGGACACTCAGACTTACACTGCATGATACTTCACAATTCAACCCTAATGGAAGAGGGATATTTAGTCTAATATTATCATCTATTATCATGTAGATATTCTTGTCTGGGAGTCTGTCATGGTGCTACTACAAAGGCTTAGTGAGGAGTTCTATTCTGTTTCACATATTACATAAGTAACTACAACATCACTGTGAGCTGCATAAATTGTAAGGGCTTTGAAGGAGAAACTAATAAACATTCAAATATGCATGTACCATGGTGAGAGGGGTTAGCAAACACAACTCCAAGTGATATTAATTCAACACTTTTTTCTCTTTTTATAGGAAGGGGATAGACCTATGGCACCAAATTACTTGTTTACATAAATTATATTATAAACATGTCTACAAATAATCTTTATTTGATTATTGTTTCATTATTTCCTACATTTTATATAAAGCAGAACTCCAAGGAGGAGCATTATACCTATGGGGCCCCATACTAAATTTAAATGTGTAACTTAAGAACATGGCCACCTCCTCACAGACAAAGGGAGATCTGCTCGATGGGTGCATTCCTACACCTGTAACATATCCTACACTCTGTTTGGCACTGATGACATGACAGAAGTTGCTATGGGAAACTACTTACCACACTCTGACGATGGTAGGAGAGCAAATCGTTTGGTTCCACATGTGGACTATCACCCACCTCCATATGCACATTTACATTTATATGAATGTAGTTTTTTCTCCCATACATTTGGATGGATAGGACTTACTTTTTATGGGAAATGTATAGGAATGGAGGTATGTATTTCCATGGATGGAGACTTTTCATGTATCTATGCTACATGGTTAAGGGAGAACATTAAAATAATGATTATTTTATTTTTGAGCTATTGTCTCCTAGATGACGATACATCTCATGAGAACTTTGAGGAGAAATTCATGGAGGGATGGATTAAAGAAACTTAGCTTATGGAGGAAGTTTATCGTTGAGCAGGAGTTGTCACGTCATTAATATGCTAATATTATTATCACTGTGAATGCTTATTCCACCCATTTCTACCATTCTTCAATGGCCATTTATTATAATTTATTATTTAAATCCATTTTATGATGATTTGCGTTTGAATAAATGTTATTTATTCTCCTTTTTATTTCTAAATAAATTGATGATTATAACTTTTTTAATAATGATAGTTTTAATAAGTCATATAACATTATTCAAACATTTTTAGCCTCCAAGATAATTTCCAGATTGAAGATTTGATCATTAAAAGTGCCAAACTGAATAAAAAATGGAACAAGGAGTGACGCTATATGAGACTTTGTTAAATGAAGAGATCTAATTCAAAATCCTAATATGGGTTTTCTTCTAACTAATTCAACTAACTTTAGAAGAAGAATGTCGTTCAAATTCAGTTTGCATCGATAGAACCAGTGGCCCTTGAGACTTTCCTTAGATCCGTGGTTATACTACTTCTCCAAATCTCACGCCTAAAGCCAACGACTGTCATATTGAAAGAGGGATGTAAATCTATTTTACACATCAATTACGAAGAAATTCACTATTGTTATTATAGATCTCATTTTGCTATTTAATTTTCCACCTTCCGACAGGTGAGAAGTATGTATTGCGCGAGGATGGAGTAGACTTTTCTATTGTAATTTGCGTACTTGTGCACGCTTGCGAAAGAGAGTGAGTTGCTGTAAACATTATTAATGTATGACAATAAAAGAGTTCACTCGTTGTTCGCTCAAGCGCTTGAGGAAGTGACAAGAACGCTTCACTGGCGGTTTGTGTCCGTACTTGCAGGTGGACATCTCATTTATTAGCTTATTAGCTTATTTCTTCAGCGTAGTTCATGACACAATTAAAGAATTGAGCATCATAATTAATCAAATACGTAGCTTCGTTGTTGTTCATTATTTAGTAGCATTATGATTCAATTCATAAAGTTTGTATATTCCAATAGCTGTTCCTTTTATTTGCGAATGTTTTGTTGTTGATTGTCGTAACGGCTTGCAGATTTATAGAAATTAGTTTTCAATATGAATTAACTTCAATCGCTTATTTTACTGCTACTAGTTCAATTCCTCGTCGCCATTTCTTTTAGATTGATGTTCCTTTCCGCTTATATGATTTCATTTTTGTTGTTTTCAATTTGCTTCAGATCTTGAATCGTAGAGGCGTAGGCGACCATCTGTACCTGACGGTCATCTCACATTGATTTTAGGGTATATTACCACGTATCCTTAACGTATTAAAGGGAAAGGTTACCAGAGGTAGTCTTTACATTGCCATTTGTAATTAGATTTTCAAGTATATTTTTTTTCAAGCATTATTATTTCATTTGTATTTCTATACTACATCTTCTTCACGGTGACATTTCTGAGAATACGCCCATCGAGTACACCACTTTGTAGAAACAAAGTCGTCCTGGTTAATAATTAAATGGGAGAAAATAGGAGTTACAAGACTTTTATCGTCTACTGTGTACCATCGAGATATAAAGAGCTTAACACTCATGCTACGAGCAGTAAACTCGTCTCCAAAGATAAAGAAAAGAGATACAAACGCCTTAGAAATGAGCCACTTCGAGGGGGCAACCTCCAATACATTACATAAATGAACAATTGTTGGATGATCCAATTTAAAAAACCTCCTTTCTATATATAGGAGTCCATGGGGCCATAATGTAATCCTAGTGGGCCACAATGTAATCCTAGCCGACCTAACAATAATAATTTAAGGGCACAATAATAATAAAATGGGGGTTACAAGGGTACAATGATAACAATAAGGGGGTTACACTAACAAAAATAAGGGACTATACTAGCAATATAGGGACCTAACATGCCCCTCTCCTTCAAAAAAGTGTTGTCCTCAACACTTGAGTAGCTCTGGGTGCTTCTGTATAAAATTCTCATCCTCCCATGTAGAATTTTCAGTGGGTAAGTTCTTCCACTTGATGAGATACTCTGAAATTGATCGATTCCATAGCTGTCGAGTTCTTGTTTCCATGACTGCTTCAGGTTCCAATATGATTTTTCCTTCCTCATCAAGTTCTGGCAATATTGTTTGAACCGGAAGATTTTCACCTATAACCTTCTTTAAGCATGAAACATGGAAAACTGGATGGACTCGTGAAGAAGCAGGAAGCTCCAATTTGTATGCCATAGTACCAATCTTTTGCAACACCTTGTAAGGACCATAGTACTTTGGTGATAATTTATTATCCTTCTTAGCTTGCTTGAGGGACATTTGTTTGTATGGTTGTAGCCGTAAAAATACCCAATCTCCTACATAAAAACTTCTCTCGCTGCGATGTTGATCTGCCTATTGTTTCATTCGATTTTGTGCCAAATTCAGGTTATCCTTTAAGAGTTGGAGAACTTCTTGTTGATGCTCGATGCGATCTTCCACTGCTTGAACCTTCGAATTTTCTCTTAAAGATGATGTGATGGATGGTGGATGATATCCATAAAGTGCCATAAATGGGGTCATTTTTGCTGCAGTATGGAAGGAAGTGTTATACCACCATCCAGCAAGAGGTAACCACTTGACCCATTGTGTTTGTTTATCAGATACAAAACAACGAAGATATCCTTCCAAAAATTTATTTACTATCTCAGTTTGACCATGAGATTGAGGATGATGAGATGAGCTATGAGCTAATTGAGTACCCAAACAAGAAAATAAATCCGTCCAAAAATTTCCAATAAAAATGGGATCTATGTCGCTCACAATAACACTTGGGCTTCCATCTAGCTTTTGAATTCTATCCATAAATGTAGTAGCAACTGTACCTGCTTTAAATGGATGAGATAATGCACAAAAGTGTGCATACTTGGTAAGTCTATCAATTGCCACCATGATGACACTCTTTCCTTTGGACTTAGGTAAACCTGTGATAGAATCCATTAAAATCTCCTCCCAACGTTGACTTGGAATGGATAAAGGTTGTAGAAGTCCTGAGGTCTTAATTGTTTCCACTTTATTCTGCTGGCAAACCAAACATTCCGCCACAAACTTTTGAATATCAGATTTAAGGCCATCCCAAAAAAATTCTTTCTTCACCCCGTGGTAAGTTTTTAAAAATCCTGAGTGTCCTCCTAAAGGAGAAGTGTCCAATTCCAGAAGAATCTTTTGTTTTAGTTGGGAATTCTTACAAAGATATAAGCGATCTTTGTACCATAAGGAATCATTTTTCCAACTAAATGTATCAGATGTACTAGGATCTTGCCGCAACTTTTGAATGAGTGTCCATACATCTTTGTCCTTCTTCCATTCATCTCTTGCTTCAGTTATCCAATCTGGTTGGATAATAGAAATGGCACAAAGCAATGCTTCCACCTCTTCATTCTTTCTTGAGAGTGCATCTGCAACAACATTAAGCTTTCCTTTTTTGTAGATTATTTCAAAGTCATAACCCAACATCTTTGTGACCCATTTTTGTTATTCTTCTGACGATAGTCTTTGTTCAAAAAAGTGTTTAAGACTATCATGATCAGTTTTTACCTTGAAGTGTCTTCCCATTAGGTAAGTTCGCCATTTCTTTAGTGCATGTAGTATTGCTAACATTTCCTTCTCATAAATAGGTTTCTGTAAATACTTTCCTTTGATTGGACGACTTTCAAAAGCAATGGGTCTTCCTTCCCGCATTAAAACTGCACCAATTCCATTTCCTGAGGCATCACATTCCACAATAAAGGTTTTTGTGAAGTCTGGCGTAGCTAAGACCGGTGCTAGGCACATTGCCTCTTTAAGATGTTCAAAGGCCTTAGTTGCTCAGGAGTCCATGAAAATGCATCTTTCTTCAATAATGTTGTTAGAGGTGCTGCTATTCTCCCATAATTCTTAACAAACTTGCGATAATACCCTGTTAACCAGAGAAATCCTCGCAACTGCTTTATGGTTGTGGGGACTTTCCATTCCTTAATGGCTTTAATTTTTTTAGGGTCTACTTTAACACCCTCGTGAGATACAATATGACCCAAATATTCCACCTCTTTTACTCCATAGAAACATTTGGATTTTTTTGCATATAATTGTTTCTACTGCAATAGTTTGAGCACCCCGTGAACATGTTCAACATGATCCTTCCAAGACCTGCTGTAGATTAGTATATCATCAAAAAATACTAGCACAAATTTTCTAAGGAAGGGTTTCAAAATGGAATTCATCAACCCTTGAAATGTAGAAGGTGCGTTGGTAAGGCCAAAAGGCATGACCAAAAATTCATAATGACCCTCATGAGTTCGAAATGTTGTTTTTGGAATATCTTCAGTCTTCATTCTAATTTGATGATATCTTGAACGAAGATCCAACTTGGTAAAATAAATCGCTCCATGTAATTCATCCAATAATTCATCAATCACAGGAATGGGAAATTTGTCTTTAATGGTGAGCTTATTGAGCTCCCTATAATCCAGACACATTCGCCATGATCCATCCTTCTTGTGTACCAATACTACAGGAGCAGAGAAAGAACTTTGACTAGGTTGAATTATACCCGCCTCTAACATTTTCGCAATCATACGTTCAATTTCGCTCTTTTGGAAGTAAGGATATCTATAAGGCCTGATGTTTGGAGGAACACTTCCTGGAATCAAATGAATAGCATGATCATGATCACGAATAGGTGGGAGTCCTTTGGGAGTTTCAAACACTTTGGAATGATTGTCCAAGACTTGTTGGAGATCTGCAGAAATAGATGATTTTGATGTTGGAACTTCTAGTGAGCATAATTGTGCAATTACGCCTCGTTGTTCTTTCTTTAGAAGCTTTTTCATGACATTAGAGCTTATTATCCTTTCTGGCTTCCCTGAAATACCCCGTAATTCAACTTCCTTTCCTTCTGAAAAAAATTTCAAGAAAAGTTCTTGAAAATTAAAAGCTACCGTCCTCAAAGATTGTAACCATTGTACTCCTAGTACAACATCAGCACCTCCCATAGGAATGGAAAGCATTGGACTAGTCAATACATATTCCCCCATGGTTAGCTTGATATTATGGCATTTTCCAGAGCAATTTATAGTTCCTCCATTTGCAACCATCACTTGACATTCGGGTGCTGGGTATAGGAAACAATTTAATTCCTTGGCTACCTTATAATGAATAAAATTATGGGTGCTACCTGAATCAATCAACACTATTACCCTTTTCTTCTTGATATGTCCTTCTATGTTGAGAGTTTGAGGAGTGGTAATTCCTGCCATTGCATTACACGATATGGTCGGATTCATTTCTTCCTCTTCTAGGGCTAGTTCCTGGTGTATATCCTCTTCTTGTTCATTTTCTTCTTCTTCTTCACAATCTATGTAAAATAATTTCTTCTCAGCACACTTATGACCTTTAGTGTATTTTCTATCACAACTGTAGCAAAGCCCTTTTGCTCTTTTTTCTTCCAATTGTTGTGGTGTCAACCTTGTAGGTTGTGGAAATCTAGGCGTAGCAACACTTCCTTCTTTATAGAATTGAGTGGTAGGCTTCCTTGTCGCCATAATTTTACATTCACCTTTTCTTGCCAACCTGAATGCCTTCTCCAATGAATCAGGTTCCAAAACACGAACTTCATGTTGGATGTTATCCTTTAAAGTGCCTATGAAGAGATCAATCCTGTGTTCCTCTGGAATATCAGTTACCCTTATATTCAATTTTTTGAAGTCCTTAATGTGCTTCCCCACTAAACCCTTTTGTTTGAGATTTATCAATTGGCTAAAGAAGGTGTTGCTCCTTGTATCCTCATAATGTGCTATCATTTCCTCCGTAAAAATTGACCAAGTGACAATTTTTTTACAAGAGAAAAGCCATCAATACCATACAAATGTATTTTTTTCTAAATGTAAAGTTGCAATGCATACCTTTTGTGTGTTTTGCACGTTATGGAAATCAAAATATTGCTCCATATGTAGTATCCATGTTACAGGATCCTTTCCATCAAACTTCCTCATATCCATTTTTGGAATATGGTGGTTCTTCCTGCCAACATTCGAGTTTATGAAATCATGATTAAAATTTATTTTGTTCTCATCATGAGGTTCTTCTACTATATTTCCGCCATTAGGAATCATTTCTTTCTTTAAGCTTGTCATCAAGCCTTCCATGTATGCTTTTAGATCATTCTTCATGTTTTCCATGTTGTCTTTCATGTCATCCATCTTAGATTCCATGCCCACTTCCATGACATCCATCTTAGCTTCCACGCCATCCATCTTAGCTTCCATGCCTTTCTTCAAACCGTCCATCTTCACTTCCATGCCTTTCTTCAAAACTTCCATTTCATTTTTTGTTGCTCTTTGCGAGAGTGAAAACTGTTGCACTTGCTCTTGTAATTTTGATAGATCATGTTGCAATGCTTCATCTTCATGAGTCATAGTAGAGCCTTCTGAAGGCTTAATTGGTTTTGAATTCATTTTAGGGGCCATTTTAGAATCCAATATTGATATATATTCTACAAGATGCCCTTGGAGTCAATTCAACTTGATTCTTCAAACAAGATTTATGCAATTCGGAAAAAAATACACACCTTTTACTTGCTTTGAGGAGCTCGATATTGAAATTGAATTATCTCTATAATTGAAAATCTTAGATATCTGAAATTCAGCCCTATAGTAGCCCTCTGAAGTTTATTTCAAATGCCACTGTTCTGACCTGATTTGGATTCTCCAAGACAAAGTTGTGTCCAATCTCCCACAATGACCTAATTCTGGACTAGTTCAGTAGAGCGAACTTGTACGACTTGCCACGTGTCACTGTTTTGTCCTTTGTCTCTGAAATTGATAGCTAAGAAACTACAGTCCGTGTACTTGTGAAATTTTTTACAGAAATCCAATCCGATCCCCAGAGAGAGAGTTATTGAATTTTTCCCACGATCACCTCTTTGAGATGAAATTCAGGAGCCTAAAAAAGCACTACCTTCCACAGATCATATTTCCAAAACTGTTGCGTACCAAGATCTGAAATTTTTTGATGAATTTCCTCAGGATTTTAGCTTTACACCATATGAATTTCAGATTCTTAACCTTTGTAGAAAAAACATTATAGCGAACATTCCACGATAACCTGTTTAGGAGCCTGAAAAAGGACCTAACTTCCACAGATGATATCTCCAAAACTATTACGAACCAAGCTCTGAAATTTTCAGGCAATCTTCCTCAGGATTTCAGCTTTGTACCCTAAAAATTTAAGCTTTTGAAACTTCATAGAAAAATAGTTATAGCGAAAATGCCACGATGACCTGTTTGGAGCAGTGAAACCCTAGAATTCAAAGCTCTGATACCAAATGTTGTGTAACCAGCTCCAAAAGGAGAAGAAAAGAGATATAAACGCCTTATAAATGAGCCACTTTGAGGGGGAAACCTCCAATACATTACATAAATGAAATTTTTTTGGATAATCCAATTTACAAAACCTCCTTTCAATATATAGGAGTCCATGGGGCCATAATGTAATCCTGGGGGGCCACAATGTAATCCTAACCGACCTAACAATAATAATTTAAGGGCACAATAATAATAAAATGGGGGTTACAACGGTACAATAATAACAATAAGGGGGTTACACTAACAACAATAAGGGACTATACTAGTAATATAGGGACCTAAAAATTTTCTTGAGGACAAGCAGCATTTTGGAGGGGAGGACTGTAATATTCCCAATTATTCCTAAGCTAATTGAAATATACATTTTTGTTTTATTTCTTTTTTTAAGGAATAAAAGTGTAAGGGAGGTCCATAATACTGATAAATAATGAATAAATCAATTCCAAATGTAAAAAGGCTAAATATTGGCTGCTAAATCAAGCACCCTTAGGTGTGAAAGGGTTTGAACATTTAGACTGGGTCAACCTTGACAAAATCTATAGCGTTGTCTTGGAGGAGTGGCCATCAATGAGGCACAACACAGTTTTAGATGGAGATGCTTTGTGTGAAAGGAGTGATCTCATTTAAAGTGGTTTAGGGTTTTCAAGATATTAACTTATAAAATGAATATGATTGCAGGATTATAAGGTTGTTAATGATATGATATTTTCTCAATATATTGTCTATCTAGACATATGTCATTCTCTTGTTGTTTAGCTGAGAATTAATGCTATTTAGCATTGGGTGTTCGTGGTTAGGAGTCCCACCTCTTCCCATTGAGTAGCTCTCGGGAGAGTTTTCATTGTATTTTCCACTATCTGGCTGAAGGCTAAGCTTCTTCTTTCAACTACAACGCAGATCAAGTTGAGGGTTTGTTTGTTTTTTCAAGTTGAAGCAAGTTGAGGCTAAATGTTATTAGATCTAGGCCATTTCAGTGCTCTTTTTTAGTGGAGGAGGCTTCTATTCCATTGGGAGGATATTATCGGATGATTGGAGCTTTATTTTGAGATATTGGCATGTGGCCAACCACATTCTAAACCCTACAATGCAGTTTTACTTCCAGATCTATGTTATTCCTATAGGTGCAGTTGCAGAGTCTTTTGGCATACCATTTGAAGAGTTGGTTTTCAAGTGTTGGGGATCTTCCCTCCACTTTGGAGATCCATTGGAGGGGGATCATTCTCTTGTCATATCATATCAGATCCAATTCCTGATATGAATATTTTTGTAGATCTATACACTTAGATCTCATATCTACTCATTGTACATGGTGTATTGATGAAAACCCCAAGGTGATCCGGAAGAAGAGACTATATAGTGTATGGATCTGAATTTCCATGCGCTTATTTTCTCTAGATATAAAGTGTAATATACATCTATTTGTAACCCAATAAAATAATGTTGTAAGGCTTTTTCCAGTCTTAATACATGGGTGCAACACCTCTTTTTGAGGATTTTATTCTATTGGAGACTTGTACATTCCCCGTTTGGGTATATTACAAAGGCCAAGGTTTAGCAAAAATAATGGCTGAATCGAACTATCAGGCCTTAGATATAAATTCTAGTGCCCAATTATATGAATAGGAAGAGATGGCGACTCCAAAAATTAGTGAAGCCTTTTCATATTCACTATGGTATGCATATATCATATTTGTTTTACTAAATTTACAAGCTCCTCATGAATTGTCAGGAACTAAAGCTAGATTTTTAAAGTTAAAGGCACTGAAATTTTGTATCATAGATAATGCCTTGTTTTGGAAATATCATGGTGGAATTTTATTTAATTGTTTACCTAAATAATAAACTAATAAAGTTTTGGAAGATCTTCATGCAGGTGACTATGGAGGACATATTTACTGGAAGCTAACACTTGATAAAATATTGAGGGATAGTTTTTACTGGCCCATTATTTTTGTAGATGTAAAAAAGTATGTGACCTCCTGTCACAAATGAAAAATCTTTGAAGCAAAGAAAAAGCTGCTACCTTTACCCCTTGAACCCATCTCCACAGAAATGCCATTTTAGCAATGGGGTCTAGACTTCATTGGTGAAATTAACCCTCCATCCTCAGTCCAACACAAATGGATTTTAACAGCCACAGACTATTTCACCAACTGGATAGAAGCCATTCTTTCTAGGCAAGACACTGATACTATTATAATCCCATTTTTGGAAAACAATATATTGTCTAGATTTAGATTCCCCCAAAAGCTCATTACCGATAATGCAACTACTTTCAAGTCTAAGAAAATGATTGACTTTGGTAACAAATATAACATTACCCTTGGCCATTATACTGCCTAGTAACCTAGACGTAATGGCCTTTCATAATCCTCCGATAAAAACCTTGTTAATATCATCAAAAAATTGCTACAAGATAGTAATAAGACTTAGAACAAAAGGTTAGTTAGTTCCTTATGGGTGGAAATACTTACCACAAATATGTCCATTGGTACATCCCCTTACCAGCTTGTATATGGGATGGACGTTGTTTTTCCATCCTCTTTAGGAGTTCAAGTGATGAAGATAATCCAAGAACTGCAAGTAGAGACCAATGATATCCAGAGAAGGATAAACCAGACCATAGACTTGCAGCAATGCAGGGAAGAAGTCTATGTCAAGTCACAAGTTGTCCAAGATAATATTAAAAATACATTTGAAAAAAAGACAAAGGAAGATGATTTTGACATAGGTGGAAAAGTTCTTAAGTGGGATTCTAGGAGAGAAGAGAGGGATAAACATGACAAATTTGATTTCCTATGGAAAGGCCCTTATGTCATTTATGGTTATAGAGGTAACAATGCATTATTTTTAAAGGAGTTAGATAGATCAGATTTGACAGGTGGAACTACCAATGGTAGGATGCTGAAGCATTATGATTTTCCAAAATAACAGTAGTTCACTTTGTTTACTTTTCTCATTGTACATAAAATTGCAGATTTTAGATTGGATTGGATGTTTTTCTTACAAAGTTGAAGCCCGGAGAGAAGGCCCTAAGCTTTGAAGGATAAAATATCATAACTATGAGTAAAGAAAAAAATCGAAATGTAGTTCCAAGGCGATTACAGTCAGAATTCAGAAGGCTATTGATCCTAAAGCTCTTGATATTTCACCAGGAAATGCCATCCCCATGTGGTGCCATTGTTAAGGTCCTATAATAATAGGATTCATAATTTTGAATTGACTATGATTAATCTTGTAATATGTACATACCTTAGATTTTTTAAAATTGTTTCCCGATATTAAAATAAACAATGTAAAGAGGGTAAAAGTCCTAAAATAAAAATAAAAGGACTAAAAAAATGAAAAAGATAAAAAAGAATATAAAAAATGAATCCCGACAAAAAAGAGATAAAATAGATCATGAAAGTGATGCAAATTCAAATGCCACCACTTTTTACTTTACTTTGCAAAATAAATATTGTGTGCAGCTTGTAAAAATGCCACAATCCATGAAGGTCAAACTACGTAATCTTGAACTTTCAGGCTTTAAATTTCATGTTGATAGATAGCGAATAAATATCTAGCCAAATTGTTTAACCTTAGAAGATCAGTAGCTAGGTAGAGAATAATAAAGAGATCAACCATTTAATCTGATCCCTTGGAAGAAATAAGCATAGAATTAGTTAGTTTGTTGTTAAAAAAATGATCAATAAGGGTTTTCAACCTTAAATGTACCCATGTAGATAAAGAAAAAATGTTAGAGTAGATAATGGGTAGGTAGAAGCACTTTTCAGAAGGCATGGATAGCAGGAAATTGGTCATTTCATTTACTAATTTCCCTTCAAAATCATTTCCCTTGTAAAAATAACCTTTCCCCTTAATTTTAACCCTTTTCCCCATTAGCCACTCATTTTACTACCAAAATACGTTTTCCTAAGTTAAAATTGCATATTTTCCTTTGGAAAAGTAAAAACGTCTTTACTAACTTTCATTTTCATTCAAATATACACCAAAAACCCAAAAATACATTTATTATAAGTATTTAATTAAAAAGGTAATATGTCAAGTCTCACAGTGAAAAAATGCCTTCCCGATAGTAGTTTTAAAGTTAAACTTAGTGTATTTAAAATTCCCGCACTTGGTATCATTTCATTGTAAAGTATTGACACTTAAATTTCTATATTAGCTCTTGTTCTACATTTTAAACCCCTATTATATTAATTCCTTTATATATATTACTCCCAACCCATTATTTTTATAAAATAGATGGTTTAATTTACCCACATATAATATATTTCGGGCCCACTTACTATATATTACCCTACCTATTATAAAGTTCCACTTTCCCTAACCCTATTGGTTATACATTTAACCCTATAACATAGCTTAAAACCCGAACATATCACATATATCACATAACTTCCGCATTCAAAATATCCCGGGCCCCATGCCATCAAATCCTCGACACTCCATTGCATATTCCCAACCGTCGAGTATTAACTTATCAAATCTGATGGCCCTTGTAGCCTATCACAGATTATAGATCACGAACTTTACCCATACCCCAACCTTGTGATATCCATGGTTTTCGGAGCTCCACTCCATGCTACATGGCTAATTACCATTCGATCACATCAATCAGAATTATATTGCCTGACCACTTTGGCTCATGCGAAAACCACTGAGCGGTTTCTCCTGCCCGTTGCACAAACCACCCAGTCAATTCAAATTGACCACACATTGAATGTAAACATTGTTGGTTAAAACGATCATATAGCCTCCCTTGACACCCTTTCACCATTTATGTTACACTTTTGCGCAGAAGGAGATTTTCTAAACCGAAAAATTTGTTGCCGACCTCGTTTTAGGCTAAATTGAACCATAATTCAAAAAAATTGCTTCTACAGCTATTTTAAAAATCATCCAAATCATTATAAAGACCATAATATCTCAAAAAATCATCCGCTAAATTAGGACCCTTGTGCTAACCAAAATCCTCATTTTATCCAGGTATTCTTTAGTGCTTACGATTTTTCCTAAAGAAATAAAGAAACTAATCAGTAATTGAATTCAAATAGAAGTCTTTGCAGACTAAAGGAAACCTTATGTGCCTTTCAATCCTTTCCTATAGACCCTAGGCATCTTTTTAAAGATATTTGAGGTCTGGAGATTGCTTTTGGTCACAGATAATACATTTTTATCAATTAAATCAAGTAGAAGCCTCTACAGACCTAAAAGGAATCCATGTAGCTTCCCAAATCCTTTTTTTCTGCAAACCCTGGACCTATTTTTTTCAGGATTTCAAAGGCCTGATACTGTGTTTTATTACAAAGAGTAATAATTCACCAATTGGCTTCTTAAATTAGTCTGCAAACTATTATAATCTGTCAGAGGTGATACTAAGGGCCTGAAATCAGTTTTTTCAAAATAAAAGATTAACCAACTGAAGAAATTTAAGAAATAAGGGCTTCCAAAAGCATTTTATCAGTTAATCCTTTGCAGCCTCTAGTTGTAGATGTAGAGCAGACTCCCTTGGCTGATAGAGACTTTAAAATTAATGACACAGTCACTAAATTTAACCTTCTTGAGCTCCACTGTTGGAGCCATGACAAATCCATAGATCAGGCAGATGAGGTTTTCATTTGGGAGTCTAATCTGCCAAAATATGTTGTATGAGAGACTTTCCCTGATGCTATCAGAATTGTTATTTCCCTGATTATAGAGCCATTGTAACCCCTGAATTTTTTTTTTTTATTTACCATTAGAGCAGAGTCCATCGAATAGGTGTTGCAGATACAACAGAGCCCATATGAAATCCATTTATCCATTGAGGCTCTTACACAGTTATACCTTAATCTAGACTTGCCCTAGAGGTTTTAGATATTTAAAAATTTCATGCCTTCATCTCGAGAAACTCCCAAGACAAATCCTCCTTACCCATTTGCAATATTTTCTTGGGAGGACCAAGCATATAATCACTATGTTGTCAAGCATTCTTCGTTATTTTTCAGATGAACATGTTGATGTTGCAGTATTAGGTTTCCTGTCTACTTTCACACTTATTCAGCCTCCTGCTACCATTTTTAATTTTTCTCAATACCTTGATGACTCAATTCATGAACAGTTGGTCAAGATGCCTAAAGAAGGTGTTTTCAAGTATTCTTCATTTTTATTCCACCTGTTTTTGTACTTTCATTTGGATAAATTTTCCACTCACCTTCAAAAGCTTGATGTTGAAGGTAACCCACAGTCAGTCATATTCTGGAATCAAATTATTAGGAAAGATTCCACACAGTAGACATCCACATAGCTCATTGGCTCTTTCACTCATCCTATTGTCAACATGCTAAACTGCATTATGCAACCTAGAGTTAGTGAGGAGATTAAAAAGGTCCTACAGTTGTCAAAGAAAAGTAGCACTGGATATTGGTATTTGTATTAGAACAAAATAGAAATAATGGTATATGGGTCAAATCTCATACCATATAGACTGCCAAAATACCTCCCGATGAGGTTATTTTCCCTCCAATACATAAGGAAAATTCTTAATTCTGATGCAATTAATTTCCTAGAAGCTAAAAAGAAGACACAGTTCAAGATAAATAATTAGGTTGGCCCTTTAATTTGTAACAATAGAAATTGAGGTGTAGAGGCTGAAAAGTATTTGCAAGATTTAAGTTCAATCAGAATTTCCTATGGTATTATGATCCTCTAGGACTAATAAGTAAATTGAGAGTTAAAATAAAATTAACTCCTTATGTAAATGAGATCAACGGACTTAAATAATAGCATAAAATTCTGGATGATGAGAAGAATTTAATATAGATTATGCACAAGAATGAAGAAGAGAAAGCTAACAGGTTGAATGAGGAAGTGAAAAAGTTAGAGAAGGATATAACACTGAAAGAACCAATGGCACAAGCCAAACATTAGCTATGGGACAATATCATTGAATCTGTCAATGATATTTCGCCATCTATTTGGGTTATTTATGAATGAAATGATATTATCAAATCAGCAGGCGAGGCCATCTAGGAAATCAAAGAAGAACTAAGTAAGAAACCAAAACATGCTTTTGAAATTATCAAATTACTTAATTCCAAGAATAAGTAAGAGTTAGAAGAGATTAGAATTAGTGATAGGATAGAAACCATCCTAGAAGTTAGGAGGGTAATTTCTAAAAAGAAACTAATGATATAGTTACAAGAGAAACTCCAGAATATGGAAGTTTCCATCACAAGATTCATGATGAAGTTTGACACTCTCAGACAAAAAGGCCTTCCAAATCCGCCGGTTATTCATGAAAAATTAATGAATCAAGATGATTAGGATAAGAAAATGAGAGAGGTGGCGAAGGAGCAAGCCAATAGACCAGCCATGCAAGGTATTCCAATAGGGAAAGTTCTCTGCAAGAGTTATGAGAATCTATTTTACCTGCAAAATGAGGTAAAACACCTATTTTTCAATAAGCCTACATTTTCAAAATATACAGAAGCAGACGAAATATTCACAACGATGATGAGGATCAAATTACTAGAAGCTGAAGTCTAGGAAAAATTACCTGATTTACTTTGAAAGTAGTAAAGGTTAAAAAAGATAAAAAGAGCTGACTGTTTTTACATTTTCAACAAGCATTAACAGTCTTTCAGTGAAAACATAGAAAGTCAAAGTGTATTAGTGTTTAAAGAGTATCAGTGAAATTCATAGTGAGATTCAAATAAAAAATTATAGAGAAAATTTCCAGCGTAAAGGACACCCTACTGCAGTGTTCGTTGAGCAAAAATCAGAGAAAAATCAGCAGAAAAAATATCGACAATTGAACAACAAATCAATAAAAACAAGGATAGATTGCATTAATTAGATATTTTTCACTATCTTCTTGCATGAAGATATTTATTTTACATGAATAATTCCTAAGTTTGTTTTAGGATATTTTGTAAGAGTTTTTTGTATAAATACTTCACATTTTGAAGTATTAAGTGTGGATGAATTGATGAACATTTCTAGTGTACTTATCTAGAACCTAAGGGTGATTGTACCAATTTCAAGTCAGTGGGATGGATTAAATAAATAAATATATTATATTACAGGATTCATGTGTTTGGCCATTAGAGTGAATTACTTTCTACTTGTTCAAATTGTTTCTTTCTGAACTTTTCACAAATACTTGTACACTTTTTCTAAATGTAAATGATATATCAGAAATTTTATTTCAGAATATGTTTAATTACACTCTGTCTTGAACTATTTATTATTTACATGTTTTCTACTGATATCCAAATTAGGGAATTCTTAATTTCTCCCTAGTTTCGATTGACCTCTTTCTTTTCACTCATTATCCGGATTTGAGAACCCTTAATTGCTCTCTTACCTCGATTGAAATAATTTTCATTATCTGCTTAAGGATCTAAAGTTACCCAACTATCTTTCCCTGTGAGTACTTCCCTTTAGAACCTTGATCCAAATTTGTTTCTTGATACTTTGACTCCATTATCCCAACAGTAAGCAGACCTACATCTATCCATCTTAATAAGTGATTCAACCACCAAACCAAACCAAATACAAAATCAAATCCCAAGTAATCCTACATAACTAGCCTAAAACCAATTTAAATCAACAAAGATAAATAATAGAGAGAGAGCTCTCTCTAAGAATTAGGAAGGCTAGATCATAATTCTTAAAAGTAGGTTTGTGGTTACCTCTAATATTCTTTAATACAAAAACAAAAATCTCACAACCCTTGAGAATTATTGGAGTGATAATAGGAGCTACCTGAAAGAATCATACAAGAGGAAGATCTAGTCAAAGTGGTCCCATTCTCGCAGTTTTTGACCTATGTTGCACCTCACAAGGCATCAGTCAAGGTCCCAAAGGATCTCAAAAAACTACAGGCATACATTAATGTGCCTTTGATCCCAGAAAATGTCCCACTCGAAGGAGATATGTTTTCCAAAGTGTTGCATTTAAATATGGAGGATTGGGACCTCTATGATGCGGATAAATTCCTTGAACTTGCACCTGAACGATATATTTACCATGTGCCTTATGAGGGGATACTTGTGCACATGGAGCTCAAATGATGGGTGTTGGGCTTGCACAAGGTATGGATTTTAAATTTATTTTAGGTTCCACATTTCAGGTGCAACGTGATAAACGATATATGTGTGCACTAGTTGCTCACACTCGTCCATAATGAAGCTCTCTAGTTGGGAGGGTGCATAGCTATTTATTCCGCACTAATCCATCAGATCACTAGCCTTCCTGACCAAGGCATGAATCCCATCGCCGATTTCAGAGGGAAAGTGCAGGAAAATACTGTGGCTTAAAAAATCAAGGCTACTTACTAGGTATTGCGCCACAACTGAGGATTTTTAGTATGTAAAATTAACGACCCAAAAATCTAATTCTAGTTGCTCATCTTGGCATGAAAAATGATGCGGTAACGTAGACCTAAATAATAACCTACACAAGTAGTTTCACTTGAATTCCAATGTGAGAAGGGCATTGTCTACAATTGGGCACAATATTTCTGTAAATAAATTTTTGAGAATGTGTGTGAGGCGCAAGATGAGGGCAAGAATTTCTACTATGCTTGGCTCCTATTGTTGATAGTTCTGATCAACTAGAAGACCCCGAAGGAGATGCAGTTTCCTAAAATAAAACCAAATATGTATGAGACCATGCAGTATGCCACGCTATGGAAGTCCTTCATCCCCGCATGCATCATGGAGAAAAATATATTTTGGGTCCTATTCGATGCCTCCATTTTTTTAGGAAATTCAATCCAAACTAAGGTTGTCTCTAAATTTTTATGAGAAGTACAAGTTGATTTTTGATTTTAAAGCAACGTTCTAGAACATTCACATCTGCGCAAAGGGCCCAGTTGAAGGAATCTAGTATGATTTTCCTTATCTCTTCACTGAGGATGATTTTTTGTGTGTCATTGTGGAGTGGCCGTCATCTTGGTTGGAGGCACATAGCACAGAAGGTTCCTCCACTTCTATTCCTAAGATGCCCACCAAGCCTGGTACGCATACACAAGCAACTCAGAATAATACTGGAGAAAATCCCACACCGACCACAACCAGCGAGGAAATTGAACTTGAAATAGACACTGCTCTTGAGAAGGATAGTGTCTGGCCTAAGGAGATCGAGGAGCGAGTCAAAGTCCAGACTTCGAAGGGGAAAAATCGTATTTCTCATGCCACGAGAGGTTCAAGGAAGAAATTGATCATTTCTCAGCAGCCGTTGATCATTTCTACGATTATCTTCCAAGGGGAAAAATCGTAGTTCTCATGCCACGAGAGGTTTAAGGTACAGGGATCCAATGCTGTGATACAAAGTAAAAAGGATAATCAGGCTCCATACCCAACAATCTCCCACTTGGAGACTGATTGTAGCAACTCCACTACTGCTTCATTTGCTAGAAAATGACTCTTCTTTGGACCTGGCTGTTCCCCATCTTAATCGTCATCCTTGAAGACCAATTGAAACTAAGCATGTTCTCAGTTTCTCCCTGGTTACAACTTTTGTTAGCATATCTGCAGGATTCTGGCTAGTGTGTATCTTTTCCAGTTTGAACTCTCCATCTTCCAATACTGACCATATGAAATGGTACTTGAGATGTATGTGTTTAGTCCTGGAATGAAATGTTGAGTTTTTTGCAAGATGAATAGCACTTTGGATATCACTGTATAGCATGCCCATATCATGCTTCTTACCCAATTCATCCATAAACCTTTGTAACCAAATCATTTCTTTACTAGCCTCTGTAGCAGAAACATAATCGGCTTCTGTTGTTGAAAGTGCAACAACAGTTTGGATTTTTGAAACCCAACTAACAACTGTTCCACCTACAGTAGATACATATCCTATAGTGCTCCTCCTTTTATCTCTGCCACCTACCATATCTGCATCAACATATCCCTGTAGAGCAATGTTTGAACCACCAAAGCATAATGCTTGATTTGTGGTACCTCTCAAATATCTGAGAATCCATTTTACTGCCATCCAATGTTCTTTTCCTAGATTTTTCATGTACCTACTTACAACTCCCACTGCATGTGCAATATCAGGCCTTGTGCAGACCATTGCATAGACTAAGCTTCCAACTGCTGATGTATATGGAAATTTAGACATATAATCCATGTCTTCTTGGGTCTTTGGGCACATCTCCTTACTAAGTTTGAAATGGCTAGCAAAAGGTGTACTAACTGGTTTTTCATTCTGCATATTAAATCTTTTCAACACCTTCTCTATGTACTCATTCTCACACAGTGTTAATTTGTGATTTTTCCTATCTCTAGCTATCCTCATACCAAGGATTTGTTTTGGAGCTCCCAAATCCTTCATTGCAAATGAATTTTCCAATTTCCTTTTGAGCACATTTATTTCCTGCATGTTAGATCCTGCAACAAGCATGTAATCTACATACAATAACAATATAATATAGCTACCATCATTTTGCCTTTTTAGATAAACACAATGATCAGAGTGACATCTAGTATAACCTTGTTTAGACATAATCTTGTCAAATTTTAGATACCACTACCTTGGAGCTTGTTTTAAACCATACAAGCTCTTCTTTAACCTGCACACCAATTTTTCTTTCCCTTTTACCTCATATCCTTATGTTTGCTGCATGTAATATCCTTATGTTTGCTGCATGTATATCTCTTCCTCTAAATCTTAATGGAGAAATGTTGTCTTTACATCTAACTGTTCAAGATGTAAATATTTTGCTGCTACAAGACTTAAAATAGTTTTGATTGAATTCATTTTAACAACAGGAGAAAATATTTCATCAAAATCAATACCTTTCTTTTGTGCAAACCCCTTCACCACAAGTCTAGCTTTGTACCTCCGTTTTCCTTGATCTTCTTCCTTCAGCCTGTAAACCCATTTATTCTACAATGTAGTTTTACCTGTAGACAACCTGACTAAGTCCGAAGTCTGGTTATGCATTAAGGATTCCATCTCTTCTTCCATGGCTAGCTCCCACTTCTTCCCGCTTTCAGCCTGCATTGCTTCTTCATAAAATTCAGGTTCACCAGAATCAGTCAGCAATAAATAATATAATGAAGGAGAGTATCGTTCAGGGGGTCTACTTATCCTGGTAGATCTTCTAACACCACTTTCAGGTGTTTGAGGTTCCTGTTGCTATTGTGGTGGTTGCTGCTACAGTGGTTGCTGATTATTATTATTTTCAGGCACCTTTACTTTTTTAGATATCTCATCAAGAACCACGTATTCCTTGCTTTCTTTTTCCTATTCTTTTCCTGCAACCGATTCTTATACAAGACCTTTTCACTGAATATTACATCTCTGCTCCTAATGATTTTGTGATTTTCATAATCATATAAGCGATAACCAAAATCATTAGCACCATATCCAATAAAGGTACATTTCTTTGATTTTTCCTCAAGCTTTGTTCTATTTTCTTTATTAATATGGACAAATGCCTCATAACCAAAAGGCTTTAAAAAAAATAGTTTACCATTTTACCTGTCCATGCTTCCTCTGGAATACCACCATCCAAGGAACTTGAAGGCCCTTTGTTTATTAGATAAGCAACAGTATCTACCACATCCACCCAAAATTGTAAAGGCAATCCTACATGCAATCTCATGCACCTTGCACGCTCCATGATTGTTCTGTTCATCCTTTCTGACACACCATTTTCTTGTGGTGTTCTTGGAACTTTCTTCTCTCTGCGAATGCCATGCTCTGAATAGTAACTATCAAACTCTTTGCTGCAATATTCACCTCCATTGTCTGGTCTGAGACACTTCAACTTCTTTCCTGTCTCAATCTCAACCAAAGCTTTCCATTTCTTGAAAGTATCAAATACATCAGATTTATTATGAATACAATAAATCCATGTTTTTCTTGTTTCACCATCAATAAAAGTAACATAATAATGAGAGCCACCAAGAGATGATACCTGAGCAGGTCCCCATACATCTGTATGCACAAGCTCCAATTTTTCGCTCTTCTTTTCTTTCCCAACTCTGAGAAATCTGACTCTCTTTTTTTTCCATAAATGCAATTCTCACAAAAATCCAAATCAAAATTCTTCAATCCTGGCAGCAAATTTCTTGAGTGAAGAATCTTCATTCCCTTCTCACTCATGTGTCCGAGCCTATGATGCCACAATGCTGCATCTACTCCTTTCAAAGTTAAAGCATTAACAGAGTTAGAAATACCATTTCCCAATAGTTGTTGCGGAGAGCCTTGACGTGGTGTTTCCACTGAAAAATTTTGTCATTGCGTTCCAAGAAAAGATGAAGGATCCTACCCCACTGTGACTCGTGATGAGTAACATGTTTTTGTTGGGGGCTTGTTGGAGTGGGGTCCACTGGGGGGAAATTTGAGAAACTTTTTGTATGTATTTTCTATTATGTGTGCTACGTGGAAAGGTAAATGGGCTTTGCGGTGGGTCAAAGTCCCTATTTTATATAAATAGGTTGTAAAGGGTAAACTATAGGCCGAAAACCATGGTTTGAGACCATAGTATATCTGCGCTGGATGAATATAAATACAGATAGATTGAGTCTAGTAAGAGGACACATATGTTGATCAAAGTAAGTTTCTATGCTTATGTTATATATTTTTGTAAGGGTTTTCAGTCTGGGTTATGTAGGAATTCTCATGTTGGCCGTGTATGCTGAAACCTAGTCCTCGTTGTGTGCAGACTATGCTAGTTGTGTGCGTGAAAGGGTAATTGTAAGGGAAAGTATGATTGTACTGAACTATTTTGAATCTAATACAAGGACTGTTTGGGCAAAAAAATTCTGTTATGTGGCTGATATATGAGATATACGTTTACTTTTATTTCTTTGATATCACTTTAATTCTGCTATGATCAATTGTGTCTATCCTTTATGCATGAATATTTGTTGATGGTTAAGTACATGTATCAACCTCATTAAACTATTGTATATTGTGAGGATTTGGTTCTTATATATATATATATATATATATATATATATCTATATATATATGCTCACATCAGTTCATGATCTGCGATAAGTTATGTTATAAACCTTTTTAGGGCCACCACATCAATCTCTCCATCAAGGTGAAGAAACTTAGTTCCAACACCCCCCCATACTACTTCGGGTGAGACTTTGATCTGCACAAGAAGGTCATCGCTGAAATGGCCAATAGTTGGAGGGTTTGTTGGTTCCGTGATAAAATCTGAACCTGGGTCAAGACCCCTCAATCCAATAGATAACTCTGAGGAAACGAGTGCGAAGGTGTGCTAGGTAATGCTAATATGTTTCAGATAGTGCAAAGGCATGTCAAACATGCTAAGATGTGCTAAGTGATAAGGCATGCCAAGATGTGCAAGGGTGTGTCAATGCCTTTCAAGGAAATGAGCACATAATAGTGTTAATAAGTCATAAATTTACCTTTTCCAAGAGCGACATTCTAGGAAAACTAACATTAGGTGCCAATAGGTGCCAAGTGCCAAGTATTAGTGCATTCTAAGTGTAATGTATTATGTTCTCTCTTCTCATCTACTTTCCAATAATTGATCTCAAATAAATTTGATATTAAACCATGCCAACTAATACCAAGGGATCTCAACATATTCCATACATGCTAAGACTTTCCATCCACCAACATGTGCCAAGCGCCAATATGTGTCCATGAGTGTTATGCATGCTATGAAGTGGAAGGGCATGTTGAAGAGTGCTAATGTGTGCTAGAGAGTGATAATTCATGTGGAGGAGTGTTAGGGAGTACTAGGACAAAAGATTAAGGGAGCACTAGGTCAAAATTCATTGAAGTTAATGAATATGAGGGACTAGTGTTAGTGAGTGCTAGCTATCATCGCAAGGAGGGAGTGAAAAGGTATGCTAATAATTGGTAAAGCATGGTACTAAATATCAAGGCATGTAAAGAAGTGCCAAAGTGTGCTAAGGATTTCGAGGGTGTGCTAATTATATGTGCCAAATAGTGCCAAGATATGTGAATACATGCCAGGTGCTAAGGATGTGCAGGGTGTCACGGTATGTCAATATGTGTCAAGAAGGGTCAAGGAAACAAAAGGAAGAACCAAGCTAAATTGCAAGGAAATGAACACATAAGAGGGTTAATAAGTCGAGACTTTATATTTTTCAAAGCAAACATTGTAGGCACACTAATCATATGTCCCAATACATGCCAAGTGGTAGTGCGTGCCAAGTGATAATGTATGCAAATGCATGTAACCTAAAAGGTGTTCCAGGGCATGCTAGGGACAACATGCATGCAAACACACGGTAGGAGAGTTATATGTTATGCTAGTGCATGCCATGATGTGCTTGGGCATCACTGTCATAACAATATGTTCTAGGTACAAATATGTTCCAAGACATGCAAGGTGCTAAGAAATGTTAGTGTGTGTTGTTAGCCACCTATAAAATTTGTTATACCAAAAGGTGGCTAAATAATTTTTTGGAGCCTTCATGGAAAAAATTTTATTGCAAAAAAGTGTTATCTCTTGAAGACTCTTGAAGGCCTCACGCCTCTGTCCAAAATCTTCCCTACTATGCCCATTTTACACTTTGGAATTCTGCTAATTTCATGAGAAGAAACTTCTGCAAAATCACCTTTTTTCCCTTTCCTCACTTAAAAACTAACCTCCATTTTGCTCCCCTTTTCCTCCATAAAACCCTCTATTTTCATGTTTCCCCTTCTTCCATTCATTAAAATCATTTTCTACATAATTTAAAACTTGTTTGAACTATATCGAAACCCCCAAAATCCTTCTAAACATCTTGCAAATGTCCTAAAAAACAAGTATTTTGACTATGGGTTTAAGCCCCTTTGGGCTAAATCCAAACCTTTTCCCCTCCATGTGCCCCAACGCTAGAACCAAGTGCTAGGGTCCTAAGTGCTTATCGCATCGGAGCAACTCACTGAGCGCATTCTCTTTTGTGTTAAACAAAAACTCCGATGCCGATTAGCCCTGTATATTATAGCCCTCGATCATATTGCTTTTCATATAGACCAAGGCCCCGCAGTCGGGCGCTTATCCACTTCGTATATATAAAACCATCCCGACACATGAAACCTTTGTTTATATTAATTTTTTGTGTTTTTTTCAGGGTTTGAAAAGGTTTTCACTGTCGCAAAGCTTAATTCTCTCCCCACCGTCGATCTGATCTGCAGATGACGACCCTCAAATCAATCACCCTAGTGGTCCCCATGGTCACTTACTGTACAAAACTGGAGCAGTTTTGATTGCACCGCCTTTGAAAGGAAAGCTTTATTCCCTGTTTGGTCGCGATCAATGCCACAGGTCAACATGTGGCCTTGAGCGGTTTGGAGATACCGCTCTTCCCACGCATTCAAAGTCGACTGTGGGCTCAGCGCGATATTGGCATATGTCGTCCAATCTGAGACCGGCTCATCGGACGGTGATCACACTCAAAAGAATATCAGGGGTTAAAATAATGTATGGCGTGACCCATGGCCCACAATCAAACATCCTGGTCCCCATGGCCACGACAGCAGTCAGCAGTCCCGCAGAACCGGTGGTGCCAACACCTAGTCAGCATACACATCAGTGCACATGTAGCAGCAACTGAATGGAGCAGGCATTGCTTTGTTGGTCATATGGTCTTGAAATCTGGACCTGGGGAGATTTATAGGGTGGATTTCATAAGGATTTTAGGTCACAAACACCCTGACATCAGCAAGTCCCTTTTGTGACCCAAAATGGTTATATAGCTTGGTTTTATCAAAATTTTGAAGTCTGGATATACTATTTGGTAAGGGTGATTATATGGTTTTTCCATTGTGCTAAAGAAAAAGCCAAAGGTTGGGGTTTTAATTCTCGTGCCTTCAATTTATTATAGTGAAGCCATCTATGGTTCAAATTTTCACGCCTCGTCAATACTCCAAAGGCACTGATGCCTCACGATCCCTGCACAGCACTGCACACTGACAAAACATGATAAATCAATCACAAATCAAAGAGTATCAGTGTCGAAGATAGAACGCACCAGAATGGAATATTGAAGACAAATTTATGAGGGTTATGGCTAAGATTGATTATCAAAAGCCTAATCCTCCCAAATAAGACACAGTTAAAAGAAAATCCTAAGTGTTTATCAGACAGAAGGTCTCCACCGCCACATGTAAGGCAAATTGATTCCTCCCAGCTACCACAGTGTCCCCTGTGCCCCAAAAGCATGCAAATAGAGGCCAAAGTTATTGATCAAGTTCAAATATTTGTCTCAACACAGTTAGAAAGTTAATTCTTCAAATAAACTTAATGACAAAATATCAGCAGAGTTGCTTTAACATAATAGAGAGCCTCAAAAGTCAAAAAGAGCTCCCACCAAGCTTAATCTTAAATGAAAAACATTAATACAGACAGAAACATCTGTAAATTTCTTCATCGAGCCCCCTAAAGGCCGAGAAGCCATTAAGACTGTATTAATTATCTTTCGAGATATTTTATCAAATCTGACCTCCTCATTCTTCTATAAATACTACTGGAGAAGATGAGAGAGGGGTTGGTTGAGCTGGTTGCTAAACTTTTAAATGTAATTTAGCTTGAGAATAATAGATAAGTTAGTCTGGGGAGTGTAGAAGATTTCTAAACTAAAGCATTGGACTTAAAGATGTAATTGGTTTGGAGCATCAATAAAAGCTGATTTATGGGATCCTGGTATATGTCGACGGTGATGTTATTTATTATTGTGAATTTATTTTTTATTTCTGTTTTCACTGTGTTCATCTTCTCTTATAAAGAACAACATGCATAGAGATAAGACTGTTGGGAAAAATACTGAGAGGGGGGGGGTGAATCAGTATTTACAGCATATTCAAAACTTTTACTTTTTCTTGCTTCTAAAACCCATACGCTACTTTTCTGAAACAGACTCGCGTATATACACGGATACCCTTAATGAAACTCGCGTATACACAGATATCTACTTATGTCATTAGTTCTTCACTTAAATCATTCCATCAATCAATCATCAGATGTTTAATAAACAGTAAACATGTGCAGTAAGAACAGAATAAGCCATCACACAAAGCATCACACATGAACACCAGGATTTTTTAGGTGGAAACCCAAATCGGGAGAAAACCACCGCTGCAGTTGCTCAGCCTTCAATATTTTATTATAGAGAAAACATCTTACAACATATGTGCTGGCGCAGACTTGACCCGCACGCAGGCACCCACCTGCGCTCGTTTACCAGCCTCTCCTGGAAGGGAGCTACGACCCCCTGACTCGTTAACCAGCCTCTCCTGGAAGGGAGCTACGACCCCCCGATCTCGTTTACCAGCCTCACCTGGAAGGGAGCTACAACCCCCTGACTGAAGGCTACAACCTTCAGCACCACCTTGGACCACGTTTCATCAATTTTTACACTGGATCCAACAACTTCAATAGAACACCACTTGCAGGCCACATTTCATCATATTTTCATACTGGACCCTTTCCATACTTTTAAGCACAAACATACATCACCAACAGATACTTATCAACATAGATCAGATAGCAGAAACACAGCAGAACAGATCAGATATTTCATACCCCTTGCTTCAGCAAACCCTAGTTTGCATACGCGCTTTACCTTTACTGATGTCGCGTATATACGCGCTTCCGTCCACACAAACCAGCGTATACCTCAGTGTATATTTTATTGCGCATACGCGCTTTTACTTCAGAGAAGCCGCGTGTATACGCGCTTCCACCGCGACGAAGTAGCGTATAGATCTTCAATGATTACAGAGCTGCATACTTCATCAGATCAGATGTTCAAATCAGATTTACCCTTTTCACTTCAGTCAGATGTTCGCCTAGATGTTCGCCTCATCACAGATCTAGGCCTTCCATAAGAAGATCTAGCAGCTACAAGTGCATTTCAGATCTAGATCCCCTTCTTCATCATTGGTGCATCATACCTTCATATTTGTCTTCAAGTGTAACCCTTCCATTCAGATCTACATCAGAGAGAAGTATTCATTCAAGCTCAGACATCTTGCACCCCACTCTCATGATTTGCACAATGAATTTCTTCTCCTTATATATGTTTACCCTTTGTCAATACCATGAGCCCCTTTTTCAATACCATGGGCCAAACCAATACCATGAGCCCAAAACTATACTAGACGGGGTCAATTAGGCAGATCATTGCCCAATACGATGGGTCAATACCATGGTGATTACCCCTGGTTTTTCACTTTTAGAGCGCTTTAGCCCATACGCGACTTGGCACGTTCTTTTCCGCGTGCATACGCGACTTCCCTTAGACAGATCCACGTATACCTAGAGACATACTCTTTTCATCAAGATTTAGCACATGCTGATTTCTTCACTGCCTTCTGTGCACACTGTAGATACATCATATATTCTTCATCAAGAACATATTATATCAAGCACAACTTCACCAAGTAAGTTGTCATCATCTTCATTAAGAGGGTTGCCTTTCAAGGACAACACTTAGCATCATATTGTCAACAAACATCATATCACATCATATTTACATCATTTACCAAGTCCATCAAGTCAAGAATAACTTCATCAGGTGTATTGCCATCAAGGACAACACATGTCAACTGTCACATGTCTTCATCTTCATTTAGTGGGTTGCCATCAAGGACAACACTCTGCATCATATTTCCAACAATATCCCCCTTTGGACTTGATGGCAACCACGATGGTGTTTGGTTACCACAGCAGATAGATACCATGTCACTCTCCCAAATATGTCACTCTCCCAAATATTTGACATCATTATCTTCTCTTCATTCAAACACCATGTCACTCTCCCCCTTTGACATCAAGAGCAAAGGGCGGATCAAAAACCAACACTCTCCCCCTTTTTTCCTCATGAGGAAGAAACATTCTGCAGATCTGATATGTGCTGGAATGGCCAAGCTCCCCTTGAGTTCATGCTGAGTCTCCAAACATATTTGTCAATGAGGTACATGACTCTATGAACTTCCTATCACCAACGACTCATACTTACATCAAATATCCATCCAAGTGGATTTACAAATTTGACTCAGCTACCCAACCAAGTGGGTTTACAAATTTGACTCAGCTACCCAACCAAGTGGGTTTACAAAAAAAGACAAGTCCTTACATGACTGAATATTACATTTTACATCATGGGTCTCCACATGACCATTTCATCAAAAATTACAAATATGACTTTTCATAAACAATACCAAGAAGACCTCAAGAGAGATCATATAACAGGGCCAACATAATGCATTATACTCAGCAAAGCTAATGCTCCCCCTGAATCTGTGCATCCAAGCATCCTTTCCATATGACTAAGGCTCCCCCTTAGTTTGTGCATCCTGAACACTTTCACCAACAAATCATCAAGGCATCTTCATCAAAACATTAGAAACAAAATTATGAGAACTGGAACACCACCAGAGATACCAAACAGTATCAGAGATACCAAACAGCACTGCAGCTGTGCTGAAGAGAGCTGAACCAACCAAAAATTGCCAGCAACCAAACATACGCGGTTTTCTGTGCAGGAACTCGCGTATATACGCGACTGTGTTTCAGGAAACCCGCGTATCCCAAGCCATCTTCTAAAATTTATGCAGATTTGTTCTTTTGACTGGCAGAGAACACTCCCAGCTTCTGTCTTAGATACTCGAACGCTTCCCTGGGCAGAGGTTTGGTAAAGATATCAGCAGCTTGCTCTTTGGAGGTAACATACTCCAACTTCACTTTTTGCTCAAGCACTTGTTCATGTAGGAAATGATATTTGATGGGAATGTGCTTGGTTTTCGAATGCATAACAGGATTCTTTGAGATACTGATGGCACTTGTATTATCACACATAATGGAGATAGGATTTGCACATTTGATTTGAAAATCTTGCAAGGTTTGCATCATCCATAGGAGTTGAGTGCAACAAGATGCGGCAGCTACATACTCTGCTTCAGCTGTTGATAAGGCAATAGAATTTTGCTTCTTGCTGAACCAAGATACTAACCGGGGCCCCATGTAAAATGCACCACCACTAGTGCTTTTCCGATCATCAACACTTCCAGCCCAATCTGCATCATTGTAAGCATGAAGAGTAAGATCAGCATCCTTTGGATACCATAGACCAAAGTCTTGAGTTCCTTGTAGATATTTGAATATCCTTTTGACAGCCTGAAGGTGAGACTCTTTTGGATTAGCTTGGAATCTTCCAACAATCCCAACAGCATGCATAATGTCTGGTCTGGTCCCAGTGAGATAAAGTAGACTTCCAATCATCGATCTGTATTCTGGTTGATTCACAGTGGGAGAATCATCATTGGAACTGAGACTGCATCCGGTTATCATTGGTGTACTTACAGGTTTGCATTCTTCCATGCCATACTTCTTCAGAATTTGCTTAAGATATTTTGCTTGTGATAGAAATATACCATCTGCAGTTTGATGCACTTGTAAGCCAAGAAAGAATGTTAGTTCCCCAAGTAAGGACATTTCAAATTCTTGCTGCATGACAGAAGAAAATTTTTGACTCATAGATTCTTCGTTACTCCCAAAAATGATATCATCAACATATACAACCACAATCAATAGTTTATCATTTTCAACTTTTGTGTATAAGTCGCTATCAGCAGACCCCTTTGAAAATCCTTGTTGATGAAGATATTTGTCAAGACGATAGTACCAAGCCCTTGGAGCTTGTTTGAGACCATATAGAGCCTTTTTAAGTCTACAAACAAGATTTGCATCATTTCCCAAAATGAATCATTCTGGTTGTTCTATATATACTTCTTCTTCTAGATCACCATTAAGAAAAGCAGATTTAACATCCATTTGATAAACTTTGATGTGTTGATAACTTGAAAAAGCAAGAAATATTCTTATGGCTTCAAGTCTAGCTACAGGAGCACAAGTTTCTTCAAAGTCTATACCTTCTTGTTGAGTATACCCTTTGCAAACCAGTCTAGCTTTGTTTCTTACAACATCCCCATTCTCATTTAACTTATTCTTGAAAATCCATTTAGTTCCAATGACATTTTTGTCATGAGGTCTTGGAACCAAATCCCAAGTGTCATTTTTTTCAATTTGAACAAGTTCATCATCCATGGCTTGCCTCCAACATTCATATTTGCTAGCTTCATTGACATTGTGTGGTTCAATTGTGGATATGAGTGCCAAATGATTAGAAGATCCTACAAGAGTTCTCCTTGTTCATACACCAGATTCTTTGTCACCCAAAATTTGAGATTCAGGATGATTCTTTTGAACATATCTGGATGGAGCCTTTTCAGATAGATCATCTTCAGGTTCTTGATTGGATCCACTGTCTATATAATTTCCATCTGATGTAGAAGGCCATATGTCGCTATCGTCTTCTTTTGTTGTTTGTTTTTCTTCTTTAGGAGCTGCAGGAGACTCATCAATAACAACATCAATACATTCAACAACCTTTTGAAGCCTTTTATTGTAACATGTGTATGCTTTGCTTGAAGATGTGTAACCAAGAAATATCCCTTCATCTGATCTAGGTTCAAATTTTCCAAGCTTTTCATCATTATTTTTTATAAAGCATTTACTTCCAAAAACTTTAAAATGCTTCACAGTGGGAGAATTACCATACCAGAGTTCATAAGGAGTTTTGTCACTATTTACCCGAACATGAGCCTTGTTGAGAATGTTAACAGCTGTAAATGCTGCTTCACTCCAGAACATGTTAGAAATGCCAGAATCAGCTAGCATAGCTCTAGCCATTTGAACAATTGTTCTATTCATTCTTTCTGCTACGCCATTTTGTTATGGAGTGCCTGCTACAGAGAATTGTATTTTTATGCCATGTTGTTCACAAAATTCAAAGAATTCATTTGATGAATATTATCCTCCTCGATCAGATCTAAGACACTTGATTTTTAGATCTAATTCATTTTCTGCCAATGCTTTGAAGCTCTGAAATTTTTCAAAAGCTTGATCTTTGTGTTTAATGAACCCGATCCAACACATTCTAGAGTAGTCATCAATAAATAAGATATAGTATTCATCCCCATGTAATGAATTTTTCCTCATAGGTCCACAGATATCAGTATGAATGAGTTCAAGAGGCTTACTTGATGATCCTTCTTTGGCATTAAATCGTACTCTGGTCTGCTTACCAAATTGACAAGATTTGCATATGATACTTTCCGGAAGATTGACCTTGGGAAGATCACGAACAGCTTGAAGTCTGCTTGCTTTGTTGATTTGAGAGAAACTCAGATGCCCCAGCCTTCTATGCCATAGCCAATTTTCTGAAGATTTTCTCAAGTAACATTGATCTATGCTGTTTAGTACATACAGGTTGCTTGGATTTCTTTTTCCTTTTATAATGATTCTACCTATATCAAGATCACGAACCACACATTCTTTGGAACTGAAGACCACTTCTGCTCCTTGATCACACATTTGACTAACACTTAACAGGTTATGCCTTAATCCATCTACATACATGACATCTTTAGCCTTCACTTTTTCTTTTAGAAATACTGACCCTTTTCCTTTAATTACAGCAGGAGTATCATTTCCAAATGTAACTTTATTTTCCTTTTCTAGAGCATTATAAGTATGAAGTTTGCTTTTGTCACCTGTCATGTGTCTTGAGCACCCACTATCGATGTACCATTGATTTTCTTCACCTTCTGCAAATAATGCTATCCCACAATTTTCAACCGCCGGTTCTTTCTTTTTCCACACTTTAGAGCTTGAGGGAACATGTTCTTTTGGCTGGATCTTGTTCCTGCATTCAGATTCTTCATGGCCAAAGTTATTATAATAAGTACATTCAACTTCAATTTGAAGAGGAGAAAAATTGTTATAGGTATTCTTCTTTTGTTCAGCATCCAACCTTTTCTTTCTTGCTTCTCTTGTCATGATGGTTTTATATGCAACACATTGAATAGCTTTATGACCAAAATTATGACAAGTGAAACATTGCCCTTTGAAGTAGAAATTTCTGCGATCATGGAGTCTTCTATTTGAATTTACCTGTTGGTTGTAGTGTCTTTGAAAGCTATCCCTGTTAGTGTACCTTGAATTGAGATGGTCCTGCTTTCCCTGTAGAGATTCTTTATTCCCTTGCTGAGTGGCTGAATGATGTAAACCACCTGTAACTACTTTTAGATAGTTTGGTGCTGAAGTTTGAGAAGATTCTCCGGTATATCCAAGACCTGTCTTTATAAGAGGAGAACGTTGTACCTTGATGATCTCATCTAAGGTTTCAGATCCTTTAGCAAATCTAAGATTCAAGGCTTTTGCTTTCTCAACTTCTTTTCTTTGACTTACCACTTCACATTCTAGTTTTTCAATATGTTTCTTTGCTTCTTCAAGCTGTTTTTCAATGGTCTCTCTGATTATCTTTTGTTCTTCTAAGATAATTTTGTAATATTCTAAGCGAAGTTTGAGTTGATTATTTTCTTCAAGAAAATCGTTTTCCTCTAGAGCATCCATAAAAGTATCCTTTTATTCTTTTTGTTCAAAAGCCATGAGAAGTATAAGATCTTCTTCACATCCTTCCTCACTATTAGATGACCCATCACTATCTTCATTAGTATAGTAACTTTTCTTAGAGCTAGATCGGTTCTTATTTCTTCTTACTACTTCTTTTCCTTTATAAGGACATTTTGCAGCATAATGACCAAATTTTCCACACTCAAAACATTTGAAGGGAAGCTTACCTTTGAATCTTCCAGTACCTAGTTGGAGCTTTCTCACGAAATTTGCTTCTTCTTCATCGGATATATAGCTGGATTCTTCGACAACTTCCTTTTCCTTTCCTTTTGTAGATGCCTTAAAAGCAGCTTCTCTTATTTGAGAAGGACCTCCTTGTCTCATTTCAAAAGCAGTTAGCTTCTAAAACCCATACGCTACTTTCCTGATACAGACTCGCGTATATACGCGGATACCCTTTATGAAACTTGCGTATACACAGAGATCTAATTATGTCATTAATTCTTCACTTATATCATTCCATCATTCATTCATCAGATGTTTAATAAACAGTAAACATGTGCAGTAAGAACAGAATAAACCATCACATAAAGCATCACACATGAACACCAGGATTTTTAGGTGGAAACCCAAGTCGGGAGAAAACCACCGCTGCAGTTGCTCAGCCTTCAATATTTTATTATAGAGAAAACATCTTACAACATATGCGCTGGTGCAGACTCTACCAGCACGCAGGCACCCACCTGCGCTCGTTTACCAGCCTCTCCTGGAAGGGAGCTCCAACCCCCTGACTCGTTTACCAGCCTCTCCTGGAAGGGAGCTACGACCCCCCAATCTCGTTTACCAGCCTCACCTAGAAGGGAGCTGCGACCCCCTGACTGAAGGCTACAACCCTCAGCACCTCTATGGACCACGTTTCATCAATTTTCGCACTGGATCCAAAGCTTCCACTAGGACACCACTTGCAAGCCACGTTTCATCATATTTTCAGACTGGACCCATTCCATACTTTTAAGCTCAAACATACATCACCAACAGATACTTACCAATTCAGACAACACAGATCAGATAGCAGTAATACAACAGAACAGATCAGATGTTTCATACCCCATGCTTCAGCAAACCCTAGTTTGCATACGCGCTTTCACTTCACTTATGTTGCGTATATACGCGCTTTTGTTTACACAAACCCGCGTATACTTCAGTACAAATTACAGAGCCAATTTTATTGCGCATACGCGCTTTCTCTTCAGCGAAGCCGCGTATGTACGCGCTTCCTCTGCGGCGAACTAGCGTATAGATCTTCAACTATTATAGAGCAGCATACTTCTTCAGATCAGATATTCAGTTCAGATTTACCTTTTTGTCTCTGACAGATGTTCGCCTCATCTCAGATCTAAGCCTTCCATGAACAGATCTAGCAAAAAAAAGTACAATACAGATCTAAATCCCCTTCTTCATCACTCCTTCATCGGTGCATCATACATTCAGATCTTTCATTCAATTGTAACCCTTTCCATTCAGATATACTCCAAAGAGAAGTATTCATTCAAGCTCAGACATCTTGCGCCCACTCTCCCTGCTTTGCACAATGAAATTCTTCTCCTTATATAGGTTTACCAAATTTCAATACCATGAGCTAAAACTACATTACTTCCGATGGTATTCCTGGACGGGGTCATTAAGACGAATCATTACCCAATACAATGGGTCAATACCATGGTGGTTACCCCTGGTTTTGCATTTTAAGAGCGCTTTTTCCCATACGCGACTTGGTACGTTGATTCCTCACATGCATACGCGATTTCTTAGAAATCCGCGTACTCCTAGAGACATACACTTTTCATCAAGATTTAGCACATGCCGAAATCCTTTCTTCATCCTTCTCAGACACACTGTGAATATACATCAGATTTACTCCATCAAGAACATATTCTATGAAGCACAACTTCATCAAGCAAGTTTCCATCATCTTCATCAAGAGGGTTGGCTTTCAAGAACAACACTCATCATCATATTGCTAACAAACGTCATTTACCAAGTCCATCATGTCAAGAATAACTTCATCAGGTGTATTTCCATCAAGGACAACACATGCCAACAATCTCATGTCTTCATCTTCATTCAGTGGGTTGCCATCAAGGAGAACACTCTGCATTATATTTCCAACATTTGGTGGAATTAAAATTGAAATTAAATGGAATGTTGGACATCAAACCCAATATATTTCCCTAAGGCGATCCAATACTATTCATGAAGAAGAAGGATGGCACATTAAGACTATGCATCAAATACAAGAAATTAAATAAAGCCATGGTCAAGAACAAGTATTCTTTACAGAGGATTGATGACTTGTTTGATAAGGTGAGAGGTTCTGTTTTATTTTCAAATATAGACTTGAGGTATAGGTACCATTAGGTATAGATTAAGGATGATAATATCCACAAGACAATTTTCAAAACAAGATATGGGAATTATTAATTTGTGTTGGTTCCATTTAGACTCACCAATGCCACAACAATGTTTACATGCTTAATGAAAAACATTCTTAGTCTATAGTTGGACAAGTTTGTGATGGTATTTTTAGATGAAATTTAATTTATTCTACGACCAAGGAAGAAAATGAAGAAAAATTGGCATTATTTTTGCAATTGCTGAGATAGCACTACATTTATGCCAAGCTCAACAAATGTGATTTCTTCCAATCACAAGTTCAGTACTAAGGGCACATTGTTTCCAATGAAGAAGTGGTAGTATATATTGAGAAGATAAAAGTAATCATGGAGTGGCCTACTCCTCGAAATGTGATATAATTCAGATACTTCATTTGGATTGGTCTGGTATTACTGAATATTTATTCGAAAATTTTCAAAGATAGGGCATACAATCATGGAATTGCAAAGGAAAGGAGTCAAATTACAATGGAAAAAAAAATTTGCATCTAGTTTTAAGCAATAGAAACATTTTCTCACACATGCACCGATATTAAGAATTTCAAGCTCAAAAAAGTATGTTGTGGTTTGTGTAGATTCCTGCAAGGAAGGGCTTGGTGGAGTCCTAATGAAAGAAGGACATGTAGTTTCTTACAATTCAAGGAAACTAAATGAGTATGAGTGAAATTATGCTACTTGTGATGACTTGGAGCTAGCATCAATAATGCATGCACTAAAAATTTAGAGGCACCACCTGCTTGGAAGGAAGTTGTTTCCGATGTCAGATCATGGAGGGTTGAGGTATCTATTTCACTAAACCAAGTTGAATCCAAGACAGGCAAGGTGGATAGCCCTAATCAATTAATTTGATTAAAAAATAAAATACATCAAAGGAAAGGAAAAAAAGTAGCGTGTGCTCTTAGCAGGAAGATACACATGACTCATATGGAAACCATCAGTACTTGTGAAGTTGATTTTGAGGAAAGGATCAAAGAGGAAATGTTGTAGGATGAGCACTACCAACAAGTGAAAAAACATGAACCAGAAGGATTATTGAGTAAGGATTAATCACCTACATATGGTGGTTTGTTTAATTTTAAAGGTAGGTTCTATATACCTTTCATGAGTGACTTGAAGAAGCTCATATTTTATGAGTTGCATAAAAGACCTTATTCAAGTCATCCTAGTTACCAAAAAATTATAACATTTCTAAAAAATATGTTCTACTTACTAGGCACGAAAAAGGATGTTACAGAGTATATTTCCAAGTACTTGGAGTGTCAACAAGTGAAAGTGGAATGTATACATCTAGTGGGATTGTTACAACCAATCCCCATGCCTAAGTGGAAGTGGGAATACATCTATATGGATTTCATCACAGGACTACCAAAGACATGTATACAAAAATATGTCATAATGGTAGTGATGGACAATATGAGTAAAGTAGATCATTTTATAGCTATCAAGTCTACACAAAAGGTAATTGATGTTGCCCAAATTTTCATGAAAGAAATATTCATATTGCAAGGTGTACCAATAAATCATCTAGGATCGGGATGCCAAGTTCATCTCAAAATTTTGGAAAGCACTAATTGATTATCTTGGAACATATCTAAAATTTAACACAATATATCATCCTCAAATGGATTGAAAAACTGAAATGGTAAATAGGGTGATGGAGGACATGCTAAGGATATGTCATGAATCAACCTAAGAGGTGGGAAGAGTTTCCACCTTTGGTATAATTTGCGTACAACAATGGGTACAAGGAATCATTGAAGATGAATCCATTTGAGACTCTATATGGTAGAAAATGAAATACACCTATCAACTAGAAATATCCAGTGAAAAAGGTGCTTCTCAGACCTAATATTGTGAAAGAAATGGAATAGGAAGTAGTTGCTATCAGGAAAAAAATGAAAATATCTTAGGAAAATAAAATGAGATATTAAGATAGGCATAGATTGTACAAGGAATTTAAAGTGGGGAAACATGTTTACCTTCACATTATACCAAGGAAAATTTCACTAAGAATTGGGTCTTATGCTAATTTAGCACCAAGGTCTGTGAACCTTTTTAGATCTTAGAAAGAGTTGAGCTAGTGGCTTACAAATTAGCCTTTCCACCCACAATAAAAGCACATGATGTTTTCCATATTTTTTTGTTTAAAAAAGTTTGTACATGATTCTACTTATGTTGTTGATTGGTATGTGATACATGTGGAATAAATGGGATAATTCCAACTAGAACCAAAATGTATTATGGATCGAAGGTAGATCACATTTTGGAATTGAACAATCGAGTAGTTCAAGGTGCAATGGAAGCACTTTGGACCACATGAAGAAACTTGGGAAATGGATGATTAGATGAGGATATCATACCCATTTTTTTTACTATTTAAGTAAATTTACAAATATTTTTGTATATAAATATTATTATTGAATTTGTATTTGGGTATAGAACACCGAGGACAATGTTACTCTAAGGGTGTGGGGTCTGTGACAACCCTTTTTGCTTCCCCTTTTGTAAATGTCACTATGAATTCTAATTCATGTAAATATTTTGGAAAGGGAACACAATGTTAAATTTCCATGAAAATATGCAACTACTTAGCTGAATAAGTGAAAAAAGGGCAACCAAATATTGAAACCAAATTTATGTAATATTCTCAATTAGCTATAAGCTAGTTGGAATATTAATTTTTGTTTTTTCTTCTTAATTTGTTGAATAAAAGGGTATGGAGACCCATAAATCTCCTTAGTAAGAATAAAATCACTGCTAATGTGAATCGATATCATTTTAATGGCTTGATAAAGCACCCTTATGTGTGAAAAGGGGCTAGAGCATGTAGACTCGGTCAACTTTGACCAAATCAACAATGTTGTCATGGAGGAGTGGACATTCATTATGGGACAACGCAGTTTTGGATGGAGACTCCATGCATGGAAGTAGTGGCTTTAATGAGTGGGGCCAAGGGTGTGGAAGCTCACCAATTATATAAGGAAGGGGATGGTATCCATAAAGGATATGTTGTTTATTATTATTTTGATATGGTATTTTAAGACTTGTTTGCTCTCTTCAGCTATTTAGCTAAGACTACAGTGTTGTTCATCACAGGGTGTTCCCAAGCAGGTTCCCCACCTTCATCCTTGGGGGACTTCAAGTGCCTACTCAGGAGAAGTGATTGCACTAAATTTCCACATTATGGCATCATTCCAAGCACCATATTTATTCTACAACACAATTTCTATTGAGAGATGTGATGAGTTGCAGGGTGCAACAGTGGAGAATTCATTTGGGTGATTTATGAGCTATATTTCAGTGGCGGAAGGTTTCCTTCCATTGGAAGGCTAGTAAGGAAGGCCCTTGAGCATCATTGATATATTTAGCGGTCAGTGTTTTTATCCCCTACAGCACAATATTAGTCTGGATCTGTCTTATTTTAGGGAGGAGTTGTAGGGGTAGTTGCAGCATATGATTTGGGGAGTGATTTCTTCAGTGGAGGGGTCAGCCTTTCATCTGGAGAATCCATTGGAGGATAGATACTTATTTCCATATCAGCTTCAACCATAACTCTTCAATTATTTTTTTGTAGCATACTTTAATCCCTAGGGTTGGAGCTCATATTTTATTATTGGGTGTATTTCCCAGAAACCCTCTAGGATTGTCTTCAAAGGTTGTTATAGAGTCTTGTTATTTATTTTATGTATCTCTTGAGGCATATATCAGCCCATTGTATCATTGTATTTTCATTTTCTGTAGTAGTGCTCTTATGACTGCGCTGTAGCACTCTTCAGACATTTTGGTATAGTAGCAACACCTCATTATTGAGGATATTTCTCTATTAGAGGCTTGTTGGTTCATGTATATGATTGGTGCCCCATAATTTTGTACTTATTTGTTGCTTTTATATATAATTAAATAAATCCATATGGTATCACATGTTTATGAATTGATCTTTGTTGCTATTTCCATGTTTATGCACTATATTCCTTCTTTTCCCATTTGGGAATATTACAGTGTTATCATAGCATAATCTTGGCTCAGCCTATGCATATTAAGCCAATATGTCATCAGAAGAAGGAGATACTCTCACATATAGAGAGAAGAGGTATCTCAGAAGAAACCAAAAGTATGATTATACAGATGATAGAGAAGACAAGTGTAAAACCCCTTTATCAGGAGAAGATGAGGAGAAGGAGTTCCCTAAGCTTCTTCTTCGAACTATGCAAGACATCGCAAGAGAAATAAAGGAGATGAGGATGGATAGACACAAAGAATCCCCTAAATGGTTTCTACATGGAGAAGGCTCTAGAATTTCTCATCATTGGAGTGATCAACCAGTGACGCAACAAGTTTCCCAACGCTCTACAATGTCTACATTCTTAGTAATGGGAAATGGACGGTTTCAAGAAAAAGAAACTCTTGAAGACTATTTTCTGGAGTATGAGTCTCAATCTCAGAGATTCAAGGATCATTTGATTTTTCAAGAATTATGTCAGATCAAGGACAATACGAAACCCCGACATCACAATAGAGGTGGAAGATTCATACAGAATCATGATCACACTGGAATATGGGAAGTTTTTCTTACCCAACTTTGATGGGTCATCAAAATGCACTGCCAAATCATTGGTAGAGAAGCTAGACATCTACTTCCAGCTGAACCAAGTACCAAATATGGAGGCCATCAAAATAGCAGCGCTGCACCTTGAGGGTGAAGCACATGATGGTTTCATGGTCTTTCTACATTGGTTCATGCCAATGTGATGCATATTCAGAGTTCACAAGGAGGTTGACAGAGAGGTTTGATCGAAGAGACCCAGAGCCACCTTTAATGGGTCTAGCTAAGCTCAAACAATCAGGTAATCCAGAAACTTATATTTCTGAATTTCTAAAACTTTCTATTATGGTTTCTGATTTATCTTCAGCAAGGAGGGTCTATATGTTTATTGATGGGCTAGCAGAATACATGGGTTGGTTAAATCTACCAAACCCACTACCCTTCAAGATTCCATTGAAAGGGCTAGAGATCTACAAGATTCCTTGCAAAAATCAAAGGCAAAATTTTAGCAAAAGCCCATTTTTCCATCAAAGGGAAAAGATGAGAAGACTCCTTTTTCAAAGGAGAGCCAAAACAAAGTACCTCTTAGTGATGATGTCCAAAGAGATTTGAGGAGAAGAAATCTTTGCTTCACATGCCAAGAATCATGGGCACCCAAACATAGATGTGCAACAAGAAAGGCACACTATATAGAGGTATTCTTAGATGAGGAGGAAGAAGAAGAAGAACCCGAAGGAGGTCACAACGCTAGGATAGCAGGAGAGGATTCACCACCACCAAAAGGTGGGAATGGAGCATTTGATCCAATTGGAGGGGTCCTTGCATCATTGAGAGGAGTACCGAAGTACGTACCTTGAGGGTTCAAGGTTCCATTTTGGATCAGAGGGTTTCAGTTTTGATTGACAAAAGGGCTACCCACAAATTTATTGATGCCCAACTAGTGCAGAGGAGGGCAATACCCACTGATGATTTTGAGGGATTTTATGTTTTGGTCCGAGGAGCTAGAACTATGCAGTGCATGCATTATGTTCCATATTTGTCTGTCACCATGTGGACATATACATTGACTGATCACTTATTTGTGGTTGAAATACCTGACACCAATGTGATATTAGGTGTGAAGTGGTTGATTACTTTGGGGAAGGTCACCACATATTGGGAGACTTTGCAGATGGAATGGGTGGATAGAAAAATTTGAAAAAATCAGATGATTAGGGGAATGCACACATATCCCTCACAAATAACTTCCACATAGAAAACATAGTTGGATTTGTGGAGTGGAAGTAAGGACCTAATAGTACCATATATAATGCATATGACTTTATCCCATGAGACATTATTGTTTTGTGGTAAACCACCTGGGAGGCCACCTGATCAGGAGTTGGTGAGAAATGTCTCACAACATGTTGCACCACTCATAGATCCAGGAGGAGTGGGAACATTGGGAGGTCATGGGACAACGCTAAGAGTCTTGGGTAGACTCAAGGAGGGAGACTTTCTCCCAACATCATCATTACCCACTCTCACCTCACATTTTGTGCTGAGAAAGTAGCAGCATAGTGAGGATAACAACCTTCTAGTATGTGACTTTGGCATAGGAGATGTCAAATAAGGGGGAAGCCACATGACAAATTATTTGTATGATAGATCATCAGTGCTGTCACTATGGAGGATAGATCCATATTGGAAATCCCAACTGTTGGTGGATTATTCCAAGGATATGTTTACTTGCACGATACTTGATTACCAGCTACTAGAAGAGGGGTATTCAGTAAGAGATGGGGTCATTTACTATCAGAGTAGGATCTTCCTATCTAGAGCATCCAAGTTCAAGGAGAAGTTACTACAAGAAACATATGAGGATTTTCTCTTCAGCCATACTTATTCCATGAGAGCATACCATACCATCATGGATGGGTACACTTGGGAAGGCTTTGAAGAGGAGGTATATCAGCATTTAAGGAGATGCATGCATCATGTGGAGATTGAGGATATACATAAATATTTGATGGATTTATCATAGCCACCTCTTCCCTCTTTGGGAATGAGAGAGGATCTATCTATGAGCCTCTCCATTAGTTTGATCAAAGTATATGGTAAGGAACATGTTTTTATGCATAATGATTTACTTGATGAATATTTTCATTCCTTTACCATACATGTGCAACCCATTGTTCCAAGGGGGAGCATTCTTCCTTATAAAATTCATGGTCAACTTGCGGTCATAAACAATGCTGAGCATGGCCACTCCCTAGGAGGATATAGGGAGATGAAATATCATTCAGGGTGTCCTCCAAAGGCACCAAATATTACTCACCTTCTCAAAACTTGTGAGAAGACTATGGAAGCAAGTAAGTGGTGGGGAAACAACTTACCATATCATTATCTGAGGCCGTTAGGAGATATACTGCACTAGTTCCACATGTGGGACTATGATCCTCCTCCATTATTGCATATGCCAGCTTATATATACTTCGTTTTGATCCCATACATTGATGATGTTCTTATTCTTATTGTGGGGATGATTGGAGGAAGGATGGGAAGATTGAACATGCCCATTGGGAGAGAGTTTCTCCATGTTTCTTATGCTACATTTTTCAGGGAGAACATTGGGCAAACCATGATTGCTACATTAGGCCTTTTGCTTCCTTATGAGATGAGTCATTGGCATCTCATGAGTACTTGGGAGGAGAATTTCATGGAGGGATGGATTTGGAGACACTTGGCTTATGAGGAGAGCTTATCACATGGAGGTGTCACCAATGAAGGAGGAGAAGAGTTGCAGCACTCACCTTTATATTTTCTTGAGGACAAGCAACATTTGGTAGGGGAGGACTGTAATATTCCCAATTAGCTATAAGCTAGTTGGAATATTAGTTTTTGTTCTTGCTTCTTAATTTTCTAAATAAGAGGGTATGGAGACCCATAAATATCATTAGTAGGAATAAAATCACTGCTAATGTAAATGGAGATCATTTTATTGGCTTGATAAAGCACCCTTATGTGTGAAAAGGGGTTGAAGCATGTATACTAGGTCAACTTTGACCAAATCAACAATGTTGTCATGGAGGAGTGGACATTCATGATGCGACAGTGCAGTTTTGGAGGGAGACTCCATGCATGGAAGTAGTGCCTTTAATGAGTGGGGCCAAGGGTGAGGAAGCTCACCACTTATATAAGGAAGGGGATGGCAGCCATAGAGGATATGTTGTTGATTATTATTTTGATATGGTCTGTTAAGACTTGTTTGCTCTCTTTAGCTATTTAGCTAAGACTACAATGTTGTTCAACGCAGGGTGTTCCCGAGAAGGAATCCCACCTTCATCCTCGGGGGACTTCGAGTGCCTACTCAAGGGAAGTGATTTCACTAAATTTCCACATTCTGGCATCAGGCGAAGCTCCATCTTTGTTCTACAATGCAATTTCTGTTGAGAGATGTGTTGAGTTGCAAGGTACGGTAGTGGGGAATTCATTTGGGTGATTTCTAAGCTATATTTCAGTGGAGGAAGGTTTCCCTCCAATGGGAGGCTAGTAAGGAAGGCCCTTGAGCATCATTGATATATTTGGCACCAGGCCACAATTTTGTTACCCCTACAATGCAATATCAGTCTGGATCTGCGTTATTTTAGGGAGGAGTTGCAGGGGTAGTTGCAGTAAATGATTTTGGGAGTGATTTCTTCAGTGGAGGGGTCAACCTTTCATCCATAGAATCCATTGGAGGAGAGATACTTATTTCCATATCAACTTCAGTCATAACTCTTCAATTTTTTTGTTGCCATAATTTCAGCCCTAGGGCTGCAACTCATATTGTATTATTGGGTGTATTTCCTAGAAACCCTCTTGGGTTGTCTTGGAAGGTTGTTATAGAGCCTTGGTATTTATTTTATGTATCTATTGAGGCATATATCAGCCCATTGTATCATTGTATGTTCATTTTCTGTAGTATTGCTCTTATGATTGTGCTGTAGCAGTCTTCCAACATTTTGGTATAGTAGCAACACCTCATTATTGAGGATATTTCTCTATTGGAGGCTCGTTGGTTCATGTTATATGATTGGTGCCCCATAATTTTGTACTTATTTGTTGTTTTTATATATAATGAAATAGCTTCATATTGGTCTCGCGTGTTTATGCATTGATATTCACTTCTATTTCCAAGTTTATGCACTATATTCCTGGTTTTCACATTTGGGAATATTACAATTTACTTACACCAAGCTGCATAGTTTATTAACAAATTATAAGAAACAAAATAAAACACCATGATAAAAACACATCACACAAATTGAAATCCTTTTTTACCTAGAAAACACAAATGGGAACACCTGCTTTCTTTGTTGTGATATTTTATTAAGTGAGCTTGAGTAATTCGATCTATTACAAAGAAATCTATCTCCATGAGAAAACATGTGTTTTAATGCTAATCTAGAATAAACGTTCCCTACAAATCCTCTGATCCTTGCTCCTATTCATTTTCACACTAGCATCCCTATTTCCTTGTGCACTTGGGCATATTTCCTTGTGCACCAAATCTCCTATTATATGGTGCAATAGGCCCCTATTTATGTGTGAAATTGAGCTCCTATTCTTTGACACAAACCTCCTCCTAAATTTGTGCTCACTTGCTCCTCAATATTTCGCACTCACAAACAAAGAATTATCTCACAAAACTTGTGTGTGAATTGTGACTTTTTCCTTTTATTTATAGGTAAAATTTGATCCATGCAAGCAGGCCCATGATCCGGATTTATGCAGGAACGCAATAGAATATAGAAATAACCATAAACATAGAAATACAATGGAAATAAGGCTTCATTTAATTAATATCAAATCACAGAAATATGCTTACAAACATGATCAAAATAAAATAGCTAGGGTGTTGGTAGCGAATCTCTGAGAAGAGATGTGGCGTCTATAGATCTCTGAACTGTGTTACAATGAGGCTTAAGGGCCTATTTATTATGGAGAAACAATGGATAACTCTAAACATCCAAAAACCTAACCCTAGTAGATGAAGTGCCAAAACTATGGTCCCCGCTTGGGTAAATTGGTGTTTCAACTTCCCAGGGGTGTAACTTTGGCATACTATTTCTGTTTGGGGCTTCAAAATGGCTCTGGAAGTTCAGGACCAGAAAAACTGCTAAAAATAGTAAGTTGTGAAAAAATTGAAAGAGACAATGGTGGGGCCCCAAGTGGAATAGGCAGGTGGCCACCAATATCCACCTAGATCATTCCTCCCCCCTTAGGAAGGAGTGGTCCCCATTGCGTTGATTTCCTCCATGAGATGAGGAAACTTCTGTTGAACTTGGTCCCTGGTGAACCACTTGCCTTGGTGTAGGAGTTGGCCAGCTTTGACAACCCGATACAATTGGATCTTCTATCGGTGAGTGTTCTTGATTTTCATGTCCATGATACAGTCTGTGGTGGCCTATTCCATGCAGTCTGGGATTAACTCTTTTGGTGTGAGTTCTTCTGAAATGTTAGAGGTGTCCAATAGAGGTGGGAAGTAGGGACGAATACAGTCTACATTGAATACTAGGTGCAGACCAAGGAATGGTGAAATATTGAGCTCAAAGGCATTGTTCCCTACAGCCCTGGTGATGGTGTACAACCCATATCGGAGCAGGCGAATCTTGCGGTGGGGTCTAGTGAGGCGCTCCTTCTGCAAATGTAGCCAAACTTTTTCACCCACATGGAAGCTGTGTGGCACCTGATTTTGATCATTTCATTTATTGTACTTAGCATTGGCTCTGTCCAATATGTCATGAACCTGTTGGTGAATGTGCTGAATGCACTCGATGAATTTGTTTGATTTGTCAGCTTCAAATTGGACATGAGCCAAATTGGCCTAAGTAGTTGCAAATGGCATGGCTACATCAATGGTACATAGTGGCTGGAATCCCAAGCCCACCTGAAAGGGGCTGTGGTCGGTTGAGCTGTGGAGAGCCTAATTATAACTATGTTGTACATAGGGAAGGCTCTCATCCCATGTTTGTGGATGCTTTGAATTGTACATGCGCAGAATGTGTACAATCATCCTGTTGATGACCTCTGTCTGGCCATCAGTTTGGGGATGGAAAGCTGTGGACTTGGTGAGCTTGGTGTCCAACATTGACTAGAGGCTAGACCAAAATGTGCTGAGGAACCTGCTGTCACGATGTGATATGATAGACTATGGGATCCCAAAGTGCACCCACACTCATTCAAAGAAGAGTTTAGTAGTGGCTTCTACTGTGATATTCTTCTCGCAAGCTGCCATAATGGCCATCTTTGAGAATCTGTCGATGACCACAAAAACACAGTTTTTTCCATGCTTAGTAGAAGGAAGGCATGACATGTAATCCATGGAGATGAATTCCCAAGGTCAACTAGGGGTAGGTAACGGAGTATAAAGCCCTTGCTTCTTAATGGTCAGTTTGGCAATGGCGCAAGCAGTGCAGGATCTGATGTACTTTCTGAAATCCTGTCAAATGTTCGGCCAATAGAAATATTTCTGTAGTACTGCCACTATTTTCTTGACCCTAAAATTCCTAGCAACTTGATTTTAGTGCGCTTCCCATATGATGCAGGGGCATTAGACCCAAGACACTTTTTGTACATAAATAAACATAAGGGGGGTCTCATGTTTTGTTTACCCTATGTAAATATTCATAATTGAGTAATTTTAGTTAATTAGAGGGAGAAATGTAACTGTTCGAATTATTAGTGAGCATAGGAAGGGATATTCCGTCTCTGTGTGTCATAACGTTAGTCTAATTTGTAACTGTAAGAAATTGAAGAGTTTGTGAATCACCAAAGAATTTGAATCGATTCATTGGTGATAATTGTATAAAAATAAACCTCTGTGAAAAAGTCGAGAGACCTGCACATAGACCTACATAGACCTGCTTAGAGAACTGCATAGGCTGCAAAGGACTGTAGAATAGAGGAGAAGGGCCAATCAATTGAAGATCTGGCCACTAGAAGGTTGTAAGTAGTGTCACTGTATAATGAAGAATTGTTTTAGTATTGTGGTGCATTTGTCGAGTTAAATCATGTATGAATGTATGTATGTCTTCTTGATGAAGGATAATGGATTCTGTGTAATTGAAGTTTGAATCCCATAGCCAAGGATATGAGCGGAGTGATAGAACTCTGAACAAGGCTCTGTATTTAATGGGAGAATCAATGTGAATACAGTCGATATTATGCTTAAGGTTGAATGCGATGGCTCATTTATAAATGCCGTTATGTATAACCAGTGAAATGAGATCAATGTTGTGGATTGATTTCAATACTGTTTGTGCTTTTATTGAAATGAGCAAGTGTAATATATGAATGTGTTTTAATAAAGGAATTGTAAATCCCTACAACCAACATGGAACTCGGTGACTGAGTTATGTGTGTGTATAGGCCGATGAACTTTCGGTGGAACATAACAAAAGGAATATCGACGGAACCTGGAAGGTAAGGAGCGGAACCAAGATGAAGGGAACAATGAACCTAGTTTAGAGTAAATCTGGCGGTTTGATCGCACCGCCTTTGCGGAATAAGTGGTAATTAAGAATTGGGAGCGATTCCATAGAACAGCTGACACGTGGCATAAGGCGGGACCCCAAAAACTGCTTTCATTGCACGCCATCGCATGTTATCATTCGTGCATCTACGCCAAGCGATATCCGTCGGATCAAGTGAAGCAATGTGACGTGTTGTCCGTCGTTGGATGTAGACGACCGTTAGTGTCAGGGCCCATGCATACGTATGTATTGATCGCTGTTAAGGTCTGTGGGTTTAATAAGGTATGACGTGTGCTTACATTGATAAAGATTAATTATATGCGAGATGGCACCGACTTTTGTAGAATTCGAGGGATCACATTAACCCTTAGAGTGTTCGCCATAAAGGACCTTTGAATGAGCATAGTGCCTAGGTGTGGACGACCATAGTATCCTAAATCCCGTTGGGGTAAAGTTATAACCTTGTGCTTCGGTGCTATGAACACCGTGTGTATGGTTGAGTGCGTTGGTTGAATTGAAAAAGGACTTATTACATAGGGAGATATAAGGACTGCCTTTTTGGCCTACGAAGGTTGTCAATGTATTCATTAATCAAATTCTAAGAATTTGATGAATGAATTGAAGAGAGAATAGAGAAGGCCCTTAGAGAGTGAATAGACAAGAACTGGATGTTGTGGGATGGTGGATTTGCTTTAGGAAATGAAACTTTGAATGCAATTGTACACACAGAGATATGATGAAATATTGAGTAAACCAGGACTATGGGTTATCCCTGCTATCAAGAGGTATCGGAGCATAAGGTGGGACCCCAAAAACCACTTTCATTGCGTGCCATCGCGCGTTATCATTCGTGCATCTATGCCAAGCGATATCCATCGGATCAAGTGAAGCGATGCGACGTGTTGTCCGTCGTTGGATGTAGACGACCGTTAGCATCGGGGCCCATGCATACGTATGTAATAATCGCTGTTAAGGTCTACGGGTTTAATAAGGTATGACGTGTGCTTACATTGATAAAGATTAATTATATGCGAGATGGCACCGGCTTTTATAGAAGTCGAGGGATCACATTAACCCTTAGAGTGTTGGCCATAAAAGAAATTTGAATGAGCATAGTGCCTAGGTGTGGACGGCCATAGTATCCTAAATCCCGTTGGGGTAAAGTTACAACCCTGTGCTTCGGTGCTATGAACACCGTGTGTATGGTTGAGTGCGTTGGTTGAATTGACAAAGGAATTATTATATAGGGAGATATAAGGACTGCCTTTTTGGCCTATGAAGGTTGTCAATGTATTCATTAATCAAATTCTAGGAATTTGATGAATGAATTGAAGAGAGAATAGAGAATTCCCTTAGAGAGTGAATAGACAAGAACTGGGTGTTGTGGGATGGTAGATTTTCTTTGGGAAATGAAACTTTGAATGCAATTGTACACACAGAGATATGATGAAATATTGAGTAAACCGGGACTGTGGGTTATCCCCGCTATCAAGTGGTATCAAAGCTAGAATTTAGTTAGCTCATTGAAAAGTTTATTTTGAAATGCACATGTACTAAACAAGAAAGAAAAGTTGAAGTTTAAATCTTTTTAACAGAGAATTGCAGATTTGATTTGACATGCAGTGAAGGTCTCCAGATGAACAGAATCTGGATTTGAAGATAGAATATTGCAGCAGGTAGAAATGCAGTGCAGGTGAGAAAAGAAACAAGATCATTCAGGGATCTTGAGAGGTAAGATAATGAGCCTTATTTTAACTCTGGTTGGAAGGATTTGTTTGCAGAATACAGAGTGCAAGCAATTGAGGAGGGATCTTAGCAGAGGCAGATCACAAGATTTGAGAGCAGTGATAGAAGAGTCCAGCAAGGGATTCTGAGTGCAGAAAGAGTGTGGTAGAACCTGAAATAATTCCCAAATGAGGTTGGATGAAAGAAGAAAAGGGGTGTTATTGGGAAGTTGCAGAGTGAAGCCTAGAGAGAAGAAGAGAGTGCTCAGAAGGTTCCTGAGAGAGGGGACCAGTACTTGCCAAAATCCAGAGCTCGGGAGAGAATCTTGGTGAGGTGAGTTGTAGCAAGAGAGCTTAATGTTGCAGAGGCTTAGTGTAGCTTGTGAGTGAAGAACTCCTAGAGAAGAAAATGGATACTGAGATCCATAGCAGGGATTGCAGTGATTGCAGAGGTTCTGAGAGAAGCCACAACAGAAGAGTGAGTGAAGATGCCAAAGCAAATGGCATGAGGAAGAAATTCACTGATGAAGAATGGCAGAAAGAATTAGCTGAGATCAGAGAACAATTTAATGAACTGAAGAGAAGGATAGAAGAAAGCCAGAGATTTGGTTGGCTCATGAAGAAGAAGATAAAGTGGCAGAGGCTACAAAGGAATAAGGAGCAGATGATGAGTGCTTGGAAGAAAAAGAAAATACTCAAAGTGATTGAGTATTTGGAGAAGTACTTGGAGACTGAAGCTTCAAGTGGGACCAAGGGGTCCAAGAGCCTTACATCTGACACATTTGGTATGTTTGCAGGAACATCAGGTGAGAGAAAGCAAACTGCTGATGTTGTCACTGAGGAAGAAAATGGAGTAGCTACATGTTTTGAAGATGTCCATGCACAGTTGGAGAAAGATTCTGCTTTCCAACATATTGGAAGCAAAAGAGCTTTAGTTTGTGATATTGGCCAAAAGCTCGAGGTTGAACATCTTGAGGACTCTGAAGAAGAGACCATTGAAGAATCTATGGAGAATATAGAAGACTTGGAACAGTAGAAATATTTGGTGATCAAATCACCAATTGAGACCATGAGGTCTTATGTTTTTGCATCTGACGAGTTATGTGTGAATGTAGGTGTTAATGAAGACAGTTCATATGGTGAAACTATGACAGATGAAGTTTATTGTTTCCAAGTAAAGTATGATTATCTTTCAGATGAAGAACAGATTGAACTACTGCAGCAAAAGGAATTCATTAATTCCTTATTTGGTAGAAGAGATTGTTTCAATGAGGTTGATGATGATGAGTTTGTCATTAATGCTGATAATGACAGGCTGCTTTTGTTAAATGGCCATGTGGAGAATGATGGACAAGTAGCTAGAGTCTTTGCAGGTATGGGAAATCATGATTTTATTCTGATGAAGACTGAGGAGATAGTGACAACAGGAGATAGAGAAGATTGTGGTGAGATGCCAAGATTGTGGCATGAGCGGAGGACAGAACCACAGAAACAAAGTGTTCATATGGTAAGGACAGAGATGATCGAAGATGAGAGAGTTCATTCATATGAAATAGAGTAGGAAGACATCCTTACAGAGGATGGTGCAGGAGAGAGACTAGCTGATAGTCTCAGGAAATGTTTGAAGAATTGGAATCAACATTCTAATGTGCTGATTGAGAAGAGAAAAAGATTGGGACAACATACTGAGATGTTGATAGAAGAATGAAAGGCTCTGAGGCCTTGTGGATTATGTTTTAACAATTTCTTTGTGGATGCAGATTCTGCTGATGGAGATAAGTTGACAGCATGGGCCAGTCAATTGACAGAGAAGGAGAATTTTGTGGAAGATTTTAACCCATGGAATGGAGAAATTGAGCTGATAGAGAGTATGCTGAGTCAGCAGGATCCTGTGCAAGAAAGAAAACCTCAATTTCAGAATTGGGGGTTGCAGAATGTGAAGACACAATGGGATGAAGATAGAAAATAATTGATGATTGAGTCATCAGTTGGGACCATTGGGTCTTGGGGATTTGGAACTAATGAAGTGGCTATGTTGACAGGAAAAACATAAGATAATCCATTACTTGGAGTTGTCTTAGAAGAAGAAGAGTTGTTGCAGAATGAGGATGAGAAACTGAAAGAAGATGAGACAATCATGTCTCATGGACAGAAGTTGGTTGCTATTGGTAGCAGAGAAGAATTGGATTGTCTGAATAGCCGAGATAATATTGAAGAGAAGGCTATATGGCAGACTATTAGGGTTGCTACAGCAGTGGAGAACCAAATTTTCACTCTGACAGAAGATGAAGATACAATGGCTAGAGAACTTGATTTGATTGCTGGAGTCAATCAAGAAGAAGGAAGGCAATTGCTGAAGATTGCCAAGGCAGAAGAAGAAGATGTTGAACCTAAGTTGTAGCATAGTGAAGATTTTTTTGGCCAAAGGAGATGGCAAGAATGTTTACTGAAGACATTCAAAAAAGAAGGTGAAATGGCAGAGCAGCAGCTGACTGGAGTGTTGCTGGGAGAATTGCTGAAGACAGAGGATAAGGAAGTTGTCATAAGTGACAATTAGGAAGAGTTTTACTATTGAAAAAAGCACGAGGGCATGGATGATTGGGTGGAAGCTAGGGCAGCAGTAAGAACTAAAGAAATGAGAATGTAGCAGACAGAAGTAAGCATCCTGCAGTCAGAGGAAATATTACACAGAGCAATAGAATTTGTAAGAAGACTGGTGCAGAAGATGCCTCAGAAAAGCAAGAATCAACAGCAGCAAGAAGAAGACAGTCACAGACTGTGAGGGCATAACAAGTGCAAAGCTACAGCACAAAGTATGGAAGCCAGGAGGAATGTGAAAGAAGAACGCTGCAACAAATAACCAGTTGAAGAACAAAGTATGGGATCCAGGAAGACGAAGATGAAAGCACATGATCAGGAGATCATGAATCATTTGAACCTAGGGAGTCTGATGCAGGGGCATTAGACCCAAGACACTTTTTGTACATAAAATAAACATAAGGGGGGTCTCATGTTTTGTTTCCCCTATGTAAATATTCATAATTGAGTAATTTTAGTTAATTAGAGGGAGAAATGTAACTACACGAATGATTAGTGGGCATAGGAAGGGATAGTCCGTCTCTATCTGTCATAACATTAGTCTAATTTGTAACTGTAGGAAATTTAAGAGTTTGTGAATCATCAAAGAATCTGAATCGATTCATTGGTGATAATTTTATAAAAATAAACCTCTGTGACAGAGTCGAGAGACCTGCACATAGACCTGCACAGACCTACTTAGAGAAATGAATAGGCTGCATAGGACTGTAGAATAGAGGAGAAGGGCCAATCGATTGAAGATCTGGCTGCTAGAATATTGTAACTAGTGTCACTATATAATGAAGAATTGTTTCAGTATTGTGGTGCATTTTTCGAGTTAAATCATGTGTGAATGTATGTATGTCTTCTTGATGAAGGATAATGGATTCTGTGTAATTGAAGTTCGAATCCCATAGCCAAGGATATGAGCGGAGTGATAGAACTCTGAACGAGGCTCTGTATTTAATGGGAGAATCAATGTGAATATAGTCGATATTATGCTTAAGGTTGAATGTGATGGCTCGTATATAAATCCTGTTATGTATAACCAATAAAATGAGATCAATGTTGCAGATTGATTTCGGTATTGTCTGTTCTTTTATTGAAATGAGCAAGTGTAATATATGAATGTGTTTTAATGAAGGAATTATGAATCCCTGCAACCAAGATGGAACTCGGTGACTGAGTTATGTGTGTGTATAGGCCGATGAACTCTCGGTGGAACATAACAAAAGGAAGCTCGATGGAACCTGGAAGGTAAGGAGCGGAACCAAGATGAAGGGAATAGTGAACATGGTTTAGATTAAACCTGGCAGTTTGATCACACCGCCTTTGCGGAATAAGTGGTAATTAAGAATTGGGAGTGATTCCATAGAACAGCTGACATGTGGCATAAGGCGGGACCCCAAAAACCGCTTTCATTGCGCACCATCGCGCATTATCATTCGTGCATCTACGCCAAGCGATATCCATCGGATCAAGTGAAGTGATGCAACGTGTTGTCCGTCGTTGGATGTAGACGACCATTAGCATTGGGGCCCATGCATACGTATGTATTGATCGCTGTTAAGGTATGCGGGTTTAATAAGGTATGACATGTGCTTACATTGATAAAGATTAATTATATGCGAGATGGCTCCGGCTTTTGTAGAAGTCGAGGGATCACATTAACCCTTAGAGTGCTGGCCATAAAAGACCTTTGAATGAGCATAGTGCCTAGGTGTGGACGGCCATAGTATCCTAAATCTCGTTGGGGTAAAGTTATAACCCTGTGCTTCGGTGCTATGAACACCGTGTGTATGGTTGAGTGCATTGGTTGAATTGACAAAGGACTTATTACATAGGGAGATATAAGGACTGCCTTTTTGGCCTATGAAGGTTGTCAATGTATTCATTAATAAAATTCTAGGAATTTGATGAATGAATTGAAGAGAGAATAGAGAAGGCCCTTAGAGAGTGAATAGACAAGAACTGGGTGTTGTGGGATGGCGGATTTGCTTTGGGAAATGAAACTTTGAATGCAATTGTACACACAGAGATATGATGAAATATTGAGTAAGTCGGGACTGTGGTTTATCCTCGCTATCACCATATCATCTTGGCACGCTAGCTTGAAGGAACACAAAGGTGTCCCAGGTGACATAATAGTGCATCTCGAAGGTGAAAATTTCGAACTTGCATACCCCCCAAGAGTGCCTTGTATGGGTAGCTAAATTCTGGATCGCTCTCGTAGAGAAGTGGCCAACAAGAAGTCTCATGCCCACAAGAGTTGAGAACGGTAGTTATGGCCACGATCGATGGTCGACTGAGGTAGTCTGCAACATTATTGGTGCTACCCTTCTTGTACTTGATGTTCAAATGAAATTTTTGCAAATATGTGGACCACTTCTGATGGTGACTGTTATGCAACTTACCTTGTGTCTGTATGAACTCCAGGGGTCGGTGGTCTATGTGGATGATTGTCTCCTTCCCCAAAATGTAATGCTTCCATTGTCGACAAGCTTGTACAATGGAATACATTTCTTTGTCATAAGTGGGATGATTTAGAACTGTGTCGGACAATGTCTCATTGTGATATGCCACTGGATGCCCCTGTTGAGTAAGAACTCCCCCAATAGCATAGTCAGAGGCATCTGTCTCGATCTCAAATGGTTGTTTCAAGTCTGGTAATGTGAGCACTGTGGCAGAACAGAGGCGATGTTTCAATTATACGAATGCCTTCTGTTGAGATTTCGACCAACAGAATTTTTCTTTCACTCCTCGCTTGGTGACTTTACTCAAGGGCCAAGTGATATGAGAGAATCCCAACACGAACCTACAGTAGAAATTAGCAAGATCTAGAAAGCTGTAAAGCTCTATTAGGGTGGTTCGGGCTGGCCAATCCTGAATGACTTGGATATTGGCTGGATCCACATGCACCCCCCTTTCATCAATAATGTATCCCAAATATTGAACCTGGGTCATGCCAAAAGTGCACTTCTCCAAATTGACACACAACTTGTGTTACCGCAGTGTTTGGAGGACTTCTTGGATGTGGTGGAGGTGCTCTTCCAAAGTCTCGCTGAAGATCAAAATGTCATCCAAGTATACCACTACAAATGAGTTGGTGAATGGATGTAAGATTTCATCCATCAACCTAATGAAGGTTGCGGGAGCATGTGTCAATCCGAAAGGCATGACGAACCATTCGAAAAGGCCCTCCTTGGCTTTGAAGGTAGTCTTCCACAGATCATAGGGTTAGATTGGTACCTGGTGATACCCAAACTTCAAGTCGATCTTGCTGAAATATTTTTCCCCTTTGAGTTGGTCCAGAAGGTCATCAATCCATGGGATTGGGTACCTATTCTGGACAGTGATCTTGTTCAGTGCCCGATAATCAATACAGAGTCTCCAAGTCCCATCCTTCGTCTATACCAACACGATCGGGCTCCCACAGGGCGATGAACTTGGCCAGATGTGACCTTTCTGCAGTAGCTCCTGAATCTGCCTCTTGATTTTGTCATTCTCCAGAACAGAGAAACTATAGATTGGTCCATTGGGTAGCGGCACACCTGGGGTCAATTCAATGGGGTGCTTGACCTGACAGTGTAAAGGCACCCCTGTGGGTAAGGTGAAGATGTCCCCGTACTCCTCCACAACCTTGTCCATTTGTTGTTGTCGTGCAAAGGAGCCATGTCTGGAGGTCATGGCCACAGTCTTCTTCTTTCCCTGGGGGCAGATCATTAGGAAAAAAAAAAACCTGGTTTGGGAAATGAGCTTACTGCATTGTTTTGTAGTAACCAAAGAGATAGTGGGAGGCAGTGGTACCTCTGGTATCCTGTACAATTTATTTCCAAAAGTAACAATAACAGCACAAGGCCAAGACTCATACACATCATGTCCTTCCACAAGTATGGTTGGCCTAATAATACATCAGAAATATCAATAGGATCAATGTCACACAATACCTCATCTGTGAAGGGCTCGATGCTATAGGGAAGGCAACACTACTGGCTGATGCAGAGATCCTGTCCTTGGTGAAGCCACCCGATCGTGTATGGTTGTGGGTGTGCTGTGGTTGGCAAGCCCAACTGCTTCATGACATATGATGAAATGAGGTTCTTTTGGCTCCCATTATTGGCAATCAACCATAGCGTGGAACCCTTTACCCACATCTAGGAGTGGAAGGGACACTCTGCCTCCTCTAGATCTTCTAGTTCCTCCTTCTAGATCTTTGTAGTGGAGACAGTGGCATTGGGCTCCACATCAATAATCTGCTTCCCTTTGTCATTCACACAAACGGTTACAGTTTAAAGTTTGGAGCATGCATCTGATTGAAGCCTTTAGCTCGCCACCGGCGGCGCCGCGTACTCACTTTGTGTGTTGTGAGTGGAGCTCTTATGGAACTCACCCACTTTCCGTGTCCTTCTTGGCTTAGCGTTGTTGTTCTTTTGTGCATTTTCTTTGTGATTTGTCTTGGGCCACCATGCCTTGGCTTTTCTTTTGTTCTGGGTTTGGGCACTTGCCTTGCTTTTGATTCCATGAGATCCAAAGTCAAGCTTCCTTAAATTTGAATTCTGCGTCTTGTGGCTTGTATTAGTTATGATGTGCCAACGAGGGAGATGTCGAGGAACTCCATTTTCTCTTGAATGTATACGTAGACAATAGTGACATTGCAACACCAAATGTTTCTCTGAATCTTTGATACCCAACTTTGTGCGCAGGGTATGGAATAGATTCATTAGCTCATGCACATCTTGATCCCTTTGCTGTCGCAGCGTGGTCCATTGTATGTACTTGTCCTCATAGCCCCCCACGGGATAGTGTTGTTCCTTGATGGCATCTCGAAAATAATTCCAAGTGGGTACAGTTGAAAACAAAGAGGGTTCTGTCTCGTCCTTTTTCTCACAGTAGGTTTCCCACCAGTCCTTGACATGGGGGGTAGCTTTGAGGAATGCAAAAATAATCTTCTCCCGGTCGGAAAAGTCATGAACCGAGAAATATCCTTTTAATAGATTCAACCATCTATCTACGGCATCTGCATCTATTTGACCCTCAAATATGGGAATGTCAAAGTTTACTTGTACCTTAAAGGGAGTCACACCTCTAGAATGACTGCTGGATGCAGATGCGCTGCTGGTGGGTAGTCGTTGAAGGTTCTAGGGAAAGTTATCCATCATCGCGTTTGTTGTTGTGGATTATTCGCATGGGTGTATGAACTCGTACAATATTATAGGGTGTGGTCTACTCTCTAAACTATTGGTAACAGGCAGAAAGTGGGGGAGCTCAAAAGCATAAAGCTTAATGGAAATAGGATCTTGAAGTATGCTCTAGTTAAACTAAAACTAAAAAACAAAAATATACAGAAGTTATATAGAGAGTTCCAAACAATAATAATGCAAACGATGGCTCGATGGCCTCTTCTTATTAAATGTTCAAAAAGGAGAATAAATTTTGCCCACTTGCTAAAGCGCACCTAGGAAATGGCTCTAGGTCCCGATGCAAGGATGTTGCCTTCCAAGCTCTACCTCTGATGCAATATCACCCTCTTTCTCTGTTGTGGTGGACTAAGATGTTGGGTGGCCAACTATCAAGTCCTCTTTAGCTCCACCTCCGAGTCACACACGATGATGGTGTTGCTTGGGAAACTTTGGCCAACATAACCTTGTGATCACCATTTGTTCATCTCTTGGTGGGTTTATATAGGCGAGCTTCAAATCCTCCTTCCCTCCCTTGGTACATGATGGATGGTGACCCAAGGGAGAGGTGTGACTCCATTGTGTGCTCACATAATGTCTAAAGAGGCACTGGTGGTTGTCCTTAGGAAACTTTCACATAAGGAGTAACTGTCCTTTTCTTGTTGTGGTCTCGGAAAGTGACTTTTTTCCATTTCCACGAATGTGCGCTTATCGGGAAAAAAGGCGCTCTTCTCAAAGGAAAAAGCGTGCATTTGAGCATTTATGACTAGTTCAAATCTGATTTTCTCAAAACCTTAGAGATTTTAAATACTTCTTGATTCCATAATATATTCTTGTCCTGTAAATCCCTGGGCTCGACATTAATTAATGTCATCTTTTGTTGTATGATTTTCTAGTGTTAACAACATTCCTTTGTTTTTTGAGGACCTCCTCGAGCAATATTTTGATAGGATCTCCTGCTCCCTCATCTTTATTTTCGTCCCCCATGGGCATCCGTCGGGGTTTGTGATGCTGATCTTACAAAGGTTCCACTAGATCGAGCCCTAACTCCTTATACCCCAACCTCGTTGGGGACATGCAAAGAAGGATCAAGAAAATGTAAACCGATCTGATACCACTGATCTAGATTTATGCAGGAACGCAACAGAATACAGAAATAACCATAAACATAGAAATACAACAGAAATAAGGCTTCATTTCATTAATGTCAAATCATAGAAATATGCTTAAAAACATGATGGAAATAAAATATCTAGGGTGCTGGTAGCGAATCTCTGAGAAGAGATGTGGTGGCTACAGACCTCTGAACTGTGTTACAATGAGGCTAGAGGGCCTATTTATTATGGAGAAACAATGGATAACTCTAAATGTCGAAAAACCTAACCCTAGGAGATGAAGCACTAAAACTATGGGCCGCGTTTGGGTAAATTGGTGTTTCAACTTCCCAAGGGCATAACTTTGGCATACTATCTCCGTTTGGGGCTTCAAAATGGCTCCAGAAGTTCAGGACCCAAAAAACTGCTCAAAATAGTAATTTGTGAAAAAAGTGAAAGCTACAATGGTGGGGCCCCAAGTGGAATAGGCGGGTGGCCACCAATATCCACCTGGATCAGCCCAACTTAATTTAGAAGTCTAGTTTTTATTGTGAGTTAAGTGGAAGTTCTGCTGTTACTTTCTCCAATAAACACTTGGATACTTAAATTTTTCTATCTCCAATCAACACTCGAGACTAACTCGCTCTAAATGAACTGTAACTTCCACCTCATTCTGTAGTCAAATAAATAAGACTCCACATAAATGAAGCTCTAAATCTACACATGCAATCTTGATGATTATTCTCATAAACTATAAATAAACCCATCATTACTAAAGTCTATCCCATGAACTCACATCCATATTGAGAGAAAGACAAAATTGTGGTCTTTCTAGCTAAGGAAAAATCTAGAAGAACTTCCACGCTACATTTTCAACACTCCCTCTTAGCGAGGAAGGGATTCTGTACAACTCCCAAATTATCTATGAAATAGAAAAAATACCTTTTGCTAATGCCTTGGTCAAGATATCTACTGTCTTCTCTTATGTATGAATTTATAGTAGCTTCACTGTCCCTTTTTGCACAAAATACTTCAGATGATGATACCTGATATCAATATTCTTGGATTCATCATGAAAAATTTGATTCTTAGAGAGCTTAATGGAACTCCAATTATCACAATGTATCACAGTAGGCTCCATCCCCTATCTAAAAAATCCCACAAGCAACTTCTTATCTAGATAGACTCATATGCTGCCAAAATGGCATCCATCTGCTCTGCCTCTACTTAACTGAGTGTACTTTATCTCTGCTTCCTCCTATACCAGGAAACAATTGTTAACCTAATGCTAAAGATTCCACTTGAAGTACTCTTCCAATTTGTGGAGATCCCTACTGAATATGCATATGTGAATCCGTCAAGCCTCACTCCATCAACCTATCTATACCATAATCCATAATCTGTTGTGCCTCTAAGATATCTCAAGACATGCTTCACAACAACCTAGTGAACTCTGGTAGGATCCATCATAAAATTTCTCAACTGATTCATTGCAAAACATATATTAGGTTGTGTGTTGAGTAAGTACATCGATGACCCAATAAGCTTCTTGTATAACATAGCATCAACTTTCTATGCTTTACTAGCATCCACCCTCCTCTATTTTGTGACTAGAGGTGTGATCATAGGCCTGGAATCCTGCATATGAAACATCCAGAGAATCTATGTAGCATGCTTCCCCTACCCCATGAAGATCTCAACATCACCTTTCCAAACCTCCAATCCAAGGAAATAATACGTAAGCCCCATGTCCTTCATCTCAAACTCCATTGAAAGGTGTTCCTTGCAATCCTGAATCATGCTATCTACTCTAGTCAAAATAAGATCACTAAAATAGAGCACTATAATGAGTGGAAGCCCAACTCCAACCGTGATGTAGTATAGGTTGGCATCCACCTCACTCTTAATGAAGACCAATCCCAAAATTTAATTATCAATGTGAGTGTACCATGCTCTCTGTGTCTACTTGAGCCCATAAAAATATCTCTTCAACTAACAAACATGAATGCCTCCACTAAAAGTCTCAAACCCCTCTGGCTACATATATATCTCCTCCTCAACAACCCCATTGAGGAATTCTCTCTTAAAATCCATTTGGGGAATGTTCCACCCCATCAGTGCTACAAGTGACATAATAATATTGATGGATGAATATCATGCAAATGGGGAAAACATGTCCTCTCAGTCTATGCCCTCAATATATGAGTATACCTTGGCCACAAGCCTAGCCTTGTACTTCTCCACACTCCCATCTGCTCCTTGCTTTAGCTTGTACACCTAGCATGAGCCTACTACTAATTTTCCCTCTAGTAATGACATAATATCCAAAAAAATGTTCTTTATGATGGAAGAATCTCCACCATTGAATCCCACCAAATATGCTAAGAGGTTGCAACCTCATAAAAATAAGGCTATGTGCCCAACAACTATATCATTAGTGCCATATATCCTATGTACCTTTATGGTTTCTTTCTCTACTTCAACATAGATCTAGGAGCCTTAACTTGATCCTGGGACTCCTGAATCAACATTTCATCTCACTTGTCTCTCTTACTCCCTATGATGGGAGTCACTAACTGAGTGACTTCCTCCACTCATCTTGGTATCTCTTGCTGATCCTATAACGACTCTTGGTCACCCTGTTGTGAAAACCTCTTGTGACCTGGTCGAGACTCAATCTGTTAACCTAGATGAGGCTCCTACTTAGGAGTGGGTAGCTCCTTCTTAGGTAATCCATCATGCTATCCCTCCAAGTATTCCTTCATAGTTCTTTCCTCTTGAAATCTCACATCCCGCTTGGAAACTGCCTTCTGGTGTGTTGTTAGATACACCCTGTACACCTGAATTTTCTCACTATACCCTATGAAAATTCCCTTTTTAGTTGTGGAATCTAACATCTTCCTGATATATTTGGACATGTGATAGCAAAATTTTGTGCCAAATATGAGGAAGTGAGAAACATTAATCTTATTTCTTGTGAAAGCTTCATCTAATGTAACTCGTCCAAGCACCCTATGTGGAATCCTGCTCTGAAGAAATTCTACAGTGTTTCATGCCTCTTCCCATAAGAACATGGGTATCCCCTAGTCATTCACCATGGCCTTGTCAACTTATACTATGTTGTGATTCTTCCTCTCAACCACCCCATTATACTAAGGGTTATCAGGTGTTGTTAGTTCTCTCCTAATGTCTTCCTTGGTACACACATCCTTGAAGGTGTTGGAGAAATATTCCCCACCATTTTCACTCCTTAATGGTTTGATCTTATTCCTGGTATGGTTTTATACCAAGACCTTAAACTCCATGATCTTGGAGAAGACATCCTTCTTCTTCTTCATAAAGAAGATCCAAGTTTTTTGAGAATAATCATATATGAAATTAACGTAACATTCATGTCTCATAAGTGATGGAGAAGAGAAGGGACAACATACGTTTGAATGTACAAAATTCAAAATCCCTTCAGCTCTACTGTATTAGCCTTGGAAATATGACTTGGCATACTTTCCAAGTGTGCACCCCTTGCACACATCATGTTGATCAAAACTACATGCTCTTAGTCCTATGGCTATCTGCTAAAGAATATTCAACACCTGATGATGCAAGTGTCCCATGCACTTGTGCCAAAGTTCTCCCATGCCTATGATATGATCACGTCCTTCCTTGCTCCTCAAGTCTGCACATGTTTCAACCTGAAACCTGTAGATATTCTTTATCCTCACTCCTATCTTCCTCATATATTCAAAATATAGACACTTGAGGTAAATATTACCTCTGCTGAAGATGAAATCATGGCTCTTTTCCTCTAGGTTTTCCACTGAAACAAGGTTCTTAGTCATGCCTAGAACATAGAGGAAATATTTGAGATAAAGAGAGATCCCATACTCCCTCTCAAAGATAAAATAACTGGCTCCCCTAGTCGTGTACTTTCCATAATCTTCTAGCTCAATATGAAACTACATGTCCTTCTCCTCCAGCTAGCTAAATAACTCCTTGTTATTAAAAAAATTATTTTTTCTTCTTTTCCCTCCAAAACATTTACATGTAACTCTTTTTAAATTTAAATAATTTTGATTAGTTTACATATTATGACATATAAATTACATGAAAATTTCATGGGCACTTTTAGGTTGAAATTTCCTCTAATGCTCATGGTCTTTCTAGCTAAGGAAAAAGTCATAAGACCTTCCATGTTATGTTTTCAACATACAATGTTTGTGATGGAGGACTGGACACAGATTCAAAGGTTTGAGGAGGAGTTTCTTGTAAACCCAAGCCATTGTAATTATTTTATCACCTATCTCCCTGATGAAATTATGACATTTCTAGTGCAAGATATGAAGAAAAGTACGGGCCATTTGTTGGAAAGGACAAAATGAACATATATCCCTTGACTCGTGGAACGTGTTGTGAATTCAACACGCAAGGGAAGGTAAAAAACCAAGGGCTCTTGAGAGACATTAGAGGAGGACTTGATATTCTTAGGAGATTCTCAAGGGATACAAAAGCATATGAAGGGAGTGGATACTATTGGTTGCATAGAGAGAATTACAAGAGAAATTTCTAAAGGAAAGGCTGAAATCCTAATAATTGTGAAGGCTTAGAAGCACATTGAAGAGCATGGAGTAAGGTGAAGCTTATTATTTTGAAAATGTGGGGTCATGGTCGACTCTGGATTCTTGCTTAGTAGGTGGAGATACTATGAACTCTAGGAATTATTGTTTTGTTTTCATAGGTGGAGACCCTGAAGGTGGAATTTGGATTACCACGGAATCTGACAGGTGGAGACATGGTGTTCTCTATATTCTTGATGGATTATAGGTGGAGGAACAGTAGGTTCTGGATATTTGTAGTGTGAATTTGGTGGAGACACCATGGGCTCTGGATTCTTGTCATGATTATTATGTGGAGAATTATGTGCTCTAGGTTCCATGAAGTCTTTGATTGGGTTGACACATTGTGTGCTATATATTCCTGAGCATCATTTGGAGGCTTTGTGTGCTCCAGATTCCCATATGATCTAGTTGACTTGCATTGATGTAAATTCCATTGAGCACTTGAGTACTCAGTCTTCGAATCTAACTTGGGGGTGGAAAATTGCACAGAAGATTGCCGTGTAATTGGCATATGGTTAGGTGGAGAGTTGAAGTCACTCCCTTAGCCTCCAATAATCTAATTTACTGATATAAGTATATTCAATTGCACATATGTTGTATTATGAATGGTAAATGATAATGTTATACCTTATGGGAATACATGTAATAACATTGTTTATGGAGGAATGTGATATTCCTGGTTGGTTTTGATGAGATGTTAATTATATGTTCTCATGGTTATGAGGGGTTGGGAGGCCTTTGTTCTTGTTGTTATGTTATTGAGTTACAAATCTATTTACATGGTTTGAATGAATGAATGATATGAATAAATAACTATTACAATGTGTGGAATTCCATTCTTTGGCATGGACATGAGCTGTATTTACTGATTTAGACTATCAAATGTGTTTATGTTGTAATATATGTTTTACTAGTATATATAATGGAGTCTATATGGGATCCATTGTGTGGTTTAATATAATGCCACTATGCTTGAAGTTAAAAATTAGTGCTATCCATGGTCTGGTTCATTTCCATGCATGATGGTATACATGTTGAATGCCTCATTGATGTGTCATGGATGGTAGACATATTGAATCCTTCATTGATGTGTCATGGATATGCATAAAGTCTCCCAGTTTGGAATAAGGGATTTTTCCCTATAGACTTCATTGTTCTAAGAAACATTTTCTTTAGAGAAGGTTGGGGAAAATCCTCAAAAATCTAGTGGAATTTCTAATTCCAAGCATGGAAGCAATCAGGATTGTATAGGAGATTCACATTAGAACTAATCATCATGATTAGATTAATGACATTTTTATCATTAAGTTGAGATATTAGCACATAATCTCACACTCTGCCTCATCACGAAGTGATAACCTTTTTGGAGTGGGAATGGTAGACAAAAAACACAATGTTAAGGGATGACATCATAAAATGGGAAAATTCACATTGCACCATCCATTAGCATTGGGACTAGTTGAACCTTGTTTGGACATAGGTGTGGTTGATAGAGAGCGTGATAGAAGTCCCCTTTTTTTATAAATGGGAAATAAAGATGTTGCACGAAGGGCTCAACCTTGTGGGACCTGAAATAGGTTGAGGTGGGAGATGCCTTGAGGCCATGAAAGTCTACGTGGATTCCACGCAAGTGGAATGACATGGTAATTTTGATGATGTGTCATGCTGCTGTTGTGAGACATGATAGGAAAAAACAAACCTTTAAGGAATTCCAAGTCGCTAGTTTTTGGATGACATGTGAAAGAGACAAAGGATGCCCAATGACAAGGTGATGTTAACATGGTATCAGTGTGATGTTAGCAAGACAATGCCAATATAGGGTGACATGGAGCATATATCATGGAATCTACACAACCTCGTGGATACAAGGTGGTGCCACAGAACATGCTCTATCATCTCGGATCGTGCCTATTGGAAGATTAATGATGCTCACCCTTGTTTCTTAGCGTGGGTAACAAAGAGTGCGACATTAAATTTGATATTTTAGCATGGGATTGTTTCCGTCCACAGCTTCCATCTAGCGCTAGGTATTACTGGTCTTTCATGGTTGTGGGTGTAGTTAACAAAAACCACGATGGAAGGATTCTCCATTAGCTAATGTGGAAGGTGCCAACAATGGATCTTGTTAACTATCACAGAGGTAGGGGGTCCACCATTAACTCAAACTAAAGGCTTAAATCGTGAGGTGTTCAATCCGTTGGTCAAGCAGGGTGCTAGGAGGTGCTACTTAATTGATCAATCTTCAATAGGGCATAAATTTTAATCCAAGACTTGTATAAAGGAAAATTTTATATCACCATAAATCTCTTGATTATTTGGATGTTATGGCATTTTCTAAAGTTAATTCCGCTAACTGTGGGAAAGAAGAAAATTTTGTAACCCCATTTTCATAATGAGACCTTGAAGGTTGAGTCAATTAAAAGTAAAACCTCCCATCAAGTTGGGAAGTCTAAGGGGGTGGGAGGGAGCATTACAATGTTTGATTGTAATTATTGAAGGAGAAATTTAAAAAAAAAGTGTATAAAATAAAACAACATTTTAAATATGGACTATTTTAAATAGTGGAGTAAATTAGGACTATGTTTATCTTCAAATTAGGCTTATTTGACTAGAGGTACATTATACATACCAACATGAGGGAGATGTGTAATTCTTTCTATGCTCAATCTTGAGTTGATACATGTCCATTTTAAAATAAATAAATTATTCTCTAAATAAAAAAACAATGTATAAAAACAAAATACTATAAGCATTTGGTGTGTTTTAATTAAAAGCATTAGAATGCATCAATAATTCCATTCTCACTATGGTTGCTTGGTTATTTGTTGTGCTACTTAGCATGAGAGATGTATAATTCCCTCTTGCTCAACCTAGAGTTGACACATGTCCCTTTAAAATAAAAATAAAAGATTCTTTCAATAATAAAACTATGTCCACTATAATTAAAAAACAACAATGAATATGCATATTTGGTTAGTTTAATTAAAAACATCATTAAAAGTCTCACTCTTAGTGTGTTGGCTCAATTAATTGTTGATATATGTCAAAACTATTTCACTTTTTCTTTTAGCCATAAAGAAAATATTCCAATATACATGTAAAATAACATTTTTTATATCAATATTAATAAAAAATGAAATAATTAAAAGTTTGTAAAAAGAAATTATATTTTCAATTTAAGTATAAGAAAGATTTATAATTATTATACATTTTAAAAACATTTGAATGTAATATTGAAAAAATTGTCCATATATATACACACTAGTTCATTTCTATATATATATATGAGGGGTTGACTATAACAAAATGTTACATGCTTTTTTATATATCGGGAGGGGGGAAGGGCTTTCCCATCAAGATCTATTATGTGCGTCGAGGGTCACTTCCAGGTATTTGATTAAGGGCTTACCAGATTTGTAGTTAAAATGAATTGTACATCAACTTACAACATATCAAAATTAAATGAAAATGAATACAATTAAATAAACGCATAACACAAATGTTGAAAGTAGCATAAAAAAATACAACCAGGTAATTGCATCTAGATAACACTATAAAGGAGTGGTTTACATTATTTGGTTGAAGATCGGGAAATCAAATTGGGAGGAGAACATAAAACATAAACAGTAATTGCACCAACCTTAACACTGAATAATAGTATGTTATATTATATTAGTATGTTCTACTGGCTTCATATTTAATCATGACATTAAATTTGGACTGTACTAAACGTTTAACATAATATCTAATATGATTTTTCGAAGCAATGAGATGTTCAAGAATTTAGTGCCTTTTTCTCTCTGGATTTAACATATCAAAAGTAATTCTAAGCACTGAGATGTTCAATAATCCACAATCTTTTTCTCTGGCGTTAACATATCCAATGCTATATACTTTTATAATAATTTAGATGGTATAATATATAAAAAAAAAATCCACTTTTACAACAACCAGGCATATATAGTACTTTTACAACAACCAGGCATGGAGTATGCTAACGAGGTGACAAGGTAAGGCTCGAGGATGTGGTCTAATGGGTAGGATGATGTTTTGTGGTCCAATTTTAGGGAGGACTATGTATGTTTCTAAGTTTTTTTAATGGTTCTGGTAAGACTATGTGGTCCAATGCCAAGCAAGACTATGTATGCTTGTGAGCTACTCCAAACACTATTTTTTCAGCTTAAAAAGAAAAAGACAACATCACTTTTGAGTATGGGTATCTATATATAATTTTTTTACAGATGTAAATATTCTATTTTTTCAATTTAAAAAGAGAGAGGACAACATCACTTCTGAGTATGGGTGTCTACACATCACTTTTGAGTATGGGTGTCTACATAGAATTTTTGTACATATTTTCTTTGTGTAAATTTACTAGGAGTTTTAATTATGTGTGTGAGAGAATATCTTACTTAAAATATGTTATTTATAATCCATTTTGAAATTTTTAATTATTAGTAATATTTTATCAGTTTCCTTTTTAAGTATTGGAGAAATTAGTCTTAAGTGACTAATTTCTCATGTTTTTTGAATAGTCCACTTAGCACTCATTGGATTGGGTGATGCTCACAGGGGTGAAGAAGTGGGACTAAAACTAGTGAAATGAATCACACATCGTCAATCATCAATCATCACTTTCAGGGCTTGCACTTGGCAACCAAGACTTCCCGGGAGGTCAACCATCTCAAATTACCTCCAGCTCAAGCGCGCTTAACTGTGGAGTTTTCCGCACAATCAAGCCCACTTAGCTTGCTACCCCATTTGCAAGCCTTAGCAAGTATTGTGCCTCATCAACCATTCAAGTAGAGCTCCCTTTACTCTTTTTCTATTTAAGTATTGAGGGGTTTCCACTGTGCATTATATTAGATATCATTTTTTTGGATTCAACTGCATTAAATAAATCATTCAACTATGACCATTTCCATGATAGGTAGTCGTAACTCACTACTTTCTCATGATTTTTTAATAGTCCACTTAGTACTCATTGCATTGGGTGATGCTCACAATGATGAAGAAGTGGGATTGAAACTAGTGAAATGAATCACATAGCGTCAATCATCACTTTCATGGCTTGCACCTGACAACTAGGACTTCCTAGAAGGTCACCCATCTTAGATCACCTTTGGCTCAAGCATGCTTAACTGTGGAGTTTTCCCCACAATCAAAAATCATGAGAAATTAGTCAGTTATGAATACCTCTCATGGAAATGGTCATAGTTGAATGACTTACTTAACGCAGTTGAATCCTGAAAAATGATTTCTAATATAATGCACTGTGAAAACCCCTAAATACTTAAATACAAAAAAAGTAAAGGGAGATCTACTTGAATGGTTCATCAGGCACAATACTTGCTAAGGTTTTGGAAATGGGGTAACAAGCTAAGTGGGCTTGATTGTGGGGAAAACTCCATAGTTAAGCGTTCTTGAGCCAAAGACGATCTAAGATGGGTGACCTCCTGGGAAGTCCTGGTTGTCGGTTGCAAGCCCCGGAAGTGATGATTGACACTATGTGATTCATTTCACTAGTTTCAATCTCACTTATTCACCTCTATGAGCATCACCCAATGCAATGTGTTAAGTGGACTATTAAAAAGTCATGAGAAATTAGTCAGTTATGACTACCTCTCATGGAAATGGTCATAGTTGAATGACTTACTTAACGCGATTGAATCCCAAAAAATGATATATCATATAATGCATTGCGGAGACCCCTCAATACTTAAATACAAAAAAGTAAAGGGAGCTCTACTTGAATGGTTCATGAGGCACAATACTTGCTAAGGTTTTGCAAATAGGGAAGCAAGCTAAGTGGGCTTGATTGTGGGGAAAACTCCATAGTTAAGCGCACTTGAGCCAGAGGCGATCTGGGATGGGTGACATCCCAAAGTCCTGGTTGCCAAGTGCAAGCCCCAGAAGTGATTACTGACGCTATTTGATTCATTTCACTAGTTCCAATCACACTTCTTCACCCTTGTGAGCATCACCCGATGCAATGAGTGCTAAGTGGACTATTCAAAAATCATGAGAAATTAGTCAGTTATGACTACCTCTGATGGAAATGGTCATATTTGTATGACTTACTTAATGCAGTTGAATCCCAAAAAATGATATCTAATATAATGCACTATGGAAACCCTTGAATACTTAGATAAAAAAAGAGTAAAGGGATCTCTACTTGAATGGTTCATGAGGCACAATACTTGATAAGGTTTTGAAAATGGGGTAGCAATCTAAGTGGGCTTGATTGTGGGGAAAAATCCATAGTTAAGCATGCTTGAGCTAGAGGCGATTTGGGATGTGTGACCTCCTGGGAAGTCTTGATTTTTGGGTGCAAGCCCCAAAAGTGAAGATTGATTCTATGTGATTCATTTCACTAGTTTCAATCCCACTTCTTCACCCCTGTGAGCATCACCTAATGTAATGAGTGCTAAGTGGACTATTCAAAAATCATGAGAAATTAGTATGTTATGACTACCTCTCATGGAAATGGTCATAGTTGAATGACTTACTTAATGCAATTGAATCCCAAAAAATGATATCTAATATAACACACTGCACAAACCCTTCAATACTTAAATATAAAAAGAGTAAAGGGAGCTCTACCTGAATGGTTCATGAGCCACAATACTTGCTAAGGTTTTGCAAATGGGGTAGCAAGCTAAGTGAGCTTGAATGTGGAGAAAACTCCACAGTTAAGTGTGCTTGAGCCAGAGGAGATCTAGGATGGGTGACCTCCCAGGAAGTCTTGGTTGTCGGGTGCAGGGCTTGGAAGTGATGATTGACGATTTGTGATTCATTTCACTCGTTTCAATCCCACTTCTTCACCCGTATGAGCATCACCCAATGCAATGAGTGCTAAGTGGACTATTCAAAAATCATGAGAAATAAGTCAGTTACGACTACCTCTCATGGAAATGGTCATAGTTGAATGACTTACTTAACGTAGTTGAATCCCAAAAAATGATATCTAATATAATGCACTGGGCGATCTGGGATGGGTGACCTCACGGGAAGTCTTGGTTGCGGGGTACAAGCCCTAGAAGTGATGATTGACGCTATGTGATTCATTTCACTAGTTTCAATGCCACTTTTTCACCCATGTGAGCATCACCTGATGCAATGGAAATTAGTTTCAATGAGTGCTAAGTGGACTATTCAAAAATCATGAGAAATTAGTCATGCTCACCCGATGCAATGGAAATTAGTTTCAATGAGTGCTAAGTGAACTATTCAAAAATCATGAGAAATTAGTTAGTTACGACTACCTCTCATGGAAATTGTCATAATTGAATGACTTACTTAACGCAATTGAATCTCAAAAAATGATATTTAATCACCTTTTTATTTTTTTATATATAAACCTATATATATATATATATATATATATATATATATATATATAAACTTATTCCTTTATATATAAATATTAAATATAAAGTTGATATTGAAATGAATTAATTAAATCTATATTATATATATATTTTTAATTAATATATATATAATTTTACTTTAATATATATATGTGTGTATTTTTATATATACATATTTAATATAAAATTCATATGGAAATTAATTAACTAAATTTGTATCTAAAGATTTTTTAACTAAAATTTTGTTTTAATAATATAGATTTATTTTAATTTCAAATTTAAGGGGTTAATTTTTTTTTAAGAAGTTTATACTTTTATAGATTTTGTTTTTTTAGTTCTCATATATATATATATATATATATATAATTTTTCACTGTAATTTAACTTTGCAATTTCAATCTATCTTTATTTTAGGTATATGTGTGGAGAGACAATATTTTACTACAAATATTTTATTTATAGTTCATTTTGGAATTTTTTAATTGCTAATGATATTTTACAAATCTCCTTTTTATTATTCATATTCACATATATAAACTTTCTCTCTTTATATAAATATTAAATATAAAGTTGATATTGAAATGAATTAATGAAATCTTTACTTTAAGATTTTTTTAATTACTCTATATATAATATAATATAATTACTTTATATGTGGATTATTTTATTTTATATATATATATATATATATATATATATATATATCTATATCTATATATATATAACTTTCTCACTTTATGTATACATATTATATCAAGTTGGTATTGAAATGAATTAATCAAAGCTTTATATATATATATATATATATATATATATATATATATATATATATATATATTTAATTTCTTTATATAGAGAGAAAGAGAGTGTTAACATTGGAATATTTTTTTTAATATGAAATATTTTATTACATTAATAAGTGTGTTTATTTTGGAATATAACTTTTAGAATTTTAATTTAATTATCAATAATTAATAAATGGATGGTAAGCACTTAACTTTCATTATTTATTTTATAATATTCTAAGTAGTATTCATAGATCAAAGGTTGAGATTGATATCCAATGTAGTTATGCTTTTCATGCTCTTTTAATTAAATTAATTAATTAAAAAAATGTCATATGAACATGAGTCATATTTTTTTTGCATGTGGTATTAGCAAACCATGGTATTGGCCAATAGTATTGTAAATAATTTCTTTTAATAAACATGCTTGTGTGTATTTAACTAATATATTAATATTTTTTTTATAATAATAATAATTATTATTATAATAATGTTTTTTTTTTTGACAATGTGAAATGTATAATGAACTAACAACTATTTAATTTATAAGGTAACTTTAATCATATTTTACATATCTCACTCTATTCTTATAAAGAAGCAACCCATATGTTGCAAAGGAAACATGATAAGTCCATAGCATATGGAGAAAGAGCACAGATAAAGAAATATGTGATATGTTACAATTTGAGTGATATAAATCTTAATATTATTCAATAAGGTCTTTAAATCCAATGTTAAACAAGAGATATTTGCTATCATAATAGGGATTTTCTGAGCTTGATTATATGTTAACAACCCTGGATATCGCAATGGTTAGCTCATGCGATATACTTTGTTTGATTTTCACTCTAGAAAATTAATCTTATCTTGAATTCAATACATAAAAAAGGAAATTCCTCTCAAGAAAAATATGTGGGAGAAAACTTGATCCAATTCATGCTTTCTTTCTTTTTTCGGGAGAGAAAATTTAATAGCATGCCTAAATCATATTCTCATGATTGGCCTTTTGTTGGAACATGGTCTCCTACAGGAGCTGCGAAACTGGTCCATTTTGTATATTTTTTATTATATTTAGTCTAACGTAGGGGTTTTGGGGTGGGTCAAAGCCCCTAATGCATTGTAAATGGGTCAAGGGTAGACCAAGAGTCCGCAAACCATGGTTTGCGAACCATTGGATGCGTAGGCTAAAATAGAATACGTAGTTGAACCTTTTTGAGTTGTAAGACATATTTTGGATCAAGATTGATGCAAATTGCGAATTAGTAGATCTGTTTGGGTTTTTGGGGAAAGGACTCCTGCTGGTTGTGTGCACGGAGATCCTCAGTCTTGCTGTGTGCAGACCCTATTGTTGTGTGCGTAGGCGGGAGTTTTGGGGTATGTAAGAGGCTTTTTGATGAGTAATATATGTGAAGTATTGTGGATATCTGATGTTGTTGATCTATCTGGTTATGATTATTGTGAACTCAAATTATATGTGATTCTATTACGAGTTGCAAATGATATGTGTTTATGAGCTGTGAATTATCTGTGTTATGATAACTGTATCTGCAATCTGATTAAGTTTGTCGCGAATATATCTTTTTATGCTTATACTTGGCCGTCTGCACATGGATTCAAGCCTATTATATAAATCTAGTAAAAATGTACTCTGGTTAATCATTGAGAGTCCTGCGAATGACCTCTGACTGCGTAGATTTGGTAGTTTCCGCACGGTTTTAGTTAACTGCTCTCCCTCTCAGGGTGCAGAAACTTGGTTCCAACACCCACCCATACTGCTTCGGGTGAGACTTTAGCCTACGCAAGTAGGTTACTGCCAAAGGGCCAATAGTATAGGGGTTTGTTGGCAAACCTAAAGGAAAGGCTGAAATCTTAATAATTGTGAAGGCTTGGAAGCACATTGAAGAGCATGGAGTAAGGTGAAGCTTATTAATTTGAAAATGTGGGGTCATGGTCAACTCTGGATTCTTGCTTAGTAGATGGAGATACTATGGAATCTAGGAATTATTGTTTTGTTTTCATAGGTGGAGACACTAAAGGTGGAATTTGGATTACCATGGAATCTGACAGGTGGAGACATGGTGTTCTCTATATTCTTGATGGATTATAGGTGGAGGAACTGTAGGTTCTAGATATTTGTAGTGTGAATTTGGTAGAGACACCATGGGCTCTGGATTCTTGTAATGATTATTATGTGGAGAATTATGTGCTCTAGGTTCCATGAAGTCTTTGATTGGGTTGACACACTGTGTGCTCTATATTCCTGAGTATCATGTGGAGGTTTTGTGTGCTCCAAATTCCCATATGATCTAGTTGACTTGCATTGATGTAAATTCCATTGAGCACTTGAGTACTCAGTCTTCAAATCCGACTTGGGGGTGGAAAATTGCACGGAAGATTTTCGTGTAATTGGCATATGGTTGGGTGGAGAGTTGAAGTCCCTCCCTTTGTTTCCAATAATCTAATTTATTAAGATAAGTATATTCACTTGCACGTATGTTGTATTATGAATGGTAAATGATAATGTTATACCTTATGGGAATACATGTAATAACATTGTTTATGGAGGAATGTGATATTCCTGGTTGGTTTTGATGAGATGTTAATTATATTTTCTCATGGTTATGAGGGGTTGGGAGGCCTTTGTTCTTGTTGTTATGTTACCGAGTTACAAATATATTCACATGGTTTGAATGAATGAATGATATGCACAAATAAATATTACAATGTGTGGAATTCCATTCTTTGGCATGGACATGAGCTGTATTTACTGATTTATACTATCAAATGTCTTTATGTTGTAATATATGTTTTACTAGTATATATAATGGAGTCTATATGGGATCCATTGTGTGGTTTAATATAATGCCACTATGCTTGAAGTTAAAAAGTAGTGCTATCCATGGTCTGGTTCATTTCCATGCATGATGGTATACATGTTAAATGCCTCATTGATGTGTCATGGATGGTAGACATGTTGAATGCTTCATTGATGTGTCATGGATATGCATAAAGTCTCCCAGTTTGGATTAAGGGATTTTTCCCTATAGACTTCATTATTCTAAGCAACATTTTGCTTTAGAGAAGGTTGGGGAAAGTACTCAAAAATCCAGTGGAATTTCTAATTCCAAGCATGGAAGCAATCAGGATTGTATAGGAGATTCACATTAGCACTAATCATCATGATTAGATTAATGACATGTTTATCATTAAGTTGAGATATTAGCACATAATCTCACACTCTGCCTCATCACAAAGTGATAACCTTTTTGGAGTGGGAAAGGTAGACAAAAAACACAATGCTAAGGGATGACATCATAAAATGGGAAAATTCACATTGCACCATCCATTAGCATTGGGACTAGTTGAACCTTTTTTGAACATAGGTGTGGTTGATAGAGAGCGTGATAGAAGTCCCCTTTTTTTATAAATGGGAAAGCAAGAGGTTGCACGAAGGGCTCAACCTGGGACTTGAAATAGGTTGAGGTGGGAGATGCCATGAGGCCATGAAAGTCTACGTGGATTCCACGCAAGTGGAATGACATGGTAAGTTTGATGATGTGTCATGCTGCTATTCTGAGACATGATTGGCAAAAACAAACCTTTTTGGAATTCCAAGTTGCTAGTTTTTGGATGACATGTGAAAGAGACAAAGGATGCCCAATGACAAGGTGTTGTTAACATGGTATCAGTGTGATGTCAGAAAGACAATGCCAATATAGGGTGACATGGAGCAGATATCATGGAATCTACACAAACTCGTGGATACAAGGTGGTGCCACATAACATGCTATATCATCTCGGATCATGCCTATTGGAAGATTAATGATGCTCACCCTTGTTTCTTAGCGTGGGTAACAAAGAGTGCGACAATAAATTTGATATTTTAGCATGGGAATGTTTCTGTCCACACCTTCCATCTAGCGCTAGGTATTACTAGCCTTTCATGGTTGTGGGTGTAGTTAACAAAAACCACGATGGAAGGATTCTCCGTTAGCTAATGTGGAAGGTGCCAAAAATGGATCTTGTTAGCTATCACAGAGGTAGGGGGTCCCACCATTAACTCAAACTAAAGGTTTAAATCGTGAGGTGTTCAATCCGTTGGTCAAGCAGGGTGCCAGGAGGTGCTACTTAATTGATCAATCTTCAATAGGGCATAACTTTTAATCCATGACTTGTATAAAGGAAAATTTTATATCACCATAAATCTCTTGATTATTTGGATGCTATGGCATTTTCTAAAGTTAATTCCGCTAACTTTGGGAAGGAAGAAAATTTTGTAACCCCATTTTCATAATGAGACCTTGAAGGTTGAGTCAATTAAAACTAAAACCTCCCATCAATTTGGGAAGTCTAAGGGGGTGGGAGGGAGCATTACAATGTTTGATTTTAATTATTGAAGGAGAAATTTAAAAAAAAAAAGTGTATAAAATAAAAAACATTTTAAATATGGACTATTTTAAATAGTGGAGTAAATTAGGACTATGTTTATCTTCAAATTAGGCTTATTTGGCTAGAGGTACATTATAAATACCAACATGAGGGAGATGTGTAATTCTTTCTATGCTCAATCTAGTGTTGATACATGTCCATTTTAAAATAAATAAATTATTCTCTAAATAAAAAAACAATGTATACAAACAAAAGAGTATAAGCATTTGGTGTGTTTTAATTAAAAGCATTAGAATGTATCAATAATTCCATTCTCACTCTGGTTGCTTGGTTAGTTGTTGTGCTACTTAGCATGAGAGATGTATAATTCCCTCCTTGCTCAACCTAGAGTTGACACATGTCCCTTTAAAATAAAAATAAAAGATTTTTTCAATAATAAAACAATGTCCACTATAATTAAAAAAACAAAAATAAATATGCATATTTGGTTAGTTTAATTAAAAACATCATTAAAAGTCTCACTCTTAGTGTGTTGGCTCAATTAATTGTTGATATATGTCAAAACTATTTCACTTTTTCTTTTAGCCATAAAGAAAATATTCCAATATACATGTAAAATAACATTTTTTTATATCAATATTAATAAAAAATGAAATAATTAAAAGTTTGTAAGAAGAAATTATATTTTCACTTTAAGTATGAGAAAGATTTATAATTATTATAAATTTTAAAAACATTTGAATGTAATATTGAAAAAATTGTCCATATATATACACACTAGTTCATTTCTATATATATATATGGGGTTGACTATAACAAAATGTTACATGCTTTTTTATATATCGGGAGGGGGAAGGGCTTTCCGATCAAGATCTATTATGTGCGTCGAGGGTCACTTCCAGGTATTTGATTAAGGGCTTACCAGATTTGTAGTTAAAATGAATTGTACATCAACTTACAACATATCAAAATTAAATGAAAATGAATACAATTAAATAAACGCATAACACAAATGTTGAAAAACAAATGATAACTTAGTAGATAATCTCATAACTTAGGAAGTAGCATAAAAAAATACAACCAGGTAATTGCATCAAGATAACACTGCATAAAGGAGTGGTTTACATTATTTGGTTGAAGATCGGGAAATCAAATTGGGAGGAGAACATAAAATATAAACAGTAATTGCACCAAGGTGCTGAAATCATATTGAAAGAAAAGTTCTACTGGCTTCAAATTTAATCATGACATTAAATTTGGACTGTACTAAACGTTTAACATAATATCTAATATGATTTTTCGAAGCAATGAGATGTTCAAGAATTCAGTGCCTTTTTCTCTCTGGATTTAACATATCAAAAGTTATTCTAAGCACTGAGATGTTCAATAATCCACAATCTTTTTCTCTGGCGTTAACATATCCAATGCTATATACTTTAGATGGTATAATAATTTATAATAATTTAGATGGTATAATACTACTAAAAAAAATTCTACTTTTACAACAACCAGGCATATATAGTACCACAATCTTCTAGGTTGAGCCACAATGCATTATCACATTCATATAACTTTCTAGCTTTACACATCTTATCTAGAAGTATCGCTTAATGGCTACTGGAATATGAGATTTGCACTCAAAGTGATTCGTCATGCCCTTTTCCCTTATCTTCTTCCTCTGCAAGGAGTTGGTCAGGGAAAAGGAAATTGTTAATGGCGAAGTTGCGCTTGTCTATATGAGAGCCTGCAACAGGCAAACCATATTCCTGCAGTAACAAGTCCAATCTCCACTCAGGCATCGCTTCATAATCAGGTTTACTATATGTGGGATAATGTAACGGCATTCGATGGAAAACCAGAAATGCTGAATCTGGTAATATTTCTTCAAACCTTTCCATGCCTTGTGAACACGAACAGCGCAGTTTCCAACTGGACATTTGCCTATTCTTCATCTCAAGAATTATTGGGGACATCGCCCTTGCTTTGCAATGGAAAGGCCATTGAAGTATTGTTGCTGCTGTTCTCAGCTGGGACGCCTGCATTGCCATTGCTAGTGCCTATGCCTGTGCTGATAGTTAAACCAAGCGGTGAAATAAATGAAAATGATACCAGAAGCACCCCTCCAACGGAGAGCAGCTTCTTCTAATTTATGGTGATGTTGAGCAGGGCTGATAGGCCTCCTCATCTAGTTGGACTCATTGGGTGCCACACACATCTTAGTCCTCGATGCTCTAGTTAGCCTAGAAGCCTTACCCAATAACTCGGTGCGTTGTATCTATTGGAGTATGCTAACGAGGTGACAAGGTAAGGCTCAAGGATGTGGTCTAATGGGTAGGATGATGTTTTGTGGTCCAATTTGAGGGAGGACTATGTATGTTTTTGAGTGTTTTTAATGGTTCGGGTAAGACTATGTGGTCCAATGCAAAGCAAGACTATGTATGCTTGTGAGCTACTGTAAGCACTACTTTTTCAGCTTAAAAAAAAAAATACAACATCACTTTTGAGTATGGGTATCTATATAGAATTTTTTTACAATTTTCTATTTTTTCAATTTAAAAAAAGAGAGGACAACATCACTTCTGAGTATGGGTGTCTACACATCACTTTTGAATATGGGTGTCTACATAGAATTTTTGTACAGATTTTCTTTTTTGTAAATTTACTAGGAGTTTTAATTATGTGTGTGAGAGAATATCTTACTTAAAATATGTTATTTATAATCCATTTTGAAATTTTTAATTATGAGTAATATTCTATCAGTTTCCTTTTTAAGTATTGGAGAAATTAGTCGTAAGTGACTAATTTCTCATGTTTTTTGAATAGTCCACTTAGCACTCATTGCATCGGGTGATGCTCAGAGGGGTGAAGAAGTGGGACTGAAATTAGTGAAATGAATCACACATTGTCAATCATCAATCATCACTTTCAGGGCTTGCACTTGGCAACCAGGACTTCCCAGGAGGTCACCCATCCCAGATCGCCTCTGGCTCAAGCACGCTTAACTGTGGAGTTTTCTGCACAATCAAGCCCACTTAGCTTGCTACCCCATTTGCAAGCCTTAATAAGTATAGTGCCTCATCAACCATTCAAGTAGAGCTCCCTTTACTCTTTTAGTATTTAAGTATTGAGGGGTTTCCACTGTGCATTATATTAGATCTCATTTTTTGGGATTCAACTGCGTTAAGTAAGTCATTCAACTATGACCATTTCCATGATAGGTAGTCGTAACTCACTACTTTCTCATCATTTTTGAATAGTCCACTTAGCACAAATTGCATCGGGTGATGCTCACAACGGTGAAGAAGTGGGATTGAAACTAGTGAAATGAATCACATAGCGTCAATCATCACTTCCGGGGCTTGCACCTGACAACCAGGACTTCCTAGGAGGTCACCCATACCAGATTGCCTCTGGCTCAAGCGTGCTTAACTATGGAGTTTTCCCCACAATAAAAAATCATGAGAAATTAGTCAGTTATGACTACCTCTCATGGAAATGGTCATAGTTGAATGACTTACTTAACGCAGTTGGATCCCGAAAAATGATATCTAATATAATGCACTGTGGAAACCCCCAAATACTTAAATATAAAAAAAGTAAAGGGAGATCTACTTGAATGGTTCATCAGGCACAATACTTACTAAGGTTTTGCAAATGGGGTAACAAGCTAAGTGGGCTTGATTGTGGGGAAAACTCCATAGTTAAGCGTGCTTGAACCAAAGACGATCTAGGATCGGTGACCTCCTGGGAAGTCCTAGTTTCCGGGTGCAAGCCCCGGAAGTGATGATTGACAATATGTGATTCATTTCACTAGTTTCAATCTCACTTATTCACCTCCATGATCATCACCCGATGCAATGAGTGTTAAGTGGAATATTAAAAAATCGTGAGAAATTAGTCAGTTATGACTACCTCTCGTGAAAATGGTCATAGTTGAATGACTTACTTAACGCGGTTGAATCCCAAAAAATTATATCTAATATAATTCATTGCGGAGACCCCTTAATACTTAAATACAAAAGAGTAAAGAGAGCTCTAATTGAATGGTTCATAAGGCACAATACTTGCTAAGGATTTGCAAATGGGGCAGCAAGCTAAGTGGGCTTGATTGTGGGGAAAACTCCATAGTTAAGTGCACTTGAGCCAGAGGCGATCTGGGATGGGTGACCTCCCGAAGTCCTGGTTGCCAAGTGCAAGTCCCAGAAGTGATGATTGACGCTATGTGATTCATTTCACTAGTTCCAATCACACTTCTTCACCCTTGTGAGCATCACCCGATGCAATGAGTGCTAAGTGGACTATTCAATGCAAACCCTTGAATACTTAATACAAAAAGAGTAAAGGGAGCTCTACTTGAATGGTTCATGAGGCACAATACTTGATAAGGTTTTGCAAATGGGGTAGCAAGCTAAGTGGGCTTGATTGTGGGGAAAAATCGACAGTTAAGCACGCTTGAACCAGAGGCGATCTGGGATGGGTGACCTCCTCGGAAGTCCTGATTGTTGGGTGCAAGCCCCAAAAGCGATGATTGACACTATGTGATTCATTTCACTAGTTTCAATCCCACTTCTTCACCCCTGTGAGCATCACCTAATGTAATGAGTGCTAAGTGGACTATTCAAAAATCATGAGAAATTAGTATGTTACGACTACCTCTCATGGAAATGGTCATAGTTGAATGACTTACTTAATGCAATCGAATCCCAAAAAATGATATCTAATATAATGCACTGCAGAAACCCTTCAATACTTAAATACAAAAAGAGTAAAGGGAGCTCTACCTAAATGGTTCATGAGCCACAATACTTGCTAAGGTTTTGCAAATGGGGTAGCAAGCTAAGTGGGCTTGAATGTGGAGAAAACTCCGCAGTTAAGCGTGCTTGAGCCAGAGGAGATCTAGGATGGGTGACCTCCCAGGAAGTCTTGGTTTTCGGGTGCAGACCTCGGAAGTGATGATTGACGATTTGTGATTCATTTCACTAGTTTCAATCCCACTTCTTCACCCTATGAGCATCACCCGATGAAATGAGTGCTAAGTGGACTATTCAAAAATCATGAGAAATAAGTTAGTTACGACTACCTCTTATGGAAATGGTCATAGTGAAATGACTTACTTAACGTAGTTGAATCCCAAAAAATGATATCTAATATAATGCACTGGGCGATATGGGTGGGTGACCTCCCGGGAAGTCTTGGTTGCCGGGTACAAGCCCCGGAAGTGATGATTGATGCTATGTGATTCATTTCACTAGTTTCAATGCCACTTCTTCACCCATGTGAGCATCACCCGATGCAATGTAAATTAGTTTCAATGAGTGCTAAGTGGACAATTCAAAATCATGAGAAGTTAGTCATGCTCCCCCGATGCAATGGAAATTAGTTTCAATGAGTGCTAAGTGAATTATTCAAAAATCATGAGAAATTAGTTAGTTACGACTACCTCTCATGGAAATTGTCATAGTTGAATGACTTACTTAATGCAATTGAATCCCAAAAAATGATATCTAATCTCCTTTTTATTTATATATATATATAAACTTATTTTATATATATATATAAACTTATTTTATATATATATATATATAGACTTATTCTTTTATATATAAATATTAAATATAAAGTTGATATTAAAATGAATTAATTAAATCTCTATTTTATATATATTTTTAATATATATATATATATATATATAATTTTACTTTACTATATATATATATATTATATATGCATATTTAATATAAAATTTATATGGAAAATAGTTAAATAAATTTGTATCTAAAGATTTTTTAACTAAATTTTTTTTTTAATAGTATAGATTTATTTTAATTTCAAATTTAAGGGATTAATTTTTTTTAGAGATTTATACTTATATATATATATATATATATATATAGATATATATATATATATATATTATTTTTCAGTATAATTTAAGTTTGCAATTTCAATCTATCTTTATTTTAAGTATATGTGTAGAGAGAGAATATTTTACTACAAATATTTTATTTATAATTCATTTTGGAATTTTTTAATTGTTAATGATATTTTACAAATCTCCTTTTTATTATTCATATTCATATATATAAACTTTCTCTCTTTATGTTAATATTTATATAAAGTTGATATTGAAATCAATTAATGAAATATTTACTTTAAGATTTTTTAAATTACTCTATATATTATATGATATAGTTTACTTTATATATATATATATATATATAGCTTTCTCACTTTATGTATACATATTATATCAAGTTGATATTGAAATGAATTAATCAAATCTTTATTTTAAGATATATATATATATATATTTTTAATTTCTTTATATAGAGAAAGAGAGTGTTAACATTGGAATATTTTTTTTAATATGAAATATTTTATTACATTAATAGGTGTGTCTATTTTGGAATATGACTTTTAGAATTTTAATTTAATTATCAATAATTAATAAATCGATGGTAAGCATTTAACCTTCATAATTTATGTTATAATATTCTAAGTAGTATTCATATATCAAAGGTTGAGATTGATCTCCAATGTATTATGCTTTTCATGCTCTTTTAATTAAATTAATTAATTAAAAAAATGTCATATGAACATGAGTCATGTTTTTTTTGCATGTGGTATTAGAAAACCATGGTATTGGCCAACAGTGTTGTAAATAATTTCTTTTAATATACATGCTCGTGTGTATTTAAGTAATATATTAATTATTTTTTTTATAATAATAATAATTATTATTGTAATAATGTTTTTTTTTTTTTTTTGACAATGTGAGATGTATAATGAACTACCAACTATTTAATTTATAAGGCAACTTTAATCATATTTTACATATCTCACTCTATTCTTATAAAGAAGTAACCCATATGTTGCAAAGGAAACATGATAAGTCCATGGCATATGGAGAAAGAGCATAGATAAAGACAGATGTGATATGTTACAATTTGAGTGATATAAATCTTAATATTATTCAATAAGGTCTTTAAATCCATTGTTAAACAAGAGAGATTTGCTGCAATGTACGTGCTATTATACTTGAACATGTCATAATAGGGATTTTTTGAGCTTGATTATATGTTAACAACCATGGATATTGCAATGGTTAGCTCACGCGATATACTTTGTTTGATTTTCACTCTAGAAAATTAATCTTATCTTGAATTCAATACATAAAAAAGGAAATTCCTCTCAAGAAAAATATGTGGGAGACAACTTGATCCAATTCATGCTTTCTTTCTTTATTCGGGAGAGAAAATTTAACAGCGTGCCTAAATCGTATTCTCATGATTGGCCTTCTGTTGGAACAAGGTCTCCTACAGGAGCTGCGAAACTGGTCCATTTTGTATATTTTTTATAATATTTAGTCTAATGCAGGGGTTTTGGGGTGGGTCAAAGCCCCCAATGCATTGTAAATGGGTCAAGGGTAGACCAAGGGTCCGCAAACCATGGTTTGCAGACCATTGGATGCGTAGGCTAAAATAGTATAAGTAGTTGAACCATTTTGAGTTGTAAGATAGATTTTGGATCAAGAATGATGCAAATCGCGAATTAGTAGATTTGTTTGGGTTTTTGGGGAAAGGACTCCTGCTGGTTGTGTGCGCGAAGATCCTTAGTCTTGCTGTGTGCAGACCCTACTGCTGTGTGCGCAGGCAGCATTTTTGGGGTATGTAAGAGGCTTGTTGGTGAGTAATATATGCGAAGTATTGTGGATATCTGATGTTGTTGATATATCTGGTTATGATTATTGTGAACTCGAATTATATGTGATTCTGTTACGAGATGCAAATGATATGTTTTTATGAGCTGCGAATTATCTGTGTTATGATAACTATATCTGCAATCTGATTAAGTCTGTCGCGAATATATCGTTTTATGCTTATACTTGGCTGTCTGCACATGGATGGGAGCCTATTATATAAATCTAGTAAATCTGTACTCTGGTTAATCATTGAGAGCCCTGCGAACGACCTCTAACTATGTAGATCTGGTAGTTTTCACACGGTACGACTTAACTGCTCTCCCTCTCAGGGTGCGGAAACCTGATTCCAACACCCACCCATACTGCTTTGGGTGAGACTTTGGCCTGCGCAAGTAGGTCACTGCCGAAAGGGCCAGTAGTATAGGGGTTTGTTGGAAAACCTTAACCTCCGAACCTGGGTCAGGACCCCTCGAGCCAACAAACGGTTCTGTTTCCAGGACTAGGAGCATTTTGAGAGAGGGATCGGATAATGCCAATGCCATACTGGAAACCTAAAAGAAAAGAAATTGATGAATGGTTCGAATGACAAGTTTAGGAATTCGCAGTGAAAGAAAACTGCAGTGAGAGGTTGACCACCGAAGAGTGGAAAAATAGGTATATCTTCACGGAAATCTATGAGATCTTCTTCGTAACTATTGTAATCAAGCTCGACCAGTGGCTCGCAAGGTTGGTTGAACTTTAAAAGTGTTGGAAGGACAAGCGGGTCACACAGTGGACCCCAGAATTGATCCAGCAGTTAGAGAATGTTGATAACACCATCACTCACACCATAGATCACTGGGTGGACAACGTGCTAGGAGGATTCGTGACGAAATTTTCCATCGATCAATTCATCTCCTACTCAGAAGCAGAGCGAAGGTTCTTCAAGGGATTTAGGGGTAAGTTTCTGAAGACTTTACCATTGCTGATTAAGATATTACTGTGCGAAAAAATTATTATGTTTAGACACACCGAGTGAATCACTGTTGATCCAGATGGAAGTACGACGCGAAGCAGAAAATACTATCGGACCAACCTAGAAGGAGGTAGATCTGTCTATAGCCCGGTAAGAGAAGTAGCTGTGCAGATTCCTCAGCCACACCACTTTCAAACTAGTGTAGGGGTAAGAATTTAGCTACACCTCCACCACCAGAAGACGACATGGCTGCGCACATGAAATTTCCTACCTTTAAGGGTGTGGGAGATGAGGACATGGAGCAGTTATGGTTTGTCGCAGAATTGGTATGGACAGCGTAGAACGTAGCTAGTGACGTGGTGAAAAGGGCACAACTGTCCCTTGCTTTCGAAGGAAGAGCTTTGGATTGGTACATGGGATACATCAGAAAACATGCAAACTCAACCATTGAAGAGGTCAAGGACACCTTTAAACAAGAGTTCAAGAAGCCTAAGTCCTATTCTCAATTAGTGGTCCATCTAAAGGATTTCAAGAAAGGGTCTTCTGAATCTATATGGGAGGCCAATCAATGGCTGAAGAAGGTGATCAGGGAAGGAGGATTTTAGTACGACAATAGACAGCACACGGAGTAGTTCATTGCTATCTTGCTGCCTCACCTACGCGTACCTATGGGTCACCAAACTTTTGAATCATCGGAAAAAGCCCTGTAGGTCACTATGAAGTTAGAAGCTATGCCCAGAGATGATGCCCAGCTAGGCATCCATTAGATCCAAGGAAAATTAGAGGTGATGCACATGGAGATCCAGAACCTATAGAAGGAGCGAACGTAGAGGCTAGCCCGGAAATATGGTGCATACGTTGCAGAATGAATGGTCACACCAAGGATAACTGCCCGCTGTTGACAGACTACATACAGGCTGGGGGACCTAGTCCGTTGCGCCCTAGGGAAGTGGCAAGATCAAGTGGGCTAGCGCTATAGTGCAATGATTGCCGTGTTGCAGGGCTTCATGACACAAACCATTGTCCCTGCCTTGTTGTGTACATCCCAAAAGTAAAACAGAAATGGTGCAGGTTCTGCAGGTCGGTCGGACATGATGAACAGAACTACCGAACATATGATTTTATGATCGATCGAGGGAATCTCTATAGGGTGCAGTCGGATCCATCCTCACCCAGATCACTCTCAAGCGCAGGGGGCTCCCCAGCAAGGGGCAGGGGAGGCGGAAGAGGTGGAAGCGCAGGTCGGGGATGAGGGAAACTCATCTGTTATAATTGTGGAGAGGTAGGGCACTTTTCTAGGGACTATCCAAACCCCACAAGATAGACCTGCTGGTATTGTAGGCAGCTGGACCATGCGAATGAATACTGTCTATTCTTGATAGTGAAGATGCAGGAAAAGCAACCGACACCTACACAGAATGTGCAGAGGGTTAAGGCCGAACTATGAGACAAAGATCCAAGCATAAATGTCGTAACACACAGTGGGATGGCCACTAGGGGGCCCTGGGAGAAAACTACAACCGAGCATTGGATCCAACCAACTGTTAGTAAACAGGAAGGGTTCGATCTAAAGACGGAGAAAGAAACATTTATCACAGCTCACAAGGACTTTACCGAGGCAAATACATCTACTTTGCAACTACCTAAGGACCTTAAGGCAGATGAGGAGGTAAAACCCTTTTTAGAAGCATGTATGAAGCTGCTGCGCAACCCGAGGGCTGTGGAGAATCTTTAGGCATTGATAGATAGTTGCGCAACATGACCTATCCTCCCTCCGGATGTCAAGGAAGTACATAAACTCTATAGGTATAAGAGACGCACTAGCAGGGAGATGCAGTTGACTACGCAGATTAGCGATTATGATATGGATCAGGTTATTTTAGACCTAGGGTCAGATGTGAATGTATTACCTAAAAAAACTTAGAAATGAATGGAGGAACCTAAGTTGGAATGGTCCAATATATAGCTGTGTATGGCCAATCAACAGAAGATAATTCCATTGGGAAGACTAGCAAAGATTGTGGTGGGTATCGCAGGGTTTAAGGTATGGGATGACTTTGAAGTAATCCAGATTGTCGAAGATACAGACCCCTACCTTGCGCTCCTAGGCTTGGATTGGGTCATTGATATGGGAGGCATCATTAACCTAAAGAAGAGAAGCATGGTATTCGAGAATAACGGTATAAGGGTAATAGTACCATTAGATCCAGTGGAGGGTGAACGATACACATAACTAGTGTGTGACGAAGAGGATGTAGATCACATCTATAAGTTGAATGCGCGAGACGAAGACTAGATCAACCCCACGGCGGAGGGGGTACTCTCCTGGGAAAAGGACAGCAAATGTTTATTCGACTCTGATGGGGAGATGGAGAATTGGAAAAACCAGTTACATGATGTCTTTGCACTGAGATGTCTTCAGATCACGAAGAACTTCTGTTGCATCTCCTCAGAGGTAAGAGATCTACCTTATTTCGATGGTTCTGGTAATGTTAGGGACTTTCTATGGGAATTTGAAACTGAGGTTCCTAGGGAACAAAGGTTATGGGCCCTTAACCTAGCAATGCATGCAACCCTTGCACGCTGGTGGGAGACACATAAGGAAGTGTTCCCAGCATGGGAGGATTTTTGGGGTAGGATGCTCTTGCAATTTGAGACCCCAACAGAGGTACAGGTCAAGATATTCCTTTGCCTAGGGGATCTGCGTAAACACATGGTTGCATGGATGGAGGTGTGGGATGACCGAACTATAGGAGAGTGGGTTCACTTATTCATTCACGCGTTGGGTCCAATTCCCATTGCCTTGTACCTGGAAGCAGAGCTACATCAACGTACCCGCCACTGGGAACTTTTGAAGAATGACTTTATAGGAACATTTGGATTGATAGGAGGTTTCAAGGTGCTTGATGAAGCTCTACAGGACATAGATACGTTCATGTTTGGAAAGCCTAGATCTTCTGTATTATTTGGAACACCGACATGGGAAACACAGATGCAGGATATTGTCAACTGCCGCAGCTTGGCAAGTGAGGAAGGTGAAGATGATTCGTGCTCTGTCTCTATCACGGATTTGAAAGGGGAGCGCACCATTGAAGGATGTCCACTAAAGGAAGTGGATATCACTAAGCCTCTCAAACTATGTGAAGTAAACATTCGAACGGAAGAGAACCCTAAATTGGCTAATATTGGGGACTACTGGGATGCGAATATGGTAGGAAAAGTGGCTGAATTGCTTACAGAATATCAGGAATTGTTCCCTACAAAATTTTTTGAGCTAAAGGGGATCACGGGGGACTTATTGGTCATGCATATCACTCTCAAACCCGATGCGCGGCCATAAAGTAGCGAATTTATAGGTTAAACCCCAAATATAAGTAGAACGTCAAGGAGGAGCTCCATAAAATGCTTGCTGTAGGAACCATTACACCTGTTGCAAAATCAAACTAGGTCAGCCCAATGGTGGTTCAGGAGAAAAAAACTAAGGGAGAGATTTGGATCTGTGTATATTTATGCAAGTTAAATGATGCCTAAATTCATGATCCATTCCCAATGCCATTCTCAGATGAAATCTTAGACAACGTGGGAGGACATGAAGCATACTCTTTCATGGACGGATTCTCAGGATACCATCAGATAAGAATCGCACCTGAGGACCATAGAAAAACCACGTTCACCTTTGAGTGGGGATATTTTCAATATACTGGCATGTTGTTTGGACTCAAAAACATCCCTGCGATCTTCTCCCAAGTCGTTGTCACAGTGTTCAAAGAATTCATTCACAAGTTCCTCAAGGTGTATTTCAATGATTGGAATGTCTTCGGCCTGGTCAAGACACTACTCTCAAACCTATGCATGATGCTGGACGCCTGCCGGAAACACCAAATTTCCCTAAATATCAAGAAGTGTACCCTTCGGAATCTTGTTCGGCCACATAGTTTGTCAGCAAGGACTAATGGTAGATCCTGCCAAAATAGGCGTTATCATAAATTTTCTAGTACCAACCGTGGAGAAATAGTTGCGCTCGATCCTTGGACATACGAGCTACTACAGGAAATTAATTCAAGGCTATGTGCTAATTACTGCCCCTATGGAAAAATTGCTCAAAAATGATGTTGTGTTCTTTTGGAATGACGAATGCCAAAATAGCTCCGAGCTACTAAAAAAAAGATGGTCTCGGCACCTATTCTCATCTTTCTGGATTGGGAGAAAGTATTTCATGTTCATGTCGATGCGTTAGGAATTGCTCTCGGGGTTGTCCTTACCCAACCAGGGGAAGGAGATATCAACCATCCAGTTTCCTTTGCAAGTAGGAAGCTCTCTAGCGCGAAACACAACTACTCCACCACCGAGCCGGATGGATTAGCCATGGTTTATGCATTGCAGAAATATCACCATTACTTGCTAGGTGGTCACTTCAAAATGTTCACAGACCATTCAACTTTAATATGCCTGGTCAATAAGCCTGTGTTTGGGGGGAAAATATACTGGTGGCTACTGCTATTTTAGGAGTATGACTTTGAAATCATAGTCAAGCCAAGTAATTTGAATGCTGGACCGAACCACTTGTCCCGAATAGAGAGTGGCGAGGAGCCAACTGACATGGAAGTTGGATTGCTGGATGCGCAACTATTTACTATCAAGGTAGTAGATGCACACTTCACTGATATCATTCAGTTCTTGACTACCGGGACGGCACCCCCAGAGTACTCTTTATAGTAGAAAAAAGAGCTAGTCACCCCGGCAGCAGACTTTACCATCATCACAGGACACTTATATAAGATGGGGGCAGATGAAGTATTACAACGATATGTTTTGAAGCATGAAAGGCATGCTGTCTTCACCAATTCTCATGGCGGAGTAGCAGGAGGTCACTACATAGGGAAAGCAATGACGTAGAATATCTTGAGGGTTGGGTTATGGTGGCCAACCCTATATACTGACGCCCATGACTATTGTAAAGCTTATGATATGTGACAACGAACAGGGAGGCCTTCACGTAGAGATGAAATTCCCCTTCAACAACAAATGGCCCTACAAGCATTTGATAAGTGGGCTATTGAATTCGTCGGGCCTATCAACCCCCCAGGAAAAAATACGAGTGTGCGCTACATTATTACGACCACTGACTATGTCACCAGGTGGGCAGAAGCGCAAGCAGTAAAGGATTGTACTGCGGATACCACAGCACATTTCATCTTTGAACAAATCCTGACCAGGATTGGATGTCTGAATATTCTCATGAGTGACAGAGGTACAAAAATTTTTAATGAAACAATCCGAGCTTTGACTGAGGAATTCTGGATCCATCATGTGAAGAGCATGCCATATCACCCCCAGGAAAATGTCGTGGTTGAAGCTTTTAATAAAATCTTGGAGCACACACTGACCAAGGTATGAAATGCTGATCCCAGCGATTGGGACGTGCGCATCTCGTCGGTCCTCCGGGCCTATAGAACAACTTGTAAGAAGTTAACAGGAAAGACCCCATTCAAGATGGTTTATGGTAAATATGCCGTTATGCCCATGGATTATATTGTTCCTAGTCTACGTATCACAGCATTTACAAACATAGTAGAACCAGACGTCATGGAAGAGCGATTAGCGCAACTTATGGATTTGGAGGAAGATCTATTTATTGTGAATTTCCATTAGCAAGTGCAGAAGTCCCACCATAAAGCCTGGCATGACCGACACATTCGCCAAAATACTTTCGCGGAAGGCCAATTGGTCCTCTTATATGATAGCTAGTTTGCAAAGAATCCTGGGAAGTTCCGACAACATTGGCTCGGTCCCTACACAGTTAAGGAGATCACAGATGGTGGAGCGGTTAGGCTTGCTACCCTACGTGGGGATATGCTCCCCAGCTACATCAATGGTAGCCAGCTCAAACCGTATCAGATCAAATGACTCTATGGCCGGAGTAGCCATACAAGTGCAGGAGGAGACCCAACCACCAAAGTGACTCGGGACGAGTCACAAGATTGTGTTGGGGGACTGTTGGAATAGGGTCTCCTACAGGAGCTGCGAAACTGGTCCATTTTTTATATTTTTTATTATATTTAGTCTAACGCGGGGATTTTTGGGTGGGTCAAAGCCCCTAATGCATTGTAAATGGGTCAAGGGTAGACCAAGAGTCCGCAAACCATGGTTTGCGGACTGTAGATGCATAGGCTAAAATAGTATAAGTAGTTCAACCTTTTTGAGTTGTAAGACAAATTTTGGATCAAGATTGATGAAAATTTCAAATTAGTAGATCTGTTTGGGTTTTTGGGGAAAGGACTCCTGGTGGTTGTGTGCGCGGAGATCCTCAGTCCTACTGTGTGCGGACCCTGCTCCTATGTGCGCAGGCAGGATTTTTGGGGTATGTAAGAGGCTTGTTGATGAGTAATATATGCGAAGTATTATGGATATTTGATGTTGTTGATCTATCTGGTTATGATTATTGTGAACTCTAATTATATGTGATTCTTTTACGAGCTACAAATGATATGTGTTTATGAGTTGCGAATTATCTGTGTTATGATAATTGTATCAGAAATCTGATTAAGTCTACCGTGAATATATCATTTTATGCTTATACTTGGCTATCTACACGTGGATGCAAGCCTGTTATATAAATCTGGTAAAACGGTACTCTGGTTAATCATTGAGAGTCCTACGAATGACCTCTGACTGCGTATATTTGGTATTTTTTGCACGGTTCGACTTACCTGCTCTCCCTCTCAAGGTGCGGAAACCTGGTTCCAGCACCCACCCATACTGCTTCGGGTGAGACTTTGTCCTACACAAGTAGGTCACCGCCGAAAGGGCCAGTAGTATAGGGGATTGTTGGCAAACCTTAACCTCCGAACCTGGGTCAGGACCCTTTGAGCCAACACCTTCCTTGAACGAATTACCATTATGAACATCTAAGGTAGCAATCATATGTTATCTTCATTTCTTTCCAAATAAGGAGAGAAACATGATGTTTCTTGTAAAATCCAGAATGTTCAAAGAGAAAAAAGTGTGTCTAACATTCAAATAATTAACTAAACCAAGATCTCCATGTGTTCCTTGCAAAAGTGTAAATTTATGTGGTGATGCATCCTAATGCTTAGACATGCATGCCAAGCTTTCACAAGAGAGCATATTTCTCTTGTTAAATACAATGCCTTAGTCATCATTAGTCTATTATGTTAAGAGTAAAATAAAGACATGATAATTCAGTGCAAGGACAAGAATGGAAAGCTAAAAAACATTGAATTCACCTTATTCAATAAACATATATACAGAGTGAAACATATTTAAGTTAATTTTGATCATGAAGGGAATTATTTCATGCCAAAATAATAAACTCCACACTGCATATAAAATGAAAACAACTCAAAAATATTTCTTGAAATAATAGATTAATATCTGTGAAGTTTGGGCGTCATCCTCACTGATAAAATTAACTAAAAAGGATTAAAACCTCAATAAAAACCACATTGGCCTTTTTCATGTTTCAGCTACACACAATATTAACACGTGCATTCAAAATTTTAAGTTCAAGAACATATTAACTTATGAAAAAAACTTTTTGTTAAAGTATCTGGAGGGGAACCCAACACTTGCATCCAAAGAAAAATCTCAAGCCTTGATATCATCTATGTTAAAATGATGCAACTACGGTCAAATTCCACTTTGGAAAACTTATATGGTCAATATTATAATTTCATTAGATTCCTCTTTTCGAGAGGATCAAAATCAACCTATATATTTCCCCATTCAGATAAGCGGAAGTTAAATTATGAATTATTTTATTTAAATGGAATGGGTCAGCCTCAACACATGTGGATTTATTCAAAGCCCCAAGTGGTCCCTCACAAAATCTATAAACAGAAGAAACCTCAAGCTCATTCTCACACATTTTCTCAAGCGATTTTCGTTGTGCACTCTGCCTTAGATCATATTTTCTGTTTTGGTTTGCACATTTTCGATGTAAGAAGCTTGCATATGACATGAAATCACAGGTGAGAGGCTTGCTTGAACTAGGGCTTCTGGGCCATAGCCACATGCACAGAACTGGTGAAATCAGCCAGAGCCACGGGCACAATGTGGCAAGGTAGCAGCCAAGATGATGTAGTCGCATGCACAATGTGGCAAGGTAGCGGCCAAGCTGATGTAGCCACGTGCACAATGTGGCAAGGTAGTAGCCAAGTTGATGTAGCCCTGTGCACAATGTGGCAAGGTAGCATCCAAGTTGACGTAGCTGCAGGAAGAGCTTTTGAAGGTCGTGATGAAGGTCCTAAGGATAGATTGAGCTGATTTGGAACATAGCCACAGGCACAATGTGTCATGTTAGCGGCCAAGGGAGCTTTAGCCATGGGCACAATGTGTTGAGGTCATGAACAATGGTTTTTTTTAAGAAAATATGAGTTAGTTCATATTAAATTTCTTGTACAATGCTTCCAAACATTAGTCGCTCAGTCACAAATGTTTGTGATCAATATTTTATAGCCTTCGAGATTCAGATCTAGGATTTGAAAATTGATATCAGTTGGATTTGGAGATCTATTGGATCCATGTTTCTTGATGTTTTATATCTACAGATCTATATATCTATTTAGTATATTTCCACTGCAAATCAGGTCCTCAAAGATGTATCTTCATTTCTCTGAAGTTTTTTCCCATTGACAATTTTGTTCATCATCATGCTTTAGGAAGTTACAGTGCATTACAAATCTCATAATCATGTTCCTTTAGCAGAGATATGTTTAAGGGTACATTATGCATGTGCTAGTTATTTTAATACATCATGAAGATATGGATAAATGGATCATTGTAATTTTTTTTGCTGAATCATTTGATGACAATATAAGAAGAAGCATTTGCAAGGGTTTTCCCCATAGTGAGTTTTTCCTTGGTCTCAGACCAATCCTGGTGTCTATATGTGTGCATGCTTTTCTTCTATTTGTTTCTTTATGTTTCGTCGCATAGATGATGATGTTATTGTTCTTTGTACATAGTTTCATATGTTTATGGTTAATATTTTATATATGAATAATTATATAATTATATGGGGTGAACTTATCATGTTATTGAAGAAATTAAACTATCCAAGAAAATAACAATGTATCCCTATGGAAAATTAACATGGTATCAGAGCTAGGCTGAAGAAAATTCATGGAGACACCTTTTGATGGAAGCAAGAAATAGATGGTAGATACCTAAAATAATTCTAGGGTATGAATAAAACCCTAGGTAGTTAGTGCATAAGGGATTGATGGTGAGGGTTTGAGAGAAACCATGGCTTATGGCTTGATGTATGCAAACCTAGCATGATCTAGATGCTCAAGCACTTAGGAATGATTTTATGAAGACCTAGATGACTTGTTTGTTGATAAATTTGACTAAAGGAAACATTTTTATGTGGTCTATGGATGGCTCTTGAAGGTTGGTTCAAGAGGAAGATGATCGTCTCTCATTAAAGATAAGTATTCATTGACTTATGGCTTTAATCTTGTTTAGACAAGTATGATTTTTTTTTTAACATTTCCTTCACCACCTGCATGTATGTTTGAGTACCTATATATTTCTAACCTCTTTGATGAGATGTGATGAGTGGATACCTCTTGAGGATATTTTGAATTGCAAGAAATATGGCTAGATCCCGAAGAGGTAAAGAGGCACCTGATGCAAAAAGTGGCAATTTGTATATGTGAAGGTGCACAGGTATTTCATACTATAAGGTATGCATGGTATATTGTATTCCAGATGTAACATTGATGGATAGGTCAGCCCTATGGTATGTTGAGAATGTATCCTTCTCAAGTGGCTCGTGCATGTGAAAGTGTTATTTGGATTCATGATCCTGATGATGAAATGGTGCACCTGGTATTGAAAATTTTGATTAGGATAATTGATTCTATGAGGCTTCTTAGTGTAATGATATACTTGATGTTTGGCTAACATATATTTATTTTGATATCCTGATTCTGACTCAAGTAAATGATACTCTTGACTCTTGATATGCATAAGACATGTTGGATCTCTTATAAAAGTTTACCTCATTGATATGGTATTGATAATGATTGTGATAAGCATGAGGAAATATCATGGAAAGAGAGATTGCACTTCGTTGTTTTATTAGATAGCCTAACTTGATCCTATTTATCATGAAAAGAAATATATTGATGACCATGATAATAGAGGCATATATATGAGATTGATGTTCTATATCTCCTACTACCGGTGGTTATGAAACGTGGTGAAATTAAATGCTCTAACTTGATGTATTGTTATTGGGTTCATAAGATTGTGTTGTCACATCTACTTGTTTCCCTAATCTTTCAAGTCCATCCCTTGATGAAATATTGATGACATGACGTTGATGATCATGATAGCTATGCGTTTATGGTCTAACAAATCTGATGTTGCATGACATGAATGAAAATTAAATTACATGCTCTTCTATGATTTATGGGTATTTAAAATTACTGCAATAAATCTTCGAGCATCACTCACACAAAGGAAGGCCCATATATGTGACTATTACTTATAGAAAAAAAATTGAAGTTTTGTACATAAGGGATCTCTGACATGTCTTTCCATTGTAAACTGATTTCGGAAGTTTCCATGTTAAATTGCTTATCAAATTAAATAAAGTATTGAGCGTGAAATCATATGGTCACCTGGAAGATGTCAGTTCTGCAGATGTGTTGCAGATAGTAGTAAGATTTATCATCAGGAAAAGTTTGTATGTTTGAATCAAACTTGTGTTTGCAGGTGACTGATACATTCATATCAATATGTCATTTGTGCTACATGTTCTTTCTGATTGATATAGATGAGCTATTTTTTTGACATGATGTGTTATTAATCATTGTGCCATGTATTTGGATTATAGATATCTATATTTGGACTTGATCCATTGATTTTTTATTTTCCCTGATGACAATGCTTTGTGGGCATAGTGACCTTCACTGTCTTATGTGAGTATTCAGAATTACAGTTCTGTATTGGCCTCCTTGTTACTAGCACAATGATTTTTGTGATTTAGTATAAATATGGAACATGCATGACTTAACCTTGATGTATGCACTTGCATCTACTAACAGAAATGGCTTGTAATAGCATGTTAAATGATAGAATTGATGGCTTGATAGTAAATGAAGTCAATACTTGATATGAGATCTATCTGTCACTGGTTGAAATAATTGATACTATGATATCAACGTCTTTGATAATAGTTTTGGTATGGCTTCTAAAATCTAATGAGATGATTGTGTTGACAGAACATTGATTTATGTAAGGCTAATTATGTTGACTTGGTAAGGCATGATTCTTGTAGAGAGCATTGCATGATGCAAGCTCTCTGATTCAGATTTTTTCATATTTGACAATTAGCTAACAAAATTAGGATGATGAGTTCCAAGGTAAGGCCTTGATCGTGATTATAGCTTTGGTTTTACATACTGATAGTCTACCCTTGAAAGGTGATGAGCCTCTAACAATATAAGTAAGAGGGATATGGATTATGAATCTCGTCATGATGTATCATGGCATGATAAATAATTTTTTGGAATTTGGGAAAGAAAACCCATGTTGCAAATCTGTTGATAAAATGTCTTTGTGTAATGGAAATGTAAATCCTTGGACTCTCTAGGTTAAAGTTCAAATGTTGTTGAACTTGACACAGAATCTAATAATTGATTGAAGCATTGATGTTCTATTTTTAACATCCGTCCATATATGATGTGTATAGCATATGATTTAATTCATGATTGAGTTGCTTTATTCAGAATTTCCACCAAACGTCTTTTTGAAATATCTACATGAAATGTTCTAATTTTAAAGGATGAGATATTTCTCCCATGATATGTAGGTTCATAAATGAACTGATGATGTTTGGGATTATTATTGATGAGCACAGTTGGATTTTTCCTTAATATGAGATCTACCATGATATCTTGGATGAGAGGTCCATAGCAGGACCGAGGTCGGGTAGAATGCTGCTAGCATGGCTAGATGTGAGGCAGGATGAAGAAGCTCCCTAGAGAGTTGTTTGAGTATGATCTAGATATGACATGGATACATTGTGATGAAAAATAATCCAATATATATACATAGTTGGGGTATAAATTCTTACACTGAGACAGTGCAGCTATTCGAGACAATCTTAGGCTTGTGATTGACACCTTTATGAGAGGGAGGATGATTATGGTATCCATTTTTGATTGGCACCTGCATGAGAGGGAGGATGATTATGGTATCTTGTTGTGATTTAAATTATTATGTATGTTCTAACATAACATTTTATCTTATGTCTTGTATGAATATGAATCAACTACTATTGAGATAAGAAGATACTAGATATGAGTATGATGAGAGCAGCACTGATCGAGGACACTGAGAAAAATCTTCCTATCTGTATGAGCTCCCAGGATGAGGAATGGAGATGAAGGGCTCCTAGGGTTGAGAGATCTCTGGAAAATAAGGTACTTCCCTATTTTTTACCCAAAGTTGAGATGATTCTCCCCTATCTTCATATGGTCAGAGATCCTACTCTCCTATTTGGTCTATGCAGAGTATACCACAATAGGCATCATACCCTCAAGCAAGGCTTGTTGCGAATACCAATCCTCATTTTTCCAACGAGTTGAGATTATACTTGGGGTGTACAACCTAAGTTGATTATGATGTAGGTGTTCAACCACATGACTATTTAGGGTCATTGATGGGAAGATTAGTAGGTAATAGGATGGGTTGAGATAACCCTATGCGGTTCTGGATTGAGATTGAGCTCCCCGATGTGATACCAAGGTCGATATGGGCTCCCCTACATGGAGGTATATCCTATTTCTAGATATGGGGTTGTAGAGGTATATCTCCCCCATGAGATTATAGGTAGCGATGTGCTCCCTGATGTGGTTACAAGTCGAGATGTGCTCCTTGAGGATATGCTCTTCGATGATGATTAATGATGATACTCCAGGTAGAAGCTCGATGTCAGAGAATCGAGGTTATTTCCTAATGGATGAAGGTTGGTAGCCTAAGCTCCCATCTGATGACAAATTATTCTTCTTCTAGATCTGAGAATTTTCAGAACATGAGCAACAACAATGAAGAGATAATCTGGAATAAACATGAGTAGTTCATTAATGATTTTTAATGATGATGGATCACAACATGAAAACTACATGACATAGACAATCAATGACAATACATGATGATGCATGAATACAAAATAATGGCATATTGATCGATTAACATATATTGGCAGGTGGAATTCTCCCTGGTGGAGAGGGAGTGTTAAAATTATGCAACTATGGTAAAATTACACTTTGGAAAAATCACATGGTAAAGATTATAATTTCATTAGATTCCTATTTTCTAGAGGACCAAAATTGACCTATAGATCGCCCCAATCAGATAAGTGAAAGTTAAGTTATGAATTATTTTATTTATTAATGAAATGGAATGGGTCGGCCTCAACACATGTGGATTTAGTCAAAGCCCCAAGCAGTCCCTCACAAAATCTATAAATAGAAGTGACCTCAAGCTCATTCTGACACATTTTCTCAAGGGATTTCTATCTTGCACTCTTTATCTTCAATCATATTTTCTGTTTTGGTTTTTACAGGTTTGATGGAAGAAGCTAGTGGAGGGCACAAAATCACAGGCAAGAGGCTCGCTCTGAACTAGGGCCTCTGAGCCATATCCGTAGGAACATAAATGGTGAAATTGATCCAGAGCCATGGGCACAACGTGGCAAGGTAGTGGCCAAGTTTTCATAGCCACCAGAAGATATTTTCAAGGTCGAGGCCAGGGTCCTAAGACTAGATCAGGCTGATCTAGAGAAGAGTCGTTGACACAGTATGTCATGTCAATGACCAAGGGAGATTTAGCCATGGGTACAACATGTTGAGGCCACGTCTAAGGTTTTTTCTGAGCAGATCCTAGTTAATTCATCTTTATTTTCTTGCGCAGTGCTTCCAGACATCTGTCGGTCAGTCACAGATGTTTGTGATCAGTCTTTGATAACCTCCTCAATTCAAATCTAGGATTTGACATTTTATATTAGTTGGATTTTGGAGATCTATTGGATCTGTGTTTCTTCATGTTGTAGATCTGCAGATCTATATATTTTTTCAGTATATCTCCACTGCAGATCGATTCCTCAAATATGTATCTCCAGTTCTTTGAAGTTTCTGTTTAGTGACATTTGTGTTCATCAACATGCTTTAGGTAGTTTTAGTGCATTACAGGTCTCAAGATTAGGTTCCTTCAATAGATATATGTTTAAGGGTACATTATCCATGTGCTAGTTTTTTTAATACATTATGAAGATATGGATTAATGAATCATTGTACTCTTTTTTGTTGAAACATTTGATGATGATCTGTGCATGATTTTCTTCCATTTGTTTCTTTATGTTCCACTGCATAGATGATGATGTTATTTTTATTTCTACATAGTTTCATATGTTGATGGTTAATAATGTATATTTGAATAATGATATAATGATATGGGGTGAAATTATCATTTTATTGAATAATGCAATTATCAAAGAAAATAACAATGTAGCCCTATGGAAAATTAACAATCTGTCACATATTTCTCTATATCTTTTCCAGTCACCCATGCATGAATCATGCCTCTACCAAATCCCCAATTTGAAATCAAAATAAAAGTGACACACCACTTCACAATGAGCCAAATATGAATTTCTATAATAAAAATTTTCATCACACATTAAAAATTTGCAAATACCTATCTCCTTAATGATATTATCATTCACATTACAACCAAGATGGTTCCAACTGTTCCATATACAACACATAAATAATTTGTATAATACCTTAGTTCAAAACCTACCTCATATAAACCCTTCATAATTCAAATATGTGCCTTTTATATTCCATATCTCACCCCATGGGAAGCATTTGAATTTGGACATTAAGTTACATTGTCCTAATCATGCTTGAAGATATACAAGTTCAACAAAATATTGGTTAAGATAAGCTCCAAAATTCACTTTTGTGTTGAAAATTTTACCAAATGGCTTTCCAAGTTCAATAATTTCCTCTTCAGTACATTCCCAGGGTGAATATGTCAGTTACAAAACCTTGGAAGGTGCTTGAGTGTAACAAAACTGTGTTTTTCTAGTTGTGGACACCATTTTCTCAAGAAACTATGGGGAGGTTTGTTAACCCTTGATCGTAAAGAAAACAATCCCAAAGAATATTCTGGACAAGGGCTTCTTGTTAGAAAATGTAAACTGACAACATATTAAACCTTTTTCCTTTAATATTGATACCTTCTTATGAATATTTATCTTATTTTATGTTCTTTTAGTTAGATATGTTTGATCAAACAATATCAATAAATAACAGCAACAAAAGAGGACATATATATAGGCTCTCAGCTAGGGTAAAACCCTCCAACAAGAAAACATGAAAAAAACATTCTCATCTTATAATATGATTCAAATGATATAGAATGACCCAATCCCTAGACTAAGTCCTTCTTTGAGTACCAAGTCAACCCTTCCTCAAGTATTTCTTGAATCTACACCAAACTGCTATGCGTTGCAGTTTCTATCTACTATCTACTCCATTGCTACTCGACCTCCAACTTTTACCTACAAATTTTGTCCTACAACTCCTGAATAAACCCTAATTTTACCTCCTTCTAGGACCTTCCAAGAGAAATACTAATATTCCTAAGGTTTGCGAGTTCGAGACATAGTTTCTATTGGAACAGGGTCTCCTACAAGAGCTGTGAATCTAGTCCATTTTTGTATATTTTTTAGTATATTCAGTCTAACGCAGGGGTTTTGGGCTGGGTCAAAGCCCCTATTACATTGTAAGTGGGTCAAGGGTAGACCAAGAGTCCACAAACCACGGTTTGCGGACCATTGGATGCATATGCTAAAGTAGTATAAGTAGTTGAACCTTTTTAAGTTGTAAGACAGAGTGCGAATTGCGAATCAGTAGATCTGTTTTGGGTTTTTGGGAAAGGACTCCTACTGGCTATGTGTGTAGATATCCTCAGTCTTGCTGTGTGCAGACCCTGCTACTGTGTGCACAGGTTGGGTTTTGGGTATTGTAAAAGGATCTGAAGGATTAATGAATGCGGAAGGTTGTTGAAATCTCTGAGTCTATTGAATCTGTGATAGCTGATCATCTATGCTCTATGTCATTGATTTAAGCTGCGAAAGTACTTGTGTTACTTTTTTATACTATGATCTAGATCTATTATGGTATGCATAATTCTATATTGAGTTCCGCAAGTAAATGTGCTAAGTACTTATGCTGCATTGAAAATTGATCTGAATCTGTTTATTAGACTTTATACAAGAATAGTTACGATAGTTGATTTGTTGTCCTATATCTGTTATGCGTTGCGATTATACATGGTATTGCGCACATGGATGCGAAGGGACTGATAGATCTGGGTTCTGTAATATGCGATCTGATATTTTTGAAGCTGAACACAGCTCTTCCTGACTTACCTGCCCTCTCCCAGGGTGCGGAAACTTGGTTCTAGCACCCTCCCATACTACTTCGGGTGAGACTTTGGCCTATGCAAGCAGGTCACTGGCGAAAGGGACAGTAGTATAGGGGTTTGTTGGCAAACCTTAACCTCCGAGCCTGGGTCGGGACCCCTCAAGCCAACAGTTTCATTCCTTCCAGCTACCAGTTTATGCATTTTGTCCTACTGCAACTCGATCCTACAACCCAAAAACCCTATATTTTCCCAAGTATGAGAGAGATATAACCTTAAAAACCAGAAAATTCATCCTTATTCCTTCTCCTTGACCTTTTCTCTCCTTTTCCAGCTTCCCAGTTATAGATCAAACTCTTTCTTGAGATATAAAACTTGTGAATGACTGTGTCTCCAAATGAAGTCAAACTACTCTTTATATAGCCTTCTCAAGGGGTCAAATTCTCTCCTTTAGGCTGGCTTGAGGATCCTAGGGTCAACTTGTACTCTTGGATATTCTAAGACTTTCTAGAAAAAATAACAATTATTTTTACAATTACAAATTTTCTAAAAGGGTCTCATAAACATAATGTTGATTCCATTGACTCTTGATAATAAATCCTAAGACCTAAAAAACCCTAGAAGCATGAAGAACATGATTTTACCTATAATACAATCAATAATGAGCACAAAACCCATGATTTAATAATAATAAATTTTCCAAAGACCAAAACTAGTTACATTTCTCAACACTCCCTCTTAACTAGGTAGGTATTCATAATTGTACAACTAGTACAACATAATATATAAAACTAAAGAGTTCTCAAGAAGAGTCGGATTGATAATACATACTGTAAGCATCATCAATATGACCAACACTGTCCTTGAGGCATAACTGGATAGGCTCTTCTTTATTCAAGAGAATTATGCTTGGAGGATTTATGTGTGATACCACACTACCTATCTAAGGTAAATACCCCATTCAGATGTCCACAAGGTATGAACTTTTAGGAAAATTGTTATCTTTGATCTCCATGCCTGACTTCTTAAAGAATATAAATCCTCTTTGAATACTCTTCCCTTGGATTCATGTCCCATCCTCAAAGAGTGTCAATACCTTTCCTTTTTTGGATGTTATATCCTCAAGGAAACCACAGATTCTTATACAATCCTCCATTATTCTCTCTGAACCACCTAAAGAGGAGAATTCAAATGTGATGTCCAAAATCAATCCCTCTCAACCAAGGAGGTGATCCCTATTCTCCTTTAATCTTGAGAATAGATCTAGGATCCTATTTAAGAAGACTCCTTTTTCTTCCTTTAATAAATAGAGGAGATTCCATACTTCCTTCTAATAATGGAAGCCAACATCATAAGCCTCACTACTTGTCTTCATGAGAGTATCAACTAATTTATATTCATAGCAACATAGTTCCCTTTTTCTTTTGCATCACTTGTATTCTTTCAAGGTATCATGTAGACATATCCACTCTTTCATAGGCTTGTGACAAGATATAGGTCATCTTTATTGCTCATCACTTTCTTCTTTGACATGAAGAAATAACATTTGAGCCTTCCTGATGATCATGGCTTCCTCATGAAAGTGATATCTTTTGAAATTCATGTTATATTCTTAGACAAATACCATTTCAATCATAATATGGAATCATCTCAACTTCATAGTTTCCAGGTACCAAATATTGAGCTTCTTTAATACTCTTCACTCATACAATTGAACTTTCCCCAATTGTCATCATGTATTCCTATTGCTGGACATTGGATAAACCAACGCTCTCAGTGTGTTTCAAGACATGGAATAAATGCCTCTCATGGATCCTTATCTCTGGTGATGCGATCGTTGACTAATACCTGCATTTTTTTGTCTAACGAAAATAATGATTCCCGACAAGTGGTATCAAAGCATAGGTCACGAGTTCGATACACACCCAACTCGTGTTGGTGAGAGATTGTTTTACATTGGATAAACCAATGCTCCCATTGTGTTTCACGACATGGAATAACCTCCTCTCGTGGTTCATTATCTCTGACGATGAGAACATTGACTAATACCTGCATTTTTTGGTCTAACAACAATCGTGATTCCCAAAACCTACAATATCCTTTTCCCATTGGCCAAATAATGTGTTATCTAGATAAACAAACCATAAATGAAATAGACTTACCTCACCATGGTGGCCTTATCATGCCATCAACATCCTCATTTACCATCTCCAGAGGATACTTCCTTCATGCATCAAAGTGGCCAAGGATCGAACATGATTGCCAAGTTAAAAAAAAATTCTAGAGATTATACTTGGATGTTTAATTATCATCTAGTCAAATTCTATTATTTTCCACCATCATTAATACTTAAGAATATATTTATAACCAATTTATTTCCATAAGATTCTTGTACATGTGAATCTTATCCAAAGTTTTCTTTTATACATTATTATGTTATCATCCACTCATCTAACTATTCATATATCTTACAAAAATTCTACATCCTCACCCATTGCATTCTTTCATCCATTTACTAGTATAGATTCTACATTACATGGAATCTCCACTAACCCTTTCATGATGTTTTTCCCAAGGACATTCAAAATAATGGTCCTTCCCAAATAATTATCATCCATTTCAACAAGATGACAACATATAACATAATGCTAGATAATATATGGATGAACAATATGAAAAATGGTCTAACATTATATCCTAGATGATCTCTATTAAGAAAATTAATCATGTAAATTCTAGACATGCTACTATCATATGCTTCTATCCTATGATGCTTATGAAAAACATATCATCTAAAATAAATAACCAACATTTATAAAGAACCTAGAAGTTAGTGAACCTACTTTTAGTATTAAATATACTTCACTTCTTCCTTCTTTTCCTTCTTCTCATGTTCTCTCACTACTTCAACTACATGAGCTTCACTCCTATCCTTTCTCTTATTGTTATGTTTATTTGGATAGTCCCTTTTGTAATTTCCAAACTCATTGCACTTGAAACATTGAACCTTGGACATATCTTTCTTCTTGGACTTTCCAAACTTTCCCTTCTTCATCTTCTTGACTGACACTAGAAAGGATTGAGATTGCTCATCTGATCAAATTTCATACTTGACCTTGATCCTTGATTATTCCAGTATGCATTGTGCCCACAACACATCAAAGGGAATTGAATCCTTCTTGGAGTAGATACTTCTTACAACTTTCTCCATTCTGGTTGAAATTCATTTAGAACACATATGGTCACCTATGAATCCGTGATTTCTTCTTCAAGTCGTTGCAAATGGTCTCTTAGATGAGAATCTATCATGAGTAAGGATTCCATATCCTCACTATTCAATCTCTTCATCCTTTATAATTTGTTATACAAAGACATATTTTGACCTGTTTTACTTACAAAGTACAATTTTACTAACTTTTCATACATTTCCTTAGAAGTCTCTAGGTTTGCCACAAATGGAACGAGAGAATCCTTTTTTAATTCAATTATGATCCTTTATGCCCTTACATCTCCTTTCCTGTAATTTTGTAGTTCTTGTGTCCTTTTTTTTCTTGGTTCAATACTTTTCCAGTCACATATTCCATCACTTCTTGTTATGTCGGTATCAAGTACATCCTCTTCTTCCATGCTAGCTAGTTTGATGCCCCAATGGTCTTATTGCTCTCCTTGCAGAAATAACTTACATGAATTGAAGATTTAACCATTATGAAATAGTATGATGCTTACTTTAAGACCAATATTCCTCCTTTTGATGATATCTCCAATGCTTTTGGTGTCTTTAAGAGACTTTGAGGAGAGTTCCTTGAAACAATTTCCAATATTGATTCCTTCCAAGTAGACTTCTTACGAGATCAATTCCCTTCTTGAAATATTACTCTCCATTGTTCCTTTGATGCAATCATAATCTATACTTGATATTTCTTGAATGTGGAAACCATAAATCAATAGTTATTCTCCTTTGATCCTTATTGAGAGTTTCATTTTTTTCTTCCCCGTGATAATCAACTTCTTCTAGTGTCCTATGACTACCTTCCTTATTCAACCTATCTCCAATTCCATGTTAAAAAATGTAAAATGAAAACTTATTAAAACTATTTTATTTAACCTTGATACTTTATTGTGAATATTTATATTCTTTTATGTTCTTTTATTTAGATCATTTCATCAAACAATATCAAGAAATAAAAACAATAGAAGAGGACACAGATATAGGCTCTGAAATAGGGAAAAATACCTCCAAGGGGAAACCCTGAAACTCTTCTCTTCTTAGAATCTACTTCAAATGAGATTTAAAGAACCCGTCCCCAGACCAAGCCCTTCTCCCAATACCAAGTCAATCCTTCCTCTAGTATTTTTTGAATCTTCACCAAACTGCTACACACTGCAACTTTGATCTACCAAAATTTTTATGGTGTTGGAACTGCCAACATTCAGGGTATCTCCCTGATATGAAGTCCCAATTATACTACAAATTATTTGGTGTAGGAGTCCCATCTAGTATATGTCCTGGTAAAAAAATTCTTAAATATTCTCCTTGGCTATAACTATTAGCAAGAGGGAAAAGTGAAATGATGCTTTCGAAAAGAAAGGTGTGCCTAGTGAGTGTTCAGTTGTAGATGTATCCAATTTATTTTAATACAGAGAGAGGTAGAAAGTTGAACCTATAAGGGATAGGTAATATTACCACCCAAAAAGAGACACACATGAACCAGAAGGATCCGTCTAACAACTAGTGGAATTTTCCAAAAAGGGTGTGATGGTCATTACAACCAACTAATGATAAATGCATGTCTAATATCCTATAGAATAGTCCACAAGGATGGGACAACAATAAAAATCATTACAAAAGATTATGAATAATATAAGTACCAAAATAACAAAAATATTTCATCTTCCTTAGCATATGTGAAATCAAAGATGAAATACAAACATCCGTAGAATAGTCTTACAAACATTCATAATCCATGCATGAAGAACGTGTTGGAATTTAAGGATTTTGTTATTAAGTAAAAGTCCCAAGAAACACGTATATAATGAACATCACTAGCTCCAATAGTGGAACACTGGAGACACTCCTTGCTCCACAAAAGAACTAGCTTATCTCTCTCATGCTTCTTGGGAGGATCCAAGGTGGAAAGTCCTTTGCTATTATAATGAGGGGGTATATATAACAATGAGGAGGTGATGCTTCACATTCCTTTTGAATCTTCATATACCCTCATGATTTTTTAATTCCTATGAATTTTCAACTTTACATGACTCTTTATATTCTACACATGTCCTTTGGACTTTAATTTACAATATATTTCTGAAACTAATTTTACATCATCAGCCACAATGGTGTGGCATGTAACTAGTCATGACATGACATGACATGACACTGCTGACATGGAATGCTTGATGATGTGACAATGTAAAGCCACTGTTGTTTTTGAGTTCTAAGTGTCTTATTTGAGGATTCTTTTATTTTCACCTTTGCATGGCTTGGTGATAAGAAATCTTCAATAATCTCAAGTCTTCAATAGTGGTCACTAAATAATGTCCCTTTAATATCTCTTGATTGATCATCTTGTGTACTCACATACAAGAGTGTCTTCCAGCATGCTTCCTTCCTTCATCTCCTTCTTCATCATCTTACCATGAAAATTTAGGATACATGTTCTTTCAGTTCACTCATCACAAGATGAAATCAATCCGAAAACCCCATATTCTAAGATTGTGCATAATGATCCTTTGACTGAGCCAGAACTAGACATAGGGCTGGGAAGAGGGCCCAGTGACTATGAAATTGTGCAGTTAAAGTAGGCAAGGGAGAGCCTTGAGAATTAAGACTGCATAATGCACAGTTCAGGTTGGGATGAGGGAGAAAACTGCACAGTTCCGAGAGCCAGTGACAGGTTAAGGGGATGGGAACTCGATGAACATACTAAATAGTTCCAAGAGACAAGGGAGGTTGGGACATTACGCAGTTGCAAATTTCAAAGGCCCAAGGAGTGAGCTTGAGGCTAGTGACTACAAAATTCGTAGTTAGGGATAGGATAAGAGGATAAACTGCAAAATTTTGGGAGTTAAGGTCAGGGTTTGAGCATAAAAACTCTACAATGCAACAATCCTGGGAGGAAGGAACTACACATTGCATAGTGACAAGAGGAAAGATCACATCTATAGGACTAAAAATATGAAATGCACAGTTTAGGGTGGATATGGTGAAGCTAGGTTGCTTGGTCGAGATTTTTTTTCTGAAAATGGTGAAGTGTAATATTCCGAAAATTTATCCTTCAATCTAAATGGAATATTATAGTTGTTTTATCACTAAATCGGTAAATAAATGGGTGGGGAGGCCCATAAGTCTCTTTAGCAACAATTAAAAAAATTCAAGTGTGAAAGGAGACCTTCGTATCAGCTAAATAAATCTCCTCCATGTGTGGAGAGGGTTTGCATCATGTTGATTCAGTCAAATTTGACCAATTCAATAGCACTATTAAGGAGGAGTGGAGATTAGTTAGAGAATAATCCAATTTTGGAGGGAGATGGATCTCATGGAGGAAACGACCTATTTGAGTGGGGCCAAGGGCAATAAAGCTCACATTATACTTAATAAAGAGGATGGCAGCCATTTGGGATCATGTTTGAGATTATCATTTGATATTGGTTTAATTAGACTATTGCTTCCTCTTGTTGTTTAGCAGGGTTGCTGTGTTTTTTAGCACCGGGTGTTCCCGAGTGGGAATCCCACCTCTTTCCTTGAGAGGCCTCTTGGGAGAGTATTTCATTGTATTTCTCCACATCCAAGCTTTAGGCCAAGCACTAATATTCATCTACAATGTTATTTCTGTGGAGAATAGTTCTGTGTTACAGGGTGTTGCAGTGGAGGATTGATAACACCACTCCCGGGTCTATTTCTCAGTAGAGGGAGCCTTCCTTCTCTTGAGAGATTAGCTAGGAGGATTTCTGGGCTCATTTCACATATTGGCACTTGGCCAAAGTATTCCTCATCTCCTACAACGTAGTCCCTTGCAGGAACTATGTCATTTTCCATAGAGTTGCAGCAGTAGAGTTTAAGCCCTTGTTTTTTAGCTAGTTTCCTAGGGAAAGGGTCAACCCTTCTCCCGGAAAGCTAGAAGAAGGGATTATCATCCCCCTATTGTATTTTTAAGCCATATTTATGTAATTTTGCAGTAATACTGCATTATTTCAGAACTGAATATTCAGTTCTACTCTTTTGTACTCAAGCTTTCAAGAAACCTTTGCCGGGTTATCTCTGTAATGTATTAAGGAGGTCAGATCTCTATTTTCTTAGCATATTGTTCAATAAAAATCCAGATCTATGATTTTCTATCATAATTTTGTAGAAAAACTTATATAATAACGCTATCATGTGCTTTATAAATTCTGCATAGCTTAAGTCATGTGGTCTGGGCATTTTTAAGCCAATTTAAGGCCGGGAGATATGTTTAGCTTAGTAAAAGGGATTTTTTTCTGATCCCCTTTTATATATGAGGGCCATTATATATATGATAAGGAATATAAGTGTTATTTCCCCTTGTTACTATGTAATTTTCTGGGAATAACGTTTTTATGGTCTAATTGCTACATTTTCCCCATTTTGGATGATATAGGAGAGCTCATTTTTGCTCTTGTTACATTCATTTGATGGCTATGTGTCCCTATCATATTTTATGAGATGATTTGTGTTCATGTATTATTTCATTCCCTATTTGGTATATTACACTATGAGTGGGATCGGTGAGGCCAGTGTGAATAGTGATGAGACTTTGACTGTGATCACACACTTAGAATACCTTGATGAATCAAAATTTAATATATCATCCATGACACACAAACAATGAATTTACCTTTGTGTGATAATTTTACAACAAGTTACGACAAGTGTGACACTTAAGATACACTTTGCGATGATTGTGACGACACTTTTGCGACCATGCTTAAAACTTTGGAAATGAGTGCCACAAATGTTTACATGGTGATAAAAAACTCATTTACATAAATGTGACCTCTTGAATCCTTTATAACATAATTATTTATATGATGCAACAACCAACATGGGAAAATATGACATTTTTTCTAACTTTCAAAAGGGAACAAAACACCTTAAGAAAAAACATGGAATGAGTTTCAATGTTTACGATGGAAATGAACAAGACCAAGGAAGGCCCTGAAATTGAGTGTAGTCCAGAATTTTGGAGGTTGTTGTAGTAGTGACAACACTTGGTGACACATTGGTAGAATTCCATATTCTCTGCCAGGTAGAATTTAAAATTTTACATGGTGAGAACAACTCATTTACACAATATGATCTCTTGAAACCACCCGAAGAGGCTTATGTAATGATGTGACAACCAACATAGGAAAATATGAAATTTTTCCTAACTTGAAAAAGGGAGAAAAAAACCTTAAGAAAATACATGGAATGAGTTTCAATGTTTGTGATGACAATGAACAAACCAAGGAAGGCTCTTAAATTGGCTGTAGGCCAAAATTTTGGAGGGTGTTGTAGTAGCGACAACACTTGGCAACACACTGGTAGAATTCCATATTCTCTGCCTTGGTTAATGTCTTTTGTACAGGGCCTTGGTTCTTTGGGGGGTATTGATTCATCGTGTGGATTAATTTTGTCTCCCCTCTTTCTCCATGAATAGACATGGTCTCCATCATACATTTTGGTTGAACACAACATGAAATTCAAAAATATCACAATGTTTCAAGTTAGTAAGGGTAGTGAAGTTCGAAAGATTAATATTTTAAGAGTATAATTCTTCATCTTAGGTGTTTCTCTGCTCCCAAAAATCCTTGAAAGTACCCTAACAGAGTCACTATGGAACACATGCATTGCCCCGCTGTCAGCGAGCCTCGTCAGTAACCCGACGAAGTTGCTTGCTTCACCTCTCTGCGCAGGAAGCCTTTATATTCTTTCACCTTTATAATTATTATTTTTTTATAAGACTCTACATTGGCACTTATTCATTTTAGGTGGAAGAGAGATCTCGACTTATTGAGAGAAGGGGAGTTTGTTCCTTTAGAGAAACATAAAGGTACATTTGATTTAGGTTTTCTCATTTAGATTTTTCCTCTTCTCCTCTTTACTGGTTAGATAAAAGTGAAAAAACCGAAACATAAAGAAATGAGTGTAGACATAAGGTTTCCTAAATAAACACGATTTCATGGTTTAACCAAAACTCTCCTTACAGATGAATTGTATTTTCCGTCAGAACTTCATCAACCAAAAGGCATAACCAAGACAAGGAAGATGGACCGAAGGTTTAGCCAAATGTTTAAGTGTCACATGAATATTTATACTTCATCCACACACATACTAAGAAACCAAAACATGCATATGCAAAAAAATAATTCACGCAACACAAACAAGACAAGAAACAAAAACATGAAAGACTATGTACATATCGTAGGGCATATCCCCAGATCATCATTTAAAGTAATGATTTAAGTCTTTGAAATTGATAGGGAGAGATTAAATCTTATTTTCAAGTGATTGAGATGATAAGTGTGTTGGCTAAGATTTTCGTGGACTATAAATGGCTAAATCCAAAGGGATTGAAACTTGGTGTGTTTTCCTTTGTCCTTGTGGGATTTTTCCCACATAAAGACTAATTAATCCAAATTTAAGTTGTTCTTCCCTGTAGAATTATTGTTGAACCACCTCTTTATACGACTTTTATGAAGTGAATTTTTTTCTCTTTCTTTCAGCCTTTCTTCCTGTAACTTGTGAAGAGTTTCCATCCTACGCTGCACTAGTAAGCATGGATTTCCTTGGGATTCCTGTGAAAGTTGGAGAGAAGAAAATTAGATGTTGGGAGGGAGAATGGATTCTTTTCCATATACCAAGAAGTAAGGGGAGGTATTCAAAGAGTAATTTCGTGTGACTTGGTCATCCCATAAAGCATTTACCAAAGCAGAGTGATAGTTCCTCTATTTAGAGAATATCGTCTTTTTGATGATGCAGATGAGTTTATTATTCGTGGACTTAGTAATACCATTCCCATGTGGATAATAATTAGCTAAATTCTTCAATACAATCCAATTTTCTAATGAAAAATCATATATTTTTAGCGATGAGAAGTATGTTGCATTATAAAAAACAAGTGAAGTAGAAATTTCGAACCTTGAAATTATATTTTGTTGAAGGAAGGTGATGACTTCCTCATCATTCACCTGTTTGAGTGGAACTAATTTTGTCCATCGCATAAAGTAGTTTTTAGAAGTGAGAACATAGTGGTGTTGCTTTGACGAATGCGGAAATATTTCTCCAATAACATCCAATCCTCACTATTGAAAAGGTTCTTCCACTGCAATAGGTTTCAATGGGGCATCTTAATTCTTGTTTCAACCGGAACACATTTGACATACTAGACAATTTTTTGCATAAGCGAGAGCATATTTCAATAAAGTAGGCCAATAGAAACTGGCCCACATGATTTTATGTGAAATTGTGTTGCCCGTGAAGTGTCCCCCGGTTGGTCTGTCATGGAGGTCATGCAATATCTTCTTTGAATCATGTGCTTCCAAATGCCCGAGAAATACTCCATTATCATGCTTTTTGAAAAGTACCCCATACACCAACTGGTAAGATAATTCTTTAAGTCTAAGTTCCCTCTTCTTCCATGCAGATAAATGGGAGGCAATAGTGCCATGCTTGAGGTATTGGCACACATCTGTGTACCAAGAGTCCGTGTTGATAATGGGAGGCATTCACTCAAAATTGTAAATTTTGATTTCCTTCTCCCATCCAGAAGGGTATTATTGTTCCTTACATCTACTGCTTCTACTGCTAGTCAACATTAAACAATGGATCTTGATTGTGTGAACTGGTTTGAACTCAAAGTAGTATTCATGTAAATTGGTCATCTAACTCGCTCTTCTTTCACCCATCTATTGTTGAACAAATAATGATCTCACTGTTGGGTGGGAAACAAGATAACACAACAATTTTTCAAGAGATAGGGCCGAAATTTCTTCACCACCTTTTTTTACCACATAGGCATGTTTATCAATGGCGAGATAATTGAGTTCAAGTCCTTGAATACTATAACTCATGAAATATATAGGCTTCTCATTGTTCTAATCAATTTTTTGCGCAATCACAACGAAGAGAGAAGTATCAGAAGAAAAGGTTTAAAGAAATAAATATTTTTTGAAGTCTAGGATATATAGAGCAGGTGCTTCTGTGATATCTTTCTTTATATGTGAAACCATGTCCTTTTCCCTCTTATCCCATATGTATACTGCATCCTTCTTTACCATATCTTGTATTGGATTTAAAATCTAAGCGTAGTAGGAGATGAACTTATGGAGGAAGTTTATTTTCCCCATAAAGGACTGCATAACTTTTTTGTTAACTGGGAAGGGAACCTATGTAATTTATTTGACGCTCTCTGGGTCTACTTTAATCTCACTTTTAGAGATGATGTGGCCCAAGAGATTACCCTCGGACACTGCGAAAATACTTTTTTTGGGATTAAGAGATATCCCATACTTGCGACATCAGTCAAAAATTTTCCTCAGATGGCATATATGATCAAATATCTTCTTAGGAAACATTATGACATCATCGAGGCAGACCACTAGGCTTTGTCCAATAAACCCATGAAATGTGATGTTCATGGCACACTAAAATGTCACACTGGCATTAATCAACCCAAATAGAATTCTCTTGAATGTGAACGTGCCCCACTTGGTGCGGAATGTTGTTTTAAGTCTGTTAGGATCTGAGACAAGAACCTGGTTATGTCTCGAATATCCATCCAATAGAGAAAAAATTTCTGACCTTGATACTGTTTGCAGTATCTATTCCATAGATGGCACGAGGTAGTTGTCCTTGTCCGAGGTGCAATTTAGATTACATAAATCAACACATAAGAGGATTTCCCTGGAATTTTTCCTTACCAGGACCAAGTTTGATACCCAAGTATAATGTCACACTTTACATATGATCCGAGCATCTGACAACTTCCTTAACTCCTTTTGAATAAGAGGGTCAAGATTTAGATGTACCTTCCAAATTTCTTTTGAAATGGATTGGCCATTTATTTAATTGGGATCACATGCTGGATAATTCATGTGTCATAATTTTTGAGTTCTTCATATACCCAAGCGAATACATCTCGATATTGCTTGAATAAGCAGAAGAAATCCTATCGCTCATGTGATGTGCAACAAGTACCAATATTGACAAAATTTAGATCTTTTTTGTTCCCAAATTGATTTGTTTTTGCAACAACATTGATCTATGGGTCTTAGCATTGATTTTCCCTCAGAAGTGGTTCTGCAAGTCATACAAATTTTCTAATGACACCACACCTTTCAACATGACGTTTCCTTTTCTTGTGCTAGTTGCATCATTGAATGCCTTCTAACTCAGTTATCACAATTTGTCGGAGCATATACTACTGCAAAAATGGACAAGGCAGTCGAAGTATCCATTTTCTTTCAAGAGAAAGATGTTAAAATAATGCAGCTACAACAACAACTAGATGAAGAAATGAACAGTCTGATTCAAAATGTCGAGCAACAACTCTTCAAATTTCAGCAAGAGATGGAAGTACTTAAGATAAGTCATGAAAATGACTTATCCAGCAAAGAAACACTGATTAAAGAATTGAGATAAAATATTACAAAGTATGAAGGAATTACTATTGCAAAGGAATTCAGTAAAGAAGCATTGGCATTAAATGCCTTACTCTCAAAACAGCAAGATTTGTTTGTCTTACAAATGTCAGACATAGTTCCACATTTAGAAATCAGTGAACAATTGACTAATACAGTCATTGACTAGAGAATTGAGTTTAATGAACTCAATACCAAAATTTTTGACTATATTGAATGGCAAGATTCAGAGGAAGGGAGAAGGTCAAATCTCCCAAAGATCAAAGAAACTTATATATATGTTCTCTTTACTGACTGGGATGCACAGGTAAAACAGGAATAATTGGCAATATCCAGAGAAGCAGGAATATCAAATAATATGGTCAAAATGATCAACCACATGTTTCATACTTCTGGTTTAATTAAATAAGGAAATCACAAATCGATTCCTGGTCTCAAAATATTAGAGAAAAGTTGGAAAAATATAGGTCAAATACGAGAAGAAACAATTGCACAACTGAAAAAGACTGATTGGGAAGCATATTGGCAACTCGTGGTTAAGCCCCATAGTCGAATAATGACATTGAATTTTTCTCTAGATTCCATACAGAAAATGCAGCCACTTTTACTTGATGCTATATTTACTGGACATATGAAGACACAATTCGGGAAGCCTCCACAAGTTCAACCAATGTCTGATATTTGTGAACAGAAAAGAAAAGCTAGTAGTAACATATCATCGAGCATGATCATGAGTTAGCTTGTTTTGATAATTTCAATTTTAGTGATTAGATACTAGGAATGAGGAATGTTGTTTGAAACCACCTCATAAGATATTTTGTATAATTTATTTTTGTAAGTAGTTAATGTAGTATTTAAACCCTTCTCATGCATTTAGAGAAGGGTCCAGGATTTTTATTAAGAAATTTTACTAAGAATTCTTTACTATAAGTTTGTGGATGTCTTGATAAGATAATGGAACATGGTCTTTTCAATTATATATCATTTTGGTTGATCACTGCTGATGCACTTTTGTGTTATCTGAATGACTTATTGATAGATGATTGAATGTGGCCTATTATTGCTAATCAGATGAACATGACATTACACATCTGGTACTATTATCATGTATGCTAAACTCTATTTTAAACATTAGTGATAAATCTAGCTTTCATGAATTATGTATGAGATCAATTATTTCTGTTTGAAGTATCAGTTGCACTATTGTATGATATAATAATAGAATTTGATTTGTTTTATATATGATCATCAGAATATATGTGATATGTTTCACATCTTCTTTTGATTAAATCTTTTTCAAAGGAATTATCTTACAAAATTATTGATTCTATTAAGTCTGTGATTGATCTAAATCATCACAGACTGAATAGGTATCATTTTAGATCACATAAAATCAGTATTATCCCGGGTTAGATTAGATTAGATTTAATTTCAATTTTTTCATCTTAGAATAAAGTTGTTTTAGTTTTTAGTTATTCCTCTTGAAAATAATTTGAAAGAAACCCAACAATCATATAAAACCCAAAACTGGGAAACTGGTCCCATTATACCCAGTCAGAGCCACTATCCCAAACAGAAAAGGAGATGCTTTAAGGTCTGGACCGGGTGGTTATTCCCCTTTTTTGTTGCCACAGATTTCCTCCAGATAGTTATTAGTGTGTAGGGGCAAGTGGTGCCCCCAGTTTTGAGTTTTGTAACATGCTATGGGCATGTCATATGTATTAGAGTGGATGGACTCTAAAAAAATTTATAGGACACATATTATGGATATGCATCGTTTTGATATTTTTATGTTATTGTCTTGTGTTAAATGCATGTGCTAAATGCCAATCTAGAATATGGTTTGCAATGCTATCTACATAGTGATTTTGTGCTCTAGGTACATGATTTAATGTAATGATTTCAAATTCATGCATCAAAAGCTTCACTCGTAAATATCTTCTAAAAAGGATAGGATTATGCACACGATAGACACCATTTAATTGCATGACAAGAAGCAGGGAATCTAAATGAACATGAAGGTGGAGGATGCAGTGTGAAAGGGAATCGGCTAATAAACCTCACACTGCATCATATTCAGCCTGGTTATTGGTAGTAGTACGAATGCATACCCCGTTCGAGAGAACAAGGGAGTGCATGGGGGTAAAAATGGCCCAACCTGATAAGGCTAGATTCTTAGAGTAGCGACTTGCACCATCAGCAAAACCGATATAAGGTGTGGACAGGAGGTCCATATGAAAGGTGCCACAAGACAATAAATTTGAGGATGATGAACAATGCTGGCAACCTGAGCGCAAAGTAGAAATTGAACACACTCCGCGGGAGGGAGTGATATGGGTAAGATATCTACTACTCACACACCGATGGTGAGGTGGAGTGTGGGAGCTACCGGAGGTGTAGCTTTTGCTAAGATCATGAAATTCACCATAGGCACGGGTGGTGCTATCCCGTTTATGAGTGGGAAAGATGAAGTCAGTGGTGGACATGGATTCCATGATGTCATCATCACAATAGAAGATGGAATGACTGGAGGAAGGGAGACCACATGACGCGGTGAAGCTACCTGACTCATCATCATGAGAAGAAAGGTTCACATGCGCATCGTCACGGGGGATGACGGAATAAAAAGAAAATAAGGGATCTACTAATGTTGAGCCTAGGGTGATCGCTGAAGGGAGGTCGAGCGAAACAATAGGGGAAAATTCGGAGGGATCTTCCACCCAGGGTCTCATGGATGATGAAGGGTTGAGGATGTTGGCCGCAGGCTCCTTCATCTCAACATTAGGAGGGGGAATGTCAATGGGATTGGGTAAATCATCAGTCTAGCCTACATCATACTGTGCAATTACTGGAGAGCTGGATTGGTTTTGTTCAATATCGTACTCTCAAACTACCTCTAACGAGGCACGATAATGTGTAAGGTGGGGAAAATGGTGAGAATAATGGCCATGGAGATCACACAACGCACAAGGTTGGTTAGTGTGAATATTTTTAGGATTCTTAGCTACAGTTGAGGAAGAAAGAGAGGCTTCAGGGACCGTAGACTCAAGGAACGCAACTTTAACCATGGGCTTGATACAAGGCGATTCATGCTAGTTATATGTGGCATGGCCGATGACATCACACAAAGCACAAGGCTTTGCGGGCGAGGGAGGTGTAGGGTCCGTCGGGGAAGCCTTGTCCTTGGAATCCCTCTTGTGAGCTTTGCCCTTCTTACCCGAAGTGATTGCAACAGGAGGTGGTTCCTGTTGAGGTGGTTGAGGCACTGTTGCAGTGGAAGAAGTCATGGGGACCGGTTGAATCGAGGTCAAAGCAAGATAAGGTTTGGGTTGACCTAGCGGGGTATCAGCTAGAGGATCAAGGTACCATACGGGAATCCCAAGGGTCAGGTTAGGAAGAGATGGTGGCCATGATAGGTGTCGTATAGACTCCTGGTGGTGGAGCTAGGAACGGTATCTGACCGGAGGGGTAATGGCCAAGCAGGACGGCTCCTAAATGGTTAAGGCCTGGAGGAATTATTATAGGAGGGTAAGGAGGCTCATGAGTACGAGCTGAAGGGCCAAGAGGAGGAGGTCCAGAAAGCTGAATCAAAGGGCTAGGAGTAGGTTTCAAAGGGCGAGGAGGTTGCTATCTAGCCGAGGCGGGTTGCTTGAGGGCAGCTCAAGACGATTGCATCATGCAAACATTTGATGAGCTGGGATCAGAGACAGGAGGAAGAAGACCAGGGAATGTACCAAGCAGTGAGGATTCTTTGTAGACTTTGGGTGAAACATGTTCAAAGGATTGATAGTTTGCTTGTTGTCCACCGAAGGGATAGTGGACTCATGGGAGGTCTGAGACTTCGGTTCGTAATATGTCAACTGGTCAATGGTGACTATCTTTCCATTATGAGGGAAGGACATCTTGTGGTGGACCAAGAAAGGGACAACAGACATCACATAAGTGTAGCTACGACCCAATAGAATGTTGTAATCTAAGGGGGCATCTATGACTTCTACGTCAATGCAAATAATCTTGCTCGCAAGAGTAATAGGACAATTGCGAAATAAGCCAATGGGCTGGGAGGTGTGGCCATCCCATGCTTGGAGAGTGATTGTGGAAGGAGCCAACTTAGGTGATCCAAGTTGCTTCCAAACTGAAGTGGAAATCATGCAGGTGGATGCCCCCTCATTAATAATGCACTGGGAAACATTATCATTTCGGATCTTGACTGGGATTTGGAAGGTGACGGAAGTAGGGAGAGGAGGATGCTCTGACCGGTAAACTTCAAAGACAATCAATCGATCATTAGAAGGATATACAGTGCCCATGGCAGATAGTAGAGCTTTTTGTTGTGAAGGGCATGACTGGAGGAGTTCTAGCGTTGAAATGATAGCCGGGGATTGTGCCAAATCATCTACTATATTATACAAATAGGTAGATTTTCCGGAAGAAGTATTTCAGAGTAGTGGTCCCTTAGGGATCTTGGTATGAATCTATGCCTTAGGCCGAGGGATCTATAAGGGACCATTAAGTGTCAAAAGAGGCTCTGTAGAGATCGAAGGAGGCGGCTCAGGGACAGACGTAGCGGGAGGCTTGTTGTACTGACGAGACCGAGTCTGAAGATTGATGTCTATAGCTAAAATTTGATCAAATTTCATCATTAAATTCTGGTAATTAGAGGTACTAGATGGAAGAGGTTGAGTGGCCACCTGACCTTTAGGTGGTTGGGTAGCCACAAATCCTTACTGAGGGAAAGGATCGGTAAGCACAGCTGGTTGATTGGGTGTAGGACTAGGAGGAACGGAAGGGACAACTTGTTGTCCTATCAATGTTGCTTGAGACTTTCACAGCTACAACATCTATGGAAAAAGAGGACAATCATGCATGTAATTACCATAAACACCACAATAAGAACAAGGCTTGTTCATGTGAACAAGCCTGTCTTGCTTGGGCTGGGTGCCCTGTTGCTGGTTAGCAGTGTTAGGAGCATTATTTTGAGGATTAGGTCTAGGATTACTAGGAGCAGACTGATTTCAAGTGCCTTTCCTCTTCTTTTTGGAGGGAGGAGGATTTTTTGCACCCTATTATGCATACATCTGCCCCTGAGGGGGCGGTGGTTGCTTTTGCAGGGGTTGACAAGGCAAGGGAGGAAGTGGTGCTAATGCTGGAGGAGCTAGAGCACTAGGCTGTGGATACGAATAATAAGGAGGTTGGGTAATAGTGTAGTAAATATAAGGTTGGGGAAAAAGAGGAGGCATACCGTATCCTAGATATGTGCTACCGGGAGGGGGAAAGGTGCAGGAGGTGTTGGCCACCCCCCGAGGAAAGCCATAGCCCATGGGAGGTTGAGCATATAGATTAGAGAGAGCTTCAATGATACTGTCGGCGGCGTGAGATGCCCCCAGTGTGTTGGCACCACTAGGTCTGGGAATATCAGGTAGAATGGTATAAACATAACTCGACCGAGTGTAGATCAGGTCATATTTTAACACAATTTGGAAAGCGGCTTCTTCGGTTTGGGGAAAGTGCGATGCGACATCTTTCCCGATAGGTGGCAAGAGAGATATAAGGAACCATTCCATGTAGACATGGTCTTCAAAGGTAGGGGCTCGACATAAGCTCTTTCTTCATCGCCATTCCTGGACATGGTCGGATAGGAGGGTCGCAGACGATTGACGGAAAGAAGTCAAGAGTTCGATACCAGTGTCATAACAAAGGGGAAGCTGGAAGTAAGAAATAAAAGCTCGGGAAAGAGTCGCAAAGGTGGTATGAGAGGAAGGGGACTGATCAACATACCACTTAGAAGCTTCACTTGTAAGTGTTCGTTGGAACAGCTGAAGATGGACAAAGTCATCGGTAATGGAGTTAGACGAACACCACATGTGGAAACATCGAACATGATTTGAAGGATCTTCTTTAGCAAGGCCTTCAAACTTTTGGATATCAGAAGGGAGCTTTGTCAACATAGCAGGCCAACTAGCATCATGGTGTATAGGGTCATTTATCAACTGGTAAAAATCTGAGAGGTTGAGGCCTGCCATGAAGGGGATCAAGGGCGCAGTCAGGTTAGTATCCACTACGGTCCCACTAGTGGTATTCCCGGCATGAGTGCCGGGGTTACCACCAGCATTAGGTCTTGCAATAGACATGGTGAAGGTTTCAGGGGGAGAACCGAAGGTGGAATGAGAAGGAGAACCCAAAGGACCAGAAGGAGAGTCGGTGTGTGGACTCGATGGAGGACTCACTCGAATCCTACGGGGAGGAGTAAGTCTTCCTACCAGAAACTAAGGATGAAGGCCAAGAAGTCTCCGGGATAAATGCCTTGGTGGTGCATTGATGATGACACAAGCACGACACAAAGGAAAAAGAGACGGACAAGGGCAGGGTGGTGTAGGATCAACTGATTACAATGTTGAAACAAGGGCAGAGTGGTGCAAGATCAATTGATTTCAATGTTTTAGAGTCTTTGCTTAGAGGTGTTAACCAAGCCCTTTTTCTCTTAGGGTGTGTGTGCAAAAGTGTGTAAATTTTCATTTTTAAACCCAGACGTTTGTAGAGAAAAAGAAAAAGTGTGTTGTATAGCTGTAAATAAACCTGCAAATGACAATATATAAGCCCGCAAAAACAAAAAATAAACAACTAATAATGCAATAATCTAAACCCAAGGAGGCGAGTCTCTCAAAAACTAGTCTATATGTGAGTAAAAAACTAATCAAAACACACTAAAAAAGCCAATAGATCTAAGGTGAAGAGGGACAGGAATCTAAAGGATAAAATCTGCTGGAAAGTGGTGCAGAAAAAAACAACAAATCAGGGGAAAAATTGTTGTAAAAAGAGGTGGCGAAAGGCTATCTCCTGGAGGGAAATGGAGTGAATCCTAGATGAAAACCCAAACAAAGATAAATGAGGTGATTTGGCTGGATCACAAGCCGATATGATGTGGATTTGAAGGTGAGGTATCTGATTTGAAAAAAAAGGCTAAAGACTCTGAAATTTCAGACAACCTGTAGCAGCAAAAACTCTTCCACAAAAAGTGGAGGGTACTAAAGCCCTAGGGGGCTAGGTTCCCACTTATTTAAGCAAAAAAAAACAAGTACAGGTCCAAAACAGGCGGAGATGGAGGTCAGAAAAACCTGAATAGAGGCTCAGACAAACCCAGAAAACTTTCAGAAAAATCCCTGCAAAAAGTCCAGGTCGCAGTTTCTGACTTGTTCTCAGCAGAGGTCACAGTTTTTGGGCTGATTCCTACTTCTTGAAGCTCCAGGTTGCGGTTTTTGGGCCAAAAAGTGTGACATGCACTTCCAGAACTCTCGGTGGCATATTTCAGAAAAAATTGTCGTCTCAGCTGCGACTGATGTCAGTCACCTGCGTAATAGGTCTGAAAACACACAGAAGTTAGATTTTTTATCGTTTTAGGGTTTTATAGGTTAAAAGCAACATCAAGAAAAGAACAAACAAGGGGTTGAAGAGAAATCCTAGGGTTTGAAGCAGCTGGATATGCAAGGATCAAAAAAATGACAATGGTCGTAATCATAAAATGGTGTGGAGTCGCCAGTTGTTAGTATGAATCTTAATTCCAAGCGTACGAAAAAAGACCACTTTAGCTACGCATAAAAAACAACCCTAACAACAAATATGGTTGCCAATATCCTCAGATCTACAGTTAGGTGATTAAGATAAATGCTGCAAAAATCTAGATCTATGCATTAGAAGACATTAAGCAGTAGAAAAAACAAGATTTACTCCATGCATCCAATAGAAAAGACAAGAATATGTTGAATGAATTTTGTATTAATGGCACCTGGGAGGAAAATGAAAGAGGGTGTTCCCTATTCTCCTCAATGGGATGGGTTCTTGTAAGTCCTCAGCACTTCAGATCTAAAATTCCTCTCTCTTGATGGTGTAGAAAACCCAAACAAAAATGGTAGCAAAATATGACTATGATGGTGGATCAATAGTCAAACCAAAAGTATAGATCTAGAGTGATCTTTAGGCAACAAAAGGTGGTAAATGAATGGAAAACCCCTGCTATTTATAAAAAAATATTGAGTTATTCTAGATATTGGTGCATAATTAAAATATTATTAACCAAATCAAGATCCAACTTTTATGGAATATTTTATTATATTTGTTGGAGGGAAAAGGAATTTGACTTGCGTCAAATCCCTTTATTTGTAAATAATAAATAAATGATTTATTTATCATTTTAAGGATGTGGTTGAGTGATAATCAAATAAATAATGATTTATTTAATTATTTAAGGGTGATTTAGTCATATTCAACAAATAATATTATTTAAAAAAGGTTTAAATAATTATTCTTAGGAAATAATAAGATAAGAAATGATTTATCTGGTTAATTTCCCTGTTTTGGGTTAAATATAGCCAGGAATATTAATTAAACTATTGTTTAACTAACTATTCCTTGAGGAAAATCAAACAAATGTAGATTTATTTAATATTTCCTCATGGGGTTTCCTGTTTAGACCATAAAAAACTTAATAAAAGTGGTTTACTAAGTTATTTTTCATAGTGAATGCAATTTTACTTAGGGTAAAATTGGTCTTACATGGTGTACTTGGGTCCATCTAATAACAATAGGTTAGATGACCAAAAAATGGTGTAACAACGTCCATACGCAAAGTAATGCAGAAACACCGAAAACAGACTGTTGCATAATTGGAATACACAGAAATGTTGTCCATAGTCTCAGATAATGTCTGCACTGCAGATGGAGGTGCTACAAAGTGCTAATCCATCTATACTATCCTCGAAGAAGAAGAACCTGAAGTAGTGGAGGACAAAGCAACTGCTGATGATGCAAGGCCCTCAAATTTACAATTTAAAGATGTCGCATGCTCCTTCCTTCATAGAATAGCAGCAAGGGATAACCTTTTACCATATAACGACATGATAATATGGGTACTTGAAAATTCAACAATTAAAGACAGACAATTCATAACCATTAAGAATGAGATCTTAGGTTCTTTCAGAGCTAAAGATTTTAAATTCATGTAGAGACTGCCCAACCAACAAGACATCTATGACAACAAGTTTGTTGAAAAATTTGCAAAGAATAATGAAGACCCTTTCAAATCTATTCAAGGTTAGAGGAAACTGGATAACAAGTTTAAGTATGATAAATCAGGTATGTATCCTATCGTTTCACTTGAAAATCCCTACAATTTTGTAGCAGAAATGCTATGCAGATTATATGGTCTCCCTGATAACACCAAGTTCTATATAAATTGGCTTCCCTTGATTGACTCCTGTGTTAATTCTCACATCATGAATTGGGCAACCATTCTTTCTGAAAATCTAGCTAAAGCGATTAATGAATATCGCTAAGCAAGAGATTCTTCTTCCAAACCCATCCCCCAATTTTTCATGAGCACATATGTTTTTGATGCCATCTGTTTCTCTAGCAGTTTTCCAATTAGGGGTTGTAAATGGACTCCCGAGGATCCTACCCCTATTCATTTAATTCATAAACAGATATGGGAACATAATTATGTACCACACTTCCACATATTATGCTATGGGGTTGTATTTCCATTACATTAGTTAATGTTTGATAGAGAGAGTCCCGGGTTCACTAAGGAAGACATCTCAGATCTCCAAATGATAGGAAGATGTTTTATTGAAGAATAATTTTCATACATCAGAGCATTTAGAAGCTCTGCTCCTCCACATGTACTTTCTCTGTATGTTTCAGATAAACTAATAGCAAGAGAAGTGGATTATAAAACTGTTGGCAATGGACTAACTAAATATCTGAAAGATAGTAAAAAATATTTATGGCCAAGTTTTCCAATTCAGTGTGGTACATTCTCCTCAGGAATTTCAATTATGCAATGAAACAATGTTAGAAGATTGAGATTTTGAAGCTCCCCGTTTTACCACAAAGGCAATTCGACCCAAAGAAGATTGCTAATAGATTTACTCAGTTAGTCAAAATCAAACCTATCATACACACAGATGATATATTTGAATACATTTTGCAATCTGTTGGAAATTTTGAAGAAGTTAGAAACTTTGTTAAATTAAAATTGAACTCAGAGGAATTACAGAAATTAAATAAGTATAGAGAACAAAGGCTCAAGCATATTCCGCAGAATAGCTTGATTACTAGTTATATGACTGAACCAACCAAGGTAATCAGAACAGAAGAATTAGATTCACAGAACCAAAGTGAGCTACATAAATTATGGACTTCAGTTGATAATACATTGATGGATACCCTTGAGGGATCATCTACACAAAAAAATACAGGATTTCAAACACCCCAAGGTCAGATAGTTTCAGCAAAGGAAACCACTGAAAGTACTGGGACAAGCTCCCAAGATACAAAAGTTATCCCTAAATTTCCTACTGATGAAATTACTCTAAAAGTAACTAATATCCCTCCATTATATGTATTATACAACCCTCTTCATAAAGTTGTAGTCAGGAAGCAGAGAAAGAGAAGGAGGATTGAAACACCCCTAGGAAATGAGATTATGGAAGTTGTATGGAAAGGCACCCCATCCAATCCAATTGAAAATCTAACTCAGCTATCACAATTTTCGGAGCATATACTATTGCAACAATGGACAAGGCAGCCGAACTATCCATTTTGGTTCAAGAGAAAGATGATAAAATAATGCAGCTACAACAACAACTAGATGAAGAAAGGAACAGTGTGAGTCAAAACGCCGAGCAAAAACTCTTCAAATTTTAGCAAGAGATGGAAGTACTTGAGATAAGTCATGAACATGACTTATCCAGCAAAGAAACACTGATTAAAGAATTGAAAGAAAATCTTAAAAAGTATGAAGGCATTCCTACTATAGAGGAATTCATTAAAGAAGCATTGGCATTAAATGCCTTACTCTCGAAACAACAATATTTGTTTGTCTTACAAATGTTAGACATAGTTCCACACTTAGAAATTAGTGAACAATTGACTAATACAGTCATTGACCACAGAATTGAGTTTAATGAACTCAATACCAAAATTTCTGACTATATTGAATGGCAAGATTTAGAGGAAGGGAGAAGGTCAAATCTCCCAAATATCAAAGGAATTTATAAATCTATTCTCTTTAGTGACTGGGATGCACAGGTAAAATAGGCAGAATTGGTAATAGCCAGAGAAATAGGCATATCAAAGAATATGGTCAAAATGATCAACCACATGTTGCATACTTCCAGTTTAATTAAAGAAGGAAATCACAAATCGATTCCTGATCTCAAAATATTAGAGAAAAGTTAGAAAAATACAGGTCAAATACGAGAAGAAACAATTGCACAGCTGAAAAAGACTAATTGGGAAGCATACTGGCAACTCCTGGATAAGCCCCATAGTCAAACAATGACATTGAATTGTTCTCTAGATTTGATACAGAAAATGTAGCCACTTTTATTTGATGCTATATTTGCTGAACAGATGAAGACACAATTCAGGATGCCTCCACAAGTTCAACCAATGTCCAATATTTGTGAACAGAAAAGTAGAGCTGGCAGTAACCTATCATCGATCATGATCATGAGTTAGTTTGTTTTGATAATTTCAATTTTAGTGATTAGATACTAGGAATGAGGAAGGTTGTTTGAAACCACCTTATTAGATATTTTGTACAATATATTTTTGTAAGTAGTTAATGTAGTATTTAAAACCTTCTCATGCATTTAGAGAAGGATCCAGGATTTTTATTAAGAACATTTACAAAGAATGCTTTACTGTAAGTTTGTGGATGTCTTGACAAGATAATGGAAAATGGCCTTTTCAATTATATATCATTTTGGTTGATCACTGTTGATGCAATTTTGAATTCTTTGGATGACTTATTGATAGACGATTGAATGTGGCCTATTATCGTTGATCAGATGAACAGGACAACACACATATGGTACTATTATCATGCATGATAAACTCTATTTTAAACATTAGTGATAAATCTAGATTTCATGAATTATGTATGAGATCAATTATTTCTGTTTGAAGTATCAGTTGCACTATTGTACGATATAAGAATAGAATTTGATTTGTTTTATATATGATCATCAGAATATATGCGATATGTTTCACATATTCTTTTTATTAACTCATTTTCAAAAGAATTGTCTTACAAAAGTATTAATTCTATTAAGTCTGTGATTGATATAAATCATCACAGACTAAATAGATATCATTTTAGATCACATAAAATCAGTATTATCTCGGGTTAGATTAGATTATATGTAATTTCAAGTTTTGCATCTTAGAATAAATTTGTTTTAGTTATTAGTTATTCTTCTTGCAAATCATTTGAAAGAAACCCAACAATCATATAAAACCCAAAACTGGGAAACTGGTCTCATTATACCCAGTCAGAGCCACTATCCCAAACAGAAAAGGAGCTAATTTAAGGTTTGGACCGGGTGGTTATCCCCCTTTGTTGTTGCAACAATTTTATGAGGCCTCAACAGAGTGTTATGTGACGAATTGGCAGGTGGATTGATCTTTCTTAACAATTTTTCCTTTAATTTCTACTTTTTCAACTCTGGTTCAATGGTTGGCCCTTGGATTCTCAATATATACTGGTTATCCGTCTTTTTTTCTAGGCCATCACTCAAAGGTTGTTTCTCAACAACACTCTTTTCAGCTGCAAGTATGCAACTAAATGTGTTTACTTCATGTCCCATGGTAGGATTTTCCACGGTAGTAGAATTTTCTTCCTTTTCTTTCGTAAGATCAATCTTCTCATTTGAAATTATTGTATCAGTAATGTTTATGGTGTAGTTCCTTTGCAGAAATATTTTTTCTAAATTATATTCTTGATGATATGAACAATACTGATCCATGCCTATACTCTGAATGTTCATCACAACATTCAAGATTTGTGTAGACTTGGCCAGTTAGTTACTGTTGCTGCCAGAATTGGTAGTCCTTCTGAAAAGGTTGAACCTAGAAGGCTTACTTCTCATAGTGGTCTCTCTTGAACTTTGTTTTAGCTCATCCAAGTCATGTGATAGAGTCTTGATGGTGGGATTCAAGCTTTCAAGATCAAAATTTTCTTTCTCTTTGGACTTGTTTACGGATTCCTGAGACATTTTACCCGTGTATTTGGAGTATTTTTCTAGTTTTTAATATACAATGATCCCAATCGTGTTCAAATCAATTTCAACTACGATTTTCTCCTCATAGTTTTCAATAAGTGTTTGTTTTACAGTTCACATTACAAATAGCGAAATTCTTGTTGGCAAGGGAGAAGTGTAGTAATCAATAGTGATGGAGTCACGAGGTTTTGTGTTTGATGCGAACTTTTTCAAAATGTGGTTAAGACTTTGATTGAAATCCTTCACTTTTTCCTTTTGCACCATATTGATATTACCCAATTATTTCAACACCATTGTGGGGGTATTGTCATCAATAAAAATTTCAAGGAAAATATTCTTAAACCCCCTCCAGTTCTAGATGGAATTCAGAGGAAGACTATGATACAATACAACTTCTCTTCCATCTAAGGTGCACTGAAAAATTCTACATGCGACATCATCATAGCATACCTCAAGTGTTTGTAGATGTACGTAGAAGTTGTCTAAATGGTCCTCCACCTTAATTGTTTTGTCAGGGTCGTACTTCATTAGGAGCTTTTTCGGATGCCTTAGAATCTTGTGTAAAACACCCGAGAGTGCATGTGGGCCCTGAGACATCCAATCCAAAACTATTCTACCATGTCTTTGTCTTTTCCCTCCTCCTCCTTATCAGAATCTGATGGCTCTTCTTCCTCTTCCTCTTCATCACCTAATCTGCAGAAAATATCATCTAAGAGTACAATGTTATCTCCTTCACCAATGTTATAAAGTGGAGGCTCTTCTGCTTTCTCCATAGAATCTGCTAACTCTTCAAGGGTGGTTAAAGCCAAATCTTCAATAATATAAACCACTATCCCATTAGGGTTATTTGGGTTCATTTTCTAAAACTATGGAATTTTTTCTACTCTCGGAATCAACCCAATAGCTTTTGAAAACTGATGGGTTATGGGACGAATGGCCTAAATCTGATCATAGGATATTTCACAAGTTTGTACTAGCTCGGGCTAAGAAGAGTCACCAACTTCAGGAACACGAGTAAGGGAGGTGTTGTGAATGTTCTTTCCTTGACCAAGAGATGTAATATTACGGTCGGTGGGGTTATCAACCATAAAAAAATAGCTACCCTACTTCTAGTGCTATAAATATTGATGGTGTTGGAAACACCAACATTCAGGGTATCTCCCTGATATGAAGTCCCAATTAGACCTCACATCATTTAGTGTAGGAGTCCCATACAGTATATGGCTCGATTTCCAAATTCTTAAATATTTTCCTTGGCTCTAACTGTCAACAAGAGGGAAAAGTGAAATGGTGCTTTCAAAACACAAGAAGGTGTGCTTGGTGAGTGTTTATTTGTAGATGTTTCCAATTTATTTTACTACAAAGAGAGGGAGACAATTAATCCTCTACAAGAGAGGTAATAGTACCACCCAAGAAGAGACACACATGAACCAGAAGGATCTGTCTAACATCTAGTAGAATAGAACACAAGGGATGCAACGATCATTACAACTAACTAATGAGAAAGGTATATCTAATATCCTGAAAAATAGTCCACAAGGATGGGACAACAATAAAAACCATTACAACATGTTCTCAATCATATAAGTACTAAAATAAATGGAATAGTTCAACTACCTTAGCACATGTGAAAACAAACATGAAATACAAAAATCCATGAAATAGTCTTACAAACATTCATAATGTATGCATCAAGGACATGTTGGCCTTGAAGGCTTCGGTTATTAAGTAAAATTCCCAAGACACATGTATACAATTAACACCACTAGCTCCAATAGTGGAGTGGTGGAGCCACTTTTTTCACCACAAAAGAACTATCTTATCTCTCTAATGCTTTGTGGGAGGAGCCAAGGAGAAAATTCCTTTTCTCTTACAATGAGGGGATATATATAAAAATGAGGTGATGCTTGACCTTCCTTGTGAGTCTTCATCTACCCTCATGATTGTTTGACTTCCTATGAATTTTCAACTTTACATGACTCTTCATATTCCACACATGTCCTTTGGACTTTCATTTACAATAAACTTATGAAACATATTTTACATCATTAACCATAATGGTGTGGCATGTAACCACTCATGACATGACATGTAAAGACATTATTGACATGGACTACTTGATGATGTGGAAATGCAAAGACATTGTTGCTACTGAGTGTATTTTTTAGGATACTTTTCTTTTCACCTCTGGATGGATTCATGATAAGGAATCTTCAATGATCTCAAGTCTTGAATAGTGGTTGAAAACTAATGTCCCTTTTCTTTCTCTTAATTGATCATTTGTGTACTAAGCTAAAAGAGTGTCTTCTAGCATGTTTCCAACCTTCATCACCTTATTCTTCATATTTCCATGACAAGTTAGGGTACCTGTTCTTGCAATTCACTCATGACGAGATGACATCAATCTGAAAAAACCCTAGTCTAAGATTGTGCATACTAATCCTTTAGTTGAGCCAGAACTAGATGAAGGGTTGGGAAGAGGGCTCAGTGTCTAAATTTTTACGTGGTTCAAGTAGGAAAGTGAGAGACTCGAGGCTTGATACTATGAAATACGTAGTTCAGGGTTGGATGGGGGAGAAAACTGTGCAGTTATCGGAGCCAATGAGAGAAGATGAGGGGATGGGCACAGGATGAACATATTGCGCAGTTCCGGGAGACAAGGGAGGTTGGGCCATTGGGAATTTTCACAGTTCAAAGGCTTAGGGAGTGATCTTGAGGCTAGTGACTATGAAATGCTCAATTAGGGAAAATATGGGAGGAGGAATTTCATAATTATGGGAGTCAAGTTCAGGGTCTGAGCACATAAACTATGCAATGCAGCAGTCCTGAGAGGCAGGAACTATGAATTTATGATTTCCAAGAGGAAATATCACATCTATAGGACTGAAACTACATAATTCACAATTTAGGGAGGTTGGCGTGAAGCTAGGTTGCTTGGTTAAGTGTGGGATAAATGAGGCGAAGGTGAAAAATGGTGAGACTTTGATTGTGATCACACACTTAGAATAGTTTGACGACTCAACAGAATAAATCATACATGATACATGAACAATGAATTTCCCTCAGTGTGACAAATTTTTGACAATTTATGACAATTGTGACATGTAATATACACTTTTTGATGATTGTGACGACACTTGTGTGACCATGGTTAAAAATTTGGAAATGAGTGCCACATATGTTTACATGGTGAGAAAAACTCATTTACACAAAAATGACCTCTTGAAACCACCAGAATAGGCTTATGTACATGACACGATAACAAGCATGTGAAAATATGACATTTTTCCTAACTTACAAAAGGGAGCAAAAAAAATTAAGAAAATACATGGAATGACTTTCAAAGTTTGCGACGATAATGAACAAGACAAAGGAAGGATCTGAAATTAGGTGTAGGAAATTTTTTTGGAGGGTGTTGTAGCAGCTACAACACTACTACTCGACCTGCAAATTCTGCCCGCAATTTTGGCTCTACAAATCCTTAAGAAACCCTAATTTGAGCTCCTTCTGGGACCTTCCAAGAGAAATACTTATCTTCATAAGTTTAGCGAGGTCAAGACAAAGTTTACTTCCTTCTATTTACTATTTTTTTCACTTTGTCCTACTGCAACTCAGTTCTGCAACTTCATACTTTTCATGAAGCCCATAAAACCTATATTTTCACACATGTGAGAGAGATAAAGCCCAAAAACCAAGAAAAATATTCTTTCTTCCCCCTCCATGACCTTCTCTATCATTTTATATATTCCAAACTATAGATCAAACTATTTATTGAGATATCAAACTTGTGACTGAGTGTATCTCCTAATGAAGTTGAATTCCTCTTTATATATCCTTCTCAAGGGGTTTAATTCCATCCTTTAGGCTGACTTGAGGATCTTAGGGCCGACTTGTACTCTTGGATATTCCAAGACTTCCTAGACTAAAAAATAATTCTTTCTACAATTGAAAATTTCCTGGAAGGGTCTTATACACACGATCTTGACTCCATTGACTCATGACAATAAATCCTAATACCTAACAAACCCTAGAAGCACGAAGAACATTCTTTTTACTATAAGACCATAAATAATGAGCATGAAACCCGTGATGTAATAATAATAACTGTTCTCTATTATTTTCTTTCTTGTTACATAGGATACATATTGAAATGAGTACAACACTTATGAATAGCGAAACTAGTTACATTTCTCAACACTCCCTCTTAACTAGGGAGGTATTTATATTTTTATAAATAGTAAAACATCATATCTCAAACTGAAGAGTTCTCAAGAAGATTCATATTGACAATCCATAACGTAATCATCATCGGTATGACCACATTGTGCCTGAGGCCTTACTGGACAGACTATTCTTTATTTAAGGGCATTATCCTAGGAGGATTTAAGCGTGATATCACACAGCTGCTCTATGCTACATACCCAATCCAAATGTCCACAAGGTATAACCTTTTAAGACAATTATTATCTTGGATATCCATAGTTAAGTCCTCAAATAATATCGATCCTCTTCGACCACTATTCTCATGGATTCCTATCCCATCCTCAAAGAGTGTCGACACCTTTCCTTTCTTGGATGTTATATCCTCAAGGAAACCACAAATTCTTATCCAATCCTCTGTCATTATATCTTCATTGTCTAAAGAGGATAAATCACATATGATGTCCAACATCACTCCCTCACAACCAGAGAGATCATCCCTATTCTCCTTTAATCTTGAGAATAGAACCATGCTCCTATTAAAGGAGACTCCTTTTTCTTCCTCTCAAAAAAAGAGGAGATTCTAGACTTCCTTCTAATAATGGTAGCAAACATCACAAGTGACTACTTGTCTTCACGAGAGTATCAACCACTTGATCTTCATAGCCACATGTCTCCCTCTTTCTTTTGCGTCACTTGTTTTCCTCCAAGGTATCATGGAGCCATTTCCACACTTTTGTTCTTGTGATAAGATCCATGTAATCTTTATTTCTCATCACTTTATACTTTAACATGAAGGCATAACATTTGAGCCTTCCCAATGATCATGGATTCCTCATGATACTGATCTCCTTTTACCTTCAGGTTATCTTCATGCACAACTACACTTTCAATCCCAAGATGGGCTCATCTCAACTTCATAATTTCCAGGTACCAAATATTGAGCTCCCCTTAATACTTTGTATTCATACAATTGACCTTTCCCAAATTCTCATCATGTATTCCTTCAACATCCTTTAATTGTTAGCCAAATAACTAAACCATAAATGAAATAGAATTACTTCACCATGGTGACCTTATCATGCCATCAACATCCTCATTTACCATCTCGACATGATAATTCCTTCATGCATGAGAGTGCCCAAGGATCGAACTTAATTACCAAGTTAAAATTTTCTTCCAGAGATTATACTTGGATGTTTAATTATCATCTTACATATTCTAGATAAAGTCCTAATATTCTATAAATTCTTCATTAAATCAGATTATATTCTTTTCCATCATCATTAATACTTAAGCATATATTTATAACCAACTTATTTCCATAAGATTCTTGTACATGTGAATATTATCCAAAGTTTTATTTTATACATTCTTATGCTATCATCCACTCATCCAGAAATTCATATATCTTACAAAAAGTCTACATCCTAACCAATTTCACTTTTTCATCCCTTTACAAATATAGATTCCACATTACATGGGATCTCTTCTAAACCTTTCATGATGATTTTCCCAAGGACATTCAAAATGATTGTCCTTCCCGGATCATGATGGTCCATTTTTAAAAGATGAAAACCTATAACATAATGGTAGATAATATCTGGATGAACAATATGAAAAATTGTCTAACATTATATCCTAAATTATCTCTATTAAGAAAATTAATCATACAAATTATAAACATGCTACTATTGTATGCTTCTATCCTATGATGCTTATGAAAAACATATCATCTAAAAGAAAGAGTCGATATTCATAAATAACCTAGAAGTTAGTGAACCTTATTTTAGTATTACAGATCCTTCACTTATTCCTTCTTTTCCTTATTCTTAGGTTCTCCCACTACTTCAGCTACATGACTCTTATTGTTCTGTTGATTTCGATAATCCATTTTGTAATTTCTGAACTCATTACACTTGAAACATTGAACCTTGGAAATCTCTTTCTTCTTGGACTTTTCAAAATTTCCCTTATTCATCTTCTTGACTCAAGCTAGAAAGGATTGAGATTGCTCATCTAATCCAATGTGATCCTTGACCTTGATCCTTGATTCTTCCAATATGCATTGTGCCTAAAAATCATCAAAAGGAGTTGAATCCTTCTTGAAGTAGAAATTTGTTACAAATTTTCTCCATTATGGTGACAATACATTTAGAACACATATGTTCACCTCTTAATCAATGATTGGTTCCCCAAGTCCTTGTAAATGGTCTCTTAGCTGAGAAACTCTCATGGTAATGATTCCATATCCTCATCCTTCAATTTCTTCATTCTATATAACTTGTTCTACAATACATATTTTTACCTATTGTACTTACAAAGTACAAATTCAATAGCATGGCATAAATTGCCTTAGAAGTCTTTAGGTTTGCCAGAAACAGAGAAAGATAATCCTTGATTGTTTTGATTATGATCCTTTGTACCCTTAATTCCACTTTCTTGTAATTTGCTAGTTCTTGTGTCCTTTCTTTGCTTGGTTTAGTAATTTTCCAAGTCACATATTCCATCACTTCTTTTTCTATCATTATCAAGTCAATCCTCTTCTTCCATGCTAGATAGTTTGATGCCCCAATGGGCCTATTTCTCTCCTTTCATAAATAAATTACATGAATTGAATATTCAACCATTATGATATAGTATGATAATTAATTTAATACCAATATGCCTCATTTTGATGATATATCCAATCTTTTTGGTGTCTTTAAGATCCTTTGAGGATACTTCATTTAAAAAATTTCCAAGGTTGATGCCTTTTAGGTAGAATTCTTCTTACAAAATCAATGCCCTTCTTGAAATATTAATCTCAGATCTTCCTTTGATGTGAGCCTAATCTATATTTTATATTCCTTGAATGTGGAAACCCTAGATCAATAGGTCTTATCCTTCAGGCCTTATTGAGAGTTTAATTTGTTTTCTTCCCCTTGATAATCATCTTCTTCTATTTTCCTTCCATGTTCACCTTAGCTCCAATTACATGTTAGAAAATGTAAACCAAAAACTTATTAAACTTATTTCATTTAACCTTGATACTTTATGGCGAATATTTATCTTATTTTATGTTCTTTTAGTTATATCATTTTCATCAAAAAATATCAAGAAATAATAACAACAAAAGAGGACATGGATATAGGCTCTTAGCAAGGGAAAAATGCCTCGAGGAGGAAAATGCAAAAACTATTATTTTCTTAGAATATAACTCAAATGAGATAGAAAGGCCCAATCCTTAGACCAAGTCCTTCTCCCAGTGCCAAGTCAACCCTTCCTCAAGTCTTTCTTGAATCTACAACTAACTGCCACACATTGCAACTTCTATCTACCGACTACAATATGGCTACTCAAACTGCAACTTTAACCTGCAAATTTGGCTCTGCAACTCCTGAAGAAACCCTAATTCTATATCCTTCTAGGTCCTTCCAAGAGTAAGACTTCTCTCCCTACGGTCTATGAGGTTAAGACAAATTTTCCTTCCTTCCAACTACTAGTTTCTGCACTTCGTCCTATTGTAACTTGGTATTACAACTTCAGCTTTTTCCCGCAACAAAAAACCCTATATTTTCACATGTGTGAGAGAGATATAGCCCAAAATCCAAGAAAATTATTCCTTCTTCCCTCTGCTTGAACTTCTCTCTCCTTTTCCATCTTCCCAACTAGATATCAAAATATTTATTGATATATTGAACTTGTAAGTAAGTGTTTCTCCAAATGAAGTTGAATTTCTCTTTATATAACCTTCTCAAGGGGTTGAATTCACTCTTTTAGGCTAACTTTAGTATCCAAGGGCTGACTTGTACTCTTGGAGATTCGAGGACTTTATAGACTCAAAAAATTCTTTTTACAATTACAAATTGCCTAAAAGGGTCTTATAAACATGATGTTGGCTCCATTGACTTATGAAAATAAATCCTAAGACCTAAAAACCCATAGAAGCACGAATAACATGATTTTACATAGAATACCATCAATAATGATCATGAAATCCATGATTTAATAATAATAATTTTTCTTTCTTCTTTTATTTTTTGTTACATAGGATACATATTGAAATGAGTACAAAAATTATGAAAACCGAAACTAGTTACATTTCTTAACGGTCCCTCTTAACTAGGGAGCTATTCATAATTTTACAACTAGAACAAAATCATATATCAAACTGAAAAATTCTCAAGAAGAGTCAAATTGATAAGCCATAATGTAAGCATCATCGTTATGACCAACACTATCCATGAGGCTTTACTAAACAAGTTCTTCTTTATTCAAGGGAATTATACTGGGAGGCTTTAAGTGTGATACAAAACTACCTCTCTAAGTTACATACCCCATTTGTATTTCCACAATGTATGAACTTTAAGGAAAATTATTATCTTTTATCTCCATATCTAAGTCCTCAAATAATATCTATCCTCTTCTGTAATATTCCCATTTTAGCACATGGCTCATCACTGTAATATCCCAAAATTGGGACAGCTCAACAGTCCTACTGAAATAACGCAATTCTGAGAATACTGTGCATGGAAATGAGTTTTCAACTCCTGGATCCCTTAGATTAGCTCATCTAGGGTTGAAATCCAAGAGGGGAGAAAAAAACAAATCAGACTAGGTGGGTTAAACAGATCTCTCTTGAAAGGATTGGCTGAAATAAGTACAAAATGGAAAATCTACAGAAAAGCCACAGTTGCTGGGTAGATATAGCAACTCAAGAACTGGAAACAAGTGGAGAAGATTGAAGATGCTGCAATCAATGACAAGATATTCTCCAGTGGATCTCTAGAATGAAAGGCTGATTCTCTCACCTAAGATCTCACACTCCAAAGATATCTGCAAAGCCCCACTACAACTGCTTCACTAAAATAACGCAGTCACTGGATGAAACTACATTTTTGGGCTAGGGAATGAGTTGGCATTGATGACAAAGTATACAATAAGCTCTGGAATGCCTCCAATCTGATCTCCCAAAGGGAAGAGAGAATCCTCCTCCGAAAAATATCTGATGGAAGTGGTGTAGTGAACCCTCAGTGCAACACCCAACAACACAACATTATTATACTGTAGAAATAACACTATATTGATGGAGGATGCTTGGCCTCAAGCCTAGATGTGAGGAAAATTAGTGCAATCCCTCAAGAGGCCTCTCAAGAAGGAGAAGGAATCCTAAACAGGAATTCCTCCTGGCAACTCTTGCTAAACAACAAAGAATGCCCAATTGTCTGAATAGAAAATGAGATGAATAATACAAGAAAGGGATCATTAGAGTAGCTTCATTTTGCACCCTCAAGTGTGAAAAGGGGAAAATGCATGAAGACAAGGTCATGTTTGACCAAGTCAACAACGGTGCCATAGCTGGAGTGGATCACTTTATGAGACAGCGCAGTGTGAATGTGGAAGAGGATATTTGGTGGAGGAAACCCTAATGGATGGGGCCCATGGAGAGAGAGATTTCACTTGTTTAAAAGGAGGGCAAGGAAACCATTGTTATTCATGCTTTGGATTATTCATCTCATTGAATATTTAGACAATTGTGCATTCTTTTTTGTTTAGCAAGAGTTGCTGGGGGAATTCCTGTTTAGGATTCATTATCCTTCTTGAGAGGAATCTTGAGGGATTGTACTGATTTTCCTCAAATCTAGGCTTGAGGCCATGCATCCTCCATCAAGACAGCGTTTTTCTACAACAGAATAGTGTTGTGTTGCTAGGTGTTGCAGTGAGGGTTCACTACACCACCTCCATCAGCTATTTTTCAGAGGTGGAGTCTCTCTTCCCTTTGGGAGATCATATTGGAGGAATTCAAGAGCTTATTGCAGACTTTGGCATCAAGTCCAACTCATTCCTTAGCCCTACAATGCAGTTTCATCCTATGACTGCGTTATTTTAATGAAGAATTTGCAGTGGGGCTTTATAGATATCTTTGGAGGGTGAGATCTTAGGTGAGAGGGTCGGCCTTTCATTCTAGAGATTCATTGGAGGAGATCTTGTCATTGATTGCAACATCTCCAGTCTTCTCCACTTGTTTCCAGTTCTTGAGTTGCTGCAGCTACCCAGCAACTTCGACATTTCTGCAAAATTGCCATTTTGTATGTTTTTCAGCCAATCCTTCTAAAGATTGTGCATTATTGTTTCCAAGGGTTGATATCTTTCCCCCCTATTTTATTTGAACCACATATTGAAATATTTGTGTATTGACACTATTATGCAGTAGTTCCCCTTCATGGACTACGCTATCATAGCCAGGGCTTCTTTTGTTTAGCAAAATTTCTCTATTTTTCATGTATATGTTTCTTTGAGGCTGCATTGCCTAGCTTGAGTGATCATTTCCTCAAGAGCTTGTATACATTATTTTCTGCTATAATATAATGTGATGGCTATATGGATCTTTCGGCATTCTTTCATTAATGCATTCATTGCTATTTCCCAGCTCATGTTTATGTATTGTTGATCTCCACATTGGTAATATCTTGAGATATTCCCAATAGTTTAGTTGATCCTAATTTGGAATATTACAGTGGTATCAAAGCATGATATCTGGCTCAGCTTGTGAGTCTCAGCCAAAGAAGATCAATATGATGAAAAAAATGAGTTTACTCTCATCTATTTTTAGATCCAAAGGAGACCTCTCCAAGGAGGTCAAGAAGATTGAAGAAAGGGAAGAGGAAGGACCATGCACTTCCTACTCTCACAGAGAAGAAGACCAGAAACATGAAGAACAATTGGAATTTGAAATTCTGAGTGAGTACCTTGCTGAATATCGAGAAAACCCTAGAGCCTTCCAAGAGACTCTAGCTTTTCCACAATTTATGTAGCAGAAGGAAGAAAGAAGACCCCACAGCTACGAGATGATGAGAGGCAATAGATTTCTATTGTCCACATTTGATGGATCACTGACATGTGCAACAGAGTTTTGGGTGAAGAAACTAGAGGCTTTTTTCCTGCTACATCCTGTAGTAGACAGAGAGGTTGTAGAAGTTGCAGTGCTGCACCTTGAAAGTGAAGCAAAGAATTGGTGGATCAACCATCTAAGCCATACAAGGGTTTCTAATATTTTTGAGTTTTCTCAAAGATTGATCGGGATATTTAGAAAAAGGAGGGAGGAGACCTCACCACCAGCTAATGAGTCATGTACTAGCGCTATTGAGACCATGGAGGAGTAGCCTTCATCTTCAGCAGTTTTGGAGGCCAACACTTATGAGAAGGAAACTCTTGTAGCACTGCAAGGAGCTTCCAAATTTCATGAAGGTATGACTAAAAATCCATCTCTTGTCATTTCATCAAAAACCTTGGATGGGTCTATATCATTGCATGCAGTTTATCTAGAGTAGCATAATAGCATTGCATTGAGAAATGATGGAAAAAGGAGGAATCATTCCTCATGTGAGCACTCAAAGAACAGCTTCATTCAGGAAGCCATGGAGGAAGCAATGAGAAAGAGTACACATATGGAGATAAGAAACTCTTTCTCCTCTCTAGATGACACTATCTCAATGACCATGCCACAGCTTAAAGAGATACTTCTACTGGTAGCAGATCCAAGGCCTCTTTGGTTTTAGGGGACCATGCATGAGGAGGAGATCTCACAGAGAGATTTCAATGGAGGTGCACTCCCACACATCATGGAGTGCAAGATTCTTCAACAGTTTGAGGAGGTTCTTCCCTTCTCATAGGAACAGATTGAAGATGGAGGACATATTTGGATGGATAACATCTCTCATGACTGTGTTGGACATTTCTTGAGCCATGCACATCATGACGGGAGGTTTTTTCCTACCACCTATTTGTGTCCTCATAGGGTCAAATTGATCCTTGAGAAGATTGCATTTAAAGATCCCATGAAATGTAGGAGTTTGATTTGGGATAATGGTATCTCTCATGGGAGGAGTACCAAGATGAAGGGTGGAATAAGGCATCCACAATTGGTTGAGTGGATGTGGATGGTGAGCAAGGAGTAGGTGAGCTACTTGCAGATTTATGATACCGAGCAGCAGGAGGCTTGGCTGCGCTGGTTACTCTTGAAAGAGTTTGGCCATCACTTGGCACACACTCTTCCTAAGAGTAGGAGGATGAAGGAGAGATGGAAGCATGCTTTCATCATTGGGAAGCATAGAGTATGGATGCATGATGTTGATGTGATACTCATATCATTCATTTTTCCTTCATCACATGAGTTGTATGATGGAATTATGGGGAGGTAGAAAATTATTTTGTTTCTTGGCTTGTTCTTGGGAGAGAAAGAGAAGATTTTCTCTCACACTTTGCATGATGTTGCAGGAGGAGCAGATGGCATTATCTCCTTGGCTTTTGATGATAGAGAGGTAATTCCACCTTGGGGGGGAGTTCTTATGGATTGAAAAATTATGGGAGATATCTTTGACAAGGAGCATGTCAAAGAATGGAGCTATGAGTTGGCCATAGATTATTTGCAGAGGCCAACAACACTGTCACTTGAGAGCTTGGGGTTCTTGATGGAATTTCCCCAGGATCACTTCACACTTGATGCACTTGGAGGAAAAAGAGGAGGTGAGATTGATGGAGTAGTGGATGGAGACATCTATTACATTGGTATGACCTCACTTGCTATGATATTCTTTACTTTGATTTCCAAGTATAAGGAGGGTGATCTTTATGCAACATATGGTTCAATTCTCTTCCTGGGAATGTGCCATACTACTATGGAGGGATCATTCATATACACATGCATCATCTTACTCTCAAAAAATGGTAATATTGTTGTTTTTACATCCGTGGATTATCTAACACAACATTTTGATGCTCTTACCATTCATATTCAGTGCATTGCTCCACAAAAGGGCAAGATTTTCATTGGGCTCCGTGGACAAAATTGGGCCAATTTGTATGATGGAGACAACCATATTTTATATGGCCTTGGGCAAGTGTTTTCTTTCATGTATGACTAGTTTATATACTCAGCCATTTTCTATTTATCAGTAGATATCATGACATACATAACCATCCATGTAGCACAAAACAACTTTCCATGTACTTTTCTGAAGCAGTAGTTTGGAAAACTGCGCTGTCACTATTGGGAAATTTGTTGGTACCTTCTTGCACCACATGAAACCTTCAGAATTTTCCTCATTTTTTTGCTGATCATGATTTCATTTTCTGATATGGATCTGATTTGTGTTGAAAGCATGATTGGGAGTTTGACACATGAGTTGGATGTGTCCTTTAAGGGAGAAAATTTCCCTATTTTCTGCACTACATGTTCTAATGGGAGCATGGAAGGAGATATGGCCACCACTGCCACACACTTGTTTTCTTTTGGGGTGGGACATGAGTTTGATAGACATCCATTGTATAGCCATGGGAAAGTATTTGATCATGTATTTTTTACACATTTAGCCATTTACTATCCATTAGTAGATGTGATGGATTTTTTACATTACTTGCCATGCAATTTTCTGAAGTTGTAGTGGATGAAACTACGATGGGTCCTCTTGAGATATTGTTTGTATCATGCATCCTCATGTAAAAATTGTATCAAAATTCTCATTGGGATACTCTATGATGACCAAGTCCTATTCATCATGGATGGATTATTTTGGGCCAGCTTGTTCTTCAATGTTGGAGAAGAACTCTTTGGAGGATTATTCTTCACTTTTCCAATTGAGTGCAATACTTTTGCAGCCTAGGATCAGCACATACTCTACAGTCATCATGAGTGGATGGAAGGATAGCTTGGGATAGGCTATGATGCTTACCATGATCACATTTTTAGCCCACCTTCATTTCCAGAGCTTGAGGTGGAAGATGATTGTCAGGAGTTGCCATGTTGGGAGGTAACTCACTTCGTATGGATGATTGCTTGGGGGATGGAGGATCTACATGAGGAAGATGTTCCTCAACATATTTCAGACTCCATGCCTTGGGTGGAGATTCTTCAGTTCTATCCTTGTAGTTTCTTGAGGATAAGCAACATTTGGGCGGGGAGGACTGTAATATTCCCATTTTAGCACATGGCTAAATGGGATATTAAAATTTTGCTTCTATCACCTTGAAGCTAAATAAATGGGTAAAGGAACCCATTCTTATTGAATACATGAATAAAATCCCTCATAATGTGAAAGGGTTCGTCAGAGTAACTTCATTTTTCACACTCAAGTGTGAAAAGGGGCAAATGCATGAAGACAAGGTCATGTTTGACCAAGTCAACAATGCTGCCATAGCAGGAGTGGATCACTTTATGAGACAACATAGTGTGAATGTGGAAGAGGATATTTTGTGGAGGAAACCCTAATGGATGGGGCCCATGGAGAGAGATCTTTCAATTGTTTAAAAGGAGGGCAAGGAAGCCATTGTTATTCATGCCTTGGATTATTCATCTCATTGTATATTCAGACAATTGTGCATTCTTTGTTGTTTAGCAAGAGTTGCCGGGGGAGTTCCTGTTTAGGATTAATTATCCTTCTTGAGAGGCCTCTTGAGGCATTTCACTAATTTTCCTCATATCTAGGCTTCAGGCCAAGCATCCTCCATCAAGACAATGTTTTTCTGCAGCAGAATAATGTTATGTTGTTGGGTGTTGCAGTGAGGGTTCACTACACCACCTCCATCAGCTATTTTTCAGAGGAGGAGTCTCTATTCCCTTTGGGAGATCATATTGGAGGCATTCCGAAGCTTATTGCAGACTTTGGCATCAAGGCCAACTCATTCCCTAGCCCTACAGCATAGTTTCATCTAGTGACTGTGTTATTTTAGTGAAGCATTTGTAGTGGGGTTTTGCAGATATCTTTGGACGGAGAGATCTTAGGTGAGAGGGTCAGCCTTTAATTCTAGAGATACATTTGAGGAGATCTTGTCATTGATTGCAACATCTTCAGTCTTATCCACTTGCTTCCAGTTCTTGAGTTGCTCCAGCTACCCAGCAACTCCGACATTTCTGCAGAATTGCCATTTTGTATATTTTTCAACCAATCCTTCTAAGGATTGTGCATTATTGTTTCCAAGGGTTGAGATCTTGCTCTCCCTATTGTATTTGAGCCACATATTTACATATTTGTGTATTGACACTATTATGCAGCAGTTCCCCTTCATGGACTGCGCTGTCATAGCCAGGGCTTCTTTTTTTTAGCAACATTTCTCTATTTTTCATGTATATGTTTCTTTGAGGCTGCATTTCCTAGCTTGAGTGATCATTTCCTCAAGAGCTTGTATACATTATTTGCTGCTATAATATAATGTGATGGCTATATGGATCTTCCGAAATCCTTGCATTAATGCATTCACTACTATTTCCTAGCTCATGTTTATGTATTGCTGATCTCCACATTGGTAATATCTTGAGATATTCCCAATAGTGTAGCTGTTCCTAATTTGGAATATTACATCTTCGACCAATCTTCTCTTGTATTCCTATCCCATCCTCAAAGGGTGTCAATACATTTTCTTTCTTGGATGTAATATCCTCAAGGAAACCAGAAATTCTTATCCAATCTTATGGAATTATCTATTCATCACCTGAAGAGGAGACTCCACATGTGATGCCAAACATCATTCCCTCTCAACCAGAGAGATCATCCATATTATCCTTTAATCTTGGGAATATACCCATGCTCCCTTTTAAGGAGATTCCTTTTTCTTCCTCTCAAAAAATATGATATTCTGTAATTCCTTCTAATAATGAAAGCCAACATCACAAGCCACACGACTTGTCCTCATGAGAGTATCAAATACTTGATCTTCAACATACTTTTCCTAGTAGCCAAATAATATGTTAGCCATATAAGAAAATTGTAAATTAAATAGACTTACCTCACCATGGTGACCTTCTCATATCATCAACATCCTCATTGACCATTGACACTTGATATTTCCTTCATGCATAAAAGTGCCCAAGGATCAAAATTGATTACCAAATTAAAATTTTCTTCCCGATATTGTACTTGGATATTTAATTATCATCTTACGTATTCTAGAGAAAATCATAATCTTCTATAAATTATTATGTCAAATTTTATTCTTTTCCAACATCATTAGTACTTAAGCATATATGTATAGCCAACTTCTTTCCATAAGATTCTTGTCCATGGGAATATTATCCAAATTTGTATTTTATACATTATTATGCTATCATCCAATCATTTAGATATTCATATATCTTAAAAAAAGTTTGCATCATGGCCCATTGCACTCTTTCATCCCTTTACTAGTATCTATTCCACATTACATGGAATCTCTACTAACTTTGTCATGGTGCTTTTCCAAAGGACATTCAAAATGATGGTCCTTATCGGATCATGATGATCCATTTCATCAAGATGAACTACAAGGAAAAGAACCTCTAGCAGAGGTTATAAAGGAGGTTTTTAGTGTTATAAATTTGGCCAAAATTTTGAAAAAAACATTTGCTACAACATCCATTTTTGGTAGCAGAGGTTTTGATGGAGCTTCTAACAGAACTTCAACACAAATAAAAAAAATTGGTTGGCTAGAGGTTTATACAGATGTTTTTATCATTGGTGCGTGCATCATGTGTGAACACACTAGTGCATTTTACCATGTATGCACGGGTATTGTAAACATACCAAGCAATGGGATGGAAAAAAAATTTTGGAAGCCCTAGGGCATTTAGCAATGTCCCGGTGGGTGTCACCCACAAAGATGCGTCAGGCCAATGGAAGGTGCATGCACCAGCACCGTTAAGGTGTAAAAATGCACCAGGACATTTAGATGTTAAAATGCACCCGCCGTTAAGTTATAAAAATGCACTAATGTGTTAAGTGAAAACCATACCGGTGCATGAAACGACTATCCGACCGCCCAGATGGTAGTCATCGATAAAAAGCACCGGGCGCTCTAATCAGTATTGTTATTTGTGCAGTGCCCATAAGTCGTAGAAACACACCGGTTCACAGTATCATACAAAAAAACTGGTGCACAATAACTAACATGCACCGGTGTTCATTTTCAATTTTTTAGAAACATTAACCTATGAAACTGCAATTATTGTGATTTTTTAAAATTCATTATTCATCAAAAGTCAACACATATCTTATAACATTATTCATATCAATTAAATTTTTATTAGTGCATTTTAATGTGATGTTTGGATTAATTTTCTATATCATATCATCAGATTTCGCATCTCTTCATTATAATATTTAATCATCCATATATTTAATCAATGGTGTAACATTTCACAACAATAAAGGAGAATGCAATGGAATAAATTTATATATATATATATATATATATATACGATACTCTTTTTCATAAAAAATGGGACAGTTATTGGTATCCCTTTCTCTTTCAATTGGGACACTATGTCCATTACATTAAACAAAATATCTAATTTCACCAACAAATATTTCAAAAAATACAACGCCTTGCTTTGATATCCAAACATATTGATCATCATTCTTCGTTGGAACTGTTGTCACTACTTGAGCTACTTCCATGACTTGGGTTATTTCGAGGAATGTTTTTTTCATTGTGTTGATTGTTTTCTTCTTCTTCAAGTTCCATCTACAAACATACAAGTAAAGTGTAATAAGTGTATATACATTGGTGAGAATAATGAAAATTGCAATATTAAATAATATACATCAATGCAAATCGAAAAGAAATATACCATAACAACAATTGACTTGTGAACTGTACACATTCTTTCAAAACCAATTTCATGCCAACTCTCAACAATTCATTTGTTGGCGCAGTTCCATACTTTGTTTCCTACAAGTTTTATACCCCGTAAAAAATCATAGATTTAATATAAAATATTTTTTTGTTCTATTAATTATAGACGGAGCTAAGTAAAACAAGGTAGATGCTTACAAATTCCACAATTAATTTCTGATATGCCAACATATACTGACAATCCATATTTAACCCATTGTCAATCAATTCTTATGATGGATCTTATTTGTATGTTAGCACCTGTTTGAAGACATTCAATGATGATTTTTGTAAAAGAACTTAAAATATACAAAAATGAAATCTATTTAAGTTGTTATAAGGAAGTATCAATTACTCACAAACATATATACCAACCCTTTCCTTCCTTGTCGTCCTGTTTTATGTGTTGAATGGGTTCCATTTTCTTTTCTCTTCTGCAAGAAAATACTTGAGAATTAATATTTAATGCTAAATTTTTTATTTATTGTACATAATCAAAAAATTAAATGATTATGTATTACATTTGAAGAAATTTTTTGTTGAGATGACTCCTCGTGCGATGCAATTATGTCCATTTCTTTTACCATCTCCTTGTACACCTTTTTTGACATTCATACTGGCATATTTCTGATATCAGCTCGTTCATCCTTTGAGATTTTCATAATCTTCCTAAAAATGTAACATGACAATAAAATATTGATTTTTATATTGATATATGAAAAGTAAATATAACAAACCTGATATTTATAAATGATTGATTTGTAGTAATATATACATATAATTCTAGAAATTTTTTTAAGGAATATTTATTTTTCAACCCTTCTTTTTTGTTGTTGTACATTTTTTCTATTAAAATTCTGACATGTCTCATTGACCAATTCTATGGAAACTCATCCTGTAGTTTAAATAAAGTTTGGTTCTTGGAATCATTGGATTGATTTTTGTATTGTAAGTGGAAAGAATGTCTATACATTCGTTCCACTAGATCCCTCAAAGTTTTTTAAAAGTATTTCCCCCTTTAGTTACCCTCCAACACTACTCCAGATGATCTAAGGAGAAATTCTTTTTCATTTGCATGTTCTATTTTTTTTCTTTTCTTAGAACAACATTCCTTTTCTTCGTTGTTAGTACCTGTAGAACATTACACATATCTGCATTAATAGATTGTTTGAAACATGTTATCTAATATTTTTTAGTATATTATTAATGAAAATTCAAAAAAGAAACTCATATTGGATCGATAGTATTTTTGCATTCACCTTATTCATCCTTCTACAATTTTATCATCAATATTTTACGCTCTTCTCGTCTTAGATCAGAAATAATCTTATCTAGCTTCATCATTTTGTGGCTCTGCATGATACACACTAAACAATACATATTATTTAAACTTACATTTAGTTCAAAAATAATAACTTTTGTAAAGAATTTACAAAGAACTTGCCTTTTTTTCTTTTCTGGATGTGCTATCAGTATTTTTGTTACTTGAACTCTTTTCATCCATTTCTTTATCAATATAAAACCTATACCATTCATCAATATATTTTATTAATATATCACATACTTTTCAAGTAAAAAACATAATCAAGAAAACGGTGTGCCTTTCGCAACGTACGCACCGAACGTGGTGCGGTAGGTTCTTATAAATGCTCAGCTGATACAGTAGATACACCGTACAATGTTCTTTGTCAACAAGGAGACCTAGTGTGTTATATTAAAAACAGTGCACCTATAAACATAAACATAAATTAATAAAAAATAGTTTTTACCAAACAATGTTTTTCGTCAGTACACGCCTGGTGCTCTATACTACAATCCTGCATTGGTGCGCTATTTTAAAAAGTGCACACCGATTAAAAAATATAATTTTTTTTTAAAATCATGCAAGCAACGACATGGATTGGCATCTGACTCTACAAGTGGTCCCATGGGTTAGATTTCATATGCGTGCACGCACACACACACACACACACAGATATATATAGTAATACAAATGCTATAAATATAAAATGAAAATCCTTAATTCTAAAGTCACATAAACAAGAAGAAGCAAGGGTTTAATGTAAGAATGGATTTTTTTGTTTTTTTTTTTTCTGAATTTTAATTAAATGTAAATAGGATTAGAGATTGTAAATGATTTTATTAGTAAAATTTAAAATTTTCATCATGCATGTATTAAATCTAACAGAAACTGTAAAAAACAATTATTACGGTAAAAATGAACAATTTTACTATACTACAGGGTTTTTTTATGAATCACCAGATGTTTCAAATTTAGATTCTCTAAATAGTGTTTTTTTTCGAAAGTATTTTGCTACCCCATAGTGCTCTCTTGGTCTCTTGCTCCATGTATGTCTCTCACGCAAATCCCTCCCTGAATTTTTTTTCAAAAATAATGAAATAATGAATAACTTTTACTATTTAAATAAATGTTTTATGAAAATTAGATTTATGAAAATAATTTGCAGCCAAATTTTCAATTTATCGCTTTTTTTCACTTCAAAAAAATAAAGTTGCGTTTTTTTCCCAATATTCGATGCGTTTGTTAACTAACAGTACCGGTGCGTCTGTTAATAAAATCACACCGGTGCAGTTAATAGTACATTAGCACCTATAACAATAATTCCATTTTTAAGGCACCGAAATTACTTCTAGGTATGTACAAAAAAATTTATTATTGATTTTTCTCAAATGAAGGGAGAAAATCTCATAATTATATCAAATGTAAAATTCTTCAAAATCCATCTTGTTCGATAATATTTCTCAAAGTCCATCGCGGATTTCTCCCTATCCATATCCAAACGTAATTACTTCATACTTTGTATTTATTTTCATTATCTAATTGACTTTATTTATTTTATCCATGTCAATCACCTGAATAAAATTGATGTATACAAATTTTCAGGTTCATGCAGATTCAGAATTGAGTTCAGATGCACAAAATATTCAAACAACTCCAAAACGTCGGAACCTCTTATCGGGAGCAGTATACCGCAAGGCGCAGTTGGTAGATGAAAATGGACAACTGCTACACCCTGCCAATTGTAATATGCCATCTTCTAGCCACAATCCTGGGACAATGATGGTAATAACAATTGTTTGGTATAATTTAATTATTTCAATGTCAAACCAATTAATCATGCATTGACGTGCTTACAAATTGATATCATTGGTTTTGTACTAATCATGTTCAAATATATTTTTTGAAATTATTAGGATTCTAGTGACGATGACCGACCTACCTACCATCTTCCGTTGCACCCCATGACAATTTAAAATCGAGAGAAGGATGAATTAAGAGAAAAAATTAGAGAGGAATGATACCAAAAATGGTTGAATAAACCACCTATTCAATTCGCACTATGTCCAGATTCATCAATTAGTAATGACTACAAAATAGTAGTTCTTCACAAGCTTGCAATGGAGGCAATCAAAAATAGGTTGTTATGGATGATTACTTAAGGGATACAACTTCCATGGAGACAATGTTCTTAGATGAATTCCAGAATGATGATCAGCTAGGGGATGATTCCCATATCGCTAATACCTTTTTCGAAAGCCTTAAATTTTTTTCCACCACCCCTCTCTTTGGACCAGATGGTCAGCAAAATTCTACCCAGTCGGGGACAATGATGTTACTGTACAACTTGAAAGAAAAGTTTGGCTTGTTGTGTGCATGTTTCTCAGAAATTTTTAGGTAATTGACCATAAAGTCCCTTATATTTTGAGAAATATAATCACATAATGAACATTACAAATGGTCAATTTTTTGAACGTTAATAATTATTGGAATTGATGTACATCTAATATTGTCCATTAACAACTACAGGTTATTTAAAAGATAAGGTTTTTCCAAGTGATAATGTATTTATCGGTAACTACAAAGAGGCAAAGAAATTGTTGAAAATGTTGGCTGCTGAGTACCTATCATATCATGCATGTACAAATGATTGTATTCTATATAGAGGAGAATATGCAGATAAAGAGATATCTATGAAATGTGGGCATGACAGGTATGAAAAATAAAAAAATAAGCGTAAATCACGTTGTCCTCCTTTTAAGATGTTTAGGAACCTGCCTATAATCCCAAGGATTCAAAGGCTCTTTCACTGCAAATAATTAGCATACCTCATGTTGTGGTGGATTTGATGCACGGGTGTATGAAATCGAACCAGTTTAAGGGGTGTGGTCTACCCCTATAAACTATTGGTAATAGGCAGAAAGTGGTGGAGCTCAAAAGAATACAATTCAGAAGAAAAAAATTATGCAAATGTATGCTCAGATTAAAATAAAACTAAAACACAAATATACAGAAGCTATTAAAGAGAGTCAAAATGATAATAATGCAAACGATGGCTCTAGGCCTATTCTTATTAAACATTTGATATGGAGAATAAATTTTACCCACTTGCCAAAGGTCCCCTAGACAATGGTGCTAGGTCCTGATGCAAGGATGTTGTTTTCCAAGCTTTTCCTCTGGTGTAGTCTCCCTCTCTTTTCGCTGTGATGGACTAATATTGCTGGGTGGCCAAAAATCAAGTCCCCTCTATCTCCAAATTTGGCTCACACACTGTTGGTATTTCTTGGGAAATTCTAGCCAGCATAAAAATTTGATCACCCATTCTTCATCTCTCAGTGGCTTTATATAGGGGATTTCAAATCCTCCTTCCCTCCTTTGGTAAATGGTGGATGGTGACCCAAGGGAGAGGTATGATTCCATTGTGTGCTCCAAATATTCCTTTCTATGCTCACATAGTGTCTAAGGAGGTGCTAGTGGCTGTCCTTAGGCGGCTTCATGTAAGGAGTAATTGTCCTTTGCTTTGTGTGGTCCTGGAAAGCGACATTTTTCCACTTTCAGGAATACGCGCTTATTAGGAAAAAAGGAGTGTAGAAGGTGCTCTTCTCGAAGGATAAACCGTGCAATTAGCATTTTAAGACTAGTTCAAATTTGATTTTCTCAAAACCTTAGAGATTTTAAATAATTTCTTGATTCCATAATGTCTTCCTGCCCTGTAAATCCTTTGGCTTGACATTAATTATTGTAATCTTCTACTGTATGATTTTCTAGTGTTAACAGTTGCCCCCTAATGTGTGAGGTCTAGGAAGGACTGTATAGCTGAAATACATTATAGTTTCTTTTTTTGTATCGTGCGCGGAGAGAGAGAGATACCTGCATGAATCTTGGAATTGACAACACCCTGCACCGTTTTCGAGGTGACCATGGCCTAAGGGATCCCTACAAGTGAATAATTTACAACATATATAAAAAATTTCAATGAGGCGGGCATGTCCCATGCTCGTGATGCTATAGCTAGTTAAATAAAATTGACATATACATTTGTTGTTTGTGTCACTACTATGGTAGTGATGCTGGCAGTTGTTGACGACGACTGTTGACGCCCTCGAAGGCTTTTTTTATTTGATGATAGGTGGAATGTGGTACTTGCATGCGTAAAATTGGTATGTTATATAGCTGCATAATGTACGCATAGGTGCTAGGATGTTAAAATTGGACAACTAGGTCCAAACTTCGGGTTGTGCTGCTCAGATGACAATCCCAATATTTTTATTGGATTCCTCTTTCGGAGAGGTGTAAGATTTATCTAAAGATCATCTCGATCGGATGAGCAGAACATGTACTTTGAATTTATTCCACTTATGTGCTAGGTCATCCTGGAATAAAATATAGACTTAACTGTCTTAAAGGACGTGTCACACACCCCCAAATATTCCTATATATTGGAGAGACTTAGAGTTCATTTGACACACATTGTGTGGAGGAATTCTCTCTCTGAATAGTGTTGGAGCTGCATAATATATGGACTATTCTTTGTTTGGGTTGTTCTGGGGTTATGTGTGACACGCTTGGCTATATGACCTGTTGGAGACTTTGCTGGTAGAAGCATCCTGCTGATCGTCGTAACGCCACAATTCATCATCTTTATTTTGGCTTGTCTTCCATTGATCTATTAATATGTTCTATCTCCTTCAGTATTGCCCTAATCTGAAATGGAATAGGACATGTTCAAAAATTAACATGGTATCAGAGCTAGGGGAAAACAACGCCCAACTTATCTAGGGCAGTGAGATATGGGTTTTTCTAAGGGCGATTAAGGGTGCCATTAGCCGCAGGCCATACCACAGCAAGTGACAGCATGCAGATTTAAGCATGCAATTTTAAAAAGTTTCGAATATGACACAGTGTAAGAGCAGTGTATGTGGACCACAACCTAGTGTACTGAAGAACAAGAAAGAAATTAAAAAAGAAAAAAATAAAAAGAAGGAAAGCGTGCAAGTCAATGTGCAGCATATTAATTGCATTCACTTCTTTTGCGAAATGTGTTGTAACTAACCCGACATGACCAACTAAACGCTGTAAGACACAGGCCATTGCATGCTATGGAGAAATTGAAATATATACATTGGCTCCCAAAGTTTAGCAGAAGCAGACCGTTGACAATGGAAAGTATCTTCACAGTACCCTTCTCACCTACATCCGCTTTATTTTTCCTGACCATCGTTGGCTCACCACAATATTGTTTCTTTTTCGTACTTATGTTTATGCTCAACAAGAGGCTGGCGATTAAAAAAATAAAATAATACGCCATTATTCTCTGATGATCAATATTGGAAGCCACCGAGGTTGAATGGGGTTACAGCGACTGACCTGTAAAATGCATGCTTCGGAGATTTAAAATATTGTTGTTCTAGAAAAGTTGTTTTGCACAATTATGGCAATTTTAGCAAGAATACATTGTCGTCCAGGGTCATGTATTTCTGGGAAGGAGAGTGGAATTATTTTCTGGAAATTATAGTTGCCTTTGCGAGGAATGTATTTCAGACTGGAAAATCACTGGGGTTAGACGCCTAAGCATTTTTAGTGTAGAGGAGGCCGAAGCAGAAAATCAAGGGCCACAGAAGCTGTCAATGGGAATCATTCGATATGTCTAGGTTCTATGTCACCAAGGAATGACTAAAATGCCTACTTCCACCAGACGGAATTCCGAATCAAACAATGGCGTGATTCACATTGTGCGCTTCAGAGAAGTGTCAGCTGTTAGAAGGACTGAGCCCATTATTTGATCGAATTTTGAGTCGATCACTACAAGCAGCATCGTCGTGAAAAGGGCATTATTATTTTTTGAGCAACCCATTAATTTTGTGAATCTGAAATTATTTCTGTCGGGGATCTGAGACCAAGAGCGCAGTGAATTATCGATTTCAAGGTTAACGATTGCATATCGCGCCTTTTTGTGAGTGAAGGGTCGAGAAAACTTAATCAAATCGAGAATTCTGAATTCAGGGACATTGATTTTCTATTCCTGTAAAATGTCCTAACAGTCAATTACAGTAGTATACAAAATTCAATGAAGTCCCTGTTGAAGTTGGAATCTCGATCTTATTGAAGAAGTATTGGCTGTGGAAAATTAAAAGAACTTGGATTGCAATAGTATAATGAATTGTCACCCCAAAACCTCAGAAAATATGACTCACTGTGTCATTTAAAACCACATGTATCTTCTCCACAACAGGAAGGAAACTCAAACCAGGGATCCAAATTATTTGGACAGTCCCTGCAAAATAATTATCACATGAATCTGATCAGTTTGATAAAATTGTCACTTCTGCAATTGATTTCTTGGCTACTTGTATCCATCATGACCTGCAAATTATTGATCATCATCAGCAAAATTCATCTCTAAGGAAGTCATCTGTAATATTTTTCATTCAAAACTCTGGATGTGAAGGCTCTGTACGCAGTTTATATGTTGTGTACTCTGAATAGAAGGGCCAAGAGAGAAGATGTGTACGGGTTACCTTGAAGAGGAGAAATCAAGATGAGGAATGGTGATGAACATCAATGATTGATGTGCACTTATGACTGTGCTAGATCTGCGTAAAAGAAAAGTGTCATATAAGGTATGGACTGGCATGTATAAGGGTAAATTCAATGTTTGGAACATATGCTAGATTGGTTCCTAGATCTGTGAAATTTAGAAGACAAATTGTTGAACTGAGATCTGAAAATTTAAAGCTCTAGATCAGTCAACCATCAACTGCAGTTGGGCAAATCTAGAAGCCCTAAGAAGCAATATCTTTAAATGAAATTATAAGGATCTTCACAGGGTTGACTGTAGAAGCCACTGGTGCAATATTATGAAAGGGTCAGATTATTGTCAAGATGTGCAAATTTGTAAGCCCTAGGGAGAGTGACAAGTGAAGTTGATTTGTCATAGAGTTAGGCCAATGTTGGCAGCCTTAGGAGAAGTATTCTAAAATGACCAAAAGAATGACAAATGGACAGATCTTGGAAATAAGAAGCAATGCAGGATCATGAGAAGAGGAACCATAATATATTATCTCTGTTTGACAGTGACATATGGCAGAGTATGTATGACCATGAAGTTTGAAATCCTTAGTACTATATGGCAATATGAAAATGATGAAGAAGATAGTGATGGGTACAATAAAATTATGGCAACATCATAATTCGCGATATGACAGTGATGACGGTTCTGTAGCCACAATATTGAGGAGCTAAAATCTATCATTCTATGTCACTATCATCATGACAGTGACATAGACAGTCACTCATGTTTATGTAATTCATCATAGCAGTCTTACAGTGGAGCATAATAAGAAACTTGGAAGTGTGATCTGAGAATTTTTTGCAGTCTTCAATCACGTTTTTGGGGTCTTGAATGGCTTTGATTGTGGGAGAATAAGACTCCTTTTTCAAGTTGGTGTCTGGGATGCCCTCATTTAAAATAGATGACCTCTCTAGAGAGAGAAGCTAGCATTAAGAGGGAGAATACATCTATATATGCTATTGAGCTAATATCATTGCTGGACGAAATAAGATCCTCATGGCTCAAAGACATATGGCTTCATAGGGGTAAATATTAGAAGAAAACCAAGAAGCCATAAAAATACCAGGGGTATCTAGCTGCCATGAGTACAATATGAGCCAGGATCATTTGAAAAAACTAGAAAGCATCAAAGTCTGCATAGATGCGAGGATGATGTCTAGGATATGGTTCCTAGACCACAAAACAAAGCTGTTGTCACCTCGATATAAGATAAAGCATGGATCTAATGGAAAATTGTGTTGCCTGAGTCTTCTTTAAGAAGGCATTGATTATTATTGCACCTATGATCTATTATTTCCCTTGCTGCTACACAAGGATGAAATCTTCATCAGATAAACGTAAAGACCGTTTCTTTTGTGGCATGGTGCAATAAAGGAAGAGGTGCATGTATAACAACTTCTGGGGATCAAAGTCCAGGATTGAGACACCCATGTCTATAGGTTGGAGAAAGCCCTCTATGGGCTAAAGAAAGCACCCTGAGCTTGGTATGAGAGGATAGATAGCTACCTGATGAAGCTGGGCTTCACTCATAGTTATGCTGATCCGGACATTTACTTCAAGGTTGATAGAGAAAAACTTCTCATTTGGGTATTGTATGTGGACGACCTCTTCCTGACAGGTGTTGACCCTCTCATTCATCAATATAAGAGGGAGCTTGCTGCTAAGTTCGAGATGAAAGACCTAGGACTGATGCCTAGGCCCGGAGGTCTGGCAGAGACCTGGCGAGATTTTCCTTTATCAAGGAAAATACATTATGAAGCTCTAGTATGGTGGACTGTAAGTCCGTGTTGACACCGATGGAACTCAAATTTAATAAATTGAGTAGCAGCACTGCTGGGCCCATATTAGCAAATCCTACTAATTATTGTCAACTCGTAGGGGCTCTGTCATTCTTAGTAAACACCGGTCCAGACGTACATTGTGCAATGAACACCTTGAGTCAACACATGGTTGATCATAACATTCACTGGGTTGGTGCCAAGAAACTCTTGAGATATCTCTGTGGCACGATAGACCATGGGATGAGATACACTGCCAGGAGCATGACACTCCTTGGATATTCTTATTCCATTTGGGCTGGCAGTGTGGTGGATCGTAAAAGCACATCTAGATGCTACTTCACAAGTAGATCTTCTTCGAGAAGAAAAAGGAAGATGGTAGCCTTGAGCACCACTGAGGTCAAATACATTGCAACATGTAGGACCCATTGTGAAGTCACTTGGTTGCGAAAGCTCTTCAGTGAGCTATTCGAGCATGTGCTATATGCCACCGTTATCCTTTGAGATAACCAGAGGGGGATTCATTTGTCATAGAATCCCAGGTTCCATGATTGATCCAAGCATGTTGATGGCTGGTACCACTTTATCTGGGATATGGTACAACGAGGCACCGTAAGGCTCAATCATATAGGAACTGATGAGCATGTCGCGGATATTCTCACAATGCCCTTGGGGAAGGTCATGTTACTAACCTTTCGTGAGAATCTTGGAATCATGGAACGACCCTATTTTGAGGGTCCTATTGGATGATGAGCTCTAGGAGCTCCAAGGGGGCTTTGGGGATAGCCTTGGTGATATAAGCAACCATAGGGCTAGGCTTGCTGAACCTAGTTGGTGTGCTTCTACCCCACCATGATGATATTGAGATGGTTTACCTCTCTCTGATCTGTGCCTCGTATGCATCCTACCCATGGAGTTTCGGACTCATGGGAAGTACCTCTCATTTGGCCAATGAGGTGGTAAATGTGAATAGAGACCATAGCAAGACTGATGGACGCATCGAAGATTGTTGTACTCTCTATGTCTAGGATGGCACGTGTCCAACCACTTGATCTGGGATCAAGTCTAGTGAGGTTTCAGACCTCCAACTGACTTCAGGTTAGTGAAACTAACTTCGGGTTAGTATATGACTCTCTTGAGTCCTAGTGAGGTTTCAGACCTCCAACTGACTTCGGGTCAGGTAAACCAACTTCGGGTTGGTATGAGACTCTTTGTGAGTCCTATAGAGGTTTCGAACCTCTGGGCTAAATTTGTCAGTCGGGTATGATGTCTTTGTGACTGACCCACTTCTGTTCTGAAATAAAGAGGCCAGCAAAGCAAGTTATGGTGGGATGACGCATGATGTTTGGATTTCACTTGGGGACGGAGTTCTCCCTAGTTGAGAGGGAGTGTTAAAATTGGACAACTAGGTCAAAACTCCGGGTTGTGCTACTCAGATGACGATCCCAATATTTTTATTGGATTCCTCTTTTGGATAGGTGTAAGATTCATCTAAATATCATCTCGATTGGATGAACATAACATGTACATTGAATTTATTCCACTTATGTGCTAGGTCGGCCTAGAATAAAATATAGACTTAAATGTCTTAAAGGATGTGTCAGACACCCCCAAAGATTCCTATATATTGGAGAGACTAAGAGTTCATTTGACACACATTGTGTGGAGGAATTCTCTCTCTCTGGATAGCGTTGGAGCTACGTAATATATGGGCTATTCTTTGTTTGGGTTGTTCTAGGGTTATGTGTGACACAATTGGCTGTATGACCTATTGGAGACTTTGCTGGTAGAAGCATCCTATTGATCGACATAACGCCACCATTCATCATCTCTATTTTGGATTGTCTTCCATCGATCTATTAATATGTTCTATCTCCTTCAGTATTTCCCTAATCTGAAATGGCATAGGACATGTTCAAAAATTAACATGCGACCTTCCTGTGTAAGCATTTTTTGATAGAGACGCTTATGGAGGCATGGGTCTTCGACGGATTTTGATCAAAGTGCAATGGTTGTAAGGTACGATACCATCTTGACATGAAAGCTTTTGTCGTAGTCGAATGTCTGGAGGATCGATGAAATCTGTGGACAATGATGTCTCCCACAGTGCCACCCAAGGCTACCCCTTTGCATGGGGAGAGGTGATCCAAGGTACCGCTTCCTTTTTGGAAGGGAGGTGTTGAGGTCGAAAAAAGGGAAGCCTTAACTGAACCATGGGTTTCTGACTTGACGGGTCGAAGACCTAGATGTGATGGGTTTAACATAGACATGTTGGTGAGAGGTGACTGAAAACTAATGATGGGGATTCAATGGCCCGAGGTCAGAGTATACTTTAGCAGCTTGGTGGCAGTCATAGTTATTTCTGAAGGGAAAATCCCTGGAGTTAGTAGAACTTCCAAGGCGGGTGTAAACCTGGCTATGAATGTCATGATGGTGCGTGCGTGGGGGTAAAATAACTCAATAAAGGGGAATGAGGTACTATTGCCATGGGAGAAAAGATGGAATATGAGGGTGAGGGGGAAAAGTGCATAGTTTGTGGTCTTTGTACACTTACCAAAAGAATAAAATAATTAGGTTTGGTTTGTACAAAACACAGAGACGGGTACCCCAAAACATAAAAGTGCTCACTCACTGGAGGTGTGAGGACGGTGTTTTGCTAGGGGTGGGGTCCCATTGGTTGGTCTTAGGTGTAGGGTTATGCTGATGGGATTAGGCTGGTGGAGGTATGGTGGGCCAAATGCGATGCGCGGGGGTGCACTTTCAATCTATTTGTACAACCTAGTCATCCGGGAAGGGGGTTTTAGTTAGCATGGTAAACTTGACCTTATACATAATGAATGGATGGGCACGAAGTGCTTCCCGGACTGAAGTGGTGTGGCCATGGCGTCACTTTTGATGCAATATATGGTCTACTTTGGGTGACGAGTGCCATGGAGGGGAGGCTCTACCAACCAACACAGACGTTTATCATGTGCAAGGTGAGGTGATGCTACACGCGGTTAGATATGAGGACCCTATGGTTTATTTCTAATGGAGAAATTATGTCAGGATATGCAAAGTTTTCTGGGACTCTATCATGCTAGGGGTAGAATGATACCTATTCTGGAACCTTCAGTAGATGATGCTGTGAATGGTTTGCAAGTTTCTCTTGCAAAAACAACTACCTCAAGTGAAATCATCCTATTTTCACCAAATATCATTGAAAGGCATGAGCTTTCAAAAAGAAGATGAGAGAGGGCATACTTGTCGGTGCTGAAAATTTATTTTTCCTAGAAAGCGAATGTGTGGCATTGATTTCGTTCGTCATGGCATACTGATGATGGTGCAACTGACGGTTTGCATAATGGACCTTCTAATCTCCTGTTATGGACCTCCAAATTTTTTGAAAAGGGCAATAAATAAGGGATTATATACCTAATCCTATTCATTTGTACTTGTTGTGTTTTGAGAGATTAGAGGTATTTCCAGAACCTTTCTTGCCATTGCAGTCAGCCGTGTACTAGGGATTAGCGATACTATGTTGAGTTAACTCCCATGGCGTCTTGCATTTTAATTTTTTTTCAGTTTGTTGGTGTCGGGGGCCATACAAATTGGGTTTTTACGGCCTCTGAGTGACTTTTTCCTTAGATTGCGCGAGTGATCTAAGCAAAAGCATGCCTTCCTTGTGCGCAATTCTATGGGACAGGCGCGCGGGGGGTGTTTCTCCCTATTTTTAGCATGCAAAGGCACCCCCGTGAAAAATACAGGCGCACAAGGGCATGCCTATCTGAGGGACAGGTGCACAAAGGCCAAGGTGACAGAAAATTTTGGTTTTTTTCTATTTTTGAGGTTTTTTCTCTGTACTGATGGGTGCCTGTGTTGATAGTAGGTTGGTGTGGAGGGAGCGAGACTGGCCCGAGGTCCGGACCGCTCTAGCTGCTGATGCTGGGGTGCAACATCAGTTGGCCACATGGGGCCTTTTGAAATTTGCTAAAAATTAGTTTCTACGGTTACAGGACCGCTTACTATGCTACATTATACATCACTGGCATAGGAGGCACAACATGTTTATGTTGCAGGGGATGAACCTAGTGATCCGTCCCGAGACGGATATCTATTTTATGACCAGGTTACTGCCTCAGGGTGAGGCTTTGAGATACCCACTCTCCTCAGGGAGAGTGCACCTGGATAGATTTCGGAGGCGTCATTGCGGAGGGGCACCTCTTACCGAGGGATGCATCAATATTGCATCAGTGATAGATGTGGTAGAGCGGTGTGTTCTGGTAGTGATCGTACGACTAGCGGGGTCATTTGCTCCGCATAGGGTGTCTGGCTCGCAGGTTGGATTTTTGCGCCGGTTGAGGTCTGGGCATTTCTTTGACTTCCCCCGCTTTTGTTTTAATGTATGGTGTCATAATTAAGCAAGGTCCAATGTGGATCGAAGTGATTTTCATATGCCAGTATCTTATGCAACATCATGTACGAGCGGGTGGTGTTGTTGAGGCCTATGGTAGCGGTACCTATTTTGGGGCCATGGGAGCCTTGTATGAAGAGGTGGGCTCCGGTGATGCTGTGGGGCGGTGGTGGCATGGTGGGGAATTATTGGAATGCCACGATAGAGGCCTGGTTCAAGGCCAACCAACAGATATTCCTGCCATACCCGTATGCAGGGATGGTTTTCCAGGGTGACCCAGACATGGGTCTTCCTTTTAGCTATGTTTGGGGACATGAAGGTATGGTTTATATGTTTTTTCATCATTTTTTTGAGTATACATGCACTTATGTGTTTCTTTAGTGACATTGACATTATTTTGGTTACTCATGCAAATTTTGGCGAGGTGGGTCGCCTTGTGGCCTGATTAGTGGGTCACGATCCTTCGCGATGACCTCGGGGTAGTCCGAGAGGAGGTGATGTAGGTGGGCCAGGCGGTGGTGCTGGTGGAATTGGTGGAGATGGTGTTGGACCCTTAGGTGAGGGTAGCAGCTCAGCTACTAAAGAGGTTGCGACCGAGCGATCTCGTGCTAATGCGGCAAAGGCGCACATTGCAGCACTGACAACTCAGGTGACTTCTCTTGAGGACTTCTAGGATCGAGTGGACTGTTTTAACCAGGGTATGCCTTCTCGAGGTTTCATGGATGATTTCAAGGAGGTTTAGTTAGAGACAATGATGGCTCGTGAGAGGGATTATCAGCCCACTCTACGTCGGGTGGAAATCGCAGTGGTGACATCAGCTCTAGTGGTGGTACCAGGAGCAGTGGTGGGTCCAGGTGCCCCTCCTGAGTGGGCACCCCCCTAGAGCAGTTTTTTACACAGGGAAAGCACTTGTTATGAGTATGATTCCCTTAATTTTTATGACTTTTATATCTCTGGGTTGGAAATTGGGCCAGCGACACTATTTTTTGTACTCGGATATATATATTTTTGATATATATATATATATATATATATATATATAAGAGATATTTTTTACGGCTCTACATGATGTATCACCTGTTTTGGTTTATGTGTTTTGTTATGATGATGGATGCCTATATTTACGTATGATGGTTTATTAGAGATGCATTCTAGTTTAAAATATTGTTAGCTATGCGATCAGCTATTTAGTTTTGACTCCTTGGTACATGTGCAAATGTGATATAGTAAAATTGTCTGCTTAATATTTTGGCATGCAAATATTTTATAAACAGATGTGTATCTCTTGTCTCAAATGTTTAGTTTAGTTGTGATACTACTAACTAGGAATCGAGGTAGATATGCATATGGTGAATGCCTTGATGGGGGGCGTCACCCATAAGTCTAATGGCGACGTCATATTCTTCCTGATTGTTTGTTGTTGGACTGATACACACACCATTTGCACATAGTGGTGATCGGTCAAGGTGGTAAATGAACCAAGTGGTTGCGGCTAAATTTTGAGACCATCTTGATGCTCCATCAGCAAATCCGAAATATGGTTCATTTTGTTGATCCATGGTGATACTTTGAGTGCTTTTTAAATAAGTCTCTGGGTCAAAAATTTTGAGTGGTTGGGTTTTTCTGTACTCTTACTCTAGGAGAAGGGTCGTTGGGGCCCTTATGGGTAGAACTTCTTGAGGTAAAGGCCATTGACGGGGTTAGGGAGGCAAGTCCCGTCTAGTTTCGTCAAGATGTATGCCCCCTGTTGGAGGCAGTGTTTAATGATGTAGGGTCATTTCCACAAGTTTTCGAACTTTCTTGGCCCTAAAGCCTCTTTTGTGACATCATAGCAGAGGACCAATTCTCCCTCAGTGAACGAGCGAGGGGTGACGTGACGGTCAAATGACGCTTTAACCCTTTTCTTTTGGGCCTCGTTGTGCTGCAGCAATTGTCTTCGATTTTCATCAACGAGCTTGATTTGTACTAGATGCTGCTCTAGAGGTTGGGTGTCATTGAGGAGTTCGATGGCGGCGTGAAAATTTGGTATTTTGCGGAAATTAATGAAAAAGTGCAAGATACCTTGGTTTTTGGCGACCGACATATGGTGGAAATCCTGGTATGGGGGGAAGGAAGTCATCCTATCACCAATATGAGCTAATAAAAATCGTATATGGTGGATTTTTTCATCAACGTTTGGTGGGGGTAGAATCTCTGTAATGGGATTCTATATGAGCGCACGGTTGGGTTGCTCGCTAGGATGTTCAATTTTTGGTAGGTGGAAATTGCCCCTGCCACATAGGTGCCTGAATGTTTCCATTAGGGGCATGACTTTGGTGTCTAATTTTGGCCGATGCAGATGGTGCACGGTATCATAGAGCCAACGGATTAGATATTTTGGGATTCTATGCTACTCGTCGTTCCTGACGCGGACGCTTGGAAAGGGGCGGTTGTAGAAGAGGTTGTCTTATGCTTCCATTTCTGTATTGTTGGCTTAGGTGTGTCTACTTCTTGATTAGAGTGTAGACTCAACATAAATCGTATTTCTATCAGCTTGGGGAGATGTACACACTTAAATGTATGATGGAAGTGTGAGAAAATCCCGCAATAAGTGCGCGTGATTTTCTCTTGATTGGAGAGAAGTTTTTGAGGGAGAGAAGAGACTATGCGGAGACTATTTGCAAGGGGTTTTAGTTCTCTGCATTGGTTGAATCAATGATCGTTCAGATCGCATAGGCCACATGTTATCCTATATTGGCCGAGGTTACACTTTGTTGGTGTTTTGCCTTATCTTTCTTGATACACCATTGCGGGGGTGGGGACATTGACCCGATGATATAATTTTTATGCAATTCACAGATTTCGTCCTGACTCTTCTCTATGGAATTAATCATGTCAATGGTGGGATAAATCTATGAGGCATAAGTACAATGTCGCGCATAATGATTTCCCTGACATATCAGGAAAAATATCCTTGATATGAAGGTTTTGTCGAGTTCATTTTGAGGTCTGATGGGGAACCAGCGCCAGAAGGCTGCTAAATCAGGGAAATGGATGACTGCATGGTTTGTCTTTTTACATAACATACATGATGGTTGTTCCTGCAAAGAGTGGTTAGGGGTAGCTAGGGGTTCCCTAGTGGTCCGTTCTTCGGCCATAAAGAACATGATGGATGCACTCATATCATCTGCTTGGGTCATGGAGTTGCCTATGGACTCGACATCCATGTCATCTTCTTGGGAAAGGCGGACTATGGCTGAGCGTAGGATAGCAAGAGCTAGTTGGAAGCGAGGTATATAGTGACAGTTCTCCAAAAGGTGATTGTGAGCGCATAAAGGGCATGTGAATTTTGATGCCTGTAGTCCCACATAGTACACCCTTTCAATTTTATACCACCTGTGGATGAGCTAGTGCATTCGATTGGGCGCATTCCTCGAGGTAGTGCCCACATTCATTGCATAGCGTACAACATATAATGGGCATGACTGGGGGTCTTTCTACAATCCTATGTTCCTCTTGTAAGTATAGGATGGTATGAGGTTCATCGTCGACGGGCTAGACTGCGGGATCCTCTTGATAGGATTGCTCAATCACAGGTAAGGCATCCCTATATTGCGGTATCTCTAGACAATGGTGGGTATAGTGCCCATAGTTTCCACAGAGAGTGCATGCGTGATTGGTATGCAATTCTTTGCCTTTACCTTTGGTGGTAGGTTCCTTTTTATGGGATCGCGGCATGGAGATGTCTATTTCGGAGCCAAGGAGTGGTTTTAAATCATCCATATCTGGACATATGTGGGTTGGATGGCCTATTACATCGCATATGGCACAGACTGGTGATTCCCATTGAACGGTGGGGGTCACCATCTTCTTTCCTCTCTTCTTGGTTTTCTTGGCCATGATTACTGATTTCGCAATGGGAGATTCCTTCATGGGGGTGGTCTCGACCGTTTCTTGGGTGGGTTGGGGCTCCTCAGGACTGAGGGGCTTTAACCTTGTGGAAGTAACATGGGTGGCTCTTGTTCCGGAAGAGGGAATGAGGTACCAAATTGGGAATGCCAACAATATTTTGGGTAATACCAGTGTTGCAGAAACCTGTTGGGAGATGAAGCCAGCTGGGGGGTAGAGGAAAGGGGTTTGGGAGGCGGCATAGGCTAGAGAGGCTGTCGTGGCCAATGCCTTAGTGTCGTTACTGCTTGAGTCTGTGTCTTTACTAGCCTGGGTGCTTGATGTGGACATCATGCACATTGGAGCCCCTGTGACATCGGGTGATGCCTCAGGTATAATGGGAGGATTTCCTAGGAATGACCCTAGAACGGGCGATGGTTTGAATTGGCCAGGGCCATATTCTTGGTACCATGAAAGACCATCTGAGGTTGTATCTATATAGGGTAGAATTACATCCGTGTTTGTTAGGGGACGCTTCTCGCTGTGTGTTAACTAGTCTACGGTAATGATGCGGTCCTCGTGGGGGAGCATCATAATACGAAAGACGGAGGAGGCTATGGCGGACATGGCATACATATAACTCTGCCCGAGGAGTATATTGTAATCCAAGTGAGCATCCAAGACTTCAATGTCTATGTGGACCATCGTTCTGGCTAAGCAGACTGGGAAATTTTGGTAGAGGCTGACGGGGGTCGAGGGACGACCATCGTAAGCTCGAAGTGTTATGATCAAGGGTTGTAGTTTGGGAGAACCCAACTTGTGCCAAACATTTTTTGACATGATGCATGTCGATGCACCCTCGTCTATGATACATCAGTGAATAGTGATATTCAGAATCAACACTGGTATCTGGAAGGTGACCATAGAAGGAAGCTTAGGTGTGGCCTTGTCTAAGTCAAAAGCCATCATGCACGTATCGGTTGGGTCGATAGTGCCTAACGCGAAAATTAGGGCTTTTTGTTGTTTTAGTCATGACTGCAGTACTTCCAGAGCTGACATAGTAGTGGGAGATTGAGCTAAATCGTCCACGATGCTATAATTATGGGCTACTTTGGAGTAGTTACCTACTCACCTATTAGGTCCCTTTTCCATTTTTTGCAATGGTTCTATAGGAATATTTGAAATGGTCAAAGGTGCAGTCGGCGCACTAGGACTAGCCCTTGATGTAGTGGTGTCTAGTGGGGTGTCGTAGTTGTGATTCCATGTTTGGAAAAAAATCTCTTCCCCAGTCATGTAGATTTCATGGCTTCTTTTCCTGGAAACGTCTGGGTTTTGCTGGTGAGTGCTTACTGTCCCTTGGTTTGGGAATGGTTCTTGCATCACTGCGGGTTGCTGGGAAGATCCTCCTTGTCCTTGGTTACTCTGAAGCTTTTTTAGCTCAAGGAGATCGAGACAGTGGTGAGTATGGCGCTTGTACTTACCACATATTGAACAAGAATGGTTTGTTCTCATAGGTGGAATTTTTCCTTGTCGTTGGGCATTGCTAGGCCCTTGGTTATGATTCCAGTCAGAGTTGACCCTGGCCTAGGATCACAGTGGGCATTGTTGGTTGCTACCCCCCTGTCCAGGGTTCCATTTTGGCTTGTTTTTTGATTTTTTCTTTACTATGTTGGGAGGGTAGTTCTCTTGGTTATTCTGGTGTGGTTGGTTTTGGGACGGCTTCACAAATTTCACCTATGCATTGGTTTGCGCGGGTGGGTCATGTGCTGGGGACTGAGCATAACGTTGTCCCATGTTTGCACCTGGTCATTGGAGGGGGGTTCTTCTATCAGCGTTTCATTCTGCATACTGGGCCCCCTCAGCTGGAGGATAAGATCCTCCTTCATGATACGCTTGCCCCCTATTAGTCAAATTTTTTTGTGGCATATGATGACTTTGACATCCAGGTTGAGACATGTTCTAGGTAGAACTATATGCATAACCGAGGTTTTGACTACTGCTGCCTAGGTAACCTTGGGTCATTGATCCAATTAGTCCATCTACAGAGTTCGATGCACCAGGAAACTCTTGGTAAGTTTGCAGGCACGGGGCGTTAGGAACGATGTTGTAAATGTATCCTAACTGCGTATAAATCGGTTCGAGCTTCTAGGCTTTACTGATTGCATCTTCTTCGGATGTGGGGTTTTGTTGCGCCACATCCTTTGAAATCACCACTGTCAGAGTTTTCAAGAATAAATCTAAGAGGACCTGATCGTCAAGTTTAGCTTTACATAAACTATGATGCCACCTCCATTCATGGAGATGGTCTGAGATATGGATGACAGGGGTTTGTCTAAAATAAGTTAGTAACTCCATTCTAGAATCATGGTGAATGGGTAACTAAAAATATGTGAGGAACGTGGTAGCAAGGGTGCTAAAGGTTCCATGTGAAGCAGGAGGTTGCTCCACGTACAACTTCATGGCTACTCCCGTAAGAGTGCGTTGAAATAGCCTCAATCGAATATTGTCGTCGATGATACCATTCGATGGGCACCACAAGTGAAAGGTCATTACATGATTACCTGGGTCTTCTGCTTGCTTGCCTTCGAATTTTGGTATACTCGAAGGGAGCTTCATGGGCATGGGAGGCCATGATTGATCGTGTGCGATGGGGTAATTTGTTAGCTTGGTTAAATCGGGGAGATTCAATGAAGCTAAGAAAGGTGAATAGGAGGTTGACGCCATTGCAATGTGAGAAGACACAAAGTTCTGGTTAGAACGAGGGTTACTCTGTGACATACCCTGATGTGTGTTCAACTGGCTTCCCGAATGGGACACACTCATGTGCCCCCTAGGGGTCGAGGGGGGAGTGGTGTGTGGTGTGGTGTTGGGAGACCGACTAGGGTTCCCAACCATGGTTGCTCCAATAAAGGATGAACCAATGACAGTGGCAATGTTCCATCTTTGACGCCTGAACAACAAAACACCTAGAACCCCTCCCTGTAATGGGGGGAGGTCCAAAAGACGCCTGGATCGACGAGGCTTTGTTGGGATCGTTCGGGTGTTGACCAGGTTAGGTTTTGGAAAAAATTGAGAGGATAGAGTCTATGTTCAAAGTAAAATTATGGCCACATACATAAAACAAAGCGAAAATAAAATAAATTTTCCCTTTAAATTAATCTATATGATCACTCAAGAAAAAAAAAAGGGTTTTGTTTGTTTCTGCATGATACTCAAAATCCTAGAAGACTTATGCATCCTCACACACTAAAAATTAACTGGACCTTAAGAAAATTTCTTGCGAGTGCTGGCACAATGTCCCGTAAGAGCTGACAACGCCCCTAGTCAGTCGAAGATAACCCACCAATGTAAGGGTAGAGGGTATGGCGCTTGCCTACACCATCACTTATAGGGTAAAGAATGCCCTAGTTTTTGGCCACTAAGAACCATAGTCCCATGTGAGCGTTCGAGTCTTGGGTTTCTTGGTAGTCAACTAACAGTACCGAGTATCAGCTGGGTCAGGTAGCCCCAACTGATACCACATGCACTGCGCCTAAGCCTATCCCCCTCTGAATCAGGTCTCTTCTGCACTCAAGTTTTCTTTGCTGTGGGATAATAGGTGGATTTGAATCTCCCTAAATACACAACTTCTACCTTTCAATATGAAGTATGACCAAGGTGGCTTATTGGATGCCTACCCCCTTGATCCTAACTATGGGGAGAATTTAGAGATTTTGGTTAAGTTAGTTTTTAGGTGTATTCCTTTACTTAGTGGGTGAGTGTGTGTGAGTGTAAGGTGAAAAATCTCATAGTTTGAACATATGGATATCGGTGATCCTTTACAAAAAATCCCCTAGTTAAACTATGTTATATTGTTCTTGTCTTAAATGGAAAACTTGTGCAGATAATGGGCCGCTTTCAAAGTTTCCTAGTTAATCTATGTGACTAACTAAAGGGAGATGGAGAATTGTGAATATAGAGCGTTCATATGCTTACCTAGGATCACTAGAGGGTGCAAAGGTAGCATAGATTACTTGCTCTAATCGACAATTCAATCCTAGTCCCGCAATTCCTAATGAAAAAATTGAACTAAACTAAACAACTTCTACACTAGAAAAAAGAAAAATAGCTATGCATGCGTGGTCTTGGGCCACTTACTTGGACTAGTTATCTAAGTGTGAATACTAGAATTTGCAAAACATAAATTGTTCGGAATGCAATGGTTAATTTCCCCCTACTTAAACCATGTGAAGATTTTTGCAAAAACCAACTTGAATCAAAACTAACTCTAAGCCTACAGAAGGCAGCTAAAAGTGAGTTCTCACAAGATGTGGGGTATCAACACAAGTGTTGGCAGATACATTAGGGGTTGCCCAGCCCCTTAAAAGTAGAAAAATGCAAAATCTTAGGAGAAAAAATCTCATTCTGTAAATTGTGCACAAAAAACCCTGACAGGTGCACTTTCCTATACACAGGTCAGCCCTGAACGCTCACCTTGTGCGTCTGTGAGGAAAAATGCATGCAAAGTCTTGCAAGTAAAAAAAAATAGGAGCTGATCTTCTTCAGTCTATCACTCAAAGTGAATCTAGGGACTGAATATGGATCAGACGACCATCAGCTCCTCTCTCCAGCATAGACAAAGGTCTCCTGCAAGAGATGGCACAACAACATAAACTTGTATAACGTTACTGGAGTCGCCAATCCTATTGTGGTGGATTTGATGCACGAGTGTACAAAATCACACCATTTTAAGGGGTGTGGTCTACCCCTATAAACTATTGGTAATAGGAAGAAAGTGGTGGAGCTCAAAAGCATACAATATAGAAGAAAAAAGTATGCAAATGTATGCTCATATTAAAATAAAACTAAAACACAAATATACAAAAGCTATTGAAGAGAGTCAAAACGATAATAATGAAAATGATGGCTCTAGGCCTCTTCTTATTAAATGTTTGATATGGAGAAGAAATTTTACCCACTTTCCAAAGGGCCCCTAGACAATGGTGCTAAGTCCCGATGCAAGGATGTTGTTTTCCAAGCTCTGCCTCTGGTGCAGTCTCCCTCTCTCTCTCCTGTGATGGACTAATATTGTTGGGTGGCCAACAATCAAGTCCCCTCTATCTCCAGCTCCAGGTCACACACTGCTAGTATTGTTTGTGCAATTCTAGCCAGCATAACAATGTGATCACCCATTCTTCATCTCTTGGTGGCTTTATATAGAGGATTTCAACTCCTCCTTCCCTTCCTTGGTACATGGTGGATGGTAACCCAAGGGAGAGGTATGATTCCAATGTGTGCTCCAAATATTCCTTTGTGTGCTCACATAGAATCTAAGGAGGTGTTGGTAGATGTCCTTAGGCAACTTCATGTAAGGAGTAACTTTCCTTTGCTTTGTGTGGTCTCAGAAAGTGACATTTTTCCACTTTCAAGAATGCACGCTTATCAGGTAAAAAGGCACGCAGAAGGCGCTCTTCTCAAAGGTTAAAGTGCAAAATTAACATTTTAAGACTATTTCAAATTTTATTTTCTCAAAATCTTAGAGATTTTAAATAATTTCTTGATTCCATAATGTCTTCCTGCCATGTAAATCCTTTGGCTTGACATTAATTAATGTCATCTTCTGCTATATGATTTTCTAGTGTTAACACCTCACACAGAAGTGATTGGGAGTTATGAGAATCCCAACATATTCAATAGCCATGAAACATATAGAGGATACATGGCCCGAAAAATTCAAGCATAAAGTACGAAGTCTATGACTCAGCATAACCATGGATGGCATCAACCCATATTACTTCCATAACACTGACTATTATGTTTGGCCTGTAGTAGTGATCAATAAAAATACCCCCCCATGTTTTTCCATGAAGAATGAACATCTTATGTTGGCTCTCATAGTCCCTATTAGAAGACAAGTGAAGAATGTGGATGTATAATTACAACGACTGGTAGATTAATTGAATGAATTATGGGATGGGATAAATTTATATGATGTATCAAGACCCATTGCAAGAGAGATGATTTTTATGTTGTATGGGATATGTTCTTACACAACACATGATTATCGAGGCTTAGGAGTTTTCTCTGGTAAATTGCATGTTTATTGATTTGTTTATATATGTAACAATATTATTTCGCATATTATTTATTTAATTCATTGTAATTGTTTCAATATTCATGAAATTATTTAATGTACCATGCATATTGTATACAATAATTTCGCAGGTCTTGGAACAAAAGGGTATTATGGAAGTAAATGATGTGGACCTTCTGTATGACTGCTCCAGGGTATTCCTCACATAAGAACACCCTTACAAAATAGCAACATCCACTTTCAATGGTAAAAGAGAGAGAGCCCAAAGGCCTGCAATAATGACACCAGCTGAATGGCTTAGAGCATATGAGAGAGAGAAGGAGAAGGAGCTCATAGAAATGTTCGATTCAAATGGGTAGCCTATGTTCGATGATACAAAATTCTTCGATACCTATGTTGAGAAATTTCCCATTGGGATAAAAAGGAAATCTATCTTTTATAACCTCCCATATTGGGAGCATATTAAGATTACCCACTTATTAGATCCCATGCATATATTTAAAAATGTTTCATCTTATTTATGGAGGCACATATCATCAAAAAAAAGTGACACATTGGTTGGTAGGAAAAATATTATTACTTCAAAATCTAAAAATAAACATTGGCTAAGACGATTAGAAAGTATAGGATTAGAGGCAGTCGGTCCCTCTAATTGGTATTTCAAAGGAGGTGATGCCCCATGTATTTTAAGAAAAGATGATCTTTCTTTGGAAAAGGAAGTTATAATAGGTGTGAGGGTGCCATCTTCAAATGGGTCTTCACTACGATGCTGCTTCACCGTGGATGACCATTTGTCAGGGTTGAAATCACATGACCACTTGAATATTATAAGAGTACAAATAATGTCAAAAGCATGATTTTATTATTTTTTATATTAATAAATAACAAAAACATGGATCATAAAACATAACTAATTTTATATATTATTGCATGCGTTTATAAATTTTTAGTGTCATTATCCTTTTTTCGTGCATGGGTGTGTGAAACATGACCTCCCCCAAGACCTAGGACATGCCATATCTAAATTATCTGTATTTTTACGTTGGATCACATCAAAGGAGATTCATGTGGCTATCATTCCACGATGGTGTCAAGAGACAGTTGAGATTTTTTGTATGTTTGTGAAGGAACTATAGACGAGTTTCATGGACTTGCAAGTTAATCTTATAATCCACCTAGTAGATGAGGTTGAATTAGTTGGGGTGGTTCCTTGTCGTTGGATGTTATTATTAGAGAGGTACATGAAGAAATTGAAAGGTCTTGTTTGACAAAGGGAAAAAACCAAGGGGTCTATGGTAGAGAGGTACATATCGTATGAGGCTTTCTATTATTCTAGTGGGTACATCAATTAGATCGACAAAAGACCAAGTGCGGTGATTTGGGACATTGAAAGGGATGAAGACAAAAGAGATGGGGAGCTTCTCCAAACGAATGGAAAAAGGCACTTGAGAAAGAGTGAGCGACTTATAATTTTTCAAATTTACAAAAGGTAAATATTCACGTTGAACTTCGATATAATGTATATTTTGATCTCATATGTACTATATGTCAGTTTGATTTCATCAGCGAATGCAAAAATTCGAGCAATCAATAAATTTGTTCTTTACAATTCTGAAGTGACAAAACTGTGGGTCACATTGTATGAACAAAAGAGGATGAAATGGGATAGTGACAGGAAAGAATTCAGACTATTGAATGGTAGAAGTGTGCCTTATCTCAATCATTTGAAAGAAAATATGCCAATTATATGCCCCAACAGTTGGGTTTCTAACCAAGTCAGAGAGAAATACGGTGCAATCGATCTTTACCCGCGTGCTGAAGAGGATGCGCTAAACGTAGGGATTGGGTGCAGCAACTCGGTAATAACCTATTTATGTACATTTTAAACTTAATAATTCACTTTTGAAATGTAACATCTATATTTCATATTTGAACAGTTGGGTTATTATAAGACACATGACACTATGATTTTTTTTAACTTTTTATAGGTGCATTTGTTCCCATCTATGTGGGCATATGGACATCATTTTTGAACAAAAAATGCAAATGATGGACACATGACACAAGACTGTGGAGTGGAAATCGAGTTCGATCAATCTACTTGAGCTAGCCACCGTGATCAAAACCTAGTATGAGGGATGCTAGGTTACGCTGGAAAGATACAAGAGATCATTGAAGTCGGCTTCTCTTCTTTCCAATGTGTTATTTTTATGTGCAAGTGGTGGGACACCTTTGATCAGAATAAAGGAAAGGAAGATCGTGATAGTAGGCTGATATGTATCAACTCTAGAAAGATGTGGGATGAAGATAAGGAGCCTTGTGTTTTCCCCAAACACTTCAACCATGTGTTTTTTTACTGAAATGTGTTGGATAGGGATTGGTGGTTCATATTCAGATATGACCCTAGATCAAAACATATTTTTGAGAACAATAATGTTATCATGCCAAGCAAGCTGGAAGATAATGAGGGTGATCATAAGAACATAGAGTGATATAGTACATGTGTTATTTCATCATTTATACTATTTAAGATGGGTTTTTATAAAGAAGAGGACTTAACCTTATAACTAGGACTCTTTTTTTCAAAACATTATAATATGTATTTTGAATTAATTGGTTTGCATTGTGTTAATGTTAACATCATTTCACTTGATCATTTTCAATTATGTTGATCCTAAAACAATGCACTCTATCAAGTTCTTTTTTTATGTCAATTCCTAAAATAATACAACTACTTGATTGCTTTAAATGTGTGTGAATGATATCTTCAAAATTTTAAAAAATATATTAATGTATATTGTTATTTTTGGTATGTAATATCATAGTAAAATAATGATAATTCTAAACATGAATTTATTTGGATTATTTTATAAGCTTTATTATGTTTACAAAAATTCATATTATTCTAGATTTATTATTTTACAATTATTTATATTCATACAAATTTGCAAATTTACAAATTTACAATTATGGTAATTATTTACAATTTTACAATTATGGTAATTTAACAATGTGTGGTATACATTTTTCTTACTGTAGTTATGGTTCAAAATTGACAATTAATTTACAATTTTAGAGTTTTACAAATTTACAAATTTAAAAATTTTACAATTTTAATAAAATTGAATCATGACAATACATACAATTACAATTACAATTACAATTAACAATTTACAAATATTTTACATACAACTACAATTAAAATTATAATTACAATTACAATTTTACAATTTAACATACAATTACAATTACAATTACAGGTTTACAATTTTACATACACATACAATTACAATTACAATTACAATTACAAGTTTACAATTTTACATACCATTACAATGAAAATTACAATTACAATTTTACTGATGTAGCCAAAAGGCCGCTTTACCCACATACGCGAAACTTTTAAAAAGTCTGCCCGTTCCCAAGATCCAATACTTCTAAAAGAGTATTCAATTTAATTTATGTACGGAAATAAAATTTTTGGGAACCCATCACAACATTAAACCGTATCACATACATGGTATCGCGTTCACAATACAACCCTGTGGGTTATGGACCCACACAAATAGTGACCAATCACGGCGCTTTGCACCTTTTATAATTTACCTCCCCACAGATTCACCACTTAAGGATCTTCGCAATATTGTGATGTAACTTCCATCGTTGATCTACGCCGAATCCAACTTTCTTTCTATTTCTCTTCGCATGTTGCAAAACTTATCATTTCGCACTTCGCAAAATATAAGATTTCGCATGTTGCACCTTTTAACTCCCCCGGTTAACCTTTATCCTGTGCAATATGCGATCACATCGCATCACACCAAAAATAACTTACCGTGTGAACTCTTAACAACAAAAACAAAAATCTACAATGTGCGATATGTGATGGAGCGCTATGCCAACATGTAGCTCCCCCTCACCGCATCGCAAACAAATTAACTTATCACAACTTCGATTCTTTACCGCATCACAAATAAAATAACTTATCGCAGCTTCAATTCTTTAGCGCATCGCAAACAAAACAACTTACCAAGCGATGTCTTAAACTTAAATATTGAAATTTCTGATTGTGATTTGTACTTAGCTGCTCTGCCGGACAGGTATCAACTTCACAATATCCCCAATTTAACTTCTGAATTCAATCTTAGTTGTTCATCTTGGAAACTGATCTTTGCGGTTTTAATCTTTGCCATCCATTTCCTTCTTTTGGAAATCTTCTAAAGGCTTTTGCTGCCTTAGTCTTTTCTCCTGTTTTCTTCGACTGCCACCACTCTGATACTTTGTCTTTTCTGCTCGCTATTCTTCTTGAGCTTTAACTTCTGTTTCTTCCTATAGCCTTCACGCTATCCTTCCTGAGATTTATTCAATATTTTAAAAGCGTTGATCTCTCCTAAGCTTGTTCTTATGGTTATTCATATAACCATTATGTTGTCTCAAGCCTGAATACAAAACACCCTCTGTATTTGCTTCTCCAAATCTTGAATTCAGATTTCTTCTCGTTCTCGGCCTACACACAATTATTATCTGCACTTCATTTGTTCTCACACAACATCAAAAAATTACCTCCTAGACCGAAATCATATAGATTCTACCCAGCCACTAAGTCATATTCACTCAGAAGAATTATTCATTCATTTAAGCATTTATCAGAATTCATACCACAGTGGTTTATTACACAAAAACCAGTTTTTCTCGTTACGGATCACTCATCTCATAAACAAGACATAACATAATCACATGGATTCAATTTTCTCATTAATTGAAAAATGTACAAGTACATTAAAACTGCTTACAATGAAACTTTTCTTGTTGCTCTCTCTTGCATGGCCTTCTCTTCCTACAAATAACCCTCTATCTCTATCGGGCTTCTCCTCTCTCTCTCTCTTGGCCTAATATTCTTTATTTAATTGGGCCTCTCCTCTTGGCTCTCACCTCTATCTTTAGGCCTGATTCTTCTTTCTTTAATTTGGCCTCTATCTTCTTCGAAGATCACAATTTGATTTATAATTCAATTCAAATATTATCTAGCCCTTACTCAACTCCTATAAATTTGTAACTGATTCCTATCCTAAGGAAATCCTAATTTATGACTCTCCTATCTTCTTAGCATAAACAACAAATATTATCTCTAATATCCCATTTATTAAGGGGATTTGTTACATTAACTCATCAATCATTGACACCTAACAACTAAGCATATTCCTCACCTATGCTTTCTAAGAAGTACAGGAGAATATTACAATATTCACAACTTGACCCCTCCTTGGGCTAATCAACAATTTAAATTTAATTTGAGTGCTAATTCTCCTGCATCATTTACAAATATTTTGCATACAATTAGAATTATAATTAGAATTAGAATTAGAATTACAATTGCAATTTTATAATTTTACATACAATTACAATTACAATATTACAATTTTACATACAATTGCAATTACAATCACGATGCATACAATTACAATTAAAAATTTACAAATTTTAATATTTTAATAAAATATAATCATGACAATGCAATTACAATTACAATTTTACAATTTCACAATCAATTACAATTTTATAAATATTTTACATACAATTACAATTACAATTACAATTTCACAATTTTACAATTACCAATACATAATATTAATGAATATCATGATTAAATATTAAAAATAAACATCACGATAATGATAACCATCATACAAACATCATATTCTAAAATACACATTCAAATTCGTTAACATCATCTAATCATCATGATCATGATCATCTAACAAAACAAAAGCATTGTATAACATCGTCACAACACAAACATAAAATATACATATCATGTCAAATAATTTCTATCACATACACATATATCTGCAATCACATTAAATGAATATACCTAACATGACCTAACAATATACACATCATGATGAACACCAACATGTAAATTAAGTACATCAACATGAACATAAAATACATGCACCATATATATATATATATATATATATATATATATATATATATATATATATATATATATAATGTCAAAAATATACAACCGTAATATAACTTCATATAAATGTCAAATACCTAGTGGTACTACATCAATACGAGTATGAGTCAAGGCCTTCTTAGTCGATGGTGTAGCCTCATGCTCAGATGGATGATGTGCCTACTCCAGAGGTGGCTGTTGATCATATGGTGTAGTCTACTTAGGAGGTGCTTGCTGATCAGATGGCACAGTCTACAAAGGAACTTCCTGTTGATGAGTTGTTGATCGTGCATGCTACTCAGTGGATCGTGCAGCCTACTCAGATGGAGGTGCTTACTCAGGATCAGGTGCCTGCTCAGTTGATGATCGTGTCTTCTCAAGACTAGGTGCCTACTGAGATGGTGCAGACCGCTAAGAAGATGCCTGCAGATCAAGACTCAATGCTGGATACTCATGATCTCTGACGCAACATGAAGGAGGAGGAGGCGGAGTACTAAAATGATGATCACTCCCCTCATGATCATGATCATTAGATGAGTTGCTTTGTCATGCATCTCCACGACACCTATCCCTCCTAGCCTCTAGTACTCTAGAAGCTCCAACGATATGACACATAAGGGTCATCATATCGCGAGGTATGTCTCTCCAGAGCTCCGTGAGCCTACAATCAGCCTGGATCCCTCTGATCGTAAGAGGGCAGACTCCCTCATTAACCAGGAGTCGACACAATAGGGTCACCCAACTCCATCTTGAATTGGGTGTCCACCCTACGTCACACTCCCATGGGTATCTACACCCGAGGATCAGGTCTGTCACCCTAATCTTCCACCTCTACCATCTCCTCATCATGATCTACACTCGGATCATCCAATGGGGGTGTAATCATATCCCTAACGAATGTGAATATATCTACAAAATATATAGTGCACAACAATAATTAGACAATTTCATTAAAAAATTTAATAAAACAAGTTAAATAACGTGTTAGAATAAATTTTATTCTAATTAATTAATTAAGACAATAAAATGAAACTATATTAATTTAAAGAAAACACTAATATTACCTCTCGCATCTGCTGGCTCATCCTGTTTGAAGAGGATGTTGGTACACCCTCGCTAATCCAAATTGGTGTACGAACACGACACCATTACGAACGAGTGTTTATCAGCACTGGCTAGCAACTCCAGTGCATCAGTAGATATCCTAGCCGGATAGTCAGACAGACCCCTCTTGGGAATCATCTGGCCCCACATCTGCATCCATACATGCAACATCGGCCTATGAGGATGCTGAACAAAAGTATGCCTCGTCTCCAGAAACCTCTCAAAAAATAAACAAAATAACTCTAATGAAAAAAGGAAGGTCAACCCCCCATGTGCCTGAGAACGACATCTATCTAATTCTATACAAAACTGCCGCAAAAAAATCGTAGATCATCTCACAAGTCGTGGCATTTGGAATAAAGAATCAACATAAAATAAAAGTGGGCAACTAATGCACTTCCCGTCACTAGTATAGTGTGCAATGGTTGCTAGTAGTAGTGAGAGGCACCACACCTCCTCTGAACCAAATGAAGCAATGCATAACTGACCACCGGACACCTGAAAATTTGCAAGAGAAAGTATATCATCCTTAATGTATCTATGGGAGTACGCCAAATGACTCCCTGTTGCATAACTGATGGGGACATCTGGGAATTGGGGAAAATCCTACCCTCTCCTAGATAGGCCAGTAATAAAATATATGTCCACCTCAGTGGGCCCATACCACTGACCACGAACAACCTGGAAAGCCTATCAGTGAGCATCCCACCTATAGATCATTTTTCCCAATAACCCATTGTGCCCCTTCAGGGATGTATTCTCCTCGTAGAACTTGAGGAGGCCTACCTCCCTTAGGAACAACTCGGTGGGTGCCGTAATAGGGCGAGGGTACAAAATTATCTCCCTCTCTCGTGCCTCCCATAGCTGAATCATGTTATAACAGTCCTCCATATGCTCTTTTTGTTCCCTTTTCTCTCTCCATTGACGTGTGTTGGAGAGGTAAATCCCCTTTGCGGAAAGAGGCAATCCCTACTAGCCCAGATTGGGTCTAGCAACAACCGAGTCACGCTAAGACGCAAGTTCCTAATTGCAAAAGACCAAGATGCGACAAGAGGCCTACCCTAAGTCCTATGCTGCCGTCATTTTTGGAGAAGATGGTGCTTTTGTCCCTTGCTCTAGCAGATCACAATTCTCCTGCTCAATGCGATCGAGCACCTGCACGTACAAGGAGAAACAACAAACAAACAAGCACAAAACCTAATACATGCAATTATGTATCAGTTAGAGAAGATACAACTCATAACATAAAACATAAACATCTGAGTGGAACCATAATCGAAGTTTCTTATTATTAATCAGAACAAAGAAAGATACAACCTGAGCTCTGACGTTGGATCTTCCTTCGGCGGGTCGACAGAGGAGTATGTCTCAATAAAGCTCATCGGGAAAAGGACAAGTCTCTCTCTCTTTGGTTGTTTGACGATAATCTCCTTACAATTGATTCAGCTCTATTTAGGCTAGCTTGCAAAGGGGAAACTAACAAGCTTATATAGATGGTGGAAGGGGAGTTGGGATCCCTACAATATTGGTATTGGCTCTATTCTCAAGGAAGCTTCCATAATAGGTGAAAAACCACTTCCCCTACATGGAGATCCAGAGCCAAACCTCCCAACTCATTTTAGAGACTCGTTCAGGAGTTGGTTGGAATCAAACTTCTGCCATTTATTTTTTAAAAACACTCCTTATTAATCCTGGCCCGGGTGATACACTGTGACAGAGTTCCAGTTGGCGTGCCCTCTTTGGTGGATTTCCCCCATTGGCACGAGGGCTGAACTGGCTAGTCGTACCAAGGATAAAAAGGCTATTTTTAGCGCTTTCATAGGAAATTGTCTTCAGGGGAATGATTTTCCTTGTCAAGGGGAACGCCATGAAAGTGGTTTCAGGTCATGTCACTGCTCACAGGTCATATAATAAGCCCTCCAATGTGCAGGATGGGGGATTTCAGGGACAGTGACAAATTACTATGTAACAGATGCCCCCTAAAGCATGAGGCCTGAAAGAGAGAGAGGGGTGAAATTCTTTACGAGAACGCACCCAACTAAAAACACTGTCGTCGGAAAACCTACGTAGAAAAGTACAACTAATATCTCAAGTACATGATATATATGTGGTATGGGAGCAACCATCCATAACAGAGTACACAATAATCAAGATCCAAGGCATGGACATGGCCATCCAGTAAGGATCGATAAATAGACTCAGGTATGGTCGCAACCATCCAATCAATGAGTCATGTAACCAATCATAATAATCCACAAAATCGCAGCTTGGATTCTAACAGACAAAATCCAGGGTCTTGCGCTCCATATCGACCTGAAAAAAGTACAAGTTCAAGCATGTGAATAAGTGAGCTGAGGTCGAACATGCAACAACATCGTCTGATTACCAGCCAATGAGGAAAGCTGTTAATAGACACGAGAGGAACCACCAATAATGAAAATGGCCCTCGAGGTACTATAGGTACAATCCATGGAGTGTGAACAGTGAGCTGGCATCGAACACCCGCAGAATCATCCGATCGAAGGTCAATGATGAAAACCTTGTGTCGAATGCGAAGAACCTGCCATTGAGGCATGCAGGCTCTAAGGTACCGGAAGGGAGTCTCTAGATCAACTTCCTGGATAATGAGCTGAAGTCAATAGAAAGTGACCTTGATCGAAGGTGTTCCATAGTGTTTCCCACATCGTCGATCTGAGACAGAGGAAAATAATGTTTGTGAATCAGGATCAGATGAGAATCAGAAGAAGGTTGAAAGTTGCAGAGGTCAACTTCTCTTGAACATATCGGCAGCACGACAGTGGATTTGGCAATATTTGACATCAAAATATCAGGGTTCATGATGACGAGGCAAAGAGCAGATGAGAGGTCAAAAATGATTACCCAAACCCATGGAGGAAAACAGAGAGTGAGATGAGATGTCCCCAACCCGACACGAATGAAGACAAGTGCCATGTTCAAGGGCGACAGACTGCCGACACAACAACAATATTGGTCCCATTTTTCCCCACCATTTCTGGCGAGTACCCCAGTTATTTTTTAGAACAATCTTGAAGGGGATAGCATATTCTTGTAATATAAGTTCTTCCTTCAGACGAATCCATCCTAGTACATTTAACGAGCCCTAGGAAGAAGAAACTCAAATATCGTCATTATGAATGAATCCGATGTCATTAGGGTTTAACGAGTCTGAAAAAGGAATAACTCAATGTCTTTCATGTTTAGAGAGTTTTAAAAGACAACAGAAAAGTAAACTCCAACAGTCCCTTTTCGTAAATAGTTCCTCAGATCCGAAAAGGTGGAAAACTATGTCTAAGAAAACCTCCTAGTCATGATAGGCTAGGGTATTTCCTTTTCGTAAATAATCTATCCTAGCCCGAAAAAGGGGTAAACGTATACTGGGTAGATGTCGTTTCGCAGCCACTTTAACGAGATCGAAACGACAAGGGACTCAGAAATCTTTTCATGTTTAGAGAGTCAGAAAAGAGCTGAAAGATGACTCCAGAAGTGACTTTTTCATGTTTTTACCGAGTCCGAAAAATTATAAAATACAACTCGTATCACGGTCCAAGTCGCATAAAAACCTGTTGCTGCACATAAAAGCAAGTGTAAAATCCATTTTCGACAAAATATATTAAAATATTGGGAAAAATGACTTTCAAAACCTAATTTGACTTTGAAAATTTATAAATATGCTAAAATTGGTAAAACATATTCACTTTTACTTTTTACTTCATTTGGAGAGCAACAATGAGCTTTTGGTGTGCGAACTTTCGGCGGTGATTGCAACCAATCCAGTACATCATCCGGATTCTCGTTCATTCCAGGTAAGAGGCGCTCCCCTTAGCTTTGTTTTGATTCATTTTTTGTAAATTTCCATTGTGTATTTGACCTCTGGGGGAACCTTTTGCAAATTTAGGGCTCGGCCAATTGGCGCGGGTATCGGGCACGGACCCACGCCAATTGGCTCCTTTTTGAAAAGGGGTCACGCCAATGGTGCAACTCAAATTTCCGCTTTAATTTACCAAAATGTGAGCCATTCAAATTAATTTTTATATGCTACAGAGATCTAATAAGGTATTTTTGACCATGTTGGTGCAAATATCCAGCCACAATGGTGATTGAGTGGAAGGAGAGGGAACATGGGGAAGAGGACAAAATGGCCATGCAAAATGAAGCTTGCATGAACGCCCTCCGGGACTGTGGTCTCAAGAATTTTTTCCTCACACCATGTTTGAGAGCTCAACCTGAGCTATTGCAGTATTTGGTTAGCATATGGGATGAGAATGAAGAATTGTTCAAGCTTCGAGACCAAGTACTGGCACTTGAAGTCTCTGATGTTTATTTCATAACCAGATTGTCGCGCAGAGGCCCAGTGCCAATCATGACAGGAAGTAGACCTTCTGGGGAGAAAATGGATATGGTAATGGCGAGAGTGTGCCCAGGGGCACAAACAGGATCGGGTAGTGGGGAAATAGACATCCATACTGTCCACGATCTAGCACTCCGAGTAGTGCTTCACATGATTACGCGGGCTGTAGGATCGCAGGCCCCGCACGAGGCAACCAAAGCATAGCTCCTACTAGCCTTCAAATGCATGAATCCTACATTTTTTGATTGGGCCACTTCCATGAAAACAAACATCAAACGGCAGCTGAAAAAGTGCAAGAAGACAAAACTGAAGCAGTTTGGGTACGGTTCCATTCTGGTGTCGTTCATTGTGGAATGATTACCAATTTTCCAGGGCCAAGGGGTGATAGTCGTTGAGGCATCATTGAGGAAGCCGAGGATGGCTCGATGGGCAACACTTATGCCCAGGTCAGGAGAGGGCCAGCAGATGTCCTGGAGGCCTGATTTTTTTGTATGGTTACGACATTAGCTGATTGTAGTTGAGGATTGGGCCTACGCAGGTACCGATTTCACGGGAGACCCAGATCTTCCACTTCCGGGGGCGGGGGATTGGGACGAGGAGATGGGTATGACTCTTTTTTATTTTTTATGTATCTGTGATTTTTTTTTTGTGATACATGCCTATTATAACAGCAATTCTATGTGTATGCAGATGTTGGCCCAGAGAGGCCTGCGGGCATGTTGCCCATTGCACGGAGGACCCCTCTCGCATATGACCCTCAAGCTGAGGGCGGTGAAGGGAACGAGCTGATCCAGAACCTGGAGGGTATTGCCCGGGGAATCTCAGACTATGCCCGGCTGGCAGACGTCCCATTGGCTTACTAGCGACACACTGTGGGGGTGCCTAGTCGCCTCCATCGACTTCTGAGGTGATTGGTGCACGCGGTGACATGTTACCACGAGCATCACGCTGATTAGCCATCTAGGGATTTTAAATGCATATTTTTTAGAGACATGTTGTCTCCAGCTATTATTAGACAGACATGTATATTTTTTGACTTTATGTGATGTACACAAACTGCAAACTATCGACATATATATATATATATATATATATATATATATATATATATATATATATCTATTTCTAGAAGGATCTTTTTACATGTGATGATGTTTTTTATAAATTGCGCAAATGTCTATCTAAAACCAAATTAACTACTACATCTGTTAACGCATTCATGTGTCTAGGTATATGTTGATATGTAATGTAATAAAAATTTCTTTCCAGTAAAAGAATACGTAGATACATACGTAAAATGGATGGGTTTCTAACTGAATAATGACCATTAAGTTGTAATACTACAAGTTGTGAGTCCAAATACACAAGTAATGCATGAATACCGAGGTTAACAGCCTCATTTAATAATTCTAAAATGGCACTATACTCCGCGACATTATTTGTGGTAGGCCCTAGACAAACACCTTGTAAATTAACCAACTCACCAGCAGGATTTTAGATTACCCAGGCTGCCGAGGACAGATTCCTGGTACTGCGGGAGGCACCATCTGCGAAACTAACAAAAGGAATAATAGACATCTGCACAATCAGGAAGACCTAATCAGCAGAAAGACTCTTACAAAGCACACCACACCACACATGCACAAAAATGAAAACACTCACTTATGTACACACACACCACACGAGAATAACTCAAGCGTAGTACTTTTTGAGGTACAACCCATTCCTAGGCTGCGCCAGGGGAAATCCTTCGTAGTCGATAAGCTCATAGGCCCCATTTTTTAATACTTTTTTAACTATATAGGACCTGTGCCACATGGGATGGAATTTTCCTACTTCAATTTTATCATGTGCTTGGTCATACAGGAGGACGAGGTCTCCTTCAATGAAAGAACGAGGAGAAACCGATTGATCGAAGTGGGCTTTGACCCGCTTTTTTTGTGCCTCAATGACCAAGGCAGCTAAGCGTCGGGTTTCATACAGTCATTCCAAATACAACAGATGTTGTTCCTCTAGAGAAGTGTCAGGCAATAGTTCCATAGCCAACTTTAGAGAAGGAATTTCGCATTCAACAGGGAGAGTCGCTTCCAAACCATACACCAATTAAAACGGTGTGAATCCGGTTGCGCTCTTTACAGACGTTCGATAAGCCCAGAGAGCTGAGAACAATTGGAGATGCCAATGATATTTGTGAATACCAATCGTTCGTTGAAGAATTGTGACCAAAACCTTGTTCACACCCTCAACCTGGCCATTCTCCTAAGGGTAGTATGGCGTTGAGCTATCATGGCGTAAGCCCAACTTTGATGTCAGCTCAGCCATCATGTAATCCTGAAAATGGGTGCCATGGTTGGTAACAATGGCCTAAGGGACTCTGAAACGCGTGATAACATGGTTGAAAATAAATTGGGTAGTCGTCTTACTGTTGGCAGCTAATGTAGTCATCGTTTCAGCCCACTTAGTAAAGTATTCTACGACGATGATTATGTAAGCATGCTCCCTGGCCGAGTGAGGGTTACATGTCATAAAATATATGCCCCATTTAGCAAAAGGGCTGACAATAATGACAGGATGCAAGGGTAGGGGTGGCGCATGCATCTTGCACTGAAAGACCTGGCACGCATGACATTTCCGGACTGCAACGGTATAGTATTTGAATATAGACGGCCAGAAGTAACCCACACGCAGAATCTTCTGGGCGGTGGCATATCCAGACATGTGACCACCACAGGCACCACTGTGACAGTCATTCAGGACTCTTTCAGCCCCTTCCAAGGTCAAGCATTGGCGGAGCACGGAATCGACTCCGACATGGTACAGGGTATCTCCAACAATGCAGTATGGTTGAGATTGATGCCGAATCCGACATCGGGCATCCTTTGTCAATTCATACCGAAATGTGGATGTTTGAAGATACATGATAATTTCACCGTACCATGGGTCAGGAGTGCTGATGAGAAAGTGCGTTTCATCTGGGATATGATCCTCGGATTTCGATGGAACGGATTTTGTCGGGAGAGAGCAAATCAGATCAGCGAAAACCAATGATTTCTTCGACTTAACAGTGGTGAACTCTAAATCAAACTCTTGAAAAATTAAAATCCACTTGGATTACTTGCCCCCCAACAATTGTCGAGACAAGATATATGTCATGGGGTTGCAGTCCGAAACCACGGTTATGGTACACAATAGGATGTAGTGGCGAAATTGTTGAACGACCTGAACCACGGTGAGTGCCAACTTCTTGACATGAGCATAGCGTGTTTCCGTGTCGAGAAGATTATGAGATAGATAATAAACTATGTGTTCATTTCCGTCGTCGTCATCCTGTACTAGAACCATAGCTATTGTGCTAAATGCAACGACCAAATAAAGGGTAAAATATCGATGATAGTCAGGAGGATGTATCAACGGAGCATTGACGAGCAACGTTTTAAGCTTGTCAAAATATTGCTGGGAAATCTCGTCCTAATGAAATGGAACATCCTGTTTCAAAAGATGCGTAAATCCCTTGGCCACTTCTGCATAATTCGGAATGAAGCATTGTAGGAAGTTAGCTTTCCCCTACAGACTCTACAGCTGATGTAACGAGGAAGGGGATGGGAGGTTGACGATGGCCTCGACCTTGAGGGGGTCAAGGCGAATTCCATCTTTAGAGACGATGAATCCAAAAAGACAGCCTGAATCCACGCAGAAGATGCACTTATGAGGATTGAGCCTAATATTGTAGCGCCTGCAGCCGAGGAAAATCTGGCAGAGGTGTTTGGGGTGGTCCTCACGTCGAGCTGAATGGGCTGGAAAATCGTCCAGATATGGCTGAACAATATGGCATATGTCATGGAAAGCATAAGACATAGCACGCTGGAAGGTGGCCCTAGCGTTTTTTAGACCGAACGGGAGCTTTTTATAAGCGAAGGTTCCCTATGGATAGATAAAGGCAGTCTTGTGTTGATCAGAGGGTAAAATATTGATTTGATTGTACCCTTAAAATTCGTCCATAAGGGAATAAATCTCACTCCCTGTACGTTCATCAATAATTTGATCTATAAAGGGAGTGGGGTAATTGTCCTTAGGACAGGCCCGATTGATGTCTCGGTAATCAACACAGACGCGTATAGTGCCCTGCTTCTTATCTACAGGGACAATATTTGAAACCCATTCTATGAGGGGAATAGGATAGATAAAGCTTGCGTTAAGAAGTTTTTCAACTTTTTCCTTAATAGCTACAACGTTCTGGGGATGCACTAGGCGTAGGCGTTGACGCATTGGTTTCGCACTCGGATAGGTAGGAATCTCGTGCACGACTATGCTGGGATCAATCCCAGGCATCTCTTCATAGGACCACATGAAAACATCTCTGAATTTGCGAAAAAGTTTCGTATAAACTTGTATCTCTTCAAGAGAACAAGTCACTCCCACATGAATATTCTCGACTTCCCCCAGTTTGATGGAGATTTTGATCGACATAGTTTGAGTGATATTACTCAGGTTTCCCTCCGAAATAACCTCGTGAGTTATTATCGGTGTTTGAAGAGGTGGAGTGGGAACCTGAGATGCAAAGCGCTCTAGACAATCAGACATTGCCCCCAGGCCAGGCATGAACGAGGAACGATGATGTCCATCGCTCCATGGCAGATCTTCAAGAGACATGGTTTCGACAATAGCTTCATCGGAAGGGAAAACTTCTCTTAAATGGTCACATGAATCTGCATCGCTGAGCCAAGGGGATTGAGAATATATATCAAGAGCCATGCTCAAAGGAGCATGTTCGGGAGGAGGATCAGATGCAGCAACTATTTCACAATAATTAATCTCAACTGGAGTTAACAGCATTGATTCTCTGAAAGAGGTCACTTGTTCAGGCAAAGGGATGATCCAAGGGTCATCGGCCCTAGAGACCATATTAAATTGAACGGTGTGCAGTGGTGGCATGGGAAAAATACCCATGAGGATGGGGCCTTTGAAAAGACCGGGTGCTACACTGTCAGGGGGATTAGGGATCTGATCCACGTAAGGAACATTGTTCTCAGAGGAAGAGGTGAAGAAAGATGACTGATCCATAGTAACAATTTTTCCCTCATGAGGGAACTTAAGAAGCCAGAAGAGGGTGGACGGCACGCATAGCATGGCACGGGTCCAATTGCGGCTAAGAATAATATTGTAGTTAAGCTTGGCGTCAACCACTTCTACTTCTATGTTGATTGTCTTCCCTTGTAATGTAATTGGTAAACTCTCGAGAACACCCAGGGGTTTTGATTCCCGACCATAGAATGCCTCTAAGGCATTGGGAGACAATGTAAGAGCCAGAGAGCCAATGGCCTTCCAGCAGGCGGATGACATAACACAGGTGGAAGCACCTTCATCCACAACGGCCCTATGGATGTTGAGGCCATTGATCCCGACTTGTATAATAAGAGAAATTTGATGTGGAAGTCGGGGGACAAAATTTTCTAGGTTGAAGGTGAGAAGATTAGAATCGGTGGGATCGATTCCACCGATCACAGACAACAGAGCTTTCCATTGCAATGGGAAACTTTGAAGTACTTCCAATGCAGAAATGGCAGAAGGTGCCTGTGCCAAATCCTCAACAATACTGTAGTGCTGAGCGGCACAGGCATTTGTGTTGTAGGAAGATCTTCGCAGAACACCTTTAGAAGGTGGCCTCACAACAGGTTCAGCGCTGGGCTTCTCGATTTCCAAAGGACCAGAGACAAGTGGGGGAGTTGGGCCATCCACGACTTCCTTCCCAGCTTCCTGGCGTGATCTGGCATAATCCTTCGAATGGATAGAAATTGAGACAGGTGCAGCACCATTCATCATAAAGACCTGGGACCCAAATGGTATAGATGGTCAAGGATGCTCAACCATCTAGGTATGCTAATATGGGAATGGTTCTTTGAGAACTGTCGGAGTCCCTTTGGAGCCTTTTAGAAGTTGACTAACTTCAGATCTTCGCGGAAAATCTTTGGTATAATGGTCTCCTTCATAGATAAGGCAGGGGTACTTCGGTTTACGTTGGGCACCATCATTAGTACGAGGTTTAGATGACTCTGGTTTTGGGGCGTCGGGTTTGGATTTTCCTTTGCCCTTCTTCTTTCCTTTGGAGGATTTTTCCATAGGATTAGCCTAAACGACATTGACCTCTACAGTCTAGCCAGAATCTAGAGGGGCGGGAAGAGCAGAATTATTGGAAGAATTGGAATTCTGCTTCCCATTTGAGGATTTTTGAGAATTTTGAGAAATGGAACCAATAACACCGTCCACCGCTGGGGTAGGTGGTGCTTTAAAGGTTCCCGGCCACGGAGCATTATTCAAAATATCATAAAGTGTGCCAGACTGAGAGTACACCAGATCCAAGTACTGGGAACGCACGATGGCTTGTTCTTCAGTCACACATGCCCCCATAGAAATATCTTGAGCAATTTTTTTAACGAAGGAGGTGGTGAACCAATGAGTTAGTAGCTGATTAGGTATATCAAACTTGATCAATCTACGACAACGTCGCCACTCATGAATATGATCAGATATGTGGGTGGATTTATCTTGCTTCAAAGAAGTCAGGAGATGCGTCTTGGCTTCGTAATGAACCGGTAACTGGAAGTGAGTCATAAAATCCATAGCTAATGTATTGAAGTCTTGAAAGATGCCACGGGGTAATTCTATATACCACTTAGCGGCAGCACTGGTAAGAGTGCGCTGGAAGAGACGTAGACGAATTGAATCATCCACCCAAGAGTTGGACGAACACCACAGATGGTAGGTCATTACATGAGCTTGGGGGTCCTCTCCAGCTTTACCTTCAAACTTAGGACAGTCGCCAGGTACCTTGGTCGGAACTGGAGGCCAATAAGGATTTTGAAGAATCGGATCATTGGTTAATTTAGAAACGTCCGGTAACTACAAGGTAGCCAAGAATGTCAACTGCAGATTGAAAGGCATGCCAGGCCCTCGATAAGGACCCGTACCTGTACTCCACCATGGTTGAGCATATCCTTGCCCCCATGAGTTCTGTCCTGAGGGATTCTTACCATAGGAGGTATAGGCCGTATAACCAGTCTGATATGGTTGCTGGTAACTAGTGTACGGGGGTTGATAACTGGGGTATGGACCCTGATTATATATCGGCCCCGTTTGAGCGGCATGTAGATTTGGCTGCTAAGTATAGGTATAGCCTGGTTGTTGAGGATAATAATTGGAACCTTAGGGCGGGTTAAAATTTGGTCGAGATTGACCTTGAGAATAGTAACCGCCTTGGGTTTGAGCGGGCTGTTGATAGGTGGGACCCTGCTGAGCCTAATAAGTAGGGCACACCGGTTGATTCGGTTGCGGCATCGAATAAATCGGCTGTTGAGCAGGGTTGACAGGATGTGCAGGCTGGCCTGGTTGGACAGGTTGACCTGGCTGAACGGGCTACCCTGGTTGAACAGGTTGACCTGGGTGAACAGGTTTCATAGGTTTTACAGGTTTAACTGGATGATGTGGGACACCAGGCTGTGCCAGATGGGCCGTTTGGCCTGGTGGTGGGATGGGGCCAGGTTGTGCCTGATAACCGGTTTGAACTACAACAGGACCATAAGATGATCCTGGTTGTGCAACATTCAAACCAATGGGATACTGAGGTTGCAGAGGTTGCACCATAGGTTGAGAAGGTTGGAATTGCCTCCCAGGACCGTACAAAGGCCCCGGTTGGTACCTCGGTTGACCTGTGGGTCCTTGAGGTTGCCCTGGTTGGACCACAGGGTGAGGCTGGATAGGTTGACTTGAAGGGTTGTAGAACTGTCCTTGCGGACCGTATAACAACCCCTGCTGGCCCGAAGGTTGGCCTTGTAAGGGATGTGCTTGCGGGTCATAAAGATAACCAGGTTGGCCCAAAGGTTGGCCCTGAAAGGGTTGTCCTTGCGGGTTGTAAGGTTGCCCAGCCTGGTTAGACGAAAAACCTTGACCATGGAGATAAGCCTCTGGAGCGGGTAAACGTAAAGGGTTTCCCTGCTCATCATATTGATATGGAAAAATGTAAATGGGTGTACCATCCTGTGCATAATGAGAAAAATACAAATGGTTAGGATCTTGGGAGGATTGACCAACCTCAGGGTTCGATTGTTGTAGGGATAATTAATACTCTTCAGGAGAAATGTGCTCCGGAATCGCAGATGCTATATAGACGTCTTCGAGAAGTGATGCAGTCCTTATGGACTGAGTGGTAACAGCGAGTGTAGATGCGACCACACAGATAGTGGGCCTGACAGGTACTGAAGTGGCCTGAGGGGATGACATGCTGGGTGTCCTTGGGGACATCCCCAATGAAGGAATAACTAGCCTTGTAGAAGGAGTTGATATTCCCATAGAGGCGAAAGTGGTCATAATCTGACTTAAGGATCTATACCCTACAGGAAGTGAAGGACCGAGCGAAGACATGACAGATAACAGCAGCTAGAAAAGGTGAACCCGATGTAAGAGAAGGGAAATGTTCCCCTACTCCAAAACCAGACCAAGCATTAGATAAGGGCCAATTGAACTCAACTGGTCCTCCAAAGGGAAGCTTAGATAGAACCGGTCCCCCGTCGGGAAACTCGAAAACGATGGGCTGCTCAGGTTCAGCAGAGGATTGAGAGACCTTTGATGAATCGTCGGTATATGGACTACCAGTAGACGAAATTGAGGGTTCCGCCACTGTGACAGTAATGACAAAAGGAAGAGATCAAACACAACACACAGGCTAAAAAAAAATCAAGGCACACAATCAGACGACCAACAAGAAAATTCTAATAGGGCGTATGATCGCAGGTGATTTATTTTACCACATTGAAACTTATAAACTTCACCGTTTCATGTTTTAAGAGTCAAGAAACAGATAAAAGGTGACTCTATCTCTTTTAGTTTTGAAACAAGCATGAAAGGACAAGCGCTTGATGATCCTTTCGAATTTAAAGAGTCAGAAAAGATCGAAATGACTACTCTGGTAATCTAGGAAAAGGGTGTACCAGATATCCGTGAACTGCAATATACACCTTGGTTTCAAAATGAAAGAGAAATCAACCAAGGACTTGACGTATGTGTAGGAAATCTCCCCGAATGCTATGTCCAGTGTATCACGGGTATAAGTCGACAGACTCAGCTTCCTACAGATAAAGGATAGAAACCTAGTGGGGTCTCCCTTTATATATGCGACGATATGGGGAACACAAGTCCGTACTAGTGTTGTCTAAATCCAAGAGGCGAACGACAGCTACTAGGTTTAACGACGCCGGAACACGTCACTAGCCTAGACCTCTAAATGTTTCGTTAATGTTTCAATGCTGCCTTAAGGTAAATTGAATAAATTTTAATGTTGATCTTCAATTATGTTTCAATTTCCAGGCCTTACTGAATGTTATGTCTCAAAATCTCCTAAATGAACACTGCATGCCACAATGTATCATTTTTTTTGATGAATAGCTAACTACGGGAAGGTTGAGAGCTTTCACACAATAACAAAATGATTACAAAACAACCACTATTGTCTCTAATGCACACTAATGAAAACTAAAAGCTTTTCTTTGAGGGCTACAAATCACTAAATCACAGAAAAGATTCAATTTACATTAACTAATCAAAAGAAAAAGATATTTTTTTTTACTTTCAATGTTTAAGAGAAAAGTGCACCAAACAAAATGAAAACTAATGAAAAGAACAATTTGAGAAGTGATAGTAAAAGAGCAAAGACAAGAAAGTTCACTCAATGTCAAACACACAATCAGATCCCAAATTGACAAAGAAGTCCCTAAAATCAAAGAGAAATCCCAAACACTCAAATGAACCATGTAATATAGGCTCAAAACGAGACAAAGCGGAATTCGAATGAAGAAGAAGCCAAACACTCAAATAATGCAATAAAATAGTGGACAACCACCAAACGAATGCAGAGAATCAATAACAAAATTGACTGATTGAACGAGGACCAAAAACTCCCACGGGAGGCTCGACACACTATAGCACCTAGATGCCCTAGGGATAGAATGTAAAATTGATAGAAAATGGCAAAAAACTAGAGGACGAAGGTCATAGTCAGTCAAACAAGGCTTCAGAACACTCAAGCAGTCGAAAAAGTGACACCAAAACCACAGACCAAGCTCAGAAAGCCCAAAAAGAAGCAAACCCTAGCACCTTACAGGATTGGCGCGACTGTCAGGTTGCAACTAGCGCCAGAATAGGATTGGCGTGGGTGATAAACTGGCAACATGTGCCAGCTAACACGACTGTCAGGGAAAAAACCACGCTAGTCGAGTTTGCTAGTGGAAAATATGAAAAAGAGCAATCCAGAAGCAGATCAAGGATGGTGAGGCTAAACAAAAGTTTAACACTTGAAAAAAAGTGAACCACAAGAGTTGATCAAGTAGGAAAAGAACAAAATCAACCGAAAAGACAAGACAAACTCCAATCAATGTCTCCCCATCGGAGTCACCAGTTTGTTGGAGAGGTAAATCCCCTCTATGGACAGAGGCAATCCCTACTAGCCCAGATCGGGTCTAGCAACAACCGAGTCACGCTAAGACACAAGTTCCTAATTGCAAAAGACCAAGATGGGACAAGAGGCCTACCTTAAGTCCTACGCTGCCGTCGTTTGTGGAGAAGATGGCGCTTCCGTCCCTTGCTCTGGAAGATCACAATTCTCCTGCTCGATGCGATCAAACACCTACACGTACAAGGAGAAACAACAAACAAACAAGCGTAAAACCTAATACATGAAATTATGTATCAGTTAGAGAAGATACAACTCATAACATAAAACATAAACATCTGAGTGGAAGCATAATCGAAGTCTCTTATTATTAATCAGAACAAAGAAAGATACAATGTGGGCTCTAACGCTAGATCTTCCTTCGGCGGCTTGACAGAGGAGTACGTCTCGGTAAAGCTCGTCGGGAAAAGGACAAGTCTCTCTCTCTTTGTCTATCTGAAAATAATCTCCTTACAATTGATTCAGCTCTATTCAGGCTAGCTTGCAAATGGGAAAATGAAAAGCTTATATAGATGGTGGAAGGGGAGTTGGGATCCCTACAATGGTGGGATTGGCCCTATCCTCAAGGAAGCTTCCATAATAGGTGGAAAACCACTTCCCCTACATGGAGATCCGGAGCCAAACCTCCAAAATAATTTTAGAGACTCGTTCAGGAGTTGGTTGGAATCAAACTTCCGCCATTTATTTTTAAAAAACACTCCTTATTAAGCCCAGTGTGGGTGATACACTGTGACAGAGCGCCAGTTGGCGCGCCCTCTTTGGTGGATTTCCCCCATTGGCGCGAGGGCTGAACTGGCTAGTCGCGCCAAGGATAAAAAGGATATTTTTAGGGCTTTTCATAGGAAATTGTCTTCATGGGAATGATTTTCCTTGTCAAGGGGAATTCCATGAAAGTGGTTTCAGGTCATGTCACTGCTCACAGGTCAAGGAATAAGCCCTCCAATGTGCGGGACGGGGGATTGCAAGGATGGTGACAAATTACTGTGAAACAACGTGCTGAATGATTCACATATTAAATACATTTTTTTTATTAAATGAGAAATACACACACACACACACACACACATATATATATATCTATATTTTTATTGAAAAAAAAGGCACTCGGTGTGCCCAAAAAAATAGTAACACACTGTTAGCTGTGCATAATTCTTTATCATGCACCACGCAAACATGAAATATTTTTGTGCAGTGCATTGAACAAACTAACCGCCCCATGGTAGATAGTTTGGTCAATGCACCACCTAAAAAAAGTACATAGTCAATGGTGCAGTCCTGTAAATGACCACACCATTAATTATGTATCGTTGTCGGGTGGTGCATTTACCAAACTATCTGCACTGGGGTAGCTAGTTTGGTCAAAGCACTGCCCTCTAGACAAAATTACATAGTTAACGGTGCGGTCCTGTAAATCACTGCACCGCTGTGTTATTTTTTAAAATTTTATCGATGCACGTTTTCTTAGTACTGCACCGGAACCTGGTGTGGTTTCCATTAACACCATTCGCGGTGCAACCTGTAAATTTACATGCATCACCATGAATGGTGTGAGACGAATGGCTCGAATGCACCACACATAATTTTTTGTTTTAAACGGTTAATTTTAAGTTAATTTTAAATTTTAATCCACTAAAATGTTTAGATATTGAGAAACATGTAGATTACATGTACATTTGCATGTCGAGGAGTCATATTTGCTGATGAATTTAAAAAAAACAAATTTTCCCACTATTTTCGAAAATTCAAACTCCACACAGTGAGCAATGGACAGTAGTAATGCAAACAATGGGAGCATTGATGGTAGGGTGCCTCACATAAGACAAATTGACACCAGTGCTTGAGAGTTCTAGAGAACTGAACAAGTAAAAATGAGGTTTTTACAGCTGGTAATTTTTTTTAAATTAACCCTTTTTGGTGCGCTTGATTTTGAGACACACCAAGCGATTTTATCAATGGCGCCTCGCACATCGTTACGGTGCACTGGATTACATAGACGCACTGGGCCAGTTTGTACTTAGAGCACGGATGCGCTATATTAATTAGACGCACCAGGACGGTTTGAATGGAGAAAATGGTGTCTCGGTGTGCCAATTGATAATACGCACTGATGAACTTTTCATAAAATGCACTGGTGTGTTTTATGATGAAAAACACATCACAAAAAAAACATCCGCAAAAACCTCCACCCACCAACCTCCTCTAGTGACCTCTGCTACAAATGGATATATGAACTATTTTTATAAGGGCTTCCTCAAAAACATCTGCAAGAGGTTATTTTCCTTGTATTGATGACAACCTATATATGATAATGTTAGATAATATATGGATGAACAATATGAAAAATGGTAACATTATATCATAGATGATCTCTATTAAGAAAATTAATCATGTAAAATACAGACATGGTACTATCATATGCTTCTATCCTATGATGCTTATGCAAAAAATATCATCTAAAAGAAAGAATCAGCATTCATAAAGAACGTAGAAGTTAGTGAACCTTCTTTAGTAGTAAATATCCTTCACTTCTTTCTTCTTTGTTTTCTTCTCAGGTTCTCCCACTTCTTTAGCTACATGAGCTTAAAACATATCCTTTCTATTATTGTTATCTTGATTTGGACAATCCCTTTTGTAATGTCCAAACTCATTGCACTTGAAAAATTGAGCCTTGGACATATATTTATTCTTGGAATTGCCAAACTTTCCCTTCTTCATATTCTTGAATCGGGCTAGAAAGGCATCAGATTGGTCATGTCATACAATGTCCTCCTTGAACTTGATCCTTGATTCCTCTAGTGTGCATTGTGGCCAGAAATCATCAAAGGGATTTGAATCCTTCTTAGAGTAGATACTTGTTACAAAGTTGCTTCATTATGGTGTAAATGCATTTAGAACACATATGGTCACCTCTAAATCAGTGATTAGTTCCCCAAGTCCTTGCAAATGGTATCTTAACTAAGAGACTCGCATGAGGAAGGATTTCATATCCTTGTCCTTTGATTTATTCATTCTATATAGCTTGTTCCACAAATACATCTTTTGACTTGTTGCACTTACAAATTACAAATTTACTAGCTTGTCATACATTGCCTTGTAAGTCTCTAGGTTTACCACAAATGGAATAAGAGAATCCTTGATTGATTCAATTATGATCCTTTGTTCCCTTACTTCCCCTTAATTTTACTTTTCTAGTTCTTGTGCCCTTTATTTTCTTGATTCAATAATTTTCCCAGTGACATATTCCATCACTTCTTGTGCTGTCAGTATCAATTCAATCCTCTTCTTCCATGCTAGATAGTTTGATTCCCCAACGATATTATCGCTATCCTTGAAAAAATAAATTACATGACTTGAATATTCAACCATTATGAAATGGTATGATACTTACTTGAATACCAAGATTCCTCCTTTTGGTGATATCTCCAATATTCTTAGTGTCTTTAAGATCCTTTGAGGATACTTCCTTGAAACCATTTCCAAGATTGATTCCTTCCAATTTGACTTCTTCTTATGATATCAATGCCCTTCTTGAAATATTCCTCATAGATCTTCCTTTGATGTGAGCATGATGTATAATTGATCTTCCTTGAATGTGGAAACCCTAGATCAATAAGTCCTCTCCTTTGGGCCTTCTTGAGATTTTCCCTTTTTTTCTTCCCCTTGACAATTAAATTCTTCTAATGTCCTTCCATCTGCCTTCCTTGTTCACCTTAGCTCTGATTCCATGTTAGAAAATTTAAAGTGACAACTTATTAAAATTATTTTCTTTAACCTTGATACTTTCTTGTGAATATTTATCTTCTTTTATATTATTTTAGTTAGATCGTTTTCATTAAAAAATATCAAGAAATACTAACGACAAAAGAGGACATAGATATAGGCTCTCATCTAGGGGAAAGAACTTATAATAGGAAAACCCATAAACTATTATATTTTTTAAAACTACTTTAAATGAGATATAAATAACCAATACCTAGACCAAGTCCTTCTCCCAGTACCAGGCCATCCCTTCTTAAAGTCTTTCTTGAATCTGCACCAAATTTCTACACACTGCAACTTTGATCTGCTAGCTACAATAGTGCTACTCAACCTGCAACGTCAACCCTAAAACCCTTGAAGAAACCCTAATTGTAACTCCTTATGGTCCCTTACAAGAGAAAAATGCTCTTCTTAAGTTCAATGAGGTCAAGAAAAAGTTTATTTCCTTCCAAATACCAGTTTCTCCACTTCAACCTACTGAAAATTAGTACTGCAACTTCCTCCTTTTCCTATAGCTTAGAAACCCTATATTTTTGCACATGTGAGAGAGATATAGCCCAAAAACCAAGAAAATTCATCCTTCTTCCTTCTCCTTGACCTGACCTCTCCTTTTCCAGCTTCCCAACTATAGATCAAACTCTTTCTTGAGATATCAAACTTATGAGTGAGTGTGTCTCCAAATGAAGTCAAAATAATCTTTATATAGCCTTCTCAAGGGATCGAATTAACTCCTTTAGGCCAACTTGAGGATTGTATGGACGAGTTCTACTCTTGGAGATTCAAGGACTTTATAGAATAAAAAATATTTATTTTTAAAATTACAAATTTCCTGAAAGGGTATTATAAACATGATGTTGACTCCATTAACTCATGAAAATAAATCTTAAGACCTAAAAAACCCTAGAAGCACGAAGAATATGCTTTTACCTAGAATACCATCAATAATGAGAATGAAACCCATGCTTCAATAATAATAAAGTTTCGTTCTTTGTTTCTTGTTTGTTACATAGAATACATATTGAAATGAGCACAACAATTATGAATCCATTAACTAGTTACATTTCTCAACATTTCTAACCCTAGCGCTTCAACCCTTGCACCTAGAGAAGGATATACCAAATGGGAACTTGTAATAACCATAAAGGATTAATAAGAACCTGGTACAGTGAATGAAGACCCTAGCTTTCACATCGAACCTGTATCACAACAAGAAGGTCGAAGGAATACCCAAAGGGAACGAAGGAAACCTAATGTTGCTTGTACAATACAGAATGTTAAAAGAGAAAAAGGTGTTCCTAAAAATACACTAACGAAGTAAACCAGGATCCCCCTATATTCATCACAAAAGTGAATATTTTTGTGGTGATGCATCCTAGTGCTTAGACATGAATGTCAAGTTTTCACAAGAGAGCACATTTCTCTTGTCAAATACAATGCTCGAGTCATATATTTTGTTCTATTAGATACCATTAATTTTTTTTCAAATTAATGTCAACTTTCTGTATCACTAACTTCATTGTTGCACTTTCATTATTTTTCTCATTTTCGCTAAAAAACATCCATTAGGGGAATTTTGAAGTCTAAAATGGGCCTCCTAAGAAAAATGTAAAACCAAATTAAACTTTATAAGAACCAAAAGGATTAAATATGATGATTTCAACCATGGGGGATGATTCACCATTTTTTTAATAAAAAGATAAAAATATTAAAAAATAATAAAATAATAAAACTACTTTTTCAACTCATATTTTCAACTTATCTCCCAAAGTTTTTACTCAAATTTCGAGAGAGAGTACTCATTGGATGCATAATTTAATTCCTCATCTAATGAGTACCCATGTTGCATACTTTCTATGGACCCTGCTACTCAAAAAATGAGAAATACATGAAAAAATGTGATCGCAATAATGCTTTTCATGTATTTCTTATTTTTTGTGTAGTAGGGTATATCGAAAGTATGCAACATGGGTAATCCTTGGATGAGGAATTAAATTTTTCATCCAACGAGTACTCACACTCAAAATTTGAGTGAAAAATTTGGGAGATAAGTTGAAAATACGAGTTGAAAAAGTTGTTTTTTCTTTTTTCCTTCTAAATTTTGATGATGTCACCAAATCTGATTTTATTATTTCCATTATTATTTTATAATTTCCTGAGGAGGCCCATTTTAGACCTCAAAATTCCCCTAATGAACTCAATCCTCTCTGCCTACTTTCAAAAGATAGTACCTCATCTCATCATATGATCTCGAAGAATGCTAGATCCCTTTGTCTACCTTCTCCTCAAGCTAAGCATAGGCTTCTTCCTAACTATTTTTCTCCAAGAGCCCTTTTTTAAGAGTAGAGTAGGTTTTCATGCCTAGATATGCACCATTTAAAAATATTTGCTTCCAAGCTCTTAGAGCCATGTTGAGATCTCATTACAATATTTTAAGAGTAAAAGAAGGACCTAATAATTTAATGAAAGGACAAGCATGGAAAGTTAACAAAAATTGAATTCAACTTATTCAACAAACATATATATAGAGCGAAGCATCTCTAAGTTAATTGTGATCATGAAGGGAATTATTTCTAGCCAAAATTATAAACTCTACAGTACATATAAAATGAAAATAATCCTAGTATGTTTATTGAAATATTAGATTAATATTTGTGAATTTTAGACCCCATCCTCACTATGAAATTGATTAAAACTGATCAAAAACTCAATAAAACCCCACTTTATTTGCTCATGTTTTTGTTGAACACAATATTAACACATTTATTCATAATTATAATTTCAAGATAATATTGACTTTTGAAATCAAACTTTCTATTAAAGTAATTGGAGGGTAACCCAACACTTACAACCAAAGTGGTAGCTCTTGCCTCGATATCATTTTTCACATATTTCTCTGAATATTTTCCACTTACCCATGCATGACACATACCTCTACCAAATCCAAAATATGATATCAAAATAAAAGTGACAAAACACTTCACCTGGAGCGACGTATGATTTTCAAAATATAAAGAATATTAGTTCTAAAATTTCTTGAGTCCAAGAATCATAATGGAAACTATAATGAAAATGAATTCCATTCAAAGTCAGTTTTAAATACAGGACATTAGATCTGAACACTGAATTTATTCATCTTTTTGTTACTCACAAGATTAACACATTCATTTAGAATTTGAAATTAAAGAACATATTGACTTATAAAATCAAACTTTTTGTTAAAGTAACTAGAGGGGAACCCAACACTTGCATACAAAGCAACATATCAGGCCTTGTTATCATCTATCACATCTTTCTCCGAATATTTTCCACTTTCCCATGCATGACTCATCCCTCAACCGACTCCCTAATCTGAAATCAAAATAAAAGTGACACAACACTTCATATGGAGCCAAGTATGATTTTAAAAATATAAATCAACATAGTTCTAAGATTACTTGAGTCCAAGAATCATAATGGGAACTACAGTGCAAATGGAATGCCATTCAAATCCAATTTCAAATACAGGATATTAGGCCTTAACATTGACTTTATTCATGTTTTTGTTGCACACAAGATTAACACGTTCATTCAAAATTTAAAATTCAATAACATATTGACTTCATAAATCAAACTTTTTTGTTAAAGAAACTGGAGGGGAACCCAACGATTACATATAAAGCAAGGGCTTAGGCCTCATTATCGATATCATCTGTCACATATTTCTCTGAAAATTTTCTACTTTCCCATGCATGAATCATTCATCTACCAAATCCCCAATATGAGATCAAAATAAGTGACACATCACTTCATATGGAGCCAAGTATGATTTTAAAAATATAAAGAAACATAGTTCTAACATCACTTGAGTCCAAGCATCATAATGGAAACTATAATGCTAATGAATGGCATTCAAAGCCAATTTCAAATACAGGATATTCGGCCTGAATACTTGACTATTTTTTTGGTCAGATGCTTTAATTGTACCAAGTGATAATAGCTATGGAATCAATTTCTCTCTAATATTAAACTCTCTGAACAACGCTTATTTCAGGATATGTTTTGAACAATGAGTCATTATTTCACTCAATCATATTGCTCGAAATTAAATATCATTTGAGGGCGAGTCAAAAAGAGAAACTATGATGGGAAAGTGAATATTTATCTACATGTTGAAGTGTTCCATGACTTCTCATTATCATAATTCTCCAAGGATGAAAGCATACAATCACTGCTACCTAGTTCACTAGTCCATGCTCTCCATAAAATAAATCAAATAACATATGATAAATTAAATAAGGCTGGAGAAATATTTTTGAATGAGCCACCAAAATAATAACCCATTTTTTCTGTCAATAAAATAAAATTTAACCAGTAAAGAACTCAAATTTGAGTGGAGATATTTTTCCTAAGAGATGATGTGAAAAGATTTTAACATACCCAAAAAGAAACCATCCATGGAACCAATCCCTCAATGCCTCATTTCAATGAATGAATGATTTGGTATCACCTCAATTGCAGGAATATTGTCAGAAAAATCATATATTCAACAATGATAATCAATTTCAATCCCCAAATAAATGAATTTTGCTAATAATAAGTTGTGTCCTGCATTAAAAATTTGCAAATACTTGTCTGCCTAATGATATTATCATTTACATTGCAGCCAAAATGGTTCCAATTGTTCCATCTACAACCCATAAATCACTTATATAATACCTTAGTTCAAAACCCACCTCATATAACCCCTGCATAATTGACACATCTCACCCCAGAGGATGCAATCGAATTCGGATATTAAGCTACATTGGCATAGGCATGTTTGAAAATATACAAATTCAACAAAAATCCAGTTATGATTAGCTCATACATTCACTTTTTTGTTGACAATTTTACCAAATGGCTTGTCAAGTTCAATAAGTTCTTCTTTAGTACATTCCTAGGGTGAATTTCTCACATGAAAAACCTTGGAAGGTGGCTAAGTGTAACAAAATTTTGGTTGTCCAATTATGGACGCCATTTACACAAGAAACTCTAGGGAGGGGTTTTTCACCCTTGACTGTAAAACAAAAAATCCCAAAAGACATTATGGGCAGGGGTTTCTAACCTCAGGCCTTCAACCCTCACACCTAGAGAAGGATATACCAGGTGGAAACCTGTAATTACCATGAAGGAGTATTAAGAAACTAGTACAACAAATGAAAACCCTAACTTTCACATCAAACTTGTATCACTACTAGAAGGCCGAAGGCATACCTACAAGGAATAAAACCCCAAAGGAATTTTGTTAGCATAAGTTTCTCAAGTAAAATTCCAAACGAGGTGAGAATAAGTGTTAGGGTTTTAAGTGATAAGAAGGGTTGAACGCCATGACTCCAGAACCCTGCAAACCCTAAGTGAAATAACATGTTAAACTGAATTCTTTCTGCTGCGGACCCTAAAGAAAAAAAAACTACAAGGATAGACTCTAGAATTATACATAATTACTGAGTAATACTTGTGAGATGAGACTGAAACCCATCACTTCAGTATCGAGCCCTAAAAATGACCAAGTAGTGTGCAAGAGTTGTTGGATGTTGGTGTCATGGGTAAAAAAAACTTGCAAGAAAAACAATAATGAGGAAATAATGACATAAATAGTGGTTTTAATGAAGCAAGAGCACATAAATAAATGTACATTAAACTGTGCAAAACCCTTTATTGGCTAGAGTGTAAACCTGTTATAGAGTTATAGGGCTAATATGGCTAGAAAATGGTGACAAAAACATAAGCCAATGTGAGGAAGGGTTGCATATCTCACTAGTTGCGAGAGAGATAGCACATAATGAGTACAAATACAACATGTGAGCAAAGAAAAAATGAGAAAATAACGATATAAATAGTGGTTGTGACTAAGCAAGGGCGCATAAATACATGTACATTAAAATGTGCAAAACCCTCTACTCATGAGTGTGTATACTTGTTACAGAGGTACATCGCTAAGATGGTTGGAAAATGTTGATGAAATTCCTAAGCCAAAGCGAGGAAGGGTTGGAGGGCTTGCTTGTGGCAAGAGAACAGAGAAGAATTAGCACTAGTGGCCAGACAAGGGTGGGATAATTTCCATGAGGATGTGGGTAAACCCTCGTCGTCGAGACACATAATAGGAATCATGGTTGGAGTTCCATAGTATACTCATGCAACACGACATTCGCGCAAAGGAAAAAGAAAAAGTGTCAAGCGAGTTTGCCAGCATAATTCAAATCAATGGATGAGCATAATCCAATCATCTAACGAAGGATCAAACAACATAGTGTAATGAAAGGAGGGCAGGAGGGGAGTCCTTCTCAAACATTCGCACAAAGGCAAAACAAAAAGTGTCAAGCAATTCTGCCAGCACAATTAAAATTAATGGATGAGCATAATCCAATCATCTAATGAAGGATCAAACAATATAGTGTAATGAAAGGAGGGCAGAAGGGGAGTTCTTCTTAAAAGGAATGCCTTATGACATAATTTTTTTTTACTTTCAATTACTTATTTCCATTGAATAATGAAACGTTGTATTATGATCAACACACACACACACACACACACACACACACATATATATAAGTCTTGCATTTAAATATTTAAGAAAAATATAATAATTGTACATATTTAAAGTTAAAATATAAGTTTTTTTCCCCAATTTTTTAATTACTTCATCTTTCTTTAATGTTCATATGAAATGATTTCATTTCATATGGAAATTGAAATATTTTATTTATTGTTGGATGGAAGAGAAATATTTTTACCACCTCTTTGTAATATCAAAGTTAAATCTAGTCAACATAGTGAGAGTACAATTTTTTTTTATGATGTTTTTAATTAATACTAACCAAATTTTAATTCAATTGTATTTTTTATTGAAATTTTTTCAACTTAAAGTTTCACTATAATACTTTTAATTAAAACTAACCAAATCTGGATATTTCTCTTTTGTTTTTAATACATTGTTTTTTATTAGAATAGTTTTTTTTTAAATAATAATATATGTCAACTCAAGGTTAATCACTGAAAAATTTACACATTTTCCTCAAATTGTGTTGTAGAATACACAATAAGTCTAATTTAAAGTTAAACATATTCCTAATCTACTTTCCTAGTTAAAATAATGTATATATAAAAAAGGGTTTTATTTGCATACTTTTCCTTGGATAATTACAAACAAATATTGTCATCAAGTGGAAAATGAAGGAGTTAGATTGAGGCAAAGTTTATATTGATATTTGGATTCTATGGTTATTCCATGTTAATTCCACTAACTTTGGGAAGAGAGAAAATTGGGTAACACGAATTCCATAATGAAACCTTAATATTAAAAGTAACACCTCCCATCAACGTGGGAAGTCTAAGGGGGTGGGAGGTAACATTACAAGGTTTGATTGTATTTATCCAAGGAAAAGTTTAAAAAAATAGTATGAAAATAAAATAAATTTTTAAATATGGACTATTTTAAATAGTGGAGTAAATTAGGACTATTTTAACCTTCAAATTAGATTTATTTGGCTAGAGGCACATTCAACATCTCAGTATGAAGGATATGTGTAATTATAACTATACTCAATCTTGATTTGACACCTGTCCATTTCAAAATAAAAAATAAATTATTCTCTAAATAAGCAAACAATGTATAAAAACAAGATAGTATAAGTATTTGGTTAGTTTTAATTAAAAGCATTATAATGTATCAATAATTCCACTCTAAACTTGGTTTCTTGGTTAGTTGTTGTGTTACCACCAGAGCATGTTGGCTCAATTAATTGTTCATATTACATGAACATGAAAAAAAATATTGCACTCTTTCTTTTAGCTATAAATAAAATATTCTAATGTACATGTGAGATAACCTCATTTTATATCAACATTAATGAAGGATGAGGTAATTAAAAGTTTGAATAAAGAAATTGGATTTTCACTTTTAAAAAAAACTTATAATTATTATATTTTAAAAAAATATTTAGATAGTAAAATAAAATTTCTCAAAAAAGAAAACATGTCTTGACACACACACACACATATATATATATAACACACACATATATATATATATAATAATGTTATTAGGAACTTACCAGATTTATAATTAAAATGAATCTACTTGTACATCTTACTTGAATATTATAATTTATAAATCTTAAATGAAAATGAATACAATTAACTAAACTCATAATACAAATGTTGAAAAACAAATGCTTAGGAGATAGTATCATATCTTAAAGAAGTAGCATAAAAGAAAATACAACCAGGTAATTGCATCAAGATAAACTCGATAAAGGAGTTTCTTACATTATTAGGTTGTAGATGCTGAAATCAAATTGAAAGGAGGAGAAGTAGGTAACAGTACAACCAGTAATTGAACTAACCTAATACTGAATAAAATACTATGTCGAAGATGATGGAATCAGATTGAAAGAAAACTTCTACTGGCCTCAAATTTAATCATGGCATTAAATTTGGCCTGTACTTAACGTTTAACAAAATATCTAACACGATTTTTGGAAGCACTGAGATGTTCAAGAATTCACAATCCTCTTCTCTCTGGCTTCACCGTATCCAATGTTATAAACTTCTATAAAAAAAAATCTACTTTTACAACCAGCAGCATATATGATACCACCATCTTCTCGGCCTACACCGTATCCAATGTTATAAACTTCTATAAAAAAAAATCTACTTTTACAACCAGCAGCATATATGATACCACCATCTTCTCGGCCTAGCTACAATCCCTTATCACATCCATATAACTTTCTAGCTTTACACATCTTATCTAAAATTATAGTTTAATGGCTACTGGAATATGAGATTTGCACTCAAATTGATCCGTTCTGCCCTTTTCCCTTATCTTCTTCCTCTGCAAGGAGTTGGTCAGGGAAAAGGAAATTGTTAATGGAAAAGTTGCGCTTGTCTATCTGAGAACCTGCAACAGGCAAACCATATTCCTGCAGTAACAAGTCCAATCTCCACTCAGGCATCACCTCATAATCAGCCTTACTATATGTGGGATAATGTAAAGGCAGACGATGGAAAACCGGAAATGTTGACTTCTTTGGTAATATTTCTTCAAACCTTTCCATATCTTCTGAACAAGAACAGCGCAATTTCCATCTGGGCATTTTCCTTTTCTTCATCTCAAGAAATATTTGGGAAATTGCCTTTTCTTCGCAATGGAAATGCCATTGAAGTACTGTTGCTGGTGTTCTCAGCTGGGACGCTTGCATTGCCCTTGCCATTGCCATTGCCATTGCTAATGCCTCTGCGAAGAAAAAAAGGAAGATGATACCACAAGCACTCCTCCTCCAACATACCAGAAGCACTCCTCCAACAGAGGTCAGCTTCTTCTAATATATGGTGATGTTGAGCAGGAGTGATAGTCTTCCTCGTCATGTTGGACTCATTCGCTGCCACACGACACGCCACGCCATGCCACGCCATTACTTACGTACTTACTTATTTATTTTTATTATTATTATTATTAAAATTTAATTTAAACCATTTCTCGATTTGTGCAAGCATCTATATTAATCTTTTGGTGTTCTATCGTTCCTCAGATGTGTATTGTTCCAATTTTATCTGATGTCTCTCCTAAAAGACCCCAAACTCTAGTTACACTCAATCTTTACCTTTACCCAATGACTAGGTTCTTCTGATATATCTATTTCTATAAGAACATGTTAACAAGGTCAACATTAAAAGGGGCAACATTTTGTTCTCACATCCAAAAACTCTATCTTTACCCAATGACTGGTTCTTCTGATATATCTATTTCTATAAGAGCATGTTAACAAGGTCAACATTTTGTTCTCATATCTAAAAAGAGTGTTTGGTGGATTTGCTTTTCTTTACTAATGGTAGCTTTATTTATAGAATTTTGTTATGTTGTTTTAAATAAGTATGGATTTATTTGAGAGTGTGAAATTTAAAAGAGAATTTACATTTTGATAGATTTTATTTTTTATTTTATATAGATTTGATACTCCTTTTTTATATAAATAATACATAAATAATTATATTTATAAATTTTATTATAATTTAAATCTGTAATTTTAGTTCATCTTTATTTAATAAGGATATATATGATACTTTATATAAAATATTTTATTTATGATCTTAAATTAAATTTATTTATTATTACTAATATTTTACATATTTTTATTTTATTATTTTGATAAGAAAATATTTTATTATGATTTCTCAAATATTAAAAAGTCACTCAAACTTAAACAATCAAATTATTTCTTTATTACACTAATAAGAAAAAAATGGCAATAATAAAAGAATGCAACATGATTCATTATATACAAATTATATACAACATGAATCATTATATACCATTGAGTTGACATTGATATTGAATAATTTTATTTTCAAAATTTATTTTTTAATTATTTATTGGTATAGAACTGATATTGGAATATTTTACTTAATATAAAATATTTTATTCATGATTATATTGATTTTTTTATTAATTAAAAAGTATTTTTTTGTTTCAATTACTTTTTTTACATTAAAATATTTTGTTATATAAAAAGGTATCTTTCTATAAAAGTTAATATTGGAATGAATTAGATGACATGTATATTCAAATAATTTTAATATATCTTTGCATTAAAATATTTTTAAAAATATGATAATTATAAACATCTTCTTCATGTATTTCATTGATTTTTTACTTTTTTCATTTCAAGCTTTTAATTACTTCATGTTTCTTTAATGTTAATATTAAATGATGTCCTTTCATAAAAATATTTAAACATTTTATTTATAGTTGAAAGAGAAAATGAAATATTTTTAACACATTCTTGTAATATCAACGATAAAGGGAGGCAACACAATGAGAGTGTAACTTTTTATAATGCTTCTAATTAAAACTAACCCCCCCTCCCTCTCCTCACACACATATTCATTTTTGTTAAATCCACTAGAGTTGTGCATTATAATTATTTTAATTAAAATTAACCCCATATATATATATATATATATATATATATATATATATAGTTTATGTTTATTTTAAAAGTAACATGAGGCAACTTAAAATTGAACACTAAAGGAATAACACATTTGTCTTATACTGGGTTGTAAAATGTGCACATGAATATAATATATCTAATTTGAAATTAAAAACAATCCTAATTTACTCCACTATTTAAAAGAGTCCATAGATTAAAAAAAAAAAAATGTTTTAATTTGTCACTCTCTCTTTTATTTATTTATGTATTTCTCCTTGAATAATTACAACCATACATTGTCATCAAGTGGGAAATATATATTCATACATGAACTACTCCTTTGAAAAATTATAACCAAGCACTGCAATCAAGTAGATTATTGTGTTATTTTAGGTAGTCTACAAAAGTTATGTTTTTAATTCCATAGTTGTTTTTTGATATTTTTCTTAGAGCAATACATTTTTTTTTTTTGCTAAGTAAAACTAATTCTATTATGTATAAAAGTTACTGGTACAAAACTGCCACAGTGTCAGCTATGAGAGCCTGACCATTGGGCTTGATAAACAAGCTAGTCAAAGAGAGTTTGGACCGCCCTAAATGGGAAACCAGTCCTTTTAACAAAAATGTCTTGGCCGCCCTTGAAAGGGAAACTAGCCTTGAGTTCATACATGACAAAATAACATAGAAACAAGTACTAAAATTAACAATCAGCCTTTTCAGCTGAGCCTTGAGGCGAGAAAGCAAAAAATTTATGCAGGATTTGAACAGAAAAACATGGAGAGTTTGACAGTCACTGTTCATGAGCCAGAGACAAAGGTTCCTCGAAAATCCTACATCCATAATCATTGCTGTTGTCGTCCTTTCCTGCATTGAGAGCGTCTTCCATGCCGGAGTGTTCATCCTCCTTGCTCAGCACGTTCTGGGGGAGGAGATTGGAAACTGCAGGTAAAACCACCTCGCCGGGGAAGCTTGAGACCTGAGGAGGCAGGGGAGTGGCAGAACGGTTCGGAGCAGGGTTGGGGATCTCTTCACGGAGGGTTAAAGTGATAAAAGCAGTAAGAATGGGTCTATTCGTGGAGCATTCGAACCGAATTTCAGCACGCTGGGAGGTTTTCTGAATGGTGGGACAAACAGTCTCATGAGAGACAGCAGGGAGAGCACTGCTAGAAGGAATAGAAGCTGAGTGAGGGGAAGCTGGAGAAGCACCAACATTTTCCTGGAGGCGACCCCGCCCTCTTCCTCTGCCGCCTCGCATAGCTTGTGACTGTACATGCTCCTCGTCAGAAGAGGAAGATCCTGAGGAAGAGCTAAGAGAAGGACGACGATAATTGGTAAGGCCCCTACTGATACCTCACCAGCACCGCATTCTCTGGCGGAGTCGAGGCATGGAGATAGGGGCGGGGAGATGGAAACTAGAGCCAAATGGACGGATTGAGAACGAAGGAACCCAAAGAGTGGAATTGACACTGCTGAGAATTTCCGATTGAGCCCGAACAGGAGGGTCTAGGCCACTGCAATGATCAGCCCAAACACTGTGAAGAGGAATTGCACTGCAGAGGGGAATGTGAGAGAAGTGATACCCGGGAAGAGGCTCGAAGCATGCAAGTAAGGTACAGCGACGTCCAGTATGTGTTCTCGCACTGGAGTCTGCAAAACTAGGAGGACATTCACCGTGGAGGGGAGATGAAGATCCGCCACAACAAGCACCAACATTCGAACTGTCCCGAATGAGCGCCATGACCAAGAGAACCACCATATGAAATTGAGTAGTGAGCCGGTCAAGGGAATTAACTTCTGCTCGAGCTGGTGAGTTATTGCGATCATAAATGCTGGTACAGGGAGCCATATGGACTTCCCATGCGAGCTCCTTTGGGAGCTGCGCAGGGACCCATGTCCCATCAAACAACTCAAGCATCCGCATCCGGAATCTTAGAGCAATACATTGTAGAAAATATAGATTTATATTTCAATCTTCTCTTTTGGATATTTATAATTAAGTATTATTATCAAATAGAAAATATAGATTCATCTTAACCAAAGATCTATTCTATAGAAGGTTTTGCCTAATAAGGTGCAATTTTGTTTTGAGCTTGTAACTTGAAAAAGATTTGCACCTTTAAAATTTTGAACCCTAGTACTTAATAAATAAATGCATAAAATGAATCTGTATTAACACATAATATGGATATCTCTTTATATATGAAATTCATAATAACTTAAACTTACCATTCTAGCCAATTTCTCTTTCTCTCACACACACATATAACTAAGATTTAACATGAAATATTTTATTTATAATTCATATGAGATATTTTTTATTATTCATAATATTTTGCACGTTCTTTGTTCATATAAAAATGTAATTAATTTTGCTCTTTCTATTATTTTAAGACATTAAAATATTTTTTTTTTTTTTAAGCATTAAAATAACTTTGATTAAAATTGGTATTAAAATTATTACTTATATACTTTGAAATAAGTATTTTTATTAATAATAATGTAATACCCATCTCCATTATTTTAAATAAATAAACCTTTTTCCTTTCCCACATAACTTTTCATATATAAAGTCGATGTTGAATTGAATTAGATAATATATATATATATATATATATATATATATATATATATATATATATATATTTCATCAAACCATTTAAAATCTTGTGATTTTTTTTAAAATGAAAATATTTAATCAAACCTCTTAAAATCTTGTGAACAAGAGCAGTGCAGTTTCCAATTGGTCATTTGCTTATTCTCCATCTCAAGGAATTATTGGGGACATTGCCTTTACTCCGCAATGGAAAGGCCATTGAGGTACTGATGACGCTGTTCTTAGCTGGGATGCCTTCATTGCCATTGCTATTGCCTCTGCGTGTATTGATAGTTAAGTCAGGGGAATATATAAATGAAGATGATACCAGCAGCACCCATCCAACAGAGCGTATCTTTTTCTAATAAAATTTATTTTTTTAATATATATTTTGTGTTGATATTGAAATGCATTACTATATTAGTTATATATATGGGTTATGTTATTGAAATGAATTGGTTAAATGAATTTGTTTTTTCAATTAATTTTTATACATAGAATTGAAATTGAAAGATTTTGTTTATTATGAAATATATTATTAAAATATGATATCTAAAATTTTAATTTAATTATAAATAATTAATAAATTAGATGATAGTTAGATTTAATCTCCATGAATTATGTTGGAATAATTCTAGTAGTATTCATATATCAAATGTTGAAATCTATATTTAAAGTAGTTATGTGTGTTTTGTTCTTTTAATTAAAAATTGTCATATCTAAGTGGTTGGGAGGAGGGAGGGGTAGTTTGGGACAAGTTGACTCCCAAAGGTTTACTAAGCATGAGTCATGGTTATTTGGTCATGTGATACTAGTAAGCATGTAGTATTAGTAAACCATGTTATTGACCCATAATATATCTTTGGGCATGTGATATTAGTAAACCATAATATTGATTGATAAAATATCTATAGTAAAGTAAGTTGAATCTCCATTTTTTATGTGCATGCTAATTCTTTTTATTTAAATAAAACACACACATACACACATTACAATTTGAGATGTAAAATAAACTAAGCTTTTATAAACTTTTATCCATCATTTAATTCATATATCTATGCTAATTTATATTTGTTCTTTTTATATAATAATAATAATATACATCCCCTTATTATTCGTATATAAAAATAATTATTTTTCTACTTTCAATTCTTTTTTTCTTTTGAACAATAAAACATTTTATTATGGTATATATATTTTACACATTCTCTCATTTAGTTTATATATATAAATGAATGAGATAGTTTATATATATAAATGAATGAGATATATATGATCAACTTTTTGTTCACATGTTTATAGAGAGTTTTATGTAGATTAGATTAGATTTGATATATAAAGATCAACTTTTTATTTTCATGTTTAAAGGGGAGTTTTGGGTAGATTTTATTTGATTTTATTATTTTTTTAAATGGATAGGATTTTTAATCATAGATTTATGTTTTAAATTAATATATATTTATTTTCATTTATATTAGTTATCTTTGTCTCCTCACAGGTAATTTTTTATTATAATATAAATTTGCAATTTAACTAAATTTTTGTTTTAGGATTTTATGTTTTTAATTATTTTTTCTTTGATTTAGGAAGAACTTAATTTTATTGTATGAAGAACAAATTTACATTTAATAAAGGCTTAAAATATTTGAGAAGATAAGATCATAATATTGTAAGAAAAATAAACTATATTTTGTCCCAAAAAGGAAAATACAAGAAGTGAGAAATTAAGTTTTATACAAAATCACTTAACTTCTACTTTTTTCTTTTCTTTCTTTTCTCTTTCTTCTAAACGATGTATCTATAGGTTTTATTTCCAACCCATTTACCATAGGGCCTTTTATTTATCAAAATTAAAAAATTCCTACACATGTGCTCTTTTTTCTCCCGCTATCCCATCATCTTTATGTCTCAACATTCCTTCTACAACAGGATCATGTGTTGTCTATGTATCTCGCGAGTCTGCATACGTTATGAATTTGAAACTGGATTATAGGTGTTTATATCATACTTAGTGGGGGATTCTTCATTGATCTCCTCTTCTTCATCCTCCAATAAAATGGCCTCATATGGCTTCCAAATTTTGGATTTACGAACTTACCATTTTTTTCTTTTTTGGAAGTTTTACTACCCATGAGCACGAATCCTACATATGCCCGATTTGAAAACATGAACAACATCTAAAGGCCATGTGTTCATAATATAAATTCTAGATTCATAAAAAATATCTATGAATTAGAAAAATACATTGTAGTATACATTTACTCAAATGTATTTTGACACATAGATGAGCAAAGGTAAAAAAATCCTTCCTGTAATAATTCACTATCCATATTTATGGACTTTCCTAGATTATTCCCAATTTCCTCAATGAATTTTTTATGCCAGAAAGGAAGAAGGAGATATGGAAACCTAACCCAAATTAAAATTTTTGTTACAAACATGTTAGAGGGATCAAACTCCAGAAACCATGGAGTGAGGAAGTGTCCCACTCTTCCCTAAAACTAAGGCCCAACCGTCATACAGTTGTCATAGTCTTCCTAAGAATCAAACTATACAATGAAAATTCCTTTGGAATATAAATACATATCACAATTTTTTGTTCAGGTTATAAAGATCCACTAATGTAATTCTTATGCCTTTGGCCAGAATCTGTTGAATCTACTGATGAAAACCCTGGCTTGTAGGAATGTGAAGAGATGCATTACCTCTACATTGTTTATTTCCAAATCAAGCATTTACTCCACCTTCTCTACAATGTATAGTCATGAAGGAGCTTGAGATTGGACTATTGAGGTGGGATCTTTACTACTTGCATCGTCCTTGTATGAGGTCGAAGTAGAAGGTCCCCTAGAACTCATTTCTCTCTTGCACAGTCTCAAAACTTAAAACATAAACAAATTGACGGAGATGTTATATGCACTCAATTGGCACGACTCCAACAATTATTTTCCCTCATATATAAGATTTTGAAATACTACAAGAATTGCAAGATGTTGTTCTAAGATCTCTTTTAAATCCCTCACCTTGGATTCCATGAACCTGAAATGGTATATATTGTCCACTAAGGGTTTAAAAAAAAATAAAACACTTACATGGATCTCAATATTTTTGTGTTGTCCATCACCCCCATTAAAGTGGCATTTAGAGGGATCTTTTGTAGATCTGCATCTTTCTGAATTGATTTGTACATATTGAGAAGGTGTGACTGATTTGTATATATTGAGGAGGTGTGACTCTATACGAATAATAAAATCTCATATATTTGCATATATGAGTCTGGAAATCGAAAGAGAGGGAGTTGGGATCTCAAAATCCCAACGAAGGGCTTGAAACAAAAAGTAAGGCATGCCGTTAAAAAAAAACCCTAAAAATCACCCAAATACAACCATATCCTGTAATAGGATGTAATATACCTAAAATTTACACCAAAAAGAATAAAATAAAAACTTAAACTATTTTACATTTTTATTTAATGCTGGAGTTGTTGCACATTATTTTTTCACCATGAAATTTTAATAACTATATGGGTTAATCAATACCTATATGATGCTCCCTTAGAAGTCTACAACCCTAAAGTTCCTAAACCAAGTTCTGAATTTGGAGAAAAGCTTGTAAAAATCATAAAAATACTTGTACCGTACTATTCCTTAGTCTTACCTGTGGCACTACACTCTTTTGCTCCAAAAAATGTGGAGCCGTCTGCACGTTTTCTTCATTAAAAGTGTGGATCCATGTAAAAGGTAAATTGAAGGCAAAAGTAAATTCTAGAAGCCCAGCTGGTCAAATATTCTCCCAGTTGGAAGCTTCTAGAATGCGTTATCCAATCGAAGTGTTACTCCCTCCATTATCATGAACATTCATTCCTTCATTAAAAGAGTCTATTCCTTGGATTTTGGAACTTAATCCCTTGATAAGGGGACTCTATCCCTTCCATTTTGGAGTTGTAACCACTTTCCTTCTCTTATAAATTGAAGCTTTTGTTCAGTCTCAAGGGTACATGCTCACATATGTAAAACTTCTCTATACATTTTGTATACACTTAGTACTTGATTTGTACTTGGTAGCTATGCTAGAGAAGGGAATTTTAGAGGAAAAATACTCTTTTGCTAGCTGCGAGAATGATTACATACTCATAGTTAGGCTAGTTCGAAGAGTGGAAGGGCTTGTCAGACTAAAAGGAAAACACTTGTTCCGGACCCCCAGAAGGACCTTTATGACATCAAGGCAAACACGATTGTAAGACTCATTCTTTTATTTAAAGATAATACAATTGGATCCTGTTTTCTCAATAAGTTGTTTATGTATTTACTTAAATAGCTTATTTCTTAAATTTATTGATCATTAAGATAGATTTGTAATTTCTGAATTAGTATATGTTGCAGGTGCTACTGATCCTCTTATATGTATTTGTTTGCAGATCTTAAGAGGTGACTTCTTGGAGCAACGGGAAAGAAGAATTCAACTAGCATTATATCACAGGTAGGTCCTTTCTTCATCATAGAAAATTCTAAATCATATGTAATCTAGAGAAAGTAGTTTACAAATTTTCCGGTTTGTTTCTAGCTATCCTTGCGATACTAGGGAGATCCTTCTTTTTCGCAAGAACGATTTATTCGCCTAACAAAATGGCGACCATACTGGGGAAATTTTGTTTTCAACTTATTTTTCTTTGAGTTTGACTTCTGAAACCATTTTTTCTGATTTTGATTAGTCTGTACTAGTTTTGGCAAATTAGCCTTAGAATCCCTGAAAAGTATATTTAGAATTTTTATTTTTCTTTAAGTTTTCTAGTCTCCGCACTTTTTCTTTCAAAACAGTGCGGTCACCTCTGCAGTTTCATTGTGTGAATAGTGCGGCACCACACCTTTGTACCCTGTAACCTGCGGACCTTGAGAAATTTTTTGAAAAACTCAAAATTTTCTTTTCTGATACTAGCTTACAAGATTCTTTGTGATTACCCAGACTTTTATTCACTGTCAAAAGCCTCTTTTGAAAGTTTCTTCTAGTATTTCTAAGTTTTTAGTGATTTTCTAAATATTTGCATTTTAAAAGTGATTTTTTTTTTTGTCTTTGTGTTGCTCCAAGATCAAGAACTTTTAAATACCTTAGATCACAGTATTTCATTGTTTTCTTACTGAGACTTTCACTTTATGGCAAAACTTTCTTTAGATTTACTTTTTATTTGCAAATCTTAAGAGACTTTTAGTTCAATAAGCCTTGAATCTCACTTCAAAACCACCATTGGATGATTTGATTCCTTGCTAGGACAAGCAAAGAATTTCTTGGTTAGATTACAAAGTGAACAAAACATCCTCAAAATTTTTAGAGTTTTTAGTCTTAAAATTTAGATCTTTAGAGTTTTAAAGTTAAAAATCAGTGTTTTTAGTTTTGGATTTTGTTTTAACTAATCATACTTTTATTTTGAAAACTGTTTTATTTGTAGTTTCAAACTTGAATGATAAAAGGGATTTCTTTTTGAGCAATTAATCATTGAGTTCTCATAGAAAATATTTCTTTCCATATATTCTTGTTTTACAAGAAGGAAGGATTGAAGTTTTAAAGCAATTGCATTCCTCAACTCTTTATTTTAGATATTTTTCGTTGAAAAATAACAAATTGTTTCCCATATAGATGCATTTTAGTGTTTTTGGAGTCGGGTCATTATACACCATTGAAGTTTCACTTTCATACCCATTGTCCTAAGAAACAGCCAATTAAAATTAACGCTTAATTAAAATCAACCTAGCAATTTTTATTTTTCTATGGCTCTTTCCACCAATTTAGCTTAGGCTAGTGTCTTGGAATAGGTTTTAGTTAACTCTCCAAGATAGTAAAAACAAACAAGTAGTTGATCTTGCGGTAGAGAAATTCAAATAGTAGCATGTATGCTCTGAGAAGCTCCTCTTAAAGGAGTCAAGCACGAGATCATATCTGAACCAGTGGGGTAATCAATCATTCCTCATTGGGAACGATAGAATATATACACATATTAACAATGGTAAACCTCGGATTGACCATTGTCGAGGAGCCTGGGGTCATTTGTCGGTAAACCTTGGATTATGTCAAGGAGCCTTCAAGGGGATTGAGCTTTGTTACTTTGCCCTTGTGTGTATATCAGATCGTAGACTGTTCCCCCAGGTATATTTGTTCCTGTTGGTGACCTTAGTGGCCATAAAATCTAGGATTCTTTCCCAAGGTGACGGTGGAGGGAAGATCCCAATGTACCTGGAACAGATACCGGCTAGACTCACTTGGATTCTCTTGAGTGTTATCTTCACTCGATATTGGTTAAGTGGAGAAACTTGCACCGGTCTGTTTCATTAAGTAGGTTATCGGGGTAACTGTTCCAACCGCCATTTATGCATTAAAATACTAGGATTTTGGATTTCATCACCAACTAGTGTTTTTAGTGCGGGAATCTACTATTTGTGTGTGGTTTGATCTCTTAGATTCTATAGGCGTGTGATCATTTGTTTGTTTCTTAGCGACTTTAGGCATTTTTATTGAAATTTTCTTTGATTGTGTGTGTTAAAATTTTTAATCATGGCTGAATTACAGAGACAATCACGCAAAACTCAAGGGAAACCCCTTGAGTACACACCTAGCCAGCTAGAAGGACTTAAATCTCTGATACCAAATGTTATCAGTAGAACTGGATTAACAGAACAAGGAGAATCATCTATTATCCCTCATCCTGATTTCGAAGTAGATCAATCACAAGTAGCAAAACATCCTCCACAAACAGTTTCCATTTCCGAATTAACTGAAGTTGCTTCTACAACAAGTGAATTATCACCTGAAGAACCTGAAATTTCTGAACCAGAAACTGAACCTGCTACATCGGAACCTACTTTAGAATTCACTGATTATCCTGATTCACCCAAAGTAAAGAATCGAATTACAGAAGGTCTTCCTCCTGGTCTTATTAGTATTGAGGAAATCACTGATACAGAAGAATAAGTCCTTCTCCCTTCAACTTAGGAAAATTTAGAACTTAGACAATGTGAATCAATTTTTTACAGTCCTTTTAGACAAGACGCTTGGTATTCTTCATTGACATATTTTCTAAAAAATTTAGTTCTTCAGTAGTTCTTCATATCTAAAAAGAGCATGTTAACAGGGTCAACATTTTGTTCTCATATCTAAAAAGAGTGTTTGGTGGATTTTCTTTTCTTTACTAATGGTAGCTTTATTTATAGAATTTTGTTATGTTGTTTTAAATAAGTATGGATTTATTTGAGAGTGAAATTTAAAAGAGAATTTATATTTTGATAGATTTTATTTTTTATTTTATATAGATTTGATATTTTTTTTATATAAATAATACATAAATAAGTATATTTGTAAATTTTATTATAATTTAAATTTGTAATTTCAGCTTATCTTTTTTTAATAAGGATATATATAATACTTTATATAAAATATTTTATTTATGATCTCAAATTAAATTTATTTATTATTAATAATATTTTACATATTTTTATTTTATTATTTTGATAAAAAAATATTTTATTATGATTTCTCAAATATAAAAAGTCACTCAAACTTAAACAATCAAATTATTTCTTTATTACACTAATAATAAAAAAATGGCAATAATAAAAGAATCCAACATGATTCATTATATACAAATTATATACAACATGAATCATTATATACCACTAAGTTGACATTGATATTGAATAATTTTATTTTCAAAAATTATTTTTTAATTATTTATTGGTATAGAACTGATATTGGAATATTTTACTTAATATAAAATATTTTATTCATGATTATATTGATTTTTTTATTAATTAAAAAGTATTTTTTTTGTTTCAATTACTTTTTTTACATTAAAATATTTTGTTATATAAAAAGGTATCTTTCTATAAAAGTTAATATTGGAATGAATTAGATGACATGTATATTCAAATAATTTTAATATATCTTTGCATTAAAATGTTTTTAAAAATATGATAATTATAAACATCTTCTTCATGTATTTCATTGATTTTTTTTTTTTCATTTCAAGCTTTTAATTACTTCATGTTTCTTTAATGTTAATATAAAATGATGTCCTTTCATAAAAATATTTAAACATTTTATTTATAGTTGAAAGAGAAAATGAAATATTTTTAACACATTCTTGTAATATCAACGATAAAAAGAGGCAACACAATGAGGGTGTAACTTTTTATAATGCTTCTAATTAAAACTAACCCCCCCTCCCTCTCCTCACACACACACACACACAGATATATATATATATATATATATATATATATATTGTTTATTTTAAAAGTAACACGAGGCAACTTAAAATTGAACACTAAAGGAATAACACATTTCTCTTATACTGGGTTGTAGAATGTGCACATGAATATAATATATCTAATTTGAAATTAAAAATTATCTTAATTAAATCCATAAATCTAATTTGAAATTAAAAACAATCCTAATTTACTCCACTATTTAAAAGAGCTCATAGATTAAAAAAAAATGTTTTAATTTATCACTCTCTCTTTTATTTATTTATGTATTTCTCCTTGAATAATTACAACCATACATTGTCATCAAGTGGGAAATATATATTCATACTTGAACTACTCCTTTGAAAAATTATAACCAAGCACTGCAATCAAGTAGATTATTGTGTTATTTTACATAGTCTATAAAAGTTATGTTTTTAATTCCATAGTTGTTTTTTGATATTTTTCTTAGAGCAATACATTGCAGAAAATATAGATTTATATTTGAATCTTTTCTTTTGGATATTTATAATTAAGTATCATTATCAAGTAGAAAATATAGATTCATCTTAACCAAAGATCTAGTCTATAGAAGGTTTTGCCTAATAAAGTGCAATTTTGTTTTGAGCTTGTAACTTGAAAAAGATTTGCACCTTTAAAATTTTGATCCCTAGTACTTAATAAATAAATGCATAAAATGAATCCGTATTAACACATAATATGGATATCTCTTTATATATGAAATTCATAATAACTTAAACTTACCATTCTAACCAATTTCTCTTTCTCTCACACACACATAACTAAGATTTAAAATGAAATATTTTATTTATAATTCATATGAGATCTTTTTTATTATTCATAATATTTTGCACGTTCTTTGTTCATATAAAAATGTAATTAATTTTGCTCTTTCTATTATTTTTAGACATTAAAATTTTTATTTTTATTTTTTAAGCATTAAAATAATTTTTATTAAAATTGATATTAAAATTATTATTTATATACTTTGAAATAAATATTTTTATTAATAATAATGTAATACCCATCTCCATTATTTTAAATAAATAAACCTTTCTCCTTTCACACATAAATTTTCATATATAAAGTCGATGTTCAATTGAATTAGATAACATAAATATTTAAATACAAATATTTCATCAAACCATTTAAAATCTTGTGATTTTTTTTAAAATGAAAATATTTAATCAAACCCCTTAAAATCTTGTGAACAAGAGCAGTGCAGTTTCCAATTGGACATTTGCTTATTCTCCATCTCAAGGAACTATTGGGGACATTGCCTTTACTCCGCAATGGAAAGGCCATTGAGGTACTGATGACGCTGTTCTTAGCTGGGATGCCTTCATTGCCATTGCTATTGCCTCTGCGTGTATTGATAGTTAAGTCAGGGGAATATATAAATCAAGATGATACCAGCAGCACCCATCCAACAGAGCGTATCTTTTTCTAATAAAATTTATTTTTTTAATATATATTTTGTGTTGATATTGAAATGCATTAATATATTATGAATTTTAATAATATATTTCATAATAAACAAAATCTTTCAATTTCAATTCTCTGTATAAAAATTAATTGAAAAAACAAATTCAATTATTACCCATTCATAATATAGTAATGCATGGGTTTACGAACTTACCATTTTTAATATCATATTTTAATATATATTTTGTGTTGATATTGAAATGGATTTACGAACTTACCATTTTTTCTTTTTTGGAAGTTTTATTACCCATGAGCACGAATCCTACATATGCCCGATTTGAAAAGATGAACAACATCTAAAGGCCATGTGTTCATAATATAAATTCTAGATTCATAAAGAATATCTATGATTTAGAAAAATACATTGTAGTATACATTTGCTCAAATGTATTTTGACACATAGATGAGCAAAGGTAAAAAAATCCTTCCTGTAATAATTCACTATCCATATTTATGAACTTTCCTAGATTATTCCCAATTTCCTCGATGACTTTTTTATGCCAGAAAGGAAGAAGGAGATATGGAAACCTAACCCAAATTAAAATTTTTGTTACAAACATGTTAGAGGGATCAAACTCCAGAAACCATGGAGTGAGGAAGTGCCCCACTCTTCCCTAAAACTAAGGCCCAACCGTCATACATTTGTCATAGTCTTCCTAAGAATCAAACTGTATAATGAAAATTCCTTTGGAATATAAATACATATCACAATTTTTTGTTCAGGTTATAAAGATCCACTAATGTAATTCTTATGCCTTTGGCCAGAATCTGTTGAATCTACTGATGAAAACCCTAGATTGTAGGAATGTGAAGAGATGCATTACCTCTAAATTGTTTATTTCCAAATCAAGCATTTACTCCACCTTCTCTACAATGTATAGTCATGAAGGAGCTTGATATTGGACTATTGAGGTGGGATCTTTACCACTTGCATCGTCCTTGTATGAGGTCGAAGTAGAAGGCCCTCTAGAACTCATTGCTCTCTTGCACAGTCTCAAAACTTAAAACATAAACAAATTGACGGAGATGTTATATGCACTCAACTGGCACGACTCCAACAATTCTTTTCCCTCATATATAAGATTTTGAAATACTACAAGAATTGCAAGATGTTGTTCTAAGATCTCTTTTAAATCCCTCACCTTGGCTTCCATGAACCTGAAATGGTATATATTGTCCACTGAGGGTTTAAAAAAAAATGAAACACTTACATGGATCTCAAGATTTTTGTGTTGTCCATCACCCCCATTGAAGGGGCATTTAGAGGGATCTTTTGTAGATCTGCATCTTTCTAAATTGATTTGTATATATTGAGAAGGTGTGACTAATTTGTATATATTGAGGAGGTGTGACTCTATACGAATAATAAAATCTCATATATTTGCATATATGAGTCTGGAAATTGAAAGAGAGGGAGTTGGGATCTCAAAAGCCCAACCAAGGGCTTGAAACAAAAAGGTAAGGTACGTCGTTACAAAAATCCCTAAAAATCACCCAAATATGACCATATCCTGTAATAGGATGTAATATACAAAATTTACACCAAAAAGAATAAAATAAAAACTTACGCTATTTTACATTTTTATTTAATGTTGGAGTTGTTGCACAATATTTTTTCACCATGACATTTTAATAACTATATGGGTTCATCAATACCTATATGATGCTCCCTTAGAATTCTACAACCCTAAAGTTCCTAAACCAAGTTCTGAATTTGGAGAAAAGCTTGTAAAAATCATAAAAATACTTGTACCGCACTTTTCCCTAGTCTTATCTGTGGCACTGCACTCTTTTTCTCCAAAAACTGTGGACCCGACTGCACGTTTTCTTCATTAAAAGTGTGGATCCCTGTAAAAGGTAAATTGAAGGCGAAAGTAAATTCTAGAAGCCCAGCTGGTCAAATATTCTCCCAGTTGGAAGCTTCTAGAATGCGTTATCCAGTCGAAGTGTTACTCCCTCAATTATCATGAACATTCATTCCTTCATTAAAGGAGCCTATTCCTTGGATTTTCGAACTTAATCCCTTGATAAGGGGACTCTATCCCTTCCATTTTGGAGCTATAACCACTTTCCTTCTCCTATAAATTGAAGCTTTTGTTCAGTCTCAAGGGTACATGTTCACATATGTAAAACTTCTCTATGCATTTTGTATACACTTAGTACTTGCTTTGTACTTGGTAACTACGCTAGAGAAGGGAATTATAGAGAAGGGAATTGCCGAAGAAAATACTTTTTCACCGTATAAATAATTATATCGTAGTTAATTGCTCCAAGAGTGGAAGGGCTTGTCAGACTAAAAGGAAAACGCTTTTTCCGGACCCCCAGAAGGACTTGTATGACATCAAGGCAAACACGGTTGTAAGACTCATTCTTTTATTTAAATATAATACAATTGGATCCTGTTTTCTCAATAAGTTGTTTATGTATTTACTTAAATAGCTTATTTCTTAAATTCCTTAATCATTAAGATAGATTTGTAATTTATGAATTAGTATATGTTGCAGGTGCTGCTGATCCTCTTCTATGTCTTTGTTTGCAGATCTTAAGAGGTAACTTCTTGGAGCAACGGGAAAGAAGAATTCAAGTAGCATTAGATCACAGGTAGGTCCTTTCTTCATCATAGAAAATTCTTAATCATATGTAATCTAGAGAAAATAGTTTACAAATTTTCCTGTTTGTTTCTAGCTATCCTTGTGATACTAGGGAGATCCTTCTTGTCCGCAAGAACGATTTATCCGCCTAACAAAATGGCGACCATACTGGGGAAATTTTGTTTTCAACTTATTTATCTTTTAGTTTGAATTTTGAAACCATTTTTTCTGATTTTGATTAGTCTGTACTAGTTTTGGCAAATTAGCCTTAGAATCCCTGAAAAGTGTATTTAGAATTTTTTATTTTTCTTTTTAAGTTTTCTGGTCTCCGCACTTTTTCTTTCAAAACAGTGTGGTCACCTCCACAGTTTCATTGTGTGAACAGTGCAACACCACACCTTTGTACCCTGTAACCTGCAGACCTTGAGAATTTTTTTGAAAAACTCAAAATTCTCTTTTCTGGTACTAGCTTACAAGATTCTCTGTGATTACCCAGACTTCTATTCACTGTCAAAAGCCTCTTGTGAAAGTTTCTTCTAGTATTTCTAAGTTTTGAGTGATTTTCTAAAGATTTACATTTTAAAAGTGATTTTTGTTTTGTCTTTGTGTTGCTCCAAGATCAGGAACTTTTAAATACCTTAGATCACTGGTATTTCATTGTTTTCTTTCTGAGACTTTGACTTTATGGCAAAAATTGCTTTAGATTTATTTTTTATTTGCAAATCTTAAAAGACTTTTAGTTCAATAAGCCTTGAATCTCACTTCAAAACCACCATTGGATGTTTTGATTCCTTACTAGGATAAGAAAAGAATTTCTTGGTTAGATTACAAACTAAGCAAAACATCCTCAAAATTTTTAGAGTTTTTAGTCTTAAAATTTAGATCTTTAGAGTTTTAATGTTCAAAATCAATGTTTTTAGTTTTGGATTTTGTTTTAACTAATCATACTTTTCTTTTGGAAACTATTTTATTTGTAGTTTCAGACTTGAACGATAAAAGGGATTTCTTTTTTAGCAATTAATCATTGAGTTCTCATAGAAAATATTTCTTTCCATATATTCTTGTTTTACAAAAAGGAAGGATTGAAGTTTTAAAGCAATTGCATTCCTCAACTCTTTATTTTAGATATTTTTCGTTGAAAAAGAACAAATTTTTTCCCATATAGATGCATTTTAGTGTTTTTGGAGTCGGGTCATTATACACCATTGAAGTTTCACTTTCATACCCATTGTCCTAAGAAACAACCAATTAAAATTAGCGCTTAATTAAAATCAACCTAGAAATTTTTATTTTTCTAGGGCTCTTTCCACCAATTTAGCTTAGGCTAGTGTCTTGGAATAGGTTTTAGTTAATTCTCCAAGATAGTAAAAACAAGCAAGTAGTCGATCTTGCGGTAGAGAAATTCCAATAGTAGCGTGTATGCTCTGAGAAGCTCCTCTTAAAGGAGTCAAGCACGAGATCATATCCGAACCAGTGGGGTAATCAATCCTTCCTCATTGGGAACGATAGTAGGTATACACGTATTAACAATGGTAAACCTCGGATTGACCATTGTCGAGGAGCCTGGGGTCACTTGTCGGTAAACCTTGGATTATGTCAAGGAGCCTTCAAGGACCACCCCGAATACCTTTTTAAACTACACCAATAGGTCATAGACCTCAGTTAAAGATGTGAGGTGAGTGATCTATGTTTTCTGAATCACCAGAAAAATTCCTCTATGGTGGTCCGTCTGTTCCTATAGGCTATCAGTCGCTCTGCTACATTTTCAGGAGCATCTCCTTTTCCACACAAACCAATGTCATCATCTGATTTGAATGAATCAAATACTGGAACTTCGAACAATGAGAAAATTTATATGATGTCTAGAAATATTTCAAACCCCAAATCTTAAGGTAGTAGTATACAGCTTGGGGGGCAACCTCAAAATAGCCAGATACAGCCTGGGGGGCAACCCCAAGGACAGTACATACCTCAAGGTCAATATCAACCTCAGGGATAGTACATACCTCAAGGTCAATCTCAACCCCAAGGATAGTACATACCTCAAGGTCAATATCAACCTTAGGGACAGTACATACCTCAAGGTCAATATCAACCTCAGGGACAGTACATACCTCAAGGTCAATATCAACCCCAGAGATAGTACATACCTCAAGGTCAATATCAACCTCAGGGACAGTACATACCTCAAGGTCAATATCAACCCCGGGGACAGTACATACCTCAAGGTCAATATCAAACCCAGAGTTAGTACATACCTCAAGGTCAATATAAACCTCAAGGGCAGTATCCTGCTCAAGGATTGGAATCTCTTTCAGCACAACAATTTTATACAGGGAAGCAAATGTTACAAGGAGGTGGAAATTATCTAGTTAATTATCAACCATCTGTCCAACCCACTTATGGGTCGTCTTATGTACAACCTTCAATGGGACCCTCATATCCCGGAATGGTGTGGAATCCATCCCAAGTCCAACAGAATTTACAACCAAATATGCAAGTACCTTATTATCAAGCAGGACAACCTGTTGGTTATAATCAACCCCAACAACCAATCCAGCCTTCAAATCCAACACCTACATCTGGTCCTGTTCAGCAACCTGGTCCGAGTTCACCTCGTACTCCACCACAAACAGTTGTTCAGACTTTTGTTCAACATATCAAACCCATTCCTGTAGTGTCTACAGTTCCTGTTACATCTGCCCCTCAAACTTTGATACAGATTCCTCAAGTTTCTATTCTGCAATCTGGACCAATAATTCAGACTACTTTTCAGATACCTGCAGGAAAATTTGGTACAAGTACAGTAATAACGAGTCAACCTCAATTTACTTATCAACTTTATCAGGGGTCATACCAATATGGACCTATTTCACAAACTGTAGTCTACCCGCAACAACCGTACCCTAGATATACATATCAAACACCTATTCAACCTTAGAATGGTCTAGTTATTCCTGGTTATCTGGGGGGTAATATGATTCCGAATGCACATCCTATTCTAGGTTATCCTGGATATCCTCCTCCTGGGACTAGTTTAGTTTCACAAGGTTATCCACAAGACCCCACCCGTCGATTTCCATTCATAGCAAATTTAGATTTACTGAATTTATCTCGCCTTACAAATGATCCTATATATTAACATCCGTATTGGCCACCGATGCCTCATTGGTTGCCCAGTGATATCCCAAAATTTGAAGGAAAAACAGGAGAGGATCCTTCCAACCATGTTATGACTTTCCACCTTTGGTGCGCATCTAATTCATTAACTGACGATTCTATTCGACTTCGAATTTTTCAGAGAATGTTAATAGGATTAGCTGCTAAGTGGTATATTGAACTACCATGAGGCTCATTTAACAATTTCAACGCCCTAGCAAATTCCTTCTTAACTCATTTTCAATTGACCGTCAGATATGACAATGGTACGGAATTATTAACTTCATTAAATAATCTACATCTACCTATATATCAGATTATATTCATGATTGGAGATGTAGAAGAAATTTGGTAAAAGTTTTTATCCCGAATCAAATATTGGCAGAATGGTTTGTTAAATCATTATTACCAAAAATCACTGAAGATGTAGCCAAAGCAGGAGTTGTTACGGAAGAACAAGTTATTTCTCAAGCTCAATATCTAGACTTGGTATATACCCAGTTCAGAACTTTGTATGAGAAAATCCTCGATTTACCATGACCTGGTCAGTTAACTACAACTCCTTCAGGCTCTCATGTCACTGATGGTGTAATCGGTTCGGTTACTACAACTAAAAATAAGAAGAAATCTTCAAATATTACTTCTCCTATAATAACTTTACCTGATTCACCAAAAGGAGAATCTTCCTTGGAAACTACTTCCGAAATTCACATTGTAGATTCATCTACTAATTCAAAATTTGGCAAAAAGAAAAAGGGGAAGAAAAAGAATAAATAGACCTCACCTCCTAAAGAAAAAACTGATAAAACTGAATCAAATTATGACAAACGAAAACCTCGTTATCCTTGTCTTATCTGTGACGAGGATCATTTCACCAAGGAATGTCCACATAGGGGAGAAGTTTCTAAGTTCGTCAACGGTTCACCCACTCCCACTGTCTTGAAATATCCTTTTCCAATTCAAGATAGTAAAATGATTACATATTCTTCTAATCCTTTATCAGATATTTTTATGGTTGCAACTCAATCACAAGATTATGGTAGTAAAAATCTTGTTACTGGTAAAGAAGTAGAAAATTATAATTCTTCACCAGCTACATCTACTTTGGTTTCCAATCCGCTTCACATCGAGAAACTGAATCCTGACTTAGTAATCAAACCGCCTCCTAAAGGTGTACTTTGTAAATCATCTTTCAATCCACATGCAAGAGCTACTCAGAATTACAACATCATCGAATATTTGGCAATTTCCCCTTCGGCAATGTCATCTTTTGAAGTGCTACAATCATGTCGAGCACAAAGGAAATTAATATTGTCAGTTTTAGGAGCCGTAGATCTGCAGGATTCGAATCTTATTTTCTTTGGTCTAGAAAATTTTAGACCTCGCCTACCCCATCAAATGGTTTTCCAGATTCTAGTGTTAGTCAAAAACACATGTTGCTTTCGTACTGTGATTGATGAAGGGGCCTCTACATGTATCATGTCGTTGAGTTGTTGGAAATCACTTGGTTCTCCGACGCTTAACCGATCTCCGACCATCCTTAAAGCTTTTGATGGAAGAGGATTCCATCCCTATGGTATTTTACAGGATCTACCTATAGAGGTTGAAGGAAAAAATGTTAATCTAGATGTGGAAGTTGTTGATGCCCCTCTAGATTACAACCTTATGCTATGATTGTTGTCATATCTTCCATCTTTCAAATCATCATGTTTCCTCATCAAGGAAAGATTGTGAAAGTCGATCAGCTCTCATATTATTCTTCTGATCCAGCTTCTACAGATAGCATTCAGCATGTTGGAAAAACAACTATCCCCTATAAGGATGTAGGAGTAGGCTTGATTAAATATTCCGCTTTGTTGGGAACTTTTTATTTTCTTCCACCTAATGTACCGCGTATTATAGCTAATACAAATATGATTACATCGAGCACTACTCCATTTGATGATACTTGGATAGTGCCTTTAGAATCATAACTAGATTCATTTGAAGGCACGATGCCTTTGAGTCCAATTGAGTTGGCATATCAAGCAGTACAGTATTTTTCCAATTTACCTTCAACTGATTCAGACCCTATGAATGTGGTCAATGAAAAATCATTCTCATCTTCAAGCTTAGCTATCACATCAATTCCAGATACTTTTCCAGATGTCTTTTATACCGACAAAAACATTCGTGAATTTTTGTCCATAGATGACCTACCGTGGGATGATATCGATCATAGATCATCATTTTTACATGATCTTGATAAATTCAAAGATATTTTTTCATCAATTTTCACCACTGATTATGTCAAGGAACCCCAAAATCCGATATCAAACAAAAATTTAAATTCTGAAGTGAATTTGGGGAATATTTCTTCCACAATTCCTATTGACATATCGGTAAAACTAGGAATTGTTGAAAACATTCATATAGGCACTTGTAAAAAAGATGAAATTGATATGTACAAAGCCCTGTTTCAAGAATTTCGTAGCATTTTTTCTTGGTCTTATGAAGAGATGCCAGGAATTGATCCTAAAATTGTTTTTCATGAAATAAAAACATACCCGAATGCTAAACCTATCAGAAAAAAATTACGTTAGATACATCCACGAAAAGTTGCTGCAATCAAAGCCGAAGTTGAAAAATTACTTCATGCAAGATTTATTTATCCAATCCCTTTAACTGATTTGGTATCTAATATTTTTCCTGCTAATAAAAAACAAAGAACAATTAGAGTATGTATCGATTATAGGGATATAAATAGAGCTTGTCCCAAAGACAATTATCTAACCCCTTATATCGATCAAATCATTGACAATTGTGCCAGAAGTGAAATGTTTCCATTTATGGATGGGTTTTCTGGTTATAATCAAGTAAACATACTCCCTGCTAATCAACCAAAAACAACATTCATTTTTCCATGGGGAACTTTCGCTTACCGTAAATTACCATTTGGACTTAAGAATGCTGGGGCAACTTTTCAAAGGGCTATGTCATATGCTTTACATGACATTAAACACATTGTGCAACCTTATCTTGATGATCTACCTGCTCATTCATTACACAGAGAAGATCATCCAACCCACTTATGAGCAATTTTTCTGAGATGTAGGTATTATAAGATTCGCCTGAATCTGCACAAATGTGTTTTTTGTGTACAATCTAGTCGATTACTAGGATTTATCATTTCGAAACAAGGCATTCATGTCAATCCTTCGAAGGTTGAGGCTATTATTAATTTACCTCCTCCTTCTACACTTCACCAACTCCAAATTTTGCAAGGGAAAGCAAACTTTCTACATAGATTCATCCCTAACTATGCCGAGTTAACTAAAGGTTTTAACAGGTTGTTGAAATAGAATATTCTTTTCATTTGGGATGAGATCTTTGATAGACCTTTTGATACTCTAAAACATGCATTGACCCATGCACTGTTATTACATCCACCCAATTACAACCTAGATTAATTTTTATACTTAGCAGCCTCTAATTCCACGATTGGAATGGTATTAGTTACGGAAGATGAATTTCACAATGAAAATGTGATTTACTATCTCAGTCACAATTTAAATCCAACTGAAATCAAATAATCACATGTGGAGAAATTGGACTTGGCAGCAGTTCAAGTTGTCCAACGATTTCGTCATTACATCTTATTAAGAAAACAACAGTGATCACTGATTGCAACCCTATGATGTATATTTTGACCAAACAATTACTAGGGGGGAAATACTCTAAATGGATCGTAATCCTTCAAGAGTTTGGTTTATAATTTGAAAAATATAAATCAAAGAAATCACTAGTGTTCGCCAAACTGATGTGTGACTTCCCAAATACTGAGACAGAAACTGTGGTAGAACATCCGATCGCTGATGAATCTTTGTTTCTTATCAGTACCATTGATCCATGGTATGGAGATATCATCATGTATCTCCAAACCCAAAATTTTTGGCCTGAACTCTCACGTTCAAAATGACGAAAGATCCATTACCAGTCTCAGCAATATAATATTGTTGGAGACACGCTTTATCGTCGTGGTGCAGATTTTGTATTTAGATGATGTTTAACACACGAAGAGGCTGAAAAGGCCTTAAATGACTATCACTCTGGAGCATGTGGTGATCATATGTCTGGGTATGCCACAACCCAAAATATATTGTGTGCTGGTTACTTTTGGCCTTCATTATTTAAATATTGCATTCTAACCGTCCAAAAATTCCATAATTGTCAAATCTTTGATCATAAGATGCGTGCACCACCAGCTCCTCTTCACCCAATCATTATTGTCGGTCCTTTTTCAAAATGGGGTATTGACTTCATTACATGTAACCCTCACTTGGCCGGGGGGAATGGGTATATTATTCTTGCAGTGGATTATTTTACCAAATGGACCGAGGCGATGCCTAAATTTGCAGCAGATGGAAAAACTGCAGCTACTTTTGTATTAAATCACGTGATTGCTCGATTTGGTGTACCCTGAGCTATCATTACTGATCATGGGAGCCATTTTTGAAACATTATGATGACTAAAATTTTCGACTACCTTGGCCTGCGCCATGATAGTTCTACACCATATTACCCGCAGGCTAATGGTCAAGTTGAAACTGTAATTAAATTTTTAACCACTATGATTAAAAGGATAATCAAAATTCATAAATAGAATTGGCATACTATGCTTTTCTCAGCACTTTGGGCATATCGAACCTTAGCGAAAACTACAACAGGTTTCACTCCTTTTCAGCTAGTTTATGGTTTAGAAGTCATGTTACTAATTGAATGCAAAATATCGTCACTCAAATTAGCCATAGAATTATTACCAGCTACCTCTGAAGAGGAAAAATTATTTTTATACTTAGCTCAACTAGATGAGACTCGGCGCACTACTACATTAGCTACCAAGACTCATAAAAAATGAATGAAAGCTCAGTATGATAGGAATGTTACACCTCGTGTTTTTTCAGAGGGTGACCTAGTATTGGTATACGACCAAGCTAATGATAAACTAGGAGCTGGGAAATTCGAACCCATGTGGCACAGTCCTTATATTGTCAAGTGAGTGCTGGCAAAAGGGGTCTATGAATTGACTGATTATGATGGGGTCTCTTTAGACAAACCCAGAAATGGGTTTTATCTGAAGAGATATTATGCTTAAATTTTTTGTGGAGATCTTATTTGTATATTAGTTCTTTTCGTAGCTAGTGTGCCTTAGATTAGAAGAGTGTGTCTAGTTTAAGTTTGTTTTTTCCCTGCTTATCTGGATTACTCTTGATATTGCAGATGTTGACATCCCTTCCAACGTATATTGGTTTTGTTGATGGTGCTTGTCGTAGTACACGGAACATTTCTTTCGCAGCTTGGGTTATTTATTCACCCACTGATGAGTTAATATCTATGCATGGGGTAAGCCTCAGTCAAACAACGAATAATATTGCATAATATAGCACAGTGATTGAGTTATTATCTGAATCCATTTCATTTGGAATTCAACGTTTGATCGTTAGGCTAAATTTTGAACTCATTTTATTACACTTAAATCGAGTATAAGCAATTAAAAACCCAGTATTATTGAGATTATTTTTGAAGGTACATCTCTTGGAACGAGAGTTTGATTACATTGAATATCAACACATTCCGAGAAATTTAAACACATTAGCTGATACATTAGCTACTAGTGTTATAAACAGACATTTGCAACATTAAAATCAATAATTCAAAGCAACATTCGATAAACATGTTGAATAGATAGTTGGAAATAGTATAAATATCATAGAGTTGAGTAATGTTTTCAAAAATATTACATCATCCTCAATTATAGGTTTAAAAAACCTTATAATCAGTAAATATAGTGATACAAAAAAACAAAATTTCATAGTCTGCACAATCATCCACTATCCATGGTGATGATCATGATAGTACATGACAGCTCATGCTACTTTGTTCAGGAATCTCCTGAACTGACAAGGAACACCAATAACATGTCTCTGGAGATGAAGAGGGACATCGTCTATCAAAGTCTCTGGGATATCCAAAGTCAACCGCTCTAGGTTGTGTTCCAAGTCAGTTATAATCTCATCCGCCTGATCCTCTGGTGGTGCAACGGGCTCTCTTTGCTTCCTGTCGAAGCGACGAAGCGTAGCTTGCCTGCGTGGACCAACATCTGCATTTTAAATTTTTTTCATCAGTATTGGACAATTTAAACAAAAAAAAATAAAAGTTAGAATTTAGAACATGTCAAAATGTTTCTTACCTGAGTCATCCCACTGTGTTCCTGGAGGAAGAGACATCTTTCAATCGCCATGAAAGTCTATCTCGGCATATGGGAAATCTTCTATGGAAAATATTTGGTTCTCTAACCAATGGAAATAAGCTGGCGTAAAATGAACAATCTCACCGCTCTCACTATGACGGGCCATAAGTGCAACCCATCGGACCATCCAAGGCTCCTTGACTCTACCATGATCATCTGAAATAAGCTGTGGGGTAAGTGAAGGAATTCTCTCTAGAGAAAATGTAACAACAATAGCTCCACACCCAAAAGTTTTCAACTTTGCGTTCTTTTCCCTGGTTAATTGACCTTTTACATTGGCCAATACTACCTCACACCAATTGAAAATGGTGCCTCTGAAACAATCGACAGCAGTCTACATTTGGGACCTAGTAGCAACGTGCAAAGCTACGCTTCCACACAACCGAGTTATAGTAAATGCAACCACTTTAAGTTCAAGAGAGATGATTGTTTTTATATCAATCCTTTTATCTGCCTCCTCATTGCAAAACTCTTGCTGAAGGCTAGTGACAGATTGGCCACCTGCCCTAGCCCCAAACAAATAAATTGGTTCACCTCTCTTTGATAAACCAGTGAGAAAATATATGTCTTCCAGCTCAATTTCGAGCCGGTGATCCCCAATTATAAATCATTGTTCTTGAACATCCCATTTGTTTACTAACCAGGTAAGTAAATCTAATTCGGCCCGCATGCCCTGAATAGCCCATAATTTATACAAACCACATTCCCTCAATACGTGTAATGTGGGTGGATGTACCATGGCAGCCTCGTCAACCTCTTCATGTTCACGTTCTCTCCACTCAAGCATTGTATATATCCTGCAATGAACAAATTGAATGATTAGGAACAATTTGAGTGAGAAAATTTGATTTATTTTGGATAAAATAAATCATTTTATTTTCTTTACGGCGCCTCTACACTTTTTTTCACAAAAACAGTGCGGGACCATGACAATTTTCTCTTTGAAAAATTGTCGGGGTATGCAGGTGTCATATGTATTACCTGCAGACCACTGTGAGCAAATTTTTGAACATATTTTTCTCCTTAAAAATCAATTTAAGCCCTAAATTAAGAAAGTAAACAGACAAAAATGAAGGCGAGGATGATGTGGATTACCTGAAGCTGACAGTTTTTTATTCCGATGGGAAAATTTTCCGTAATATCCTCTAGAACATTTTTCACCAAAAGCTCTCAAATTTCACTCTGGAATCAAATGGTAAAAATGATTTTGAAATTCTCCTTTTTATAAGATTTTTTGAATAAATGAAATATAGTTTTTTTATTTTTCACTTTAAAAAGTTGTTTTCCAAATTATTTTTATTAATCATAAATACGTATGTTTAATTTTTGAGTTTTTTGTGCAGAATACAGGATTTTTTCGGTAAAATGATCATTTTTGACAAAGGAGTACACTTTTTATCCCTTTTTCGAACTCGATAAAAATTATGAAAAAGAGAAAAATTGAGTTCTCTTTTAAGCCCTTTTCAGACTCTCTAAATATGAAAATATTGTTGAGTACTTGACTATTCGAACTCGTTAAATAAAATGAATAGTCATCTCTTAAGTATAAGTTTACCCCTTTTCTGGACTGAAATGGAATATTTACGAAAAAGGTATACGTTGACTAATCATGGTCAATAGAGTTCTCTCCCGTATTATTTTATCCTTTTTCGGGCTTGAGAGACTAAATTTACAAAAAAGTACACCCACGGTGTTTCCTTAAGTTTTTCTTTTGACTCCCTTAAATTGAAAAATATCGCGTTTCTCCTATACTGGACTCGTTAAAATTTAAACAGTAAAGGACCTATAAAATTACAAAACAGGAACAAACTACTCCTTCTTAGGGTTCGAATTTTAAACTAAGTTGGACTCATCCGAAGGATGAGCTTATATAACAAGCAAATGCTATCCTCCTCAAGCTTGTAAAAAATAAAGAGGTACTTTCCATAAATGGTGGGGGAAAAGAGAGAAAATGGATCCAGTTGTCATACTTTGTTTAAAATTAGTATACAACTCTTGAACATGACACTTTTTGTCACACTTCCACCTGGGTTGGTAAAATCCTTTGCCTATCAGTTAATCAAACTACATTGAAAGTCTTCAGCCAGTTTCTGGGTATTAACTTTAGGTCAAATGTCACCAAACCATCTGCAGTGTCGTTATGTGTTCAAGAGGACAATTCAAACAAACCATTTATCTGCAAACATGTGTGTCCTTTCATGTTGACCATCCCTGAGTCAGTCCTTGCAAAATATTTCTACAAAACTTGATCTAATGGTTTCGTGTCATGGGATTTCCTACGACGGATCAATTTCTATCGACGACGGCATATCATCTGGGAAGTTGATCTAGAATCCTTCAGTACCTTGAAATCTGCATGCCCTAATGGAAGATTTCTCGCCTGCGACGACGAATTGCATCATTGATCTTTGTAATATCCCGTTTCGGGGATATCTCTAAAACACAAGCAAACTCCAACCAGAGATGGACTGGGAGGGCGTTTACCAGATATTTCACCTCTGAGAAGAGGGTGAGACCTGGAGGTTACCTGGCCCTTTCCAGACTCCATCTAAGAGTATGAGATAAACACACCAAGTGGTATAGAACTAGAAGGCCCGGAAATATGTAAAGATAACAGTAAAGCAGACATACAATAGCATAGACAGAATGTACGACAAATCATCCAGAAATATAGAGAGAGAATGCTAAGCAATTTTATTATATTGAGAAATATAATGAAGTACAATAGGTGATTAGAGTGATGGCACCTAGAATTGCTCAAGGAAAGTGAAGAAAAACTCTCAGAATATCCAAGAAATGGCTGCTCTCTGAACTGCGTCCCAACTGCTGGAAAACTGTCGTGTAACTGCTACTGCTAAACTGAACTGATGACTTGAGGCTGATCCCCTTGCTAGAATGAGCTGAAAATATGGAATCCACCTCTACTCACCAACCACAGCAAAACCCAGAAATCATATCTGAAATGGTTGACCCCCGAAAATCACCCCCTTGGGGAATTACGCTATCCTCCAAGGCTCTGCGTAGAGGCTGAATAGGAACCACTAAAATTTAGCCTCAAACTCCACCAAAATCCTCCCAAAAGCAAAGGTTGATCCTTTGCTCAATCTCCAAGCTCAAAACCCCTGCAAGAAACTCAATCCGGAGCTCCCCTAGAATGGACTGCGTCCTCCCTCTCAATGACTGCGCAGTCTCTGAATGCCCAGCTCCGCAAGAAAACCCAAACATCAATCCTCCCACAAAATGCTAAAGAAAATACCTTGCCCAAGTAGGCACTCAAATTCCCCCAGGGCTAAGGGTGAGATCTCCGATCGAAGACACTCAATGCACTAAACAGTGCTGTAGACAGGCTAAACAGCCAGCGTGCTCAAGAAGTCGAAACGACCAGCTCAATATCATCAACAAAAAATGATCAAAATGAGGAGGCTCTCCCCTCTATATAGCGTTAGCTCCTCTCAACCCTAAGGATCACCTCCTCCAATGTTGCCACGTGCTCCCTCTTGGCCTGCACAATCCCTCCATGTGTCTATGTGGGCCCCCTCTCTGCGTGGTCTCTTGGCCCCCCTTGGCTCACTTAAGTTACAACTTTGTGCTACTAGGGAGTGAAATTTATTTCTAAAGTGAGTTATGTCTTCTCTCCTCAATTTTTTATTTATGAATAAACTATAGACAGCAAAATTGAGAAAAATCGAATATTCCAATTAGCCATAGCTAATTAGGAATATTACAGTCTCCCCCAGAAAAATGTTGCTTGTCCTCAAGCAGCTAAAATGACGGATGCTGCAAAATTTTCTCACTCTCCTAAGTGGCATCCTCATCTGGCAAATTATTCCACCTGACCAAGAATTCCCGGACTGTCCTTCTCCGTAGCTGCCTCTCCCTGGTATCAATAATAGCCTCTGGCTACAACACCAAATGCCCCTCATCATCCGTGGGTGGTAGCTCATCTATCATTGTCACCTGCTGCCCCAGTGCCTTTTTCAAGCATGATACATGAAAAAAATTATGAATATTGCTGCCTTGGGGCAGCTCCAACTCATATGCAACCTGTCCAATCTTGCGTATCACCCTGTATGGCCCGTAAAAGTGGGGTTTGAGCTTTTCATCTCCCTTCTGCTTCAATGACGACTGTCGGTATGGCTATAATCGTAGGTAGACCAAGTCCCCTACCTCAAACTGTCTCTCCACCCAACCTCTGTCAGCATACAGCTTTTGCTGGTTTTGTGCTGTAGCCATATTATCCTTGAGAGCTCGGAGAATGTCCTGACTCTCTTGGATCCAAATCTTGGCTCTTGGAGCCTTGCTAGCACTGAACATCACATCAGCAAAAGATAAAGAATGGTACCCATACAAAGCATAGAATGTTGACATACCAATGGACATGTGATGGGTAGTGTTGTAGCTTTACTCCCCCAGATGCAACCACTTCAGCCATGCTCGTTGTTGCCCACTGACATAGTTACGCAAGTAGTCCTCCAGCCACTTGTTAACTATCTCCGTCTGTCCATCCATCTGTGGGTGATAACTGGTACTCGGTGTCAACTCTGTCCCCACCAACCGGAAAAGCTCCTGCCAAAATATGCCCATGAAGCGGTTGTCCTTGTCACTGATGATGGTCTTAGGAAGACCATGTAGCCTGAAAACCTCTCAGAAGAACAGCTCGTCCACTTGTGATGTTGTGTAATGCACGGATATGGCGAAAAGATGCGCATACAGTTTCAATCGATCAACGACGACAAATATACAATCCTTATCCTGCACCATGGGCAACCCTGTTATGAAGTCCATCGAAATAATCTCCCATTTCCCCTCCGAAATGGGAAGAGGCTGCAATAATCCTGTAGGAGGGCTCATCTCCCCCTTGTTCCTCTGGAAAACATCGCACTCCCTGATGTGCTAGAGTACATCCTCCTTGAGGCCATTCAATGAGAACCTCTCTCTAATGGCCCTGTAGGTTTTGATGAACCCCTGATGGCTAGCCAAAGGTGAATCATGTGATGCCTGATGTATCTTCTTCTTGAGCTGAGATCCCTCAGTCAAGAAGATCCAGTCCCTGTAGTAGATGATCTCATCGACCACCCTGTACCTGTCATCCGCCACCTGTCCATACAGAACCTCACATGAAAATCTATCCTTGGAGTACTCCACTAAAATTTGAGCCCTCCAATCTGTATCTAAGCTCATAAGAGACAACGTGGCTGGTCTACATGAAAGGGGATCTGTGACCACGTTGTTCTTACCCTTGACATACTCAATGTCAAAGTCATATGCCTGGATCTTACTGATCCACTTCTGCTGCCTCTCAGGTAGCTGTTTCTGCTCCAAAAATAACCTGAGGCTATTGTGATTAGTCCTCACCCTGAACCTGTTACCCACTAATTACTGCCGGAATCTGGCCAATGCATGCATAATGGCCAACATCTCCTTGTCGTATATGGAATACAACCTCTTGTGTGGAAGGAGCTTCTGGCTCTCAAAGGCTATAGGGTGTCCTCCCTGCATAAATACTGCGCCGATCCCCTCTCCTGACGCATCACACTCCAAAACAAATGGCTGCGTAAAATCTGGCAATGTAAGAACTGGGCAGCTGCTCATCACCTCCTTGAGCCTGTCAAAGGCTCGCTGTGTTGTATCTAACCAACTAAATGCCCCTTTCTTCGTCAAATCTGTAAGGGGTGCAGCAAGCTGTGAGAAACTCCTGACGAAATTCCTGTAATAAGTACAAATGCCAATGAATCCTCGAAGTTCTGTCACGTTCCTCGGCTCCGGCCAATCTATGATGGCCCTGATCTTCTCCTCGTGGACTCTCACTCTGTCCACCCCTATGATATGTCCCAAGTACAACATCTCTGACAACCCAAACTCACACTTGGAGAGCTTGGCATTGAACTGTTGCTCCTCCAAAATGCGCAACACTGCCTCAATGTGCTGGAGATGCTCCTCCCAAGTCCTGCTGTAAATGAGGATATCATGAAAGAACACCAATACAAACTTCCTCAAGTGAATGCAGAAGATGTGATTCATGCAATACTGGAATGTCGTTGGGGCATTGGTTAGCTAGAAGGGCATCACCAAAAACTCGAAGTGCCCATAGTGACACCTGAAGGCGGTCTTGGGAATGTCCTGTTCCCTCAAGCGAATCTGATGGTACCTCGATCTCAAATCAATCTTTGAGAAGAACCGGGCTCCTCTCAACTCATCCATCAACTCATTTATCCTGGGTATAGGGTACCTATTCTTCAGGGTCTTCTTGTTTAGGGCCCTGTAGTCAATACACATCCTCAAGGTGTCATCCTTCTTCTTCACCAACACCACGGAAGAAGCAAAAGGACTCGTGCTCGGCTGGATGTGCCCAAGAGCCAACAACTCTTGGATGGCCCACTCAATCTCATCCCGATAGGCTTTGGGATGCCTATAGGGGGTAGAAATCACTGCCCGTATGCCCTACTCAAGCTCAATGGTGTGCTCAAACCCCCGGTCTGGTGGCTATCCCGGCGGAATATCCCCAAACACTGTGGCATACCTATCAAGGATGGACTGTATCTCTAGTTGCACCGTCTGCCCTGTAGTCCCTGCCTCTGATGCACGTAGCTCCACTGCCCACTCCACGTCTACCTTTTGGAAGACTGCCTCCATACGATGAACCGAAATAGTCTGAGGCGGATAGGTGTGCTATCCCCATATCTTCTCATGCCTCCCTGTCTTCTCATCATTCCGCTCCATCTCTAGGGCCTTCCAATCTGTCGTGACCTTCCCTAGAGTGATAAGCCACTGAACACCTAGTACCATGTTGGTGTCCATAATATTAACCATGAAAAAGTGATCAGTCAGTGTATAGGTGCCCATCATCACTAATAACTCTGGTACATAATGAGCACACATCATGATCTGATCTCCTCGGACCAAAACAGAAAATCCATCGAAGCTCTCATTCTGAATACCTCTCCGCTCAACCATCTGTGCATTGATGAAATTGTGGGTTGCCCCACTGTCAACCAAAACTGATACTCACTGGCCACATACTGTCCCCCGTACACGCAGCGTCAAATACTTGGGAACTCCTCGCAATGCTGCAAGGGCCCCTTCGGTAGGTGCAAAAGCTGCACCACCTGCTGTTCGACGTGGAGGTGGCAAAGGATCCTGCGCTGCATGAATATCTCCTGCCTCCACGTCATCATCCTCATCCTCTTCCCCACTGCTCTCGGAGAAGACCTCAATAAAATGTTCTTTGCCAGCAACACATCTATGTCTTGGTGCTCATGGCTCCTGACAAGTAAAGCACAACCGCTTCTTCTTTAGCTCCTTCCTGGCATCACCATCCATTTGTGACTGTCCTGGATTCCCCTTTGGGGGTGGAATTCTCACATCCTTCCCCTTGGGCTGGAAGCCCTGTCTCTGGGGGTAAGGTGTCCGAGTCCTGGGAAATGCATCTTGTAAATCTCGGGTCCTGCTAATAGCATCTTGGAGTGTGGCTGGTCTAGTAGATCTGACTAGACCCCGAAGTGGCTCTGCTAACCCCTCCACAAACATATAAATCATCCGTGCCGCGGATAGATCTTGCACCATCACTGAAACCCTCAAGAAGTCTGTAATGTATGTCTCTGGGCTTCCGATTTGTTTGAGCCTTGTCAGCTCAACAAAGTGTTGTTCCGGATCCCTCTAGTCAAATCTATCTATCAACCTCCTAGTGAACTTGACATATGTCGTCACTGCAGAATGTCTGAGTGTAACCATCCCATGGAACCACCAGTCTTGGGCCTCACCATACAAATGTAATGTCGCCACCTTGATGGCCGACATCTCTGACATCTGGTTAAGCTAGAAATAGATGTCCAGCTTCTCCACCCAAGACTTCACCAAACTGTTTGATGAACCATCAAACGTAGGCAAGCGGAATCTACTAGCTGTGTGGTGGGTATCTCCGTCATGATAATGCCAGTGCCCTCTATGATGGTCGCGGGGTCTACTGTCCCGCTGAAGCTGAACAAAATCTCTGAACGAGAGAGCATCCCTAAACTCCTACCCATAGGCCTGATACTCTGCAAAATAATCACCCATATGTCCAGGCTCTACCTCCTGCTGGGCTCCTGCTCCTGTGTCTGCTCCCAAGAAAGTGGGCATGGTAGAGCATGTAGGTGCATGTGAAGCCATCTGCTGAGTAGTATCACGCTAAGTAGCACCATGCTCTGGAAAATGGTGGGATGTACCTGATCCCTCACCTACCTGGAAAACCCGTGGGGTCTCACACTATCTAGCCTCCACCGCGGTGAATCTCTTACCCATCACCTCAATCTGTCTCGCTAGATCCTGCGCTGATTTGAGGAGTGCCTCCCCAAACTATTTTGCCTCACTATCATCTTCCATCCGCTCTCTCTGGTCTGAATCTAACACAGGCTCCTCCTGCTCTGTGTATATCACAGGCTCCTCCTGTTCTGTGTCCACCACCTGAACACAGTCTCCCTCTCAGTAGGTGTTCTCCAACCTATGCTCACGATCTCGATACTTTCTGCCTCTGTAAAAAATGTATGGCCTCTTCCCCAGTGTCATAGACAACTAGCTCCACAGGCTGAGCCATAACTATGCTATGATACCACTGTAATATCCTGTTTCAGGGATATCTCTAAAACACAAGAAAACTCCAACCAGAGATGGACGGGGAGGGCGTTTACCAGATATTTCACCTCTGAGAAGAGGGTGAGACCTGGAGGCTACCTGGCCCTTTCTAGACTCCGTCTAAGAGTATGAGATAAACACACCAAGTGGTATAGAACTAGAATGCCCGGAAATATGTAAAGATAACAGTAAAGCAGACATACAATAACATAGACAGAATGTACGACAAATCATCCAAAAATATAGAGAGAGAATGCTAAGACATTTTATTATACTGAGAAATATAATGAAGTACAATAGGTGATCAGAGTGATGGCACCTAGACTTGCTCAAGGCAAGTGAAGAAATACTCTCAGAATATCCAAGAAATGGCTGCTCTTTGAACTGTGTCCCAGCTATTGGAAAAATTTCGTGTAGCTGCTACTACTAAACTGAACTGATGACTTGGGGCTGATCCCCTCACTGGAATGAGCTAAAAATTTGGAATCCACCTCTACTTACCAACCACAGCAAAACCCAGAAATCATATCTGAAATGGCTAACCCCCGAAAATCACCCCCTTGGGGAATTACGCTGTCCTCCAAGGCTCTGTGCAGAGGCTAAATAGGAACCACTGAAATGCAGCCTCAAACTCCACCAAAATCCTCCCAAAGGCAAAGGCTGATCATTTGCTCAATCTCCAAGCTCAAAACCCCTGCAAGAAACTCAATCCGGAGCTCCTTAGAATGGACTACGTCCTCCCTCTCAATGACTATGCAGTCTCTGAATTCCCAGCTCCGCAAGAAAACCCAAACATAAATCCTCCCACAAAATGCTAAATAAACTACCTTTCCCCAACAGGCACTCGAAGTCCCCCGGGGCTAAGGGCGAGATCTCCAATCGGAGACACTCAATGCACTAAACAGTGCTGCAGACAAGCTAAACAGCCAGCGTGCTCAAGAAGTCGAAACGACCAGCTCAATATCATCAACAACGAATGATCAAAATGAGGAGGCTCTCCCCTCTATATAGCGTTAGCCCCTCTCAACCCTAGGGCTCACCTCCTCCAACGTTGCCATGTGCTCCCTCTTGGTCTGCGTAGTCCCTCCATGTGTCTATGTGGGCCCCCTCTCTGCGTGGTCTCTTGGCCCCCCTTGGCTCACTTAAGTTACAACGTTGTGCTACTAGGGAGTGAAATTTATTTCTAAAGTGAGTTATGTCTTCTCTCCTCACCTTTTTATTTATGAATAAACTATAGACGGAAAAATTGAGCAAAATCGAATATTCCAATTAGCCATAGCTAATTAGGAATATTACAATCTTCGATCAAATGATTCCGTGAAGTGTTCGACTTCAAATAATTTATTCACACTTCATGGATTGTGCTGAGTACTTTGATAGCCATTGTTATTATTGGTGGTTTCTATCGCACTTGTTAACAGTTCACATCATTGACTGGTAATCAAGTGGTTTCTACCATGTTCGACTTCGACACAATCAATCACATGGATAGAATCGTACTAGTTCGGGTAGCGGAATTCAAGACCCTGGATCTAGTTTCCACCATCCACGCTACTAGGAATTTTAATATTCATTATGTAGTAGACTATTCATGATAGATGGCTACATTCATACTGTGTCTACTATTGATGTAATGTTAGAATCATTTCTATACCAAAACATTTTAGTTAAAATTTTATTTAGTTAGTTTTTTCTCTGAGTATTGGAATGCCTACCTCAGGGATGATATATATATACATATATGTTTGCATTGAATGTTTTTACAAGTTCCAAATGGTGTCCACAAGCCAATCCTTGGAATGATAAAGCACTTCACTCTTCGAATTATTTCAGATTTCGTGCTTTAGGGGGAAATCTATTACATATTATTTTGTCACCATGACATTTTAATAACTATATGGGTTCATCAATACCTATTTGATGCTCCCTTAGAATTATACAACCCTAAGGTTCCTAAACCAAGTTCTGAATTTGGAGGAAATCATGTCAAAATCATAAAAATACTTGTACTGCACTTTTCCTTAGTCTTACCTATGGCACCACACTCTTTTGCTCCAAAAACTACAGAGCCAACCACACGTTTTCTTCATTAAAAGTGTGTATCCCTGTAAAAGGTAAATTGAAGGCGAAAGTAAATTCTATAAGCCCAATTGGTCAAATATTCTCCTAGCTGGAAGCTTCTAGAATGCGTTATCCAGTCGAAGCCTTGCTCCCTCCATTATCATGAACATTCATTCCTTCATTAAATGAACCTATTCCTTGGATTTTGGAACTTAATCCCTTAATAAGGGGACTCTATATCTTCCATTTTGGATTTGCAACCACTTTCCTTCTCCTATAAATTGAAGCTTTGGTTCAGTCTCAAGGGTACATGCTCACATATGTAAAACTTATCTATGCATTTTGTATACACTTAGTACTTTCTTTGTACTTGGTAGCTATGATAGATAAGGGAATTGTTGAAGAAACATACTCTTTTGCTAGCTATGAGAACGATTACATACTCGTATTTAGGCTGGTTCGAAGAGTGGAAGGGCTTGTCAGACTAAAAGGAAAACGATTGTTCCGAACCCCCGAAAGGACCTGTACACCATCAAGGCGAACACGGTTGTAAGACTCCTTATTTTATTTAAATATAATACAATTGGATCCTGTTTTCTCAATAAGTTGTTTATGTATTTACTTAAATAGCTTATTTCTTAAATTCCTTGATCATTAAGATAGATTTGTAATTTCTGAATTAGTATATGTTGTAGGTGCTACTGATCCTCTTCTATGTATTTGTTTGCAGATCTTAAGAGGTGACTTCTTGGAGCAATGGGAAAGAAGAATTCAACTAGCATTGGATCACAGGTAGGTCCTTTCTTCATCATAGAAAATTCTAAATCATATGTAATCTAGAGAAAATAGTTTAAAAATTGTCTTGTTTGTTTCTATCTATCCTTGTGATACTAGGGAGATCCTTATTGTCCACAAGAACGATTTATCCGCCTAACAAGAGTGCGTTCGTAAACCGCTCTTCTACATATGTGAATAGATGTACAATATTCTGGTTTGTCCGATTTCACAATTGATACCTTATGATCATTGTATTTTCTTCATAACGTGGACATAATTAATCCCAACTTCACCTTTTACTTTGTTATTGAAAATATGAATATATTAAGAAAAAGTGGTAAATTTAATTAATGCTAAGTAGGCTTACTATCCTCAATCCATCCTAGGATTTTTGTTTGACCCATATGATAAGTTGTTGGAGAAATATTCAAGTTCTTTGGGGTTATAGTCATATTTTCTAGGGGTGATTAGATAAGAAAGGTGGTTTATAACACATTTGATACTCATTACATTGTATTTGATATCCCATACACCAAGTATTGATACACTACCATCTTAATCTTATGCAGGGAAACAATGTACTCCAACTATACCATGGTGCACCATGTGATTTGTGGTCTTGTGTCTTGTTTGTATTGTGATACCTTATCTAGCCCACATGGTGTGTAAATACGGAATGATAGAGATCAATCCTAAAGATATGACGGTGGAAATACTTTAACATATGGTTACGGTGACTAACCCCCTTATGCCTCACTTGTCATTCACATTAATGAGACTAATAGTTTGGTGCTCTGCAAGTTTTATAAGGGTTTTACATCCTCTTTGTTTCTCAGACTCTTTTCCATTTTATACTATCCTCTACATAGAAGATGTTCTTCTCCTACCTAAGGTAGATTGGTTTGATTGAATATGGTTGTTCGAAGTGGTGGTTTAAACACTTAGCATTCTAATGTTAGAGGTAATGGCCAACCCTCAGATTTTTTAATTAAGGTTCTTTTATTTGAATTATTTTCTTATGTTTTTATGAGGGTTTGATAATGAAAAAATTTTGTATCTTCTAAGAAGGTTTGGGGCACTTGAAAGGGGCTTTGGCCCTTCCCTTAATTTTTCAAGGTTTTTCCCACTTCTATCAATGAGCTCTTTAACGTTTAATACTGATTTTCATCTAGAGAGAGTAATTTTGTTTCCATCTTGGAGTTTGGAACCATTTTCTACTATGTGAGGGTTATTGTTAGGTATTTCACCATGGATTCCCATTTATATCTTTGTTATATTTGCATTTCTTTGATTTTTTTATGGCTTTTCTTTTTTTTTAGTTTTACTTTACTCTCAAATTTACTCTTTCTACTTATGCAGACTTGGATGGAGCTCTCGTTGTCCTCTCGAAAATATTTCCAAATTCCAGTTTCATAAATAGGAGTTCACGTTACCCTACAAGTAATTGTTGGGGTTATTCTTTCTTTCTTATTAAAATTTATATTTTGTGGTTAATTTATTTTTGAATAAGGTAAAATACTTAAAACCCTTCCTTGCCACAATGATGACAGTAATTTCCAATTTTTGAGGTAACATATGGGAACACATCCCTTAACTTATCTAAGGGTTTGTAATTAGATTTTGTTCCCACTTGCTAACATAGTCTTCTTCCTTATTTGTATTATAGGTTAGTATTTTACTATTGTCTTGAGGCTAGCATAAAAAAAATTCCTATGAGTATCCATATATAGGTTCGTTCCAAGTACCAACATATCCATTAAACTTCTATTTTTCTTCTTTCTATTGCCTGGTTGTTATGACCTAGTGACACTCATTGGCCTACCATGCCCGTATCCATAGTAGGCTTGGTTCTTGGAATGTTTATATTTAACTCATGTTATCAAGTATGTTATTTTTTTCCAAGGAAAAAATTGTAATTTTATTAAACTTGAAAACAAGGAACAAAATTACATTTTGCAGATGCTAGTAAACATTTGATCATGTCATCTTGTGGGTTGATGCAAAATAAAAATAATAAAATATAAACATCATGTAATTTTTCCAAATCTAATTTTGATAAAAGTCACTTATCCTCCCCCTTCTCCTTTCTTTTCCTCCACCTTTCACCAAACTCCTTGATTGGGAGTAGATGTTACTATTTCTAGTTGATTTCCATCTACCTTCGGGGGAGTTTTTTTTTTGAGTTCGAGCTCTCAACACGGGATATCTCTATGCCCACTGATTCCATTTTAGTGGGTATTATTTCTTTTTTTTTCTCTGATTATATGATCTCTGCTGATTCAATACCCTTCTGGTTATGAGCCATTATCCCTGGTTGATCTCCAACTCTACCATTTTATTGGCTACTAGTTTGTTAATGTGCATCTGTATTTGGAGTATTTTCCTTGGGCTCTTCTTTTTCATCTTCTGAAGTGTCAGGAAACTACCATCCCATTAGTTTAGGGGCTTCCCTATTTTTATTTTTTGGGGTATTTTTTTCTTGTGGATAGGTCTTTTGAAATTGTCTTGTTTGAAAACACGTTCGATATCTGAATGTCATATTCTCATAATCTAGCAGATGTGTCCACTATAATTTTTCATGTTTTATAAGAAGACTATTAGGATGACCTTTTCTAAGGTCTATCTCTACACATGTTCTAGAAAATGTAAAGATACATTATGTTGCTCTATCCATGTCCCTTTTTGTATTTTCCCAAAGTATTTACAATATCCTCTGGGACCTAATGATGATAGAAGGGAAGAGCCATGTTTGGTAACATCACCAATACAAGCATTGTAGTTACCACCATGCTTGTAGCATTAAACTATAGGAACAATGGCATAATAAAAAATGTGATTGTACCAAAAAACCATGGACCTTCATGTAGAAAGTTTCCATATGTTATTTTGTATCATAATTGTACTATGAAGAATCCATTAGAGAATAGGTAGAGAACACAATTTGATGTCCAAGAAGAGAACACCCATTGATATAAGTGTCTAGTTCTTGGCCAAAAACCATTAAATCGACATATTAATTCCTTAGTTTTTAGATCAAAAAATTTTGATTTTGCCTATGGGATTTTACATATATAACTGATACCTTGTCCAATTGCTTCAGAATCTAAGGTCCTAGAATATTTTGGATCTAATCAACTGGAGCAACATTCTTCCCTTTCAGTAAATCCTTAAATGAGATTGATTCATTAAGGTTTCTAGAATTTTCATTAGGGATTTTGAAGGTTGAAAATCCCCCCGTAGCATCATACTTAATATTATTGTAGAATCCTTTGCCACGTCTGTTGGAGTGAGGTCCCCTAACCGCAATTTCGGTGCAATTTTGCAATAGTTTAGTCTAGCGTAGGGAATTTGGGGCAAGTCAAAGCCCCTAATGAATTGTAATGGGTCAAAGGGTAGACGAAGGCTCCGAAAACCATGGTTTGCAGACCATAGAGTAGCGCAGGCTAATATAGTATAAATATATGGATAAATCGAGTCCATAAGTAAGTTTAATTTTAGATTAAGTATGGATACGAGTATTGGATCAGTGATATCTATTGTGTGGTGTGTTTGGGTGAGGGCTCCTGCTAGTTGTGTGTGATGAGACCCTAAGTCCTGCTATGTGTGGACCCCGCTGGCTGTGTGCGCGGGCTGGTAAAGATTCTGTAAGTGGAATTTGAATGTTAATGAATGAGAATACTGTTTTTCTAATATTTGAGTATCTTTGTGTTATGTTATTTTTTGTGCTATCTGTGATCTCTGAGATTATGTTTTTTTATTGAATACTATTAGTAGTTGATGCACATGTGGATGTGATGCTTTAAAAGGATAATAAATGCTTAGATCTTGTTGTGTTTTTCCTTATTACCTTTGATTACTATTTAACTTATGGTTTATGAGCTTCACACAAGTCATTCCGAAAAATATATTGTTAAGGGTTTCCGGGTTAGGGCTTCCCCAGTGCAGGCCTGTTAGATCTAAAGGGACCCACTTTAATTAACTTTCTCTCTCTAAGCGTGCGGAAACTTGTTCCAGCACCCTCCCATACTACTTTGGGTGACACCTTGACCTACGCAAGAAAGCCATTTCCAAAAGGGTCAGTAGTACCGGGGTTTGTTGGAAAAACTTAAATCTGAACCTGGGTCATGACCCCTCAAGCCAAAAAATGGTTTTGTTGCCAGGACCAGGAGCATTTTGAGAGAGAGATTGGGTAATTCCATGAGGTCATTGGCATCCATTGAAGCCTGAACTTGAGGACTAGTTTGAAAAGAATATTCAGGATTTTTCCCTAAAATAAAACAGAAGTAAGAGGCTATATTCCGAAGAGTAGAAGAATAAGTATATTTTTACAAATGTACATGATATTTATTTTTAACCTTCGGACATGAACTGTAGGAGTGGATAGAAAGGTTAGCGGAATTACAAACCTACTGGAGAGACAATCAGGTCACATCGTGGACACCTGAGTTGATCCAATAGTTGGAAAATAATGATAACAATATCACCTGGACTATAGATCATTGGGTTGATAGTGTTTTGTGTGGATTTGTAACTGAGTTTGCAATCGATCAATCTATGTCCTATTCTAAAGTAGAGCGAATGTTTTTCAATGGATTGAGGGGTAAGTTCTTGCAAACATTACCGTTGTTGATTAAGATGCTATGGTGTGAAAAGGGTGTCTTGTGCAGTCACACCGAGTGAATGACCTCCAATCAGAGTGGAAGCATGACACGAAGTGGTAAATACTATCGGGTTAATCAAGAAGGGGATAGATCAATGTACAAACCTCTAAGGGATCCACCTGATCTAAACAGATGCGGGGCTGCACACGCAGAGACCATCCCCTCGACTACACCACCATCGAACTCGCGCAAAGATAAGAATTCTCCTACCCCACCTCTGCCATTGTCTGCAGATGATATGGTTGTGCACATGAAGTTACCCACCTTTAAGGGTGTGGGGGATGAGGATATGGATCGGTTCTAGTTCATGGAAGATTCGGTATGGACCACGCAGAATATTAATAATGATGTTGTAAAAAGAGTGAAACTATCAATAACCTTTGAAGGGCAGGCTCTGGATTGGTTCATGGGATACATTGGTCAACATGAAAACCCTACAATATAGGACATTAAGGATTCCCTAAAGAAGCAGTTCCAAAAGCCTAAGTCCTATTCTCAATGCATAGTAGAGTTGAAATGTATTAAGCAGGGACCTATGAAGTTTGTTTGGGAAGCTGACCAACAGTTGAAGAAAGTCATCAGTGATGGAGGATTTGTCTATGAGGAAAAACATCATAAGGAGTGGTTTATTGCCATGATATTACCACATTTGGGTGGACCTATGGGTCAGTAGAAGATAGATTCATAGGAAGAGGCCCTGGAGATTTCCATGAAGCTAGAAGCTGCATCAAGGGATGATGTTCAATTTGGGGTGCTACAGATCTAAAGCCAACTAGAGGAGATGCACTTAGAATTCAAAATTTGTTAAGGGATCGGGGTAAAGAATCTAGCACAGATGTATGGCACATATGCTACAGGGTATCAGACCACACTAAGGATCAATGCCCTTTGCTGTCATATTATATGCAGGATGGGGGACCAAGTCCACTGCGCCCTAGAGACATGGCTGGACCAAGTACCCCCACACTGTGGTGCACTAACTGTTAGGTAGAAAGAAGACATGATATAGATGACTGCCCACGATTAGGTGCCTATGTCCCAGAACTGAAGCAATAGTGGTGCATATTCTGCTTGCCAGTAGGCCACGATGAGCACAACTGCTAAACATTTGACCTAATGATAGATAGGGGAAACCTATATAGGGTGCATGCTGGCCCTTCATCGCTAGTATATCCCTCTAGGCGAGGAGGCTCCCCTGCTAGAGGACGAGGAGGAGGGAGAGGCGGAGGTGCAAGTAGAGGAAGAGGACAACTAATTTTATACAATTGTGGGGACGTTGGACATTATGCAAGGGATTGCTCGAACCCTGCACGCCAATCATGCAGGTATTGCAGATAGTTCGATCATGTAATTGAAGACTAGAATGTGCTAATAGCAAAGATGCAGGAGAAATAGTAGACACGAACACAAAATGTACAAAGGGTTAAGGTGGAACTACACAATGATGGGCCGAGTGTCAATGTAATTACTCGCAGTGGTGTTGCCACTTGAGGAGCTCAGGAAAAATTTGCAGCCAAACCACTAATCATAAAGGCCTCTAACAAAAAGGAGAGCCTGGACCTGCAGAAGGAGAAAGAGACATTCATTGAAGGTAGGAAGGAATTTGCTAAAGATGGAGCATCCACCTCAAGGGCTTCTATAGATCCGAAGGTAGACGAAGTAGTTAAGCCATTCCTTCAGGCATGTATGAATTTTCTACGCAACCAGAAGGCAGTGGAGAATCTCCAAGAATTAATAGATAGTTGCGTAGAAAGGGATGCCCCTCGAATGAACGTTAAATTTGTGAACAAGATTTATAAGAACAAAAAAATAATTGGTCAGGAGATGTGTATGACTACGCAGATTGGAGAATATGAGATGGACCATGTCATCTTGGATCTACAATATGATGCCAATTTCCTACCCAAAAAACATGGTAAAGAATGGGAGAAGCTAAATTGGAGTGGTCCATCATCCAATTACGTATGGATAAACAACAAAATATCATTCCATTAGGAAGGTTTCCAAAGGTTGTGGTAGACATTGCGGGAGTTAAAGTTTATGCAGATTCTGAAGTAATCCATATTGTGGATGATGCGGACCCTTACCCTGTGCTCTTAGGAATGGATTGGGCTATTGACATGGGAGGTATAATCAACCTGAAAATGAGAAGCATGATCTTCGATAATGATGGTATGTGGGTAATAGTCCCCCTGGATCCAGCTGAAGGAGAACCCTATACAGAGCTGGTGCGTGAAGAGGAGGATGTTGACCATATTTATAAACTGACTGCACGGGATGATGATTGAATCAACCATACAACTAATGGCATGTTGTGTTGGAAGAAATACAATGCATGTCTCTCAGACTTGGATGGCGAGATAGAAAATTGGCAGAACCGGTTGCATGACGTATCTCTGCTGCGATGCCTCAAGATCACAAAGAGCTTCCGATGCATCTCCTCAGAGGTAAGATAATTTCCATACTTTGATGGTTCTGGTAGTGTTAAGGAATTTATTAAGACATTAAAATCAGATGTCCCTGAAGAATGGAGATTTTGGGCACTTTATTTGGCTATTGACGCGACCCCTTCACGATGGTGGGAAACCCATAAGGGGGTTTTTTAGGGCTGGGAGGAATGTCGAAAAATGATGATCTTGCGATTTGAACCTCCAGTCAACTCACCCATGGAGCTCTTTTCTGGCCGTGGGGATCCGCACAAGTACTTGGCTATGTGGATGGACGTATGGAATGAAATAACTTGGAATGAATGGGTCCATATATTTATTCATGCCTTAGGACAAATCCCTACCACTTGGTATTTAGATGCAGAGCTACACCAGCACGCTCGCCATTGGCGTACAATGATATAGGATTTCATGGTGGCATCTCAATTAGTTGGAGGGACGGAAAAATTGGATGAAACCCTACAAGATATAGATGCTCTTGTCTTAGATGAGTCTTTACCAAGGAAATAATGTGTTGCACCAACTTGGGATGCGCAGATGTAGGATATTGTCAACTATCGAAATTTGACAATGGAAGACTGTGATGAGGATCCTAGAAATATCACTATCCCAGAGTCAGAATGAGAGTGTGCAGTTGCAGGACCCATATTACAGACATTACATGTGACCAAACCATTAAAGTTGAAGGAATTCAACATTGGGACAAAAGATAAGCCCAAGATGGCCAAAATTTGGGATTATTGGGATGATGATACGGTTGGGAAGATCACGGAGCTACTGAATGAATATCAAGACCTATTCCCCACAAATTTCTCTGAGCTCAAGAGAATTGTAGGAGGTCTGGGTGTCATGATAATCACCTTGAAGCTGGATGCATGTCCTATCAAGAAATGGCCCTATCGGCTGAAACATGAAAATAAATAGAAAGTCAAGGAGGGAATATGTAAGATGGTGGCCGCAGGTATCATTAATCTAGTAGAGTATTCTGATTGGGTAAGCCCAATGGTAGTTCAAGAAAAGAAAACCAAAGGAGAGATAGGGATCTATGTAGATCTGTGCAAGGTGAATGATGCCTGCGTACATGATCCATTCCCTACGTCAGTCTCTAATGAAATCTTGGATAATGTGGGAGTTCAGGAAGCATACTCGTTCACTGATGGGTTTTCAGGGTACCATCAGATCAGAATAGCACTTGAAGATCACAGAAAGACAACCTTCATGACTGAATTGGGCTCCTTCCATTACACTGTCATGCCCTTTGGACTAAATAATTCCCCTGCCATTTTCTTGTGCGTAGTTGTAGCAGTACTCAAAGAGTTCATCCATAATTTTCTGTAGGTCTATTTTGATGATTGGACAGTATTTGGATTAGTAAAGAAGCATGTGTCAAACCTGCGCATGATGTTGGATGCCTGCAGGAAACACTGGATTTTGTTGAACCTTAATACATCCATATTCTGTGTACCATTTGGGTTTTTTTCGGACACGTTGTATGTTGGCAAGGAATGATGGTTGACCCAGCCAAGATTACAGTTATCATCAACTTATAAGTCCCCACAATAGAGAAACAACTTTGATCCATCTTAGGGCACATAGGCTACTATAGGAATTTTATTCAAGGGTACACCCTGATCACTGCACTAATGGAGAAGCTGCTAAAGAAATATGTATCATTTTTCTGTGATGACGAGTGTCAGAAGAGTTTTGAGTTGTTGAAAGGAAAGATGGTCACTGAACCTATTCTCATATTTCTAGACTGGGCAAAGGTCTTTCATGTACATGTGGATGCATCAGGAATCGCCTTGGGAGTTGTCTTAGCGCAGTCAGGTGAAGAAGACATTGATCATTTGGTTGCATTTTCTAGTAGGAAACTCTCTAGTGTAGAACGAAGCTATTCTACTACTGAATGAGAGGGATTGGAAATGGTGCATGCCCTGTAGAAATACATGCACTATTTATTGGGAGGACAATTTAAAATGTTCACTAATCATTCAACTTTAAAATACTTGGTCAATAAGCCTGTGTTGGGGGGAAGATTTGTAGATGGTTACTTCTATTTTAGGAGTATGATTTTGAAATTATTGTGAAGCTCGAGAGATTGAATGTAGGACCTGATGACTTGTCTCGGATTGGGAATAGGGAAGAACCGACTAGTCTGCAAGAAGGATTGCTGGATGCACAACCTTTTTCTATTAAGGTAGTGAACGAACACTTTTAGAACATTATTCATTTCTTTACCATGGGGATGGCACCTATAGACTATTTAGTGCAATAGAAAAAGCATTTGGTGGCCCACGCAGCTAATTTCACTCTAATTGCAGGATAATTATACAAGTTGGGAGTAGATGAGGTATTGCGAAGGTATGCACTAGAACATGAGAGACAAGTTGTCTTGGCTGAGTCCCATGGAGGGGTGGCAGGAGGCCACTATACAGGAAAATCCACTGCGCAAATGGTGTTGAGGGCTGGGTTTTGGTGGCCCACATTTCATAGTGATGCACATGCACACTTCTAAGCCTGTGATGCATGCCAAAGAATAGAGAAACCTTTGTGCAAAGATGAGATGCCCCTACAACCGCATATGGCTTTGTAAGCATTCGAAAAATGGGCCATATACTTTGTAGGACCAATCAATCCCTCGGGAAAGAAGACTAGCACATGTTACATCATTACTACCACTGATTATGTTACCAGATGGGAAGAAGCAAAGGTTGTGAAGGATTTCACTGCAAATACCACTGTGCACTTCATATTTGAGCATAATCTGACCAGTTTTGGCTACCCAAAGATCCTAATGAGTGATAGAAGTATGCATTTTGTTAATGAAAATATTGAAGCTCTGACATAATAATTTCAGATCCACCATGCGAAGAGTACCCCATATCACCCACAGGCTAGTGGGGCAATAGAGGCTTTTAACAAAATTTTGGAACATGCGCTAAATAAGGTCTATAATTCTGATCGAAGTGATTGGGATGTGTGCATCCCCTCAGTGCTTTGGGCCTATAAGACTACATGCAAGAAACTAACTGGGAAAACTCCTTTCAGGATGGTCTATGGAATGGAGGCCATAATTCCCATGGAATATATCATCCCCAGCCTACGCATTGCAACTCTTACAAACATGGTAGAAAATGACATCATGGAGGAATGCTTGGTCCAACTAGTGGCCTTGGAAGAGGATTAGTTCATTGCTCACTTTCATTAGTAGGTACAAAAGGCACGATTAAAATCTTGGCATGATCGGCACATCTGACAGAAGGTGTTCAAGGAAGATGAATTGGTGTTGCTTTGTGACAGTCAGTTTGTGCGCCACCCAGGGAAGTTCCATAAGCACTGGTTAGGTCCATACATAGTAAAATAGATTACATATGGTGGTGCAGTAAGGTTGGATACACTGTGCAGAGACAGCCTGCCCAGGTATGTTAATGGAAGCCGTCTAAAACCTTACAGGGACGACCCGGCGCCTACCAAATGACTATATGGCCGGAGTATCTGTATCAAGAGTGTTGTGCGCACTAGGAAGGAAAGGCGAAGGTAGGTGCGGCAGGGGCGCAGCAATAGCGCGCAGGTAAGAAGACGTGGAAAGGTGTGATGGAGGTGTAGGGGTAGCGTGTAGCTAGAAAAAATAGTCGTTGGAACAATAAAAATAGGTGAAAAAGTTATTTTATCGTTGGATGGAGCGGGTATTTGGAAATTAATGCAGTGAACTTGGTGGATTTCTTACCGTTTCCTTGATGGTAAGTCGCATTTAATGAGAATCCAACCATTTTTACTCATGGAGGCCTATAAAAGAAGGGGCACAGGTCATAATCAGTTCCTTTTCTCTCTGAAGTTATTACTCCTTATGCTTCACTGTGAATTCTATGTATTTTGTGATCATGCCATTTGTATGTATGGGTGAGCTACCCCTTTTGACATCAGCAACCCCGAATTTATATTTCGTGCAAGGATGAATTCTTCTAACCCTGCCAAGTCGTCGCCCATTACGGCCTCCACTAAAATTGGGTCTGACGATGTGTTTGAAGTAACTCAAGACGTAGAATAATTCATAGTCCCTGGTAGAAGAGAATTAAATAATATGGATGTCTAATTACAAATACTGGTAGATTAAATGAAAGAATTATGGGATGGGATAAACTTATATGATGTATCAAGACCCATCGCAATAGCGAGGAGTTTTGCGTTGTATGGCATATGTGCTTACATGGCACATGATTATCCAGGTTTAGGAGTTTTCTCTGGTAAATTACATGTTTATTGATTTTTTTATATATGTACCAATATTATTTCACATAATAGTTATTTAATTTGTTGTAATTGTTCTGATCTTCATGATATTATTTAATGTTCCATGCATATTGTATATAATAATTTCACAGGTCTTGTAACAAAAGGGTATTATGGATGTAAATGTTGTGGACCTTCTCTGAAATCTAGATGACCCAATGACCTATGAAAGCCTGTTATGACTAATCTAGGCTATTCCTCCCAGAATAACACCCTTACAAAAGAAAAACATCCAATTTTAATGGTAAATGAGAGAGAACCCAAAGGCCTGCAATAACGACACCAGCTGAATGGCTTAGAGCATATGAGAGAGAGAAGGAGAAGGATCTCATAGAAATGTTCGATTCAAATGGGGAGCATATGTTCGATGATCCAAAATTAATAAGCACCTATGTTGAGAAATTTCCCATTGGGATGAAAACAAATTCTATCTTTTATAATCTCCCATATTGGGAGCATCTTAATATTACCCACTTATTAGATCCCATGCATATATTTAAAAATGTTTCATCTTCTTTATGGAGGCACATATCATCGAAACAAAGTGACACATTGGTTTTTAGGAAAGATATTATTACTTCAAAAACTAAAAATAAACATTGGCCAAGATGATTAGAAAGTACAGGATCAAAGGCAGTTGGTCCTTCTAATTGGTATTTCAAAGAAGGTGATGCCCCATGGATTTTTTAAAAAGATGATCTTTCTTTGGAAAATGAAGTTATAATCGGTGTGAGGGTGCCATCTTCAAATGGGTATTCACTATGATGCTGCTTCACCATGGATAACCATTTTTCGGGTTTGAAATCACATGACCATTTGAATCTTCTACGAGTACGTATAATTTCAAAAGCATGATTTTATTATTTTTTATATTATTAAATTTTATCCCATGCATGGATCATAAAACATAACTAATTTTGTATATTATTGCATGTGTTTATAAATTTTTAATGTAATTATCCTTTGTTAGTGCATGGGTGTGTGAAACATGACTTCCCCTAAGACCTAGGACATGCCATATCTAAATTATCTTCATTTTTATGTTGGATCACATCAAAGGAGATTCATGTGGCTAGCATTCCACAGTGGCGTCAAGAGATAGTTGAGATTTTTTGTATGTTTTAGAAGGAACTGGCGACGAGTTTCATGGACTACAAGTTCATCTTATAATCCACCTAGTAGATGAGGTTGAATTAGTTGGTGTGGTTTCTTTTCATTGGATGTTCTTCTTCGAGAGGTACATGAATAAATTGAAAGGTTTTGTTCGAAAAAGGGAAAAACCCGAGAGGTGTATGGAAGAGAGCTACATATCGTATGAGCCTTTCTATTATGCCAATGAGTACATCAAGCAGATCAAAAACGGACCAGGTGCAGTGATTTGGTACAATGAAAGGGATGAAGACAAAAGAGAAGGGGAGCTTCTCCAAACGAATGGAAAAAGGCACTTGATAAAGAGTAAGCGACTTATCATTTTTAAAATTTACAAAAAGTAAATATTCACGTTGAACTTCTATATAATGTATATTTTAATCTCATATGTACTATATGTCAGTTTGATTTCATCAATGAATGCATAAATTGGAGCAATCAATAAATTCGTTCTTTACAATTCCGAAGTGAAAAAACCATGGGTCGCATTGTACGAACAAAAGAGGATGAAATGGTATAGTGATAGGAAAGAATTCACACCGTTGAATGGTAGAAGTGTGCCTTATCCCGATCATTTAAAAGAAAATATGCAAATTATATGCCCCAAAAATTGGGTTTTTGACCAAGTCAGAGAGAAATACGATGCAACCGGTTGTTACCCGCGTGCTAAAGCAGATGCGCTAAACGTAGGGATTGGGTGCAATAACTCGATAATAATATATTTATGTACATTTTAAACTTAATAATGCACCTTTGAAATGTAACATCTATATTTCATATTTTAACAGTTGGGTTATTATAAGGCACATGACACTGATTATTTTAACCTTTTTATAGGTGCATTTGTTCCCATCTATGTGGACATATGGACACCATTTTTGCACAGAAAATGCCGATGATGGACACATGACACAAGACTATGGAGTGGAAGTTGAGTTTGATCAATCTAATCGAGTTAGCCACTGCGATCAAAACCTAGTACGAGGGATGTTATGTTACACCAGAAAGATATAAGAGATCATTGAAGTGGAATTCTCTTCTTTCCAATGTGTTATTTTTTGGTGCAAGTGGTGGGACACCTTTGATCGGAATAATGTAAAGGAAGATCGTGATAGTAGGATGATATGTATCAACTCTAGAAAGATGTGAGATGAAGCTAAGGAGCCTTATGTTTTCCCCAGACACTTCAATTAGGTGTTTTTTTACCCAAATGTGTTGGATAGGGATTAGTGGTTTGTATTGAGACATGACCCTAGATCAAAACATATTTTTGAGAATAATAATGTTATCATGCCATGCGAGCTGGAAGATAATGAGGGTCACCAGGAGAATGAAGAGTGATATGGTACATGTTATTTCATCATTTATACTATTTAAGATGGATTTTTATAAATAAGAGGACTTAACCTTATAACTAAGACTCTTTTTTTGAAAACATTATAATATGTATTTTGAATTAATTGGTTTGCATTGTGTTAATGTTAAAATCATTTCACTTGATAATTTGCAATTATGTTGGTCTCTAAAACAATGCACTATATCAAGTTCTTTTTTTATGTCTTCCTAAAATAATACAACTACTTGATTGCTTTAAATGTGTGTGAATGATATCTTCGAAATTTAAGAAAATGTATTAATGGATACTGTTATTTTTGGTATGTAAGATCATAATAAAATAATGATAATTATAAACATGAATTTATTTGCATTATTTTATAAACTTTATTATGTTACAAATATTCATATTATTCTAGATTTATTATTTTACAGTTATTTATATTCATACAAATTTAAAATCTTACAATTTTACAATTATGGTAATTTAACAATATGTATGGTATAGATTTTACTTACGGCAGTTATGGTTAAAAATTGACAATTAATTTACAAATTTACAAATTTTACAATTTTAATAAAATTGAATCATGACCATACATACAATTACAATTACATTTTTACAATTTCACAATAAAATTACAATTAAAATTTTACAAATATTTTACATACAATTACAATTACAATCATTTGACAATATAATTACAATTACAATTACAATTTTACAAATATTTTACAACAATTACAATTACAATTTTACAAATATTTTACATACAATTACAATTACAATTTTACAATTTTACATATAATTATAATTACAATTACAATTACAACCATGATGCATACAATTACAATTACAATTTTACAAATTTACAAATTTACAATTTTTAAAATTTTAATCAAATTGAATCATGACAATACATACAGTTACAATTACAACTTTACAATTTCACAATACAATTACAATTACAATTACAATTTTACAATTTTTCAAATTTACAAATTTTTCAATTTTAATAAAATATAATCATGAAAATACAATTACAATTTTGCAATTTCACAATACAATAACAATTACAATTACAATTTTACAAATATTTTACATACAATTACAATTAAATTTAAAATTACAATCACAATTACAATTTCACAATTTTACAATTACCAATACATAATATTTAATGAATATCATGATTTAATATTAAAAATAAACGTCACGATCATGATAATCATCGTACAAACATCATATTCTGAATTACACATTCAAATTTGCTAACATCATCTAATCATCGTGATCATGATCATCTAACAAAACACAAGCATTGTATAACATCGTCACAACACAAACATCAAATATACATCTTATGTCAAATAATTGCTATCACATACACATATATCTGCAAGCACATTAAATCAACATATCTAACATGAGCTAACAATATACACATCATGATGAACACCAACATTTAAATTAAGTACATCAACATGAACATAAAATACATGCACCGTATCTATATATATATATATATATATATATAATGTCAAAAATATACAACTGTAATATAATTGTATATAAATGTCAAATATCTGGTGGTACTACATCAATATTAGTATGAGTCGAGGCCTGCTCAGTCGACGGTGCAGCCTCATGCTCAGATGGATGATGTGCCTACTCTGGAGGTGGATGCTGATCATATGGTGCAGTCTGCTGAGGAGGTGCCTGCTGATCAGATGGTGCAGTCTACGAAGGAACTTCCTGCTAATGAGTCGTTGATGGTGCATCCTTCTCAGTGGATGGTATGGCCTACTCAGATGGACCTACTTGCTCAAGATCAGGTGCATGCTCAGTCGATGGCCATGTCTGATCAAGACTAGGTGCCTTTTGAGATGGTGCAAACTGCTTAGAAGATGCCTGCTGATCAACACTTGATGTTGAATTATCTTGATCTCCGACGCAAGGTGAAGGAGGAGGAGGCAGAATACTAGAATGATGATCACTCCCCTCATGATCATGATCATCAAATGAGCTGCTCTGTCGTGCATCTCCACGATGCCTATCCCTCCTAGCCTCGAGTACTCTGGAAGCTCCAACAATATGATGCATGATAAGGTTCATCATATAGCGGAGTATGTCTCTATAGAGCTCTATGAGCCTACAATCAGCCTAGATTTCTCTGATCATAGCAGGGAGGACTCCCTAATTAACCAGGAGTCGACACAATCGGTCACCCAAATCCATCTTGAATCGGGTGTCCACCCTACACTACACTCCCACGGGTATCTGCACCCGAGGATCAGGTATGTCACCCTAATCTGCCACCTCTGCCATATCCTCATCATGATCTACACCCAGATCATCCGGTGGGGGTGGAATTATGTCCCCAACGAATGTGCCAAAATCTACAAAATATATAGTACACAACAATAATTACACAATTTCATTAAAAAATTTAATAAAACAAGTTAAATAACGTGTTAGAATAAATTTTATTCTAATTAATTAATTAAGACAATAAAATGAAACTATATTAATTTAAAATAAAACACTAATATTACCTCTCGCATCCACTGGCTCATATTGTGTGAAGAGGATGTTGGTACACCCTCGCCAATCCAAACTGGCGTACGAACATGACACCATCACGAACGAGTGAGCATCAACACTGACTAGAAACTCCAGTGCATTAGTAGATATCATGGCCGGATAGTCAGACAAACCCCTCTTGGGCATCATCTGGCCCCACATCTGCATTTGTACATGCAACATCGGCATACGAGGCTGCCAAAAAAAAGTAGGCCTCGTCTCCAAAAACCTCACAAAAAATAAACATAATAACTCTAAAGAAAAAGGGAAGGCCAACCCCCCATGTGCCTGAGAACAACATCTATCTAATCCTATACAAAACTGCCACAAAAAAATCACATACCATCTCAGAAGTCGTGGCATCTGGAATAAAGAATCAACATAAAATAAAAGTGGGCAACTAATGCACTATATATCACTAGTATAGTGTGCAATGGTCGTCAATAGTAGTGAGAGGCACCTCACCTCTTTTGGACCAAACGAGGCAATGCGTAACTAACCACCGCACACCTGAAAATCTACAGGAGAAATTATATCATCCTTAATATATCTCTGGGAGTACGCCAAGTGAATCCTTGATGCATAACTGACAGGGGCTGTTATAGGTCAATTTTGGCACCATTCCCAATGACCTGATTATCTGGGCATCATCTCCAGGACCAATGATCAAGGGTCTATCATTCCCTATCATCTCAGTTGCTATATGCTCTAAGACAAGAAACAACATAAATCAAACAAGACTTTCATCAAGCAAGGGTTTCCATGGTTTGAAGCTTATTACTTAACACATGAGAGCTCACCAACGCAGGCTCTAAGAGGCCTAAGTGTGTTGCATATGCAGGTAGCCCCATTCAAGGCTACTCTGTAGGGCACTTCCTGACATTCAAAGGTGTGTTGGTCACATTGGGAGTGGAATTCTCATTGTTTTGGAATCTCCACTTGGCCAGTGTCTTCTAGAAGGGTTCACGTGTGTCAAGCTTCAGATCCAAGTGTCCATTTGACATCTACATGACAGAAAACATGTCTTGCCTATTTTTGGAATGTTATTGATTACAAAAAAACCTACATTTCATCTATAAATTGAACGCAGATCTAAGTGTTTGAAGAGGAAGAATTTGAGTAGAGAAATGCTGAAGAATTTTCAATAGAGAGTTTGATTTGTGGAGCTAATGCTAGAGAGATTTATGCTATGATGAGACTTGGGAACTCTGCTGGAAGGTCACTTCAAATCAGTCACTAGGTTGTAACCTCTCCTTCTATCATCAATAAAGAGTACTTCTTGCTTTTCCCTACATGCATCTATGTTTACCTTGATTTTCCATATTGCAAGATCTTGGTTGATGAATGTAGTTTATTCTTAACTAATTTATCTAACTAGCTTGAATAGATATCTATATTACTGCATCTTCTGTTGTTTCAGTGTTCTTTCTTGGAGGAAGCATTCAGCCAACAAAACTTCTTGAATTTGAAGCTGTAGTGGAAGCGATAGAAAGGAGCCATTTGGAAGAGACTAAAACAAGTAAGCATCCAATCCTCTCTGTGTATCTATTCTGAGTTAGGAGAAGTGGTAGTATAGTCTTTCACCTATTTTTCTAGGCTAAAACCTACCTAGGGAAGCATAATTTATCCATAGATTACAATTCTGGCCCAACAAACTGGCGACTCCACTGGGGAGAACTTCTCTTGTTTCTAGGTGTTTTAATCTCTGATCTTCTTTATAAATCCACCAAGTAGCTGCTTCACATAAATATTAGACTTTTTCAGAGCTTAATTTGCAAATTTAGTGAGCCAAACTGTATCTTTTTCTTTTTTTACTATGCCCAATGCACCCTTAGTCAGGGCACAGTGCTTTGCAGAGCACTGTCTACCTTCCAAACCTGCATTGCAGAGAACTGTCTATCCTTGGAGACTGCGTTAGCTCCTAAAAGGGACCAAATCCCCTTGAATCTGACTTTGTACTTTGCTTCAGTTTTTTTTACTGATTTGTTTTGAATTTGATACTCAATTGAACAATAACTCTATATATTTCTTCTCCTTTGACTAAAAATGTTTTCAATAGTGTTTTAAAAAAGTTTTTCATTATCATTGAAAAGTTGATTTCAAAGTACTTTTTATGGTTGCATTAAGAATCGTTTTCTTTCAAAACAAGAAATTGTCGTAAAATATTCATTTCCTTGATAGGAGAAATTGTTGTTGAAGTCCTCAGTTTTCCTTCAAAAGAGAAATTTTTGTTTGTATTCTTTGTTTCTCGAAAGTAAAAAGCATTTCAATTATTAATCTAGTGCACCTAGTTTCTTTTCTGCATTCATAACATTAAGGAAACTGAAAAGAAAAACTTGCATTTGCATGTAGGATTGTGTGTTTTTTGCAAAAGGAACATAAGGAAATTTGCATTTAGTTTCTTATTCATTGATTTTGTTTTGTTCATTGATTTTTTTTCTCACAAATTATTTGCTCTCTTTCCAAAAAACTAGCGTTCTCTTACCTTAGTAGCTAGGTTCTTCATTGAAAAAGCTAAAAGTGAAACTTTTTTAATCATTCTTAGCTACATTTTAGGAATTTTATATAAATCATCGTGGTGAACCTGAAAGGAAAATTGTTAAGCAAGATCAACATAAAATAAATCTCAATTTACTTAACAACGCATTGGAACATTAACGATAACATTTAGAAGGTTTAGGCTAGAGACATGTTCCAGCATCGTAAAACATAGTAGCTATCATTAACTTGTCTACGATACATTCCGAGTGTGATACCTCACTCCACGTACGTAAGTATATCGTAGCTCATCCACGTACTTTCGGGTATATCGGGCAGTGTTACAGTGCGATAAGTATAAAGGGGTGCTCTCACTGTGTGGTTTCGCATCAGACAGCGCTAATATAGACTTGGGCCTCCACGTACCTTCGGGTATATTTGGGAGGACAAATTTTAGGTGCTATCCATCCATAGTGAACTGAGTTGGCCGCCCTGAAATTTTGATACACCGAACATAGCATTCAGGGAGATTACCTACCCGTACTTTTTGGTTCGCCAGGAGGTATTCTGTAGTTCACAGTTTCTTGGTAAACCCTTTTGCCTAGCATTACCATCTTTTTGTTTATTTGTTTTTTGATAAAATAAATCAGTAATCGTGGAATAACACAATCCTACCCCCCATCATTCATGTAGATTAGCTTTAAAACCACCTTTACCACTGGAAATTACTTTTGGTAGGCGAAGGTGATCACGATCTGTCGAATCAAGTACAATTCGTACCTCTGGAAAAACATCATCATTTAAACCAGACTTAGCTCAAATTGTTTCCACAAATCTCGGTTCATCTACTGTTGTTGAAACGGAGTCTTCACAGCTACCCATGGTCATGATCCATTCAATCGCTGAGACCATACCTCCTGGACCCGACGTTGTTCAATCACAAATTGATCCAGATCTTGTCTCTTCTTTGCCAGCAAATCTGAATCCTGAACAACCGGAAGTTGTTCCTACCTTGGTCACTCCACAAATATCTGTAGCCATTGAAACTCCTATATCACACAGTCAACCGTATGAAATATATTCTGGGCCTGATGGTGAAGTTCTTCCTCCTGGTTTAATCGTGATTGAAGAAATCCCACAACCTGATACACCTTTAAGTCAAACCCACTTTGGGGGAGACCTTTACCTGTACCAGTCTTTTCTTCAATCGTTTCATCTTCTTTTGTTGATCCCATTGCAATTCAATATCCCGTTGATTTCAGAGAGTATACATTTGGTCATACAACCATGTCTGAACCAACATCTTCGGTTGGGTCTGTTGTTCCAATTATGTCAGCTCCTACCTTCACTACTCCGTTGATGTTCACAATCTCACCAGAGTCATATTTGCACGGTGGCCCTTCGATCCCAACGAGCTGCAAATCATTTTCTGGCACTTTCTCTGGTCAATATTCAAGACCATGGTCATTACCAATTTCATCATCTGGTGTTTTAACTGGTATTCCTATATTCATTACTGAACGACTTTAATCATTACATCCATCGTCAGGGCAATATCAAGTCGGTCCTTATGGGTCAATTCCTTTAAGTACCATATCAACTGGACTCCCAACATTCGGGGAACAATATTTTTTGTCTTATTATCCTCCCTATGCTGGGGGGAAACCTATGGTCACCCAATATGATAGTACTCAGTCACATTTTGGTCAAACTAATGTTGAAATGAATGTTTGTCAATGGTAGCCCACTCTGCCTATCCAACTACAAACGGTTGTTCAAACGTATCAACCAATTCAACCTGTTACACCCACTTCAATACCACTTGTTAATACCTCTATACCCCTATTACAAAATCAAAATATTATAAATCAACCTTATCAAGCGAGTTATTCAACTCAATATCATCAAATTTTGGATCCACAGACTCAAAATCCTTTGTTAATTTACAACAACGTCTATCAGGAATTATTTATTCACAAGCTGGTGTGCCATTTTATGGGGTGTCACAAATGCATTCTGGTTATACATATCAACCGAATCCAACTTATACTAATTTGGGTTATAAAATTGGTGGATAGAATCCTTGGCAACCACAGGCACAAATTCCTCAAACTTCATATCAACAAGTACCATATCCAGGTTTTGGTCAACAGAAATCTCAAGTGTTTTCCATGAAAAACAACCCCTATCTGGGTTACCAGAATCAAATCCCATATGCTGGTGCTCAAAGACCTGTTTCCCAAGAAATTCCATCTTATCCTGGCTATGCTCAACCTGACCTTAATAGACAGTTTCCTTTTGTTGCAACCTTGGAATTACCAGATTTAAACCGGTTAACCAATGATCATATCAATTATGCTCCTTGGTGGTCGGTGATACCACATAAATTACCCTCTGACATTCCTAAATTAAATGGAAACCCTGGAGAAGATCCATCAACTCATGTTATGAATTATCATTTATGGTGTTCATCAAATTCCCTAAATGATGATTCTGTTAGATTACATATTTTCCAGTGAACGCTCACAAGTCTGAAAGCTAAATGGTACTTTGAATTATTTAGAGCTTCTTTTGACAATTTCACTGCCTTGGCTACTATATTTTTGACCCATTTCCAGTTACCGATCAGATACGAAACTAGAACAGAACTCTTGACCAAATTCAAAAAAAGTAATGCTACTCACATTTTAGATCATATTCATGAGTGGCGTAGCCATCGACGAATGGTTAAGAAATTTTTTCCTGATCAGCTCCTTGCTGAATGGTTCACCAAATCCCTATTACCATATATAACAGAGGATGTGGCTAAAGGTGGAATTGTCACAGAAGAGAAATTTATCGCTCGTGCCTAGTATTTAGACTTGATTTATACTCAGTTTGGCACGCTCTATGAGAAAATCCCAAATGAGTTGCGATCTAATTTCAATGTTCCTCCTCAAATAAAGGACTCTCATGCCAGAGATGTCTTGATAGGCACTGCAAACACACACAACACTACTGCATATGATCCTGCTCCTACTTCTAAAATTAATGCCATCTCATTTGACAAAGGAAAAAGTGATAAGCAACCAAGAAGTAAGAAAAAGGGGAAATCAAAGAAAAAGAAAACTTCTAACCTGTAGGAATGATCATCTGATCGACCATCAGGACCACGGAAACCTCATTATCCATGCATAATCTGTAACAAGGAACACTTTGTTAGGGATTTTCCTCACCGTGCTGAAGTCTCAAAAATCATCAAGACTTCTCATGCATCAGCGGTGTTGACAAACCCATTTCCAAATCCAGACACAAATTTGGTTGCTACGGATCCAGCTCCTAGTTCCCAAGTGTTAATGTTATCCACTACAAAACCTTCACAAGATATTTTGGTGTCGACACGGAATAAAGAATATGGTAGTCTAGCCACTGATCAACCTACTACCTCGACAACGAATCCATCTAATGAATCGGTACCACCTCCTGTTATTCTTGAATTGACGATTAAGCCACCAAAGGGAGTGATTCATAAATCAACATATAATCCTCGAGCAAGAGCTGCACAAAATTATAATATAGGTGAAGATTTGGCTCAATCCCCTTCAGCTATGTCTTCTCTTGAGGTATTACAAAATTTTCCCTCCTAGAAACAGCCTTTATTGTCAGCCATTGGTGGAATTGATCCGACTGATTCTAATCTTGTCGTCTTTAATCATAGAGGCTATGTGTCGCAGCTACCAGCAGAATTTTCATTCTCCATCCAAGTAAATGTTCTCAATCACCTTGTTCATCACACTATTATTGATGAGGGAGCATCTACATGCATTATGTCTCTAAACTGTTGGAAGTCACTTGGCTTGCCGCGATTATCACAATCACCAACAACATTGAACGCTTTTGATGGAAGAACATATAAACCTTGTGGTATTATCAATAACTTGCAAGTTGAATTAGGGGGAAAAACAGTAAGTAATGATGTTGAGGTTGTTGATGGACCCCTTGAATATATTATTTTACTCAGAAGACCATGGGTATATGTAATGAATGCTATTGTTTCTACATATTTTAGAATGGTTTCCTTTCCTCATAAAGGTACTATTATAGTCATTAATCAATTATCCTTTTTTGCCTCCTCTTCGTAGGTAACTGGAAGTGTTCCGTATATTCACTTACCCCAACTAGAAATCCAGAACATTGGTGTAGGACTCTTAAAGGATTCCACTCTTATGGGAACCTTTTCATTACCGCCGCCTGCGACGTTGGTAGAAATTGCAAGTATAGAGACCTACTACATGATCTCTTCCACTCTATCTGGCTTAAGGAAGAGTACAGGTGATTCTGATATTTCTACATTGGATGATTTTTTACTACTCAGCCCTATTGAGCTACAATAACAATCAATCTATTTGGCTTGGGTGGAAAATCCAAAATCAGCGTAGTCGAATTTTTGGGTTGATCGTTCATTAGATTTTGGTACTCCATCTGATCCATTTTCCTCAAAATTTTTGACAGATAAAAATATTTTGGAAGTGATGATGGCAGAAGGAGAACCATGGGAAGATTATCATCATCGTTCCCATCTTCTTGATTATGATGAAAATAATCTCAGTGAACTATATCACCCATCCATTCAAAGTTTCTTTTCGAATTCTTTTCCGATTAATGCAATTGAATCTGAGCAAAACTTATCAAATATTGAAGGAACTGTTTCTATCGATATTTTGACTAAACTGGGCATTGTAGAAAATATTCATGTCGGTGTATCTTGTTCTCCATCAGAACTTGATTCATATTGCTCTCTTTTTCGTGAATTTCATGACGTATTCACTTGGTCTTATGAGGAAATGCCAGGCATAGATACTAGTATAGTTGAACACACTATTAATATGTATCCTGATGTCAAAATCGTGCGTCAACGGCTTCTTCCTGTTCATCCAAAGAAAGCCGCTTCCATCAAAGCAGAAGTTGAAAAGCTTTTGCGTGTTGGTTTCATTTACCCTATTCCGCCAACTGAGTCGGTTTCCAATTTCGTTCCTGTTATGAAAAAACAATGAACCATTAAAGTGTTTGTCGATTATCGGGATGTTAATCATGCTTGTCCAAAAGAAAACTATCCTACTCCCTTTATCGACCAGATCATTGACGACTATGCTGGATGTGAAATATTTTCTTTCATGGATGTATTTTCTGGCTACAATCAAATCAATATCCACCCGGATGACCAACATAGGACAACATTCATCTATCCCTGGGGCACATTCACATATTGGAAACTTCCGTTTGGTTTAAAGAATGTTGGGGAAAATTTTCAGAGAGCAATGGATTATGCTTTCAACGACATCAATCACATTGTTCAACCATATCTAGATGATTTACCAGTGCATTCACGAAAACAGACTAATCACCCGATGCATTTGAGAGCCAATTTCTTACGATACCGACACTACAAGATACGCCTCAATCTGCACAAATGTGTGTTTTGTGTTGGTTCTGGTCGATTTCTCAAATTCATAGTCTCAAAAGAAGGAATTCGAATAGACCCACTGAAGGTACAAGCCATTCTTGATTTTCCTGCACCATCAAACTTACTTCAGATACAAAAATTTTCAAGGAAAGGATAACTTCCTGAGAAGGTTCATTCCAAAATATACCGAAATGGCTAAAGGATTTACTCGATTATTGAAAAAAGGGGTTCTCTTCCATTGGGACCAAGTTGCACAAGCTTATTTTGATGCTGTCAAGGACCATCTTGTCCGAGCGTCATTAATGTATCCTCCAAATTATCAAAACGATTATTTCCTATATATCGCCGTAGCTAAAACGACCATCTCTATGGTTTTGGTCCAAGTAGAAGATGGAATTGAACATCCGATATATTATTTGAGTCATAATCTCAATGATACAGAAGTTAAGTACTCGTACGTGGAAAAGCTTGCCTTGGCAGCTATTCAAGCTGTCCAAAGATTTCACCATTATATCCTGCTCCGAAAAACAACAATAGTTTCAGATTGCAAACCCATGACTTACATCTTATCACATCAATTGTTGGGGGGGAAATATTCAAAAATGGATTGTCATTTTATAGGAATTTGATTTGGAATTCATCAAACCCAAATCAATGAAGTATTTAGTTTTGGCTGAGCTTCTCTATGACCTTCCCTGTCATAGTACTGCAACTATGTCGGAACCATCTATTCCAGACGAGTCTCTATTTCTGATCAAATCATCTGATCCCTGGTATGGATATTTCATCATTTATCTCCAAACCCAAAATTTTCAACCTAACACCTCTTTCTCTGATTAGAAACGTTTTCGATACCAAGCCAAAGATTATCTGATCGTCGGCGATACAATTTATCGTCGTGGTGTCGATACCATTTTAAGGAGGTGCCTCACTCATGAGGAGGCCGAAAAAGTGTTAATTGATTTCCATGCTGGGCCTTGTGGTGGACATTTATCTAGTTATGCTACGGTGTAGAAGATACTCCGCGCTAGTTACTTTTGGCCTACTATTTTTTGAGATTGTATCCTCACAGTCAAAATTTGTCATGCATGCCAGATTTATGACCGTAAAATCCACAAACCGCTAGCGCCAATGCATCTTGTTGTCTCTGCTGGATCATTTACAAAATGGGGTATCGATTTCATGACCTGTAACCCTCCTTCGTCCGGGGGGCATGGTTATATTATTGTTGCAGTCGACTATTTTACCAAATGGGCTGAAGCGATGCCTACATTTAATAACACAACACAAACAGATGCATTGTTTTTCTTCAATCATGTCATTTCACGGTTTGGGGTCCCACAGGCTATAGTTACGGATCATGGGAATAATTTTCACAACCATATGATGTCTAAATTGACAGCCAAGTTAGGATTGTCACATGATAATTCTACTCCTTATTATCCACAATCAAATGGACAAGTTGAGGCTATTAACAAAATTCTTAAACGAATGCTTCAACGAATGATAGGAGTCTGTAAAAGGAACTAGCACTTGATCTTGTACTCTGCCTTTTGGGCGTATCGAACCTCGGTGAGAAATGCTACCGGATTCACTCCTTTTCAATTGGTGTATGGTCTGGAAGCTATCTTACCAATCCAATGCAAAATATCATTGTTAAAACTCACGATAAACTTGTTCCCTGACACCTCAGAAGAAGAAGCGCATCTCCTTAACCTCATCCATCTAGATGAAACACGTCGTGAAGCCCAATTGGCCAACGAAGCACATAAGAGACGTATAAAGGCACAATATGACAAAAATGTCCAGCCTAACATCTTCTCAGAGGGCGGCTTGGTCCTTCTTTATGACCAAGAAGCTGATGTAATAGGTAAAGGGAAATTCGAGCCATTATGGCATGGCCCCTATATTGTTAAAAGAGTTCTTGCTAAGGGTGCCTACGAGTTAGTTGATTACAATGGGATTCCATTGGCACAGCCTAGAAATGGGTTGTATTTGAAAAGTTACTATGCTTAATCATGAGCGTAGTAATTTTTTGTATTATATTGTTTATATGTTTTTGATTTGCATTCACTATATTAATTTTTTTTTAGATTTTTCTTGACGTTAGTAATCCGCTTTAAATTTTATGGAAGATGTCTGAATTTTTGAAACCATTTGTTGGATATGCTGATGGTGCTAGTCGTAGTATGCAGAATCTATCCTCTGCAGCGTGGGCCATTTTCGCTCCGAACGACGAGTTAGTGAGTTTTCAAGGGATTTGTATCAGTAGATCAATGAATAATATCACTGAGTATAGTGCGTTGATCGAACTTCTCTCTGATGCCATTTCATTTGGTATTAACCGCATAATCATAAGGTTAGACTCACAACTTGTGGTACTACAACTTACTAGTATTTACATTGTTATAAATCCGACACTTCTTAGATTGTTCCTAAGAGTTCGACTTTTTGAGAGATATTTTGATTTCATTCAATATCAACACATTTCCATAAATCTGAACACTTTAACTGATTCATTAGCTAATCAATTTTTAGACAGACATTTGCGACATAGGTAAAGAAAACATTCACATCCTTGAATAGGATTGTGCATTCAACATAGGAAAAAATTTGAAAACATATAGATAGATAGTTATAGGTTTTTTACAAAATTTGTGCCCAAGATACCTTGTTCATCTGACCTCAAAATATATGGAAAAGTTCATAAGTAAACTAGTGGTGCTCATGATAGCACACTATAGATCTAGCAATCCTACAGAGAAACCGCATCCAATGGCTAGGAACCCCAATTGTGTGTCGTTGCAGTCGCATGGGAAGCTCTTTGATCCAGTAATCAAGAATCTCGAAGGTCAACCCCTCTATGTGTTGCTGGAGCTCAGCAAGAGTCTCAGCCATATCAAGGTCCTGAAGAACTGCTCACCTGACAGCCCTCTCTGCTGGCGCATCTGCTTCGTGCTCTGGTTCCTCTACTGGTTGAACACGACCAATATCTGCATTACATTAAACATTTAGTTTAGTCCTGGAAAAAAATCAAAACACAAAAATATTTGTATAAACCTTATAAAAATCAAAAAACATGGTCAAATCATTCTTACCTATTGCACCCCACTGAGCACCTTCTGGTAAAACTATATCTGGATCTCCTTGGAAGTCGACGCCTGCGTATGCATACTCATCGATGGTGACGATCTGTCACCAGAACAAAGCAATGAATGCAATTGAGAACACAACGGTTGATTGGCCTGAATGCCGACCCATGAGTTCTACCCATATCTGCATTCGAGGATCTCTAGGACTGGATATATCCAATGTTACATGTTGTGGCTGCATCAGTGGAATCTGTTCCAAAGAAAAAAAGATAAGGATGGAACCATAACTGAAATTTTTCTTCCTTCCTCCCTTTTCTTTATTCAGTTGTTCCTTTATCTGAGATAGAATAGCTTCAGACCAGTTGAAGACTATTGGCTCTAAGCACTCTAGCAGATATTGCATATATGATCTATTTGCTACATGGAGTGTAATGGTACTAGCTAGTTTAGCTATCGTGAATAGGATGGTTCTCAAAGGAAAATCCCTAACATCCTGGATGTTTATTTTTCCATCTTTGCTAGGTTCTAACCCCGGATAGCAATTTTGCATAACATAATCCCTCACTATTTCTCCTCCAATGGTAGATCCTGTGAGTGAAATGGCCAAACCTCTCCTCGACAAACCTGTGAGAAAATACAAATCCTCAACTGTTATGGACAACACTTAATTTTTTATGTGAAATGCCTCTATTGCTGGATCCCATGCTCGAACAAGGAATTCTAGGAGCTCTATTTGTTTCCTCATTCCTGACAATTTGAAGTACTTAAGCAGCCCACAATATCTTAAAGCTCTTACAGTACCCGGATCGTTCAAGGCAATCATATCTTGTCCTTCATGTTCTCTTTCTCTCCATGTAATCGTCATTATAATCCAATGGAATCCTTAAAATCAATCATAAGATCCATTCGATACCATTCATTGCAAAAAACAAGACAAATTTTGGACATAGCACGAAAACCAAAAACTTCAACTGCACCTAATGCACTCCCTAGGCTAAGAAAGTGCATTGCACATGCAGGTACACTTCACTGTACCTATTATGCAACGCAGATTTCGACATTCAGGGGTGCGTTGCCCTCATTTTGGGAAAAATTTACCCTAGGGGCCTCAAAACCCAAAAAAACTACAAGGAATGGTAATGAAATGAATACTAAAAGAAAGAGGAGGTTCATGCTACTAACCTAGATCAAACAGAGATGAAATCCATCCACTAAAATGACCTCAATCGATGACTGAATTTCGGGGGAAAAATCAGGTTCAGAGCTCCAAAATACAAACGGTAACTATGGAATGGTAAAAATGAATAGTGAAACTGCTTTATTTAGTCATTTAATTACTTGCAAGATAAATTTATTGCTATGGCTATGGTTTTATTATGTTTTTTATCATGAAACAAGTATTTTTAATCCATTTGATGTTGTTCTGAACAAGAAATACAACTGACGAATAGGTTAGTCGTGCAGATTTATTTCAAGAAAGACTTGACCATAAAGCATGCTTTTTCTCCTTATTTTTTGAGCTTTGTTAAAAACGAAAAAGGATTTGAAGTGCACTTTTATCTCTTTTTCAAGCTTTGATAACAGCGAAAAAGGAACCCCTGGAGTTTTCTTTCAGCTCTTTTCAGACTCCGATAATGTGAAAAGATTTCCGAGCACTTGTCATTTTGAGCTCGTTAAAGTAAATGAATTAATATCTACTCAGTATAAGTTTAACCATTTTTCAGATTGAGATGGATTATTTACGAAAAATGAATACCTTGGTTAAACATGACCAAAGAGGTTCTTTCAGATATTGTTTTACACTTTTTCGGATCTAAGAGAAAAATTTACGAAAAAGTACTTTTGGAGTCCTCTTTCATCCTCTTTTTTAGACTCTCTAAATATGAAAAAGGACCAGGCTATCACTGTCGTTAAGCTCGTTAAAACATAAAATAGCGACGGGCTTGTCAATCATGGCAAGAATCAAGTTTCATTCATCGCTAGACTCATTAAATTATTAAATAGCGATACTTTATTCACTGGAAGGGTTGAATTATAGATCAAGCAAATTTTAGCCTCCTCAAGCTTGTTAAAAAATAAATAGGTACTGGTCAACAAATGACCGGGGAAAATTTGGGAAAAGCAAGTAAAGTTTCTTTTTGGTAGAAAGTCGCTCTTGAGCATGACACTTCTTTCACTCGATCGTGACTATTTGGGTTGGGTAATCATCTTGACAGTTCATTCACACCTATGGTTCATCATACATTCGACTTCATATCGAAAAAAAATCAATATCCAGGAAGTTCACTTAGAAACATCAGATTCCAGTACCATGAGGCTTGTTACAGCATCGACAAGATCCTCGCTTTCGGAATTTTGACTGAAAGGTTTTGTTTAGCATTCGACATCAAATCATCTATTCACGCCTTACGAAATGTATTGTAGTACCTTGAGGTCCATTGAAATTAATAGTGGTCCTCTCGCATTTTTTAACAACTCACATTATTGGCTTGTAATCAAACGATGTCTTTCCATGTTTGATGACAAATAATATATTCGCATGGCTAGACTTGTACCCGAATGATCGAGTGAATGAGATAAGAAGATCCCGGATCTAGTTTTAGCCATCCGGGCTGCAATTTCAGGATTGTTGTACACATCATCTGTACGGTGACCTTACATACAAATTTTCATCCAAACATGGGCCTATATCTGTAGGCGTGTCTGCATCTGGGCAACATTACAATGTAGATGACTTTCTGAATTATGTACATGTTATTAGATTGTTTTATGTGCTGACTATGGGAATTCCTACCCTCAGCAATTGTGATCAATAGAGGATATATCATGATGTAATGTATTGTAATATTGATATAGGTGACCGTTCCGCTTTGTTTCCAGGCTCATCACAGTGTAAAGCATCTCAATCAAATGTTCTTATTATTTGGATCTCATGCTTTAGGGGGAAATTGTAATCGGTCAATTTGGACACCATTCCCAATGACCTGTTTAACTGGGCATCATCTCCAGGATCGATGATCAAGGGTCTATAATTCCCTATCACCTCATTTTCTATATGCTCTAAGACAGGAAACAACATAAATCAAACAAGACTTTCATCAAGCAAAGGTTTCCATGGTTTGAAGCTTATTATATAACACATGAGAGCTCACCAATGCAGGCTCTAAGAGGCCTAAGTGCGATGCATATGCAGGTAGCCCCATTCAAGGCTTCTCTGCAGAGAACTTCCCGACATTCAAAGGTGCGTTGGTCACATTGGGAGCGAAATTATCATTGTTCTGGAATCTCCACTTGGTCAATGTCTTCTACAAGGGTTCACATGTGTCAAGCTTCGGATCCAAGTGTCCATTTGACATCTACATGACAAAAAACATGTCTTGCCTATTTTTGGAATGTTATTGATTACAAAACAACCTACAGTTCATCTATAAATTGAACGCAGATCTAAGTGTTTGAAGAGGAACAATTTGAGTAGAGAAATGTTGGAGAATTTTCAATAGAGAGTTTGATTTGTGGAGCTGCTACTAGAGAGATTTATGATGTGATGAGACTTGGGAACTCTACTGGAAGGTCACTTCAAATCAGTCACTAGGTTGTAACCTCTCCTTCTATCATCAATAAAGAGTACTTCTTGTTTTTCTCTACATGCATCTATGTTTACTTTGATTTTCCATATTGAAAGATCTTGGTTGATGAATGTAGTTTATTCTTGACTGATTTAGCTAACTAACTTGAATAGATATCTATATTATTGCATCTTCTGCTGTTTCAGTGTTCTTTCTTGTAGGAAGCATTCAGCCAACAAAACTACTTGAATTTGAAGCTGTAGTGGAAGCGACATAAAGGAGCCATTTGGAAGCGACTGAAACAAGTAAGAATCCAATCCTCTCTGTGTATCTATTCCGAGTTAGGACTCAGTGTGCCCAAAAAAACACTAACACACCATTATCAGTACGTACTTATTTGTCACGCATTTTTCTCGTTGTGCATGAAAAATGTTCATGCACCACACAAACATGAAATATTTTTGTGTGGTGCATTGAACAAACTAACTACCCCGAGGTGGATATTTTGGTCAACGCACCACCCAACAACATTACATAGTCAACGATGCAGTCATGTAAATGACCGCATTGTTAATTATGTACTGTTGTCAGGTGATGTGTTGACCAAACTATTTTCCCTGGGGCAGTTAGTTTGGTCAAAGCACCGCATAGACAAAATTACATAGTCAAGGGTGTGGTCCTATAAACGACTGCACCTTCATGTTATTTTTTAAAATTTTATCGGTACATGTTTTCTCAGTATTGCACCGGAACCCAGTGTTGTTTCTATTAACATCGTTCGCGGTGTGACCTATAAATTTACAAGCATCACCACGAACGTTCAAATGCACCACGTAATTTTTTTTTAAACGGTTAATTTTAAGTTAATTTGAAATTTTAATCCGCTAAAATGTTTAGTTATTAAGAAACAAGTAAATTACCTGTGCATTTGTGCATCGAGGAGTCATCTTTGCTGAGGAATTCAAAAAAACAAAATTGCCCACCGTTTTAAAAAATTTGAACTCCAGACAGTGAGAAATGGACTATAGTAATGCAGGAAATGGGAGAACCGATGGCAAGGCGTCTCACATAAGACAAACTAACACCAATGCTTGAGATGTCTAGAGCATTGAACAAGTAAAAATGAGGTTTTTACAACTGGAGTTTTTTTTTTTAAATTAACCCTTTTCGGTGAGCTCGATTTTGAGACACACTGGGCATTTTTATCAATGGTGCCCCACACATCGTTATGGTGCACTGGATTATGGAGATGCACCAGGCCAGTTTTTAAATAGAGCACCGGTGTGCTAGATTACTTAGACACACCAGACCGATTTGAACGGAGAGCACGGTGTCTCAGTGTGCCAATTGATAGTACACACCGGTGCACTTTTCATAAAACGCATTAGTGTGTTTTAGATGAGAAACACACCGCAAAAAAAACATCTGCAAAAACCTCCACCCACCAACCTCCTCTAGTGACCTCCGCTACAAATGGATATCTGGACTATTTTTATAAGGGCTTCCTCAAAAACATCCGCAAGAGGGTCTTTTCCTTATATTGATGACAACCTCTATATGATAATGTTAGATAATATATGGATGAAAAATATGAAAAATGATCTAAAATTATATCATAGATGATATCTATTAAGAAAATTAATCATGTAAATTATAGACATGGTACTATCATATGCTTCTATCCTATGATGCTTATGCAAAAAATATCATCTAAAAGAAAGAAAAAACATTCATAAATAACCTAGAAGTTAGTGAACCTTCTTTTGTAGTAAATATCCTTCACTTCTTTCTTCTTTTTTGTCTTATTAGGTTCTCCCACTTCTTTAGCTACATGAGCTTCAATCCTATCCTTTCTATTATTTTTATATTGATTTTGAAAATCCCTTTTGTAATTTCCAAACTCGTTGCACTTGAAAAATTGAGCCTTGGACATATATTTATTCTTGGAATTGCCAAACTTTCCCTTCTTCATATTCTTGAATCGAGCTAGAAAGGCTTCAAATTGGTCGTCTGATCCAATGTCATCCTTGAACTTGATCCTTGATTCTTCTAGTATGCATTGTTTCCAGAAATCATCAAAGGGAGTTGAATCCTTATTAGAGTAGATACTTGATACAAAGTTGCTTAATTCTGGTGCAAATTCAATTAGAAAAAATATGGTCACCTATAAATCAGTGATTAGTTCCCCAAGTCCTTGCAAATGGTATCTTAACTGAGAGACTCTCATGAGGGGGGATTTCAGATTCTCTTCCTTTGATTTATTCATTCTATATAGCTTGTTCCATAAATACATATTTTGACTTGTTTTACTTACAAAGTACAAATTTACTAGCTTGTCATACATTGCATTGGAAGTCTCTAGGTTTACCACAAATGGAATAAGAGAATCCTTGATTGATTCGATTATGACCCTTTGTGCCCTTAATTCCCCTTAATTTTACTTTTCTAGTTCTTGTTTCCTTTCTTTTCTCGATTCAATAATTTTCCCAGTGACATATTCCATCACTTCTTGTGTTGTCAGTATCAATTCAATCCTCTTCTTCCATGCTAGATAGTTTGATTCCCCAATGAGTTTATCGCTATCCTTGCAAAATAAATTACATGACTTGAGGATTCAACCATTATGAAATAGTATGATACTTACTTGAATACCAAGATTCCTCCTTTTGGTGATATCTCCAATATTCTTAGTGTCTTTAAGATCCTTTGAGGATACTTCCTTGAAAATGTTTCCAAGATTGATTCCTTCCAAGTCGACTTTTTCTTACGATATCAATTCCCTTCTTGAAATATTCCTTATAGATCTTCCTTTGATTCAAGGTTGATGTATAATTGATCTTCCTTGAATGTGGAAACCCTATATCAATAAGTCTTCTCCTTTGGGCCTTCTTGAGAGTTTCCTTTTTTTCTTACCCTTGACAATTAACTTCTTCTAATTTCCTTCTGTCTGCCTTCCATGTTCACCTTACCTCAGATTCTATGTTATAAAATTTAAAGTGACAACTTATTAAACTTATTTTCTTTAACCTTGATAATTTCTTGTGAATATTTATCTTCTTTTATGTCCTTTTATTTAGATTTTTTTCATCAAAAAATATCAAGAAATACTAACAACAAAAGAGGACATAGATATAGGCTCTCATCTAGGGGAAAAAACTTGTAATAGGAAAACCCATAAACTATTATCTTTTTGAAAACTACTTCAAATGAGACAGAAAGACCCAATAACTAGACCAAGTCCTTCTCCTAGTACCAAGTCATCCCTTCTTAAAGTCTTTCTTGAATCTGCACCAAACTGTTGCACACTACAACTTTGATCTACTAGCTACAATAATGCTACTCAACCTGCAAATTCAACCCTAAAAATCCTGAAGAAACCCTAATTGTACCTCCTTCTAGCCCCTTACAAGAGAAATAATGCTCTTCTTAAAGTCAATGAGGTCAAGAAAAAGTTTCTTTCCTTCCAACTACCAATTTCTCCACTTCGTCCTAATGAAACTTAGTACTGCAACTTCATCCTTTTCCTGCAGCTTAAAAACCCTATATTTTTTCACATGTGAGAGAGATATAGCCAAAAAACCAAGAAAATTATTCCTTCTTCCTACTCCTTGACCTCGCCTCTCCTTTTCCAGCTTCCCAACTACATATCAAACTATTTCTTGAGATATCAAACTTATGAGTGAGTGTGTCTCCAAATGAATTCAAACTACTCTTTATATATCCTTCTCAAGGGATCAAATTAACTCCTTTAGGCTGAATTGAGGATCCTAGGGATGACTTGTACTCTTGGAGATTCCAGGACTTTCTAGAATAAAAAATATTTATTTTTAAAATTACAAATTTCCCAGAAGGGTCTTATAAACACGATGTTGACTCCATTAACTCATGACAATAAACCTTAAGACCTAACAAACCCTAGAATCATGAATAACATGATTTTACATATAATACCATCAATAATGAGCATGAAACCCATGCTTCAATAATCAACAAAAGAAATTTTCAAAACATACTAGTCTAGTTCAATTTGCAGAACCACTTGAAAAACAAGAGATAGTGGAGAAAGGACTCCATCAGCCTTGCCAACTTCCCCTATTCGATTCTGGGTGTCTCTAATGAAAACACTATATAAATACACCAAAATGAGGATTTTTTCTCCCAAATTGCCTACTTAGGGGAGTTATGTTTCTCTTTGGGTGGGAGAGATAAGAAGTACGCAGTGATATTCTAGTTTTATTTTTCCAAGGGTTAGGTGTTGAGGATCGTTAGACATAATTACGTAGATAAGGGATAATAAAGTTTCATTATTATTTTCTTGTTTGTTACATAGAATACATATTGAAATGAGTACAACAATTATGAATCCATAAACTAGTTACATTTCTCAACATTTATAACCATATTAATTCAACCCTTGCACCTAGAGAAGGATATACCAAGTGGGAACCTGTAATAACCATAAAGGATTAATAAGAACATGGTACAATGAATTAAGAACCTAGATTTCACATTGAACCTGTATCACTACTAGAAGGTCGAAGGAATACCTACAGGGAATGAAAGAAACCTCATGTTACTTGTACAATCTGGAATTTTAAAAGAGAAAAAGGTGTGCCTAACAATAAAATAAAAAAGTAAACCAGGATCTCCCTACATTCCTCACAGAAGTGATTTTTTCTGTGGTGATCCATCCTCATGCTTAGACATGAATGTCAAGCTTGTACAAGAGAGCACATTTCTCTTGTCAAATACAATGCTTCAGTCATATATTTTGTTCTATTAGATACCATTAAAAGTTTTTTTTTCAAATTAATGTCAAATTTCTTTATCACTAACTTCATTTTTGCACTTTCATTATTTTTCTCATTTTCACTAAAAAAACATCAACTCAATCCTCTCTGCCTACTTTCAAAAGGCAATACCTCATCTCATCATATGATCTCGAAGAAGGCTACATCCCTTTTTCTACCTTCTCCTCAATCTAAGCATAGGCTTCTTCCTAACTATTTTTATCCAAGAGCCCTTTTATAAGAGTAGAGTAGGTTTTCATGCCTGGATACACATCGTTCAAAAATATATGCTTCCAAGCTCTCATATCCATGTTGAGATCTCATTACAATATTTTAAGAGTAAAACAAGGACTTGATAATTTAATGCAAGGACAAGAATGGAAAGCTAACAAACATTGAATTCAACTTATTCAACAAACATATATAGAGAGTGAAGCATCTCTAAGTTAATTTTGAACATGAAGGGTATTATTTCTAGCCAAAAAAAAAAACTCTAAAATACATTTAAAATGAAAATAATCCTATTATGTTTCTTGAAATATTAGATTAATATTTGTGAATTTTAGACCCCATCCTCGCTATAAAATTGACTAAAATTGATCAAAAACTCAATAAAATCCCACTGTCTTTGTTCATGTTTTTGTTGCACACAATATTAACACATTCATTCTTAATTATAAATTCAAGAGAATATTGACTTTTGAAATCAAACTTTCTATTAAATTAATTAGAGGGTAACCCAAAACATACAACCAAAGTGATAGCTCTTGCCTCGATATCATTAATCACATATTTCTCTGAATATTTTCCACTTACCCATGAATCACTCATACCTCTACCAAATCCCAAATATGATATCGAAATAAAAGTGACAAAACAGTTCACTTGGAGCGAAGTGCAAATTTCAAAATATAAAGAATCTTAGTTCTAACATTGCTTGAGTCCAAGCATCATAATGGAAAATATAATGAAAATGAATTCCATTCAAAGTCAGTTTCAAATACAGGACATTAGGTCTGAACACTGAATTTATTCATGTTTTTGTTACACACAAGATTAACACATTCATTTATAATTTGAAATTCAAGAACATATTGACTTATAAAATCAAAATTTTTGTTAAAGTAACTGGAGGGGAACCCAACACTTGCATACAAAGAAAGAGATGATGCCTTGTTATCATCTGTCACATATTTCTCTGAATATTTTCCACTATCCTGTGCATGACACATGCCTCAACCGACCCCCCAATTTGAAATCAAAATAAAAGTGAAACAACACTTCATATGGAGCCAAGTATGATTTTAAAAATATAAAGAAACATAGTTCTAAGATAGCTTGAGTCCAAGCATCATAATGGAAACTACAGTGCAAAGGAATTCCATTCAAATCCGTTTTCAAATACACGATATTAGGCCTTAACATTAAATTTATTTATGTTTTTGTTGCACACAAGATTAACATGTTCATTCAAAATTTGAAATTCAAGAACATATTGACTTCAGAAATCAAATTTTTTGTTAAAGTAACTAGAAGGGAACCAAGCTATTACATCTAAAGCAAGAGCTCAAGCCTCGATATCAATATCATCTGTCACATATTTCTCTGAAACTTTTCCACTTTCCCATGCATGAATCATGTGTCTACGAAATCCCCAATATGAAATAAAAATAAGTGACACATCACTTCATATGGAACCCAGTATGATTTTAAAAATATAAAGAAACATAAAACAAGAACCACACAAGCTTAAAAACCATAAAGAAACATAGTTCTAACATCACTTTAGTCCAAGCATCATAATGGAAACTATAATACTAAGGAATGGCATTCAAAGCCAATTTCAAATACAAGATATTAGGCCTTAATACTTGACAATTTTTTGGTCAGATGCTTTAATTGTACCAAGTCATAATAGCTATGGAATCAATTTATTTCTAATATTAAACTCTCTGAACAACGCTTATTTCAGGTTATATTTTGAACAATGTGTCATCATTTCACTCAATCATATTGCTCGAAATTAAATATTGTTTGAGGGCAAGCCAGAAAGAGAAACTATGATGGGAAAGCGAATATTTATCTACATGTTGAAGTGTTCCATGACTTCTCTTTATCATAATTCTCCAAGGATGAAAGCATACAATCACTGCTACCTAGTTCACTAGTCCATGCTCTGCAGAAAAGAAATCAAATAACAGATCATAAATTAAATAAGGTTGGAGAAATATTTTTGAATGAACCACCAAAATAATAATCCATTTTTTCTGCCAATAAAATAAAATTTAACTGGTAAAGAAATCAAATTTGAGTGGAGATACTTTTCCTAAGAGATGATGTGAAAAGATTTTAACATACCCAGAAATAAATTATCCATGGAACAAATGCCTCAATGTCTCATTTCAATGAATGAATGATTTGGTATCGCCTCAATTGCAGGAATATTTTCATAAAAATAAAATATTCAACAATGATAATCAATTTCAATCCCCACAATAAATTAATTTTTCTAATAATAAGTTGCATCCTACATTATACATTTTCAAATAATAGTATCCCTAATGATACTATCATTTACATTGCAGCCAAAATGGTTCCAATTGTTCCATCTACAACCCATAAATCATTTGTATAATACCTTAGTTCAAAACCCACCTCATATAAGCCCTGCAAAATTGACATATGTGCCTTTTATATTCCACATCTCACCCCACAGGAATCAATCAAATTTGGACATTAAGCTACATTGGCATAGGCATGTTTGAAAATATACAAATTCAATTAGGATTAGCTTAGACATTCACTTTTTTGTGTTGAAAATTTTACCAAATGGCTTGTCAAGTTCAATAAGTTCTTCTTCAGTAGATTCCTAGGGTGAATTTCTCAGGTGAAAAACCTTGGAAGGTGGCTAAGTGTAACAAAATTGTGGTTGTCCAATTATGGACCACATTTACTCAAGAAACTCTAGGGAGGGGTTGTTAACCCTTGACTGTAAAACAAAAAATCCCAAAATAGGTCTATGGGCAGGGGTTTCTAACCTCAGGCCTTCAACCCTCACACCCAGAGAAGGACATACCAGGCAGAAACTTGTAATAACCATGAAGGATTATTAAGAAACTGGTACAACATATGAAAACCCTAGCTTTCACATCGAACTCGTATCACTACCAGAAGGCCGAAGGAATACCGACGAGGAATAAAACCCCAAGGGGATTGTGTTAGCATAAGTTTCTCATATAAAATTCCAAAATTCCAAACGAGGTGAGAATAAGTGTTAGGGTTTTACCTGATAAGAAGGGTTGAACGCCATGAATCCCAAACCCTGCAAACTCTAAGTGAAATATCATGTTAAATTGAATTCTTTTTGTTGCGGACCCGAAAGACAAAAAAAATTTACAAGGATAGACTCTATAATTATACATAATTACTAAGTAATACTTGTGAGATGATATTGAAACCCATCACTTCAGTACTGAGCCCTAAAAATGACCAAGTAGTCTGCAACAGTCATTGGATGCTGGTGTCATGGGTAAATACAACCTGCGATCAAAACAAAAATGAGGAGATAATGACATAAATAGTGGTGGTAACTAAGAAAGAGCACATAAATAAATGTACATGAAACTATGAAAAAACCTTTATTGGCTAGTGCATAAACCTGTTATAGAGTTACAGGGCTAAGATGGCTAGAAAACGGTGACAAAAAAATTAAGCCAATGCGAGGAAGGGTTGCATAGCTCACTAGTGGCGAGAGAGATAGTGAATAATGAGTACAAATACATCATGTGAGCAAAGAAACAATGAGAAAATAATGATATAAATAGTGGTTGTGACAAAGCAAGAGCGCATTAATAAACATACATTAAAATGTGAAAAACCCTCTACTTGTGTATGCTTGTTACAGAGGTACATCGCTAAGATGGTTGGAAAATGATGATGAAATTCCTAAGCCAAAGGGAGGAAGGGTTGGAGAGCTTGCTTGTTGCAAGAAAAACAGAGAAGAATGAGCATAAGTGGCTAGACAGGTGTAGGGTAATTTCCATCAAGATGTGGGTAAACCCTCATCATGGTCAGGGGTTCCATAGCATACTTATTCAACACGACATTTGCAGAAAAGCAAAAAAAATAAAAAAATGTCAAGCGAGTCACAACCGCTACGTGAAGGCACAATTCAAATCAATGGATGAGCATAATTCAATCATCTAATGAAGGATCAAACAACATAGTGTAATGAAAGGAGGGCAAGAAGGCATTTTTTAACACCCTTGTAAACCGTTGGCATTCACAACTTTTACGGAACTATTTTAATTATCATGTAGTTACCATGAATTATGAATCGATTTGTTTTCAAGAAACTAACTCATGAGTTCGTTAGGGTTATGATTTATTTAGAAACTAACCTATCATCTCTTTCAAGAAAATGGTTACACGTATTCCATTACAAGATATAATATTATTTTCTGCATTCATGGGGATGGAGAGAAGTGTGTGTAGTGTCACGCTTTATGTGGAGAAGGAAAAGGATTGCTAGCCCTAATTCTTTTAACTAAAAGAAAGGAAACCATTGTGAATATGGAGGACAGAAGATGCAAAAGCAAAGAGAAGTAGATTTCCTCCTAAAATTTTGTAGATGCTGCTGAAAGAAAACATTGTTGTAGAGGAGAAATGAGAATTTCCGGATGTGGATGAGTATTGCAGTAGGGAGAGGAGTTCTTCAAATGAAATAAAGATAAGTATTTATTTTATTTTATTTAAGAAGTCTATGCATATGCGTGTTGATTTCCTTTAGAAAGGAATTGTTATATACGTAAAACAATGGCATTTCATGAGATTAGTTTCTATTTAAAAGAATTCTTAAAAATGTGCATGCTATTATGATATACTTTTTTTGCATAAGAATATGCATATGAGATTAATATGTGTACTATGTTTTATTTCTTTAGGAAAGAAAATATAAAAAGCATGAAAGAAAAATAGTTACCTTTCATTTGAGTTTGAAAAGAAGTGATTGTTTTTGCATGCAATAAAATTGCTATTGTATTTTTCATTTCTTGAAAAAAATTCGTATTATGCTAATATCTTAGAAAGATATTGATCTTAGTGAATTACCATGGTAAAAGACAAACTTCTGAAGTAAGTTCTTGAAAATATTGCTATTATTTTAATCTTTTATAATTATATTATTCTTAGAGATATACCATGGTAAAAGACAAACTTGTTGTGCTGGATTTTTCAGAAAAGAATCCATGTGAGTTCTTGCAAAGATTGCTATATGTATCTTGAAATATGTCTGCAGTAGTAAAAGATAGTATAAATAATTTTACTTGTCTTTATATATATACATCTTATGTAAGAAAAATTGGATGCTTGTTCTTTTTGTAAAAGAAGGGGATTTCATACATGTGTATGAAATGATAATAAAATCCAAGTTATTTCTTGAAAATGAATATAGATTAAAAAGGGTAATTCTTAAAGATATTTCATGGGTTGGGAGATAAGTTAATGATTTTTTCTTGGAAAAGATGTCATTAAGAACCCATGTTAATTCCTCATAATCTTTTCTTTGTAAAAGATTCTATTGTCTTATATGTGTTGTTCTTACTTGAAGATAATAACCTCTTGAAAAGATTACATGGCTAGATGAATTAAGTCAACCTCTTGATCTAGGTGTGTTAAAGGTTAAGTTAACCTTGTTAGTGTTGCTTAGTTTTTATGCATAAAAGAGGCTATCTATGGTAAATTCTTGGAATCCAAGCATGAGCTTCTTGCATGTAGAATCATAGAGAAACAAGGTTCTTCGCATGGATAGAAGATCTATTGAGAATGTGATTACTTATGCTATCATAATTATTATGTTAGTTTCTTTCATAACAAGATCATGTATATGCATGCAATGTTTTTATTATATTTCTTTGGAAAGAATATACATGTTTGTACATGGAGAAGACAGCATGTTGTGTTAAACTACATTGGAAAGGATTTTTAGTATAATCTTTGAAAAAGAGGACATGTATTTGTACGCTTATTTACATTAGTGTTACAGAAAGAAAACTTGCGGTTGCATGCTCTTTTTTGTTAAGCATTCCTTTGGGAAGACTCTTTTGGAATCTACGTGCTCTGTTGCGTTAAGAATTCCTTTGGAAATACTCCTTTGGAATCTATATGCATTTGCATGCATGGGAGCAACATTTGTTATGTTAGCTTTCCTTCCATGCACAAAAAAGTAATAGATTAAGGGTTAGCTATTTTGATTAAATTTATGTAAATCACATGCACGAATATCATAACGGATGAATCAGTTTCTTTTAAGGAAAAGATTGGGAGATGTAGCTATTGACATGCAGGAATGTGTACTTATGAGAGGGAAAAATAATTAATGTGATGACTTATAACTAGCACATTTACAGTATGTGTTGTTAGAGAGATAATGTCAAGGTATTTTAATTTCATGACATGAATATACATGAGTAGAGTAAGAAGCTTCTCTAGTATAGATTTATGAAATGGTTGATTAATACTTTATGAATATTGACATCAATGTATGTTGAAGGAATCATTAGCAGGGTATGATGGTGACATGTACCAAGGAAATATTATGCTTAACCTAGTGGCAGGTAAATTATTATGGTTTATGTAGATGAGTGTGAGCTGTAGGATAATCCAATGTACGATGGTCCATTGTAGGGCATCCATGCCACCAAGATATGAAGATATGAAGATTAGTGGGTAAATGTTATCATATTTATTGTAATGGCTTTACTGCTAGATATTTGTATATTTCCTTGTAATATTTATAAATGATGGTTAAGGGATGGTCTCCCTTATAAGCCATTGAGTGAGGGTCGAACACCCTCACGAGCATTTAATAACAAAATTAAACGTTTGTTGGTTTTCACCCTATAGGGTTTCTAGGGTATATTGGTCTTCAATGATGTGATTTATTATGGTGTCAAGTTGATGATGTTGATTCCTTTCTTGTTGTGATGTTCATGATGTCAAGTATGTGATGACAACATGAATAATGAAATAAATGCAATGTATCTCATGCAGTTTTATGTTAATGTACTATAATAGAGGATGTTAATGGTTAAGAAACTTTTTTCACAAAGAAAAAGTTCGTAACTATTCAATTAATGATCAGCTACATGTTACATAAGACTGTAGTATAAACTACTGTTCTGTCCAATAACTATTACAATCAGCCAGACTATCAAAAAACTGTAGGCAGTCACAGTCCCAAAACATGACATATACAGTAATGACACAAATGTCCACATAGTAAGTTCGGTGCATAACTTACTAACTCCTACAGACCCAATATATAAGTATGAAATAAATATACATGCCGAATATATAAAAAGGGGAGGTAGAACAAAATCTCCCAGAAGATAGCTGTAATACTAAACATCCAAAGTAGGAGGAGCCTCCTCGATAAAAGGCCGATGATAATATCTGTAGATCTATCCAGCTGTGTGCTCTATGATGTGCCAGGTACCCCAGGTCAGCTCTGAAGCTTCTTTGGACAGTTGATCAGCCACTTTGTTCCGAGACCTGTAAATATGAGTCACAGTGATGGAGTCAAAGAGTGTTCTGAGATGGTGAACCTCGCGCAACAGTGCAGACAGTGTGTGCGAGTGACAAAGAGATATGTTGTTGAACCAATTGGTCACAAGTTGAGAATCACCAAAGATCTGGATGGAGTCACAGTGGATGTCCCGAGCAAAGGTAAGAAGAAGTCTGAGGCTCTGCAGTTCGGCGTAGTTGTTGGTACCTGGACCTAACCCCATTCTGATGTTGTAGTAGTGCTGTTCATTCATATAAAGAATGGCGCCCCCCCCCACACCCTTGGGCGTTGGACGCACCATCAAAGTATGCCCACGCCCGGCTGTGATCGATAGTTTCTGGGGTCTCATGTGAAGGCTTGCTGCAACAACTGTCCTTAGGAATGAGAAAATAAGTGGCAAGAGAGGCTGCACTTATCCTATTACAGTCGATAGGAATATCATTGAATATCTATTTGTTTCGTCCTATCCATATTTCCCAAGTCACGATAAGAGGGAGGTTCCGTAATTTTGGACTGTGAGCAGAGTGTTGCCACCAATGAGTCCAGGCCTCTGATAATGAGTCACCCTGCCAATTAAATCTGCACCCCAAGTCTGTAATGACCCTGGACCAAATGTTAAGTATGATGCGGCAATGCAGGAATAAATGGAGAGCATCCTCCTTGTCATTTAGACAGTAACAGCATCTAGAAGCCCCGTGGAATGCTCTTCTGTGAAGGAAATCCGTGGTAGGAATACAGTCTCTAAGCATGCACCAGAACAGAAGTCTGTGTTTATGTGGGGATTTCAATTTCCATATGGTTCTCCACCACCAGTCCTTGATAGGGGGTTCCCTGTGCTTGATAAGTTCGAGGTAGCCAAGCTTTGGAGTATAATGCCCATTTCTTGAAACAGCCCAAATCAAGTTGTCTTCTTGGTCTGTGATGCGAATGTTGGTAGCTTTCAGTGCCCAGATAAATTTTTTCCAGATTCGTGTGCCCTCCTGGGGGATCCCCAGGTCACCCGCCTGTAGCCAGGCTTGTTCTCGCCAAGAGGTATGTGCCCAATCAACAATCTGTGCCAGCTAAATGACATTTCTGTGGGCAAGGTGTTCAATGATAAACGCCGGAAGTTTGTGATATTCCCCACTCCCCGACCAGGAGTCAGTGCCAATGCGCACCTCAGTTCCTGAACCAATCAGCCATGAAAGACCACTCCGGAGAATGTGAGCTGCCCTTTTGATAGCCTTCCATATGATTGATGCCCCCGAGTTCAGAGTGATGCAGCCACGGATCCATTCCAGGGGACTTTGGGGCGAGATATATTTAGTGACCATGACCTCCTTCCATAGGCTCTGTCCTGTAATAATGTGCCAGCCCATCTTAGTTGCAAGGGCGCGAGAAAATAGGTGGAGATCCTTTAACCCCCAGCCACCCCATTGTTTGGGCAAATTGATACGATCCCATGCTATCCAGGCAAACGTGGATGTCTTACCTTGGTTGCGCCAAAGAAATTGTCTGCAGATGCATTTTATCCGATTGGTAATACCAATCGGAATCCAGGCCAGGGTCATCCAATAGACCGGAATGGCCTCCAGAACAAACTTAATGAGTATTAGTCTACCAGCCCTGGTTAACCATCGGTTATACCAGACGTTTATTCTGCTCAATTTTTGCTATGATCCAGTTCCAGTCCTTAACCTTATAATCATTTGGTTTGATGTGATACCCCAAATATTTGAGGCCACTATTGATGTCAATGCAGACAAAGTCAAATAGGTTCCTAGAGGTTTCTTGTTCCTGTCTCGAGCAGCCTGTCATGATGATAGAGGATTTAGTGCTATTCGGTGCCATACCGGTAGCCCTGCAAAACCATTTCAGGAGCAGGTCAAAATGAACAGAGTCTTGCCTAGTGCCATTTAGGAATATAAGAACATCATCTACAAATAAAAGGTGAGTGAGATATAAATTATCAACGATCCGGAGCCCCTATAGTAATCCTCTTTCTTTAGCATTGTTGATAAGCACTGATAGTCCCTCCATAACTAGGACAAATAGTAGTGGAGAAAGGGGGCAGCCCTGGCGGAGTCCTCGCCCCGCATGGAAGAAATTAGTAGCAGTACCATTGATCAATATGCTGAAGGTAGCGTGACAAATGCATCCCATAATCCAGTTGATAAAGGTATGAGGAAATCCAGCATGGATGAGGATGAGGTGAAGGTAACTCCAGTCAACTTGGTCAAATGCTTTAGTGAGATCAATCTTGAGGATAGTCGATTTCAGTCGGAGAGATTTAATAGAGTGAAGCGCCTCCTGGGCTGTACCAATGGCCTCATGTATTTGCCTATGATTCAGAAAAGCAAATTGTTCCTTTTCAATATGCTCGGACAGGAAAGGTTTAATGCGGTTTGCAATAATTTTGGAAATGATCTTGTAGATACAATTACACAGCGAAATGGGCCTGAAATCATTGAAGCTGTTTGGTTTGTCCTATTTTGGAATAAGTTCAATAAAAGTGGTGTTAAATCCATCATAAATCCTACCCCGCACCCTGCTATCTTCTATCATGGCCAGAAGGTCCGCTGATATGAGATCGAAGAAGTGGATGAAAAACTCAATGGGCCAACCATCAGGTCCTAGGCTTTTGTCCCGCTTGAACCATTTCAAAACACCCTCCAGTTCTCCCATGGTGACCGGGGTATTGAGTTCATCCATCTTCTCCTGTTCCACGAAGAGTTTAAAGTTCTGAGTAATGCGCAGGATATCCGGGAGATTTATAATTGTAGAGGCCCTATACAGATTGGAGAAGTGTCTGATACCCAGCTCCGATAGCTGTGCTTGTGTTCTAGCAGTAAATCCATTTCGGTCTGACAGTTCCCAAATGGTGTTAGCCGCCTTGTGGCCATTAGCATGCTGCTGAAAGAATTTTGTGTTTTCATCACCGGCCTGAATCCATATAGCCCGACTTTTAAGCCTCCAATCTTCCTCAATCTGTTTCAGCAGTTTGGCTTTTTCAGCCTCAAGTGCAAAAAGTTGTGCCCTGGCTTCCTCGTTACGATATCCCAACAGCTCACCATTGTTGAGAGAGCCAATTTTATCCTCAATTCTGTGTAGGGCCTCCCTTTCCTGTTTCTTTTTGTTCCAAACCCATTGAATGGTGAGGTTCTTTATGCGATTAAGGTTTTCATTGAAAACCCTGCCAGGGTCCAAATCCATCGATGGTCTGAAGTGCTGCCAGGTCTGAGTGACCAACTAGTTATAATCTGAATCTCTCAACCATCTGGAATTGAATTTGTATGGGGGGCGTGCTCTATTAGGGCCACATTCAAACTCCAGGTAGATGGGCGAGTGATCAGATTTACCTCCAGATCCCACCCATTGATGAGCTCGAGTCAGAACCGGAAGGAGTTCCTGTTTAATAAGAAATCTGTCAAGTCTGCGTGCCAAAGCAGCGTTACCAGTCCTCCTGTTCCGCCAGGTAGGTTGTAGCTTGGTAGTCTGAATATCAATCAGATGAGAGGCACCGAGTTCTGAGTTGAAAAACTCAGCCAATGGGTCCGGGGTGGCCAGGGGACCCCAAGATTCAGCAATACCCAAAGAGAAATTTAGATCTCCACCTAAAATGAGGTGAGGGGCAGTCATAAGTGAGCAGGACAAAAGGGAGTGCCAGAAGTGCTCTCTGTCAGAGCAGGGTCCATAGACATTGACCAAGGTAAACTCAATCTCAGAACTACCAAACAACACATTCATCGCCAGTACACCCGGCCGGCCCCAGCAGTTTGACATCCGGGTGGTTTTGTTGTTGATGCCAAGAGCACATCCTCCTGATCTACCACGGGCATCAAGTGTAATGAAGGACCAATCAGGGAGAAAGGAAGTTAAGGTAGCAGTCACCTCCAACCCCACCCCGAGCGTTTCTTGCAGAAAGAGTATGTCGAAGGGCTTTTGTGCTAACAGATCTCTGAGAGCCAATCTCTTATCGGGGTTGGCTAGTCCCCTGCAGTTGTAGGATAGACAGATCATGATGTAACAGTCGTCAAGGGTCGTCGTGCTCTAAGGACCCGCATAAGTGAAGATTGTGTGCCAGCTTCCACTTCAAAATTAGCCCTTTTGATGGCCTTCGCTAGGGCAGATGGTCTGCCACGAGATTTAGAGGGTAAGCTACCCGGATCCAGCCCAATACCGAATACCTCGCCAAATTGAGGGTTGGTTATGGATCTAAGGAAGTAGTTGTGCTTCGAAGAGTGAGTCTCCAAAGAGGAGATAGAATGGCCAGAGGTGGGCTCAACAGATGAATGATGGATGATAGGTGAGAAGGAAGGAGAGGCCAAAGCGATGGTGCAGCATACCGAGGGGAGATTTAATGTTTTATGGGGCACATCGGATGATATGCAAGGTAAGGAGAGAGCAGATGACAGATTAAGAATTTTATTAACAGATACATTAAACGGCAATGAAGAGAATGGAGATATATCTGCATAATCAGAGGTTAAAGAGCCAGAAATAGCAGTACCCGGAATGAAGAGATCCTACTGGGGAGGCACCAAGGAGACCTGTGGCCGGGATCTGGGCTGCGTGGAGGTCCAGGTGGGCACAGTCGCTGTCCTCGACCTGCCATCACCAGAGAGCTCAGGTGCCCTCGTCTGCAAACCCGCATAGTCCGGCAAGATTCTGGAATCCGACACAGTTTGTGTACCTCTGGAGCAAGATTTCTTAGCAATCAACCTGCCAGCCCCCTTCCTCGGATAGTCTTTATACAGATGACCTACCTCATGAAATTTTCTACAGCGAAAGGGCATGCCTTCATAGTCTAGTGGTTGCTGCCACTGCATCCCATCAAACCTCATAATAAAATTCTCATATAGACCATCCCTTGTGTCGAGAAAAATCAGGATCCGAGCCACTGCTCTGCTACCAGTGGACAGGTAGGATCGATCATGGTCTAGGTAGCGTCCAAAATGGCCCCCTATATTTTGAAGTGCAGTGTCATTCCAAAAATGCAGAGGCAGGCCAGGCAACCTCATCCATATGGAACCAGCACCTGCATTCTCTTTTTTGGGATCAAATAGGGGCACCCATCTCTTGAGATAGACGGGGTGTAGCTCCAGATGCCAAAACTTCTTGAGGGCCCAATCGGAATGTTCAGGGCGGGCAAAGGTAAGAGAGAACCAGCCTTTGGTCATGGCCCCAACCATCGGGAGGCAGTCAAGGGTCTCACCCCAGATTTCTCTTGTCCACCGCTGAAGTCTTGCTGAGGAATATTTCCGGCCGCGGATCTTCCCAACCAGGGTCTTGGCTACAACGATGCTCCAATCCTCCATTCCACTCTCGCTTCCAAAATTTGAGAGATAGTTTAGCTTGTTTTTCGTGACATTGTGCGGCTTACCGACCTTGCAAACCCCCAATTCCGGCTCAACAGTGTCTTCAGTTGCAGGCAGATTGCTATTCTGCTCCCGGTTGATTAGGTCCTCTGGTATGTTGTTGAAGACCCCAGAGGCCGCCAATGGTGCAGAGGGCTCCGCACAGTCTTGTGCCGCGACATCTATTCCAGAAGGGCAGTGTGAGTTAACCCCAAGAGGTAGAAGGCCTTCAATATGCTGATGCGCCAAGTAGCATGATGTGTCTCCAATCTCGTGAAAGGCCGCCTCCGAGAATAGTGCGGAGCTTCCAATGGCAGCACTTACCTGATTGTCCTGTTCTGCCTGCGAGAAAGCCCAAAGCCCAATATCCTTGGTCGAGGGAAAGCCAAAAGTCAACTGCGCAAGGTCCCCTAAGGGCGAGATGCATCCATCCACGGTGGATGCGGGCTGAGCAGGCAAATCCACCCCGGCTAATGGGTCCAAATCCGACATTGCATCCACCTCATCATCTGATTCCAACCCCCAAATGTCGACCCCCTCCAGAGGATCCTCCGAGTAGTCAACCTCTTCTTCGTAGGTGCTCATTGAATGGACAGCCCTTCAATAGCCGCTTGGTGACTGTTGGAGAAGACAGATGCCCACAGATAAAAATAAGGGCGAAATAATTATTGCAGATTCGACTGACAAACTGAAGCCTCGAAGCCAGAGGTCAGTGCAGATGCCAATAAACCAGCCCCGGTGATGGGTCCAGAGGTGAAACTGTCAAGGTGCGCTGTTGGATGCAACCCCACCAAGTAGGGGTTCCAGACCAAGTAGAAAACCCCCGGTTCAGCTGCCAAGGCAGGTTGAAACCCCAGACAGCCACGGCTGCGCACCCCGAGCAGTAAAACAAGTGGAAGCCCACAAGAAATATAATAACCACCGGATTTGGACAGTGGGGGCCCAGGATACCCGGGTCGAGCAGAAAAACAACCAGAGTTTTTAAACTGTAGTGAAAATTTACCCGGTTAGCAGCAAAATTCTGTGGAGCGGCAAGGTTCCATCATCTCCAAGCGCTGTTAATCAACCGTGATGAACAGGAAGCGGTGCCGATAAGCCAAGGGTTCCATAGTTCGCCTAGGGTTCGGCCGCCGCCATGATCGCCAAAGCTCTGCTCTCAGTCCTTTGTTGTCCATGGTTAAGCAACTTACTATGCTTATAGTAAGGTTTCACTATGAACTGGTGAACCTTATATCTAATGATGAGTAAGGAATATTTAGTATTGATTTGGATAGTTACCTGTGAGTAACTTGTATAATTTTTTTTAACTCCTTACATTTCCATGTGAAGCTATCAGGTGTATGTTACAAGTGGTATCAGAGCTAAAGGTTGCAGCACTGGCGCCTTTGGGATTTGTTAAGCGAAAATAAATTGAGGTATACTACCAATGGACATTAGTTAAGGTATGATTCTAGAAATATACATATTGATTGATATATTATTTTAGAAATATATATATTGAATGATATATGCAGTAGTATACTCTTGACATGAGATGTGTGACTCATGTTTATAACTACATTAAAGAGTAATGAGTAATAAATGTTGTTGCAAAAATATTTTTATAACATTGAAATCATGTTGAGGATGAAAGACAATAAAACCTTTGTTGTATTTATAAACAACCTGAGTACCCACTAGTGAAAGTGAGAGGCGTTTATTAACAGTGGTTATATGACATATTACTCATACATTTAGTGAACACAACTAAAGTTACCATGCACTACTTGAAAAATATGAATGTGTATAGTGATGGTGTGTGAAACTAATGCATGAATGCAATAGGTGAGGAAAGTATTTATATAATATGATAGAGTGTTTTAAAAATTAAATTGAATGAAGCCTTTTATATGTTAAAAAATACTTAATGGGTCAAGTAGTGACACTTGACTATAATGACTAGTTGATTGACTCGTTTTTGAATGAGTCGTCATGGATGCATTAAGATTATTAGTGGCATTGAATGGCTATTTTTTGAATGAGTCATGTCATGGATGCACTAAGATTATTAGTGGCATTGAATGACTAGTTTTTGAATGAGTTGTGTCATGGATGCATTAAGATTATTAATAGCATTGATTAGTTATGAATGACTAATTAATTAAAGTTATATGCACGAATCGATTTTGACTAAAGCTATTTGAAAGTTGTGAACAAGTGATTATGGTAATTACTTCATGTGTCAGTCTGTTGGTAACAGAACATTGTGGGAATTGGAAATGTTTGCACTAATACCCTAATTGTTATTGACACATACGCATTAATGAATATTTGTATATAATTGTATGCATGACAACATTTGATGCAGGAAATTAAAATGATTGCGTAAGATAATATGTGCTTAATAAATGCATATTTATGATTAGAATTGTTGCTTATAGTAAGCATGGGTAGCTTAATGGCAACAAAAAACCTGTGAAAATAAAACATCGCAAACATTGCAATGCGAATTGCAACAGTAAATATTAAAGTAACATGTTATAATGTGCATGATTTTGTTATTTGGGAAATAATAATGTACAACACATGTATGTTAGTCCTGTTTCTTGTTAATCTAGATATCATTAGACCTGTGTTAAGGGAAAGTATGATGTATGATGTACATAAAGTTTCTTTTTGTATAATGTGTACATAGTTCATTATGTAATTTACTATAAGAAACAATGCTAAAAGATAAGTTTAACATGCCAGACTGTTGTGAACAATTGTGAAAGGCTAGAAGGCCTTGGGTTGAGGGTGGTTTCCTGCTCAGAAGGGTTGATGGCACTTACCTGCCCAAATTTCCTCTCCCGAGAGATATATGATCTCAGTAGGGAAGAGAGTTGGCCAAAATGGTGAAGGGGAAAAACCTACGGCTACTCTATTGATTTTGGAGCCTATTGGAGGTGGCCCAAAATTCCTCATAGACGGGACGATGTGAGAGGAATTGGCATGATGTGCCAAGAGGAATCCTATACTGGACCTTGAGTGATCGTTGGAATTCCCGAGCTGGTTTTCCAGTGGAATTCCATACTAAACCTGGAATGGTTTTTTTTCAAATGACTGTCTGGATGTGAAAATTACTCGATTTGGTTGCAGAAGCCAACTCCCATGGGTTGGGAGGAGCATTTTTTTTACCATTGTGGTTCTCATAGTGGAACAAGTTAAGTAATAAGTTATGTGTTATATTAAAATGAATTTTTATGTGATTGTGTAAATATCTTATGTAGATATTAAGAGAAAAGGAGCTTAGCACTCGGAAATGAATTACTAAATGTATAAGTTCATTTATTTTATTACTAATTTGTTTGAATGTCTTAGCAGAGGCTAGGATATGCCTATGGTTCATTGATTGACCATTGGTACGATTAGAGAGCTAGGTGCTCTCTGAGTACCTTTTGAAGCACTGTGTGGATGTCTTTAGCGGGAGCTAAGAAAGTGTGCATGTGATGCATTAATTAGAGTGTTGGTTCTCTCTGAGTACCTGTGGAAGTACTCTGACTAAAACATCTCTTTATATTGGATGAATGTTTGATAGTTGCAAGTATTTCATTTCATTGAAATTATGTGACTAATGTGATTTCATTTTTTAGTCTTACATTATAGGGTACTTGTCATGGACCCTTGTCATGGAGTGTTGATGGGTTTCCGAACCATTCCTAAAGTGTTTGTATGAAAGTGACCATGATTGAACCTAAGCCTTAAGGTAATTGGTACATAATGGTAAGTTGGTATAGATATTTTTCTATATTTTGATTAATTTGAATACTAGATAAGTGGTTAAAAATGGAAATGGAATATGTTTTTGAGCTATACATGCTTATGACTATGGATAAAAACATTATTGTCTCAATTAATGGCATTTAAGGAAATGAAAGTGTTTCATTGCAAAGGGGAAGGACTCCCTTTGGGTTGTTTATATCATTATATCATGAGTATAAGTTCAAGTTTCACTGATAGAAGCATATCGAGGACGATGTTCTCTTAAGGGGGGGAGTATGTAACACCCCTGTAAAACCGTTGGCATTCACAACTTTTACGCAACTATTTTAATTATCATGTAGTTACCATGAATTATGAATCGATTGGTTTTAAAGAAACTAATTCATGAGTTCGTTAGGGTTATGATTTAGTTAGAAACTAACCTATCATCTCTTTCAAGAAAATGGTTACACGTATTCCATTAAAAGATATATACTATTATTTTATGCATTCACAGGGATGGAGAGAAGTGTGCGTAGTGTCACACTTTATGTGGAGAAGGAAAATGATTTTGGCCCTAATTCTTTTAAATAAAATAAAGGAAACCATTGTGAATATGGAGGACAGAAGATGCAAAAGCAAAGAGAAGAGATTTCCTCTCGAAATTTTGTAGATGTTGCTGAAAGAAAACATTGTTGTAGAGGAGCAATGAGAATTTCCGGATGTGGATGAGTATTGCAGTAGGGAGAGGAGTTCTTCAAATGAAATAAAGATAAGTATTTATTTTATTTTATTTAAGAATTCTTTGTAGATGCGTGTTGATGTCCTTTAGAAAGGAATTTTTATATACGTAAAACAATGGCATTTCATGAGATTAGTCTCTATTTAAAAGAATTCTTAAAAATGTGCATGCTATTATAATATACTTTTTCTGCATAAGAATATGCATATGAGATTAATATGTGTATTATGTTTATTTTCTTTAGGAAAGAAAATATAAAAAGCATGAAAGAAAAATAGTTACCTTTCATTTGAGTTTGAAAAGAAGTAATTGTTTTTGCATGCAATAAAATTGCTATTGTATTTTTCATTTCTTGAAAAAAATTAGTATTATGCTAATATCTTAGAAAGATATTGATCTTAGTGAATTACCATGGTAAAAGACAAACTTACGACGTAAGTTCTTGAAAATATTGCTATTATTTTAATCTTTTAGAATTATATTATTCTTAGAGATATACCATGGTAAAAGACAAACTTGTTGTGCTGGATTTTTTGGAAAAGAATCCATGTGAGTTCTTGCAAAGATTGCTATATGTATCTTGAAATATGTCTGTAGTAGTAAAAGATAGTATAAATAATTTTACTTGTCTTTATATATATACATCTTATGTAAGAAAAATTAGATGCTTGTTATTTTTGTAAAAGAAGGGGATTTCATACATGTGTATGAAATGATAAGAAAATCCAAGTTATTTCTTGAAAATGAATATAGATTAAAAAGGGTAATTCTTAAAGATATTTCATGGGTTAGGAGATAAGTTAATGAGTTTTTCTTGCAAAATAAGTCATGGAGAACCCATGTTAATTCCTCATAATCTTTTATTTGGAAAAGGTTCTATTGTCTTATATATTTTGTTCTTACTTGAAGAGAATAACCTCTTGAAAAGATTAAATGGCTAGATGAATTAAGTCAACATCTTGATCTAGGTGTATTAAATATTAAGTTAACCTTGTTAGTGTTGCTTAGTTTTTATGCATAAAAGAGGCTATCTATGGTAAATTCTTGGAAGCCAAGCATGAGCTTCTTGCATGTAGAATCATAGAGAAACAAGGTTCTTCGCATGGATAGAAGATCTATTGAGAATGTGATTACTTATGCTATCATAATTATTATGTTAGTTTCTTTCAGAACAAGATCATGTATATGCATGCAATGTTTGTATTATATTTCATTGGAAAGAATATACATGTTTATATGTGGAGAAGATAGCATGTTGTGTTAAACTACATTGGAAAGGATTGTTAGTATAATCTTTGAAAAAGAGGACATGTATTTGTACGCTTATTTACATTAGTGTTACAGAAAGAAAACTTGCGGTTGCATGCTCTTTTGTGTTAAGAATTCCTATGGGAAGTGTTAATTTTTGCATATGTTCTATGCCATTTTAGATTAGGGCACACAATCTGAAGGAGATAGAACATACTAATAGATCGATAGAAGACAAGCCAAAATAGAGATAATAAATGGTGGCATTACGGAAATTAGTAGGATGCTTCTACCAGCAAAGTCTCCAATAGGTCATTCATCCAAGCGTGTCACACGTAACCCAGAACAATCCAAACAAAGAACAGTCCATATATATATATATATATATATATATATATATATATATATATATATATATATATATATATATATATATATATATATATATAGATATCACAGCTCCAACGCTATCTAGAGAGAGAGAATTCCTCCACAACAATGTGTGTCAAATGAACTCTAAGTCTCTCCAATATATAGCAATCTTTGGGGGTGTGTGACACGTCCTTTAAGACATTTAAGTCTATATTTTATTCCAAGCCGACCTAGCACATAAGTGGAATAAATTCAAAGTACATGTTTTTCTCATCCGATCGAGATGATCTTTAGATCAATATTACACCTCTCCAAAAGAGGAATCCAATAAGAATATTGGGATCGTCATTTGAGTAGTACAACCCAGATTTTGGACCTAGTTGTCCAATTTTAACACTCCCTCTCAACTAGGGAGAACTCCGTCCACAAGTGCAATCCAAACATCATGCGTCATCCCACCGTAACTTGCTTTGCTGGCCTCTTTATTTCAAAACATAAGTGGGTCAGTCACAAAGACATCATACCCAGCTGACAGCTTCAGCCCAAAGGTTCGAAACCTCTATAGGACTCACAAAGAGTCTCACACCAACCCGAAGTTGGTTTACCTGACCAAAAGTCAGTTGAAGGTCCGAAACCTCACTAGGACTCAAGAGAGTCATATACTAACCCGAAGTTAGTTTCACTGACTCGAAGTCAGTTGGAGGTCCGAAACCTCACCAATCTTGATCCCAGATCAAGTAGTTGGACACGTGTCATCTTATATAGAGATTACGGAAATCTTCGATACATCCATCAGTCTTTGCTACTAGTCTCTAGCTTTTCCCTCTTCATTGGTCAAACGAGAGGTACTTCCCATGAGTCCAGAGCTCAAATGGGTAGGATGCATATGGGGCACAAATTATGAGAGGTGAACCAACTCTATCATCACGGTGGGGCCCAAGCATACCAACAAGGTTTGGAAAGCCTAGCCCTATGGTTTCTTATAGCTTCGACAAGCTATCCCCAAAGCCCCCCAGAGCTCCCAGAGCTCATCGTCCAACAGGACCCTCAGAATAGGGTCATTCCACGATTCCAAGATTCTCACGGAAGGTTAGGAACATGACCTTCCCCAAGGGCATAGTGATAATATCTGTGACCTGCTCATCAGTTCCTATGATCGAGCCTTACGGTGCCTCGCTATACCATATCCCGTATAAAGTGGTACCAGTCATCAACATGCTTGGATCGATCGTGGAACCCGTGATTCTATGACAAATGAATCCCCCTCTGGTTATCACAAAGTATAACAGTGGCATCTAGCACATGCTCGAACAACTCACTGAAGAGCTTTCGCAACCAAGTGACTTCACAACGGGTCATACATGCTGCAATGTATTCGACCCCAGCGGTGCTCAAGCCTACCGTCTTTCTTTTCTTTCCCAAAGAAGATCTACTTGTGAAGTAGCATCTAGATGTGCTCTTACGATCCACCACATTGCTAGCCCAATCAACATCAGTATATACATGACGTGTCATACTCCCGGCAGTGTATCTCAGCCCATGGTGTATCGTGCCTCAGAGATATCTCAAGAGTTTCTTGGCACCAACCCAGTGAATGTTATGATCAACCATGTGTTGACTCAAAGTGTTCACTGCACAACATACGTCTGGACGGGTGTTTACTAAGAACACCAGAGCCCCTACGAGTTGACAATACTCAGTAGGATTTGCTAACACGGGCCCAACAAAGTTGCCTCTAAACTTCTTGAAGTTGAACTCCATCGGTGTCGACACGGACTTATAGTCCACCATACCAGAAGCTTCATAATGCATTTTCCTTGAGAATGGAAAATCTTGCCAAGTCTCTGCTAGACCTCCAGGCCTAGGAAGTAATACATCGGTCCTAGGTCCTTCAGCTCGAATTTAGTAACGAGCTCCCTCTTGCTCTGATGAATGAGAGGGTCAGCATCTGTCAAGAAGAGGTCGTCCACATACAACACCAGAATGAGAGGCTTCTTTCTATCAACTTTTGAATTAATGGTTCGAATCAGCATTACTACGAGTGAAGCCCAGCTTCATCAGGTAGCTATATATCCTCTCGTTCCAAGCTCTGGGTGCTTGCTTCAGCCCATAGAGGGATTTCTTCAACCTGCAGACATGGTTGTCTCGTACCTGGACTTTGAACCCTAGAGGTTTCTCTACATACACCTCTTCCTTTATCGTACCATGCAGAAATGCGGTCTTTACATCCATATGATGAAGACTCCATCCTTACCTAGCAGCAAGGATGGGAGTGCTTCATGGAAGAATGTTTAGATACATAGAAGATCTAAGCTCCCTATACCCATATTTTTTTCCAATATTGAACTTGACAAGGATGCGGTCACAGCCATCCATATTTCTATCCTGAAGTCTAAAACATTCTCTGTGATAGGGTCACAGATCCTCAATAAAATTGTGCTCTAATTCTGTAGCATTATCTAACTAAAGAAAGAAGTGGTATTTCAAATCAACTTGCACAACATGCTTCTATGGTACAAGGAAATCATCAGACTACAGGTGTTGTTCACCATAACCTTGAGATGCAAGTTGAATGCAATGAGCGAGCCATGCGTGATGTTGAAGCTGTGAGCCAAGATAGTAGTGGTAGCGGTGCAACATTAAGTGAAAGCCTTCACATTTTAGAAGTGAAAACTGGAAGTGCTTATGGAACTGAAAACCTTGGACAGATTGATGCATCTAGAAATATGGAAGGTATGCAAGATGAAACAAGTTATACTAAAGCAATCTGTTAGGCGGTTAATTTTTCTTTGGGTTAATAATCCTGTTGACTGAATCTGGGTATGTATGTTTCTTTGCTAATATATGCATTGTGAGGCTGAGACTGTTGTGAAAGAGAAGGTCAAATATTCAGGTACCTGGAAGCCTTGAATCCAAAAGTTACAACGCTGGGGTCTCACATTATTTTTCCCAAAATGACGAAGTCTATGTGCTAAATTCACGTCAGGTTCCTCTATTCTCATTACTTGTTGTGAACACCTATGCCCAGGCTAGGTACCATGTGCTTGTCATCTTTATGATGTGCTAAGGTGAGAAGGTGCCTTAGACGTGCTGTCATAAAGGACCTTAGAAAGTGGGTGCACTTGGAAATTCATGATTGGATCATTAGTAAGTATTTTGATGAGGGTAGCAGGACTGTTGTATTAGGGAGCCACTGGCACAAAGGAAAATCCATTCTTTGAAAAGGCATGTATCAAATACCTACTATGGATTTCATGCCTCTCTGTTGCAAATAAGATATTATTCTGAGCATGCAGATAAAATCTGAAGATTCAGAAATCATCTGGCTAGTATTGTCTAGTCATCAAGGCATCTTATTAAAAATGTCGTAGAAGGCCTAATGGCTTGGGAGCTTTATGTACTCAGAACTGAATGATGCCCCAACTGAGGGTCTCCTATGTGTAAAGGAAGCTAGAAAAGCTCTATCCCTAAGTGGCCCATATTTATCCTATTGATGATTGGGGCAGTAACATTGATGAGCAGAAGCACCCTTATGATTGTGCTAGATCTGAAATTTAAAGCCCTAGATCAGTCAATCAGTCTCTTTAAATGAAATTGGAAGGATTTTTCACAGGGTTGACTGTAGAAGCCTCTGGTGCCATATTATGAAACGGTCAGATTATTGTCAAGATGCATGAAAGCAATATGGCTATAAGTCTTTAATGGCTTTGACTATGGGAGAATAAAACTCCTTGCCAAGCTGGTGTCTTGGATGCCCTCATTTAAATTAGAAGTCTTCTCTCGAAAGAGAAACTGGCATTAAGAGGGAGAATATATACGTATATGCCCATGAGCGGATACCATTGCTGAACAAAAGAAGATCCTCATGGCTTGGGGACATATGGCTTCAGAGGGGGAAATTCTGGAGGAAAACTAAGAAGCCATATAAATACCAGGGGTATCTAGCTGCCATGAGTACAATATGAGCCAAGATCATTTGAAGAAGCTATAAAGTATCTAAATCTGCAAGGATGTGAGGGTGATGTATGGGATATGGTTCCTAGACCACAGATCAAAGCTATTGTCACCTCAATACAAAATCAAGCATGGAAGTGCTGAAAAGTTCAAGGCAAGATTCGTTGCCTGTGAGGAAGGCTTAGGCTCTGATACCATGTTAATTTTTGCATATGTTCTATGCCATTTAAGATTAGGGCACACAATACTGAAGGAGATAGAACATACTAATAGATCGATAGAAAAAAACCCAAACAAAGAACAATCCATATATATATATATATATATATATATATATATATATATATCACAACTCCAACGCTATCCAGAGAGAGAGAATTCCTCCACAACAATGTGTGTCAAATGAACTCTAAGTCTCTCCAATATATACTAATATCTGGGGGTGTGTGACATGTCCTTTGAGACATTTAAGTCTATATTTTATTCTAGGCCGACCTAGCACATAAGTGGAATAAATTCAAAGTACATGTTCTGCTCATTCGATCGAGATGATATTTAGATCAATCTTACACCTCTCCGAAAGAGGAATCCAATAAGAATATTGGGATCGTCATTTGAGCAGTACAATCTAGAGTTTTGACCTAGTTGTCCAATTTAAATAGAAAGACTCTTTTGGAAGCTACGTTCTTTGTTGTGTTAAGCATTCCTCTGGGAAGAATTCTTTGGAATCTATATGCATTTGCATGCATGGGAGCAACATTTGTTATGTTAGCTTTCCTTCCATGCCCCAAAAATTAATAGCTTAAGGGTTAGCTATTTTGATTAAATTTATGTAAATCGCATGCACGAATATCATAACAGATGAATCAGTTTCTTTTAAGGACAAGATTGGGAGATGTAGCTAATGACATGCAGGAATGTGTACTTATGCGAGGGAAAACTAATTAATGTGATGAATTATAACTAGCACATTTACAGTATGTGTTGTTAAAGAGAGAATGTCAAGGTATTTTACTTTCATGACATGAATATACATGAGTAGAGGAAGAAGCTTCTCTAGTATAGATTTATGAAATGGTTGATTAATACTTTATGAATCTTGACATCAATGTATGTTGAAGGCATCATTAGTAGGGTATGATGGTGACATGTACCAAGGAAATATTATGCTTAACCTGGTGGCAGGTAAATGATTATGGTTTATGCAAATGAGTGCGAGCTGCGGGATAATCCAATGTATGATGGTCCATTTTAAGACATCAATGCCACCAAGATATGAAGATATGAATTTAGTGGGTAAATGTTATCATATTTATTAAAATGTCTTTAATGCTAGATATTTGTATATTTCCTTGTAAGATTTATAAACGATGGTTAAGGGATGGTCTCCCTTATAAGCCATTGAGTGAGGGCTGAACACTCTCACGAGCATTTAATAATAAAACTAAACGTTTGCTGGTTTTCACCCTACGGGTTTCCAGGGTATATTGGTCTTCAATGATGTGATATTGGTCTTCAATGATGTGATTGATTATGGTGTCAAGTTGATGATGTTGATTCCTTTCTTGTTGTGATGTTCATGATGTCAAGCATGTGATGACTACATGAATAATGAAATGAATGCAATGTATCTCATGCAGTTTTATGTTAATGTACTATAGTAGAGGATGTTAATGGTTAAGAAACTTACTATGCTTATACTAAGGTTTCACTATGAATTGGTGAACCTTCTATCTAATGATGAGTAAGGAATGTTTAATATTGATTTGGATAGTTACTTGTGAGTAACTTGTATAAAAAAATTTAACTCCTTACATTTCCATGTGAAGTTATCGGGTGTATGTTACAGAGTTCTTCTCAAAGGGAATGCTTTATGACAATTATTTTTTCTATTTTCAATTACTTCTTTCCATTAAATAGTGAAACATTGTATTATATATATATAAAGTTTTGCATTTAAATATTTAAGAAAAATATAATAATTATAGATATTTAAAGTTAAAATATAAGTTTTTTTTCCCCATTTTTTATTTACTTCATGTTTTTTCAAATAATGTCATTTCATAAAGAAATTGAAATATTTTAATTATTGTTGAAAGGGAGAGAAATATTTTTACCACCTCTTTATAATATCAAAGATAAATCTAGTCAACATAGTGAGAGAACAATTTTTTGTTATGATGTTTTTAATGAAAACTAACCAAATTTATATTCAATTCTATTTTTTTTTAATATATTCAATTCTATATAATGTACCAACACATGTTCAAAATTCATTCTATATAGTGTTGTTACATTCATGATCCTAATCCCTAGTAAGAATATTCCTTTGTACCCAAAAATGTTGGACTTCTAGTGTTTACATTTGGTTCAAAATACAACATTCAAGCATCAATCATTAAACCAAGATGGCTAATAATTCTGTTCCCATGGTATCAAAAAGAAGAAAAACAATAACAGCTTATTCATAACACTAAACCATTCGGTGATAAATTCTAGATACAATTTGGTCATTTGTGTTATGATAATCCAAAAACTTGCTGTTCTAGGAAAACAAAAACTCAAACTTATCACAAACTTTCAAAAAAAAATGGCTAAACCCTTTGCCAGCAGGGCAAAGGCATCCATTAACATATATATAAAAGAGCTTGTCAGATTTATAATTAAAATGAATCTACTTGTAAACTTCACTTAAATATTATAAGCTATCAATCTTAAGCTAAAATGAATACAATTAGGTAAACTCATAACACAAATGTTGAAAAACAATGTAAAGCTAAAATAAATACAAACTCATCACACAAATGTTGAAAAACAAATGCTTAGGAGATAGTATCATATCTTAAAGAAGTAGCATAAAAAAAAATACAACCAGGTAATTGCATCAAGATAAAACTCGATATAGGAGTTGCTTACGTTATTAGGTTGAAGATGGTGAAATCAAATTGAGAGTAGGTAAAAGTACAACCAGTACTGATACTGAATAAAATACTATCTTAGATTACTATATCGAAGATGCTGGAATCAGATTGAAAGAAAACTTCAACTGGCCTCAAATTTAATCATGGCATTAAATTTGGACTGTACTAAACGCTTAACTAAATATCAAATACAATTTTTCGAAGCAAAGAGATGTTCAAGAATTCACAATCCTCTTCTCTCTGGCTTTACAGTATCCAATGTTATATACTTCTATGATAATTTATATGCTGTAATACTATAAAAAAATCTACTTTTACAACCAGCAGCATATATGATACCACCATCTTCTCGGCCTAGCTACAATCCATTATCACATCCATATAACTTTCTAGCTTTGCACATCATATCTAAAAGTATAGTTTAATGGCTACTGGAATATGAGATTTGCACTCAAATTGATCCGTCCTGCCCTTTTCCCTTATCTTCTTCCTCTGCAAGGAGTTGGTCAGGGAAAAGGAAATTGTTAATGGCAAAGTTGCGCTTGTCTATTTGAGAACCTGCAACAGGCAAACCATATTCCTGCAATAACAAGTCCAATCTCCACTCAGGCATCACCTCATAATCAGCATTACTATAGGTGGGATAATGTAAAGGCATACGATGGAAAACCGGAAATGTTGACTTCTTTGGTAATATTTCTTCAAACCTTTCCATATCTTGTGAACAAGAACAGCGCAATTTCCAACTGGGCATTTTCCTATTCTTCATCTCAAGAAATATTTGGGAAATTGCCTTTACTTCGCAATGGAAAGGCCATTGAAGTACTGTTGCTGGTGTTCTCAGCTGGGACGCTTGCGGTGCCTTTGCCATTGCTAATGCCTCTGCGAGGAAAAAAAGGGAAGATGATACACAAGCATTCCACCAACAGAGCTCAGCTTCTTCTAATATATGGTGATATTGAGCAGGAGTGAGTCTTCCACATCTCGTTGGATTCGCTGCCACACCGATCTTGTCCCCACGCCCATATTATTATTATTTAATTTAATTTCGACCATTTCTCGATTTTTGCGTGTCATCCTTGCACACTGGCCATATTAATCTTCTCTGTAGCGTTTTATCGTTCCAATTTTGTCGGATGCGTATTGTTCCAATTTTATCTGATGTCTCTCCTAAAAGATCCCAAACCCTAGTTACACTCAAGACTTACCCAATGACTAGGTTCTTCTGATATATCTATTTCTATAGGAGCATGTTAACAAGGGCACAAGGTCAACATCAAAAAGGGCAACATTTTGTTCTCATATCTAAAGAGAGTTTTTCGTGAGTTTGCTTTTCTCCACTGATGGTAGCTTTAATTATAGAATTTTGTTATTTTGTTTTAAATAAGTATGGATTTATCTTAGACTGAAATTTAAAAGAGAATTTAGATTTAGATAAATTTTATTTTTAATTCTATATAGATTTGATATCTTTTTTTAAGATATGAATAAGTATCTTTTTATATATAAATAAATATATTTGTAAATTTTCATTACAATTTAAATTTATAATTTCAATTCATCTTTATTTTAATAAGGATATATATAATACTTTATATAAAATATTTTATTTATGATCTCATATTAAATTTATTTATTATTAATAATATTTTACATATTTTTATTTTATTATTTTAATAAGGAAACATTTTATTATGATTTCTCAAATATAAAAAGTCACTCAAACTTAAAAAATCAAATTATTTCTTTATCACTAATTAAAAAAAATGCCAATAATGAATCAACATGAATCACTATATACAAATTATATACAACATGAATCATTATATATAAGTAAGTTGATATTGAATATTTTTATTTTTAAAATTTATTTTTTAATTATTTATTTGTATAGAATTGATATTGGAATATTTTACTTGATATGAAATATTTTATTCATAATTATATTGGTTTTTTTTGTTAATTAAAAAGTAATTTTTTTAGACATTAAAATATTTTGTTATGTTAAAATGCATCTTTCTATAAAAATTGATATTGGAATGAATTAGTTGACATGTATATTCAAAACATTTTAATATATCTTTGCATTAAAATATTTTTAAAAATATAATAATTATAACTATTTTTCTCATGTATTTCATTGATTTTTTTTTTCATTTCAAGCTTTTAATTATTTCATCTTTCTTTAATGTTAACAAAAAATGATGTATTTTTATAAAAATATTGAAATATTTTATTTATAGTTGAAAGAGAAAATGAAATATTTTAACACATTCTTGTAATATCAACAAGGAAGAGAAGCAACACAATGAGAGTGTAAATTTTTATAATGCTTCTAATTAAAACTAACTCCCCCTCCCTCTCCTTATACACATATTCATTTCTGTTTTTTCTTATAGTCCACATTGTTTTCTTATTTAATAAACACATCTCTCTATGACACTTGCACAAAGTTATGAAGAAATCCACCAGAGTTATGCATTATAATTATTTTAATTAAAATTAACCACCCACACACACACAAGTAACATGGGCAACTTAAGATTGAGCACTAAAAAAATAACACATTTCCCTTATACTAGGTTGTAGAATGTGCACATGAATACAATAAATCTAATTTGAAATTAAAAATTATCTTAATTTACTCCATAAATCTAATTTGAAATTAATAATCCTAATTTACTCCACTATGTAAAACAATCCATAGATTAAAAAAATGTTTTAATTTATCATTCTCTCGTTTATTTATTTATGTATTTCTCCTTGAATAATTACAACCATACATTGTCATCAAGTGGGAAATATATATTCATACTTGAAATACTCTTTTGAAAAATTATAACCAAGCACAACAATCAAGTAGAATACTGTGTTATTTTAGGTAGTCTATAAAAGTTGTGTTTTTAATTCCATACGTGTTCTTTGATATTTTTCTAAAAGAAATACATTGCTGAAAATATAGATTTATATTTGAATCTCTCTTTTGGATATTAATAATTAAGTATTGTTATCAAGTAGAAAATATAGATCTATCTTAACCAAAGATCTAATTTATATGAGGTTTTGCCTAATGAAATGCAATTTATTAACACATAATATGAATATATATCTTTATATATGAAATTCATATTAACTTAAACTTACAATTCTAACCAAATTTTCTCTCACATACACATATATAACTAACATTTAACATGAAATATTTTATTTATAATTCATATGGGATATTTTTTTATTATTCATAATATTTTATATATTTTCTTTATTCATATAAAAATGTCATTGATTTTTCTCTTTAATTATTTTTTTAACATTAAAATATTTTTTTATTAAATTGAAATTGAAATTATTATATGTATAATTTACCTAAAATAAATATTTTTATTAATAATAACAATGTAATACCTTAAAATAAACTTTTTTCTTTCACACGTAACCTTTTATATATAAAGTCGATGTTCAATTGAATTAAATAACATAAATATTTAAATTATTATATATATTTAAATAAGAATATTCCATCAAACCATTTAAAATCTAGTGATTAAATGAAAATATTTAATCAAACCTTTTAAAATCCTGTGAACAAGAGCAGTGCAGTTTCCAATTGGACATTTGCTTATTCTTGATCTCAAGAATTATTGGGGACATTGCCTTTACTTCGCAATGGAAAGGCCATTGAGGTACTGTTGATGCTGTTCTCAGCTATTGCTATTGCCTCTGCATGTATTGATAGTTAAGTCAAGGGAATATATAAATGAAGATGATACCAGCAGCACCCATCCAACAGAGCGTAGCTTTTTCTAATAAAAATGATTTTTTTAAGATATATTTTGTGTTGATATTGAAATGTATTAGTTATATATATGGATTATGTTATTGAAATGAATTGGTTAAATGAATTTGTTTTTTCACTTAATTTTTATAATTTTAATTGAAATTGAAATATTTTGTGTATTATGAAATATATTATTAAAATACGATATTTGGAATTTTAATTTAATTATAAATAATTATTAAATAGATGATAAAGATTCAATCTTTATAAATTATATTGGAATAATTTTAATAGTATTCATATATTAAATGTTGAAATCTATATTTAACATAGTCATGTGTTTTTTACTTTGTTAATTAAAAAATGTTATATGGGTGGTGGGGAGGAGAGAGAAGGTAGTTTGAGACAAGTAAGCTCTAAAGGTTTACTAAGCATGAGTCATGGTTTTTTTGGCCATGTGGTACTAGTAAGCATGTAGTATTAGTAAACCATGATATTGACCCATAATGTATTTTTGGGCATGTAATATTAGTAAGCCATAATATTGAATAATAAAATATTTATGGTAAAGTGAGTTGAATCTCCATGTTTTATGTGCATGCTAATTTTTTTTATAATAATAACACTAATTTATTTTATATATATATTACAATGTGAGATGTAAAATGAACTAAGCTTTTATAAACTTTTATCACCATTTAATTTATATGCCTATGCTAATTTCTATTTGTTTTTTTATAATAATAATAATATATCTTTATTATTATTATATATAAATAATTATTTTTTCTATATTCAATTTTTTTTTCAATTAAATAGTAAAACCTATTATATTATGGTATATATATTTTACACATTCTCTCATTTAGTTTATATATATATTTAGTTTATATATGTGAATGAGATATATATGATCAAATTTTTGTTCACGCGTTTAAAAAGGGTTTTATGTAGATTAGATTAGATTTGATATATAAAGATCAAACTTTTTATTCTCAGGTTTAAAGGGAGTTTTTTGTAGATTTGATTTGATTTTTTATTTAAATGGATAGGATATTTACTAATAGATTTATTTTTTAAATTAATATATATTTACTTTAATTTATATTAGTTATCTTTGTCTCCACACACACGTAATTTTTTGTTATAATATAAATTTGTAATTTAACCAAATTTTTGTTTTAAGTCTTTATATTTTTAATTTTTTTTTTAATAAGGAAAAATGTAGTTTTATTGTACAAAGAACAAATTTACATTTAATAAAAGCTTAAAACATTTGAGAAGATCAAGATCATAATATTGTAAGAAAAATAAACTATATTTTGTCCCAAAAAGAAAAATACAAGAAGTGAGAAATTAAGTGTTATACAAAATCACTTAAATTCTATTTATTTTTCTTCTTTCTTTTCACTTTATTCTAAACGATGTATCTATAGGTTTTATTGCCAACTCATTCACCATAGGGCCTTTTATTTATCAAAATTAAAAATTTCCAACACATGTTCTTTTTTTGTTCCTGCTATCCCATCATCTTTATGTGTCAATGTTCCTTTTACAACAGGATCATGTGTTGTCTATGTATCTTGCGATTCTGCAGATGTTATGAATTTGAAACTAGATTCTGGGTGTTTATATCATACTTAGTGGGGGATTCTTCATTGATCTCCTCTTCTTCATCCTCCAATAAAATGGCCTCATATGGCTTCCAACTTTTGGATCTACGAACTTACCCCTTTTTCTTTTTTGGAAGTTTTATTACCCATGAGGACAAATCCTACATATGCTCGATTTGAAAACATGAACAACATCTAAAGGCTATGTGTTCATAATATAAATTCTAGATTCATCAAAAAGATCTATGATTTAGAAAAATACATTGTAGTATACATTTACTCAAATGTATTTCAACACATAGATGAGCAAAGGTAAAAAAATCCTTCCTGTAACAATTCACTACCCATATTTATGAGCTTTCCTAGATTATTCCCAATTTCCTGATTGACTTTTTGATGCTAGAAAGGAAGAAGGAGATGCGGAAACCTAACCCAAATTAACATTTTTGTTACAAACATGTTAGAGGGATCAAACTCCAGAAACCATGGAGTGAGGAAGTGCCCCACTCTTCCCAAAAACTAAGGCCCGTCCGTCATACATTTGTCATAGTCTTCCTAAGAATCAAACTGTATAATGAAAAATAATTTGGAACATAAATAAATATCACAATTTTTTGTTCAGGTTATAAAGATCCACTAATGTAATGCTTATGACTTTGGCCAGAATCCGTTGAATCTGATGATGAAAACCCTAGCTTGTAGGAATATGAAGAGGTGCATTACCTCTACATTGTTTATTTCCAAATCAAGCATTTCCTCCACCTTCTCTGCAATGTATGGTCATGAAGGAGCTTGAGATTGGACTATTAAGGTGGGCTCTTTACTACTTGCATCATCCTTGTATGAGGTTGAAGTAGAAGGCCCTCTAGAACTCATTATTCTCTTTCATAGTCTCAAAACTAAAAACATAAAAATTTTATGGAGATGTTATATGCACTAAACTGGCAGGATTCCAAGAATTTTTTTCCCTCATATATAAGATGTTGAAATACTACAAGAATTGCAATATTTTGTTCTAATATCTCTTTTAAATCCTTCACCTTGGCTTCCATGAACCTGAAATGGTATACATTTCCCATTGAGGGTTTAAAAAAAAATGAAACACTTACATGGATTTCAATATTCTTGTGTTGTCCATCACCCCCATTGAAGGGGAATTTGGAGGCATCTTCTGTATATCTGCTTCTTCTTGAATGGATTTGTATATATTGAGGAGGTGTGACTCTATACGAATAATAAAATCTCATATATTTTCACATATGAGTCTAGAAATCGAAAGAGAGGGAGTTGGGATCTCAAAAGCCCAGCCAAAGGCTTGAAACAAAAAGGTAAGGCATGTCATTAAAAAAAAACCCTAAAAATCATCGAAATATGACCATATCCTGTAATAGGATGTAATATACCTCAAATTTATACACATGTGAATAGATGTATAGTATGGAATGTGTTCACACACCGCTTTTATACACATGTGAATAGATGTATAGTATTCTGGTTGGTCCGATTTTACAATTGATGCCTTATGATCATTGTATTGTCTTCATAACGTGGACATAATTAATCACAACCTCACCTTTTACTTTGTTATTGGAAATATGAATCTATTAATAAAAAGTGGTAAGTTTTAATAATGCTAAGTAGGCTTCCTATCCTCAATCCATCCTAGGATTTTTGTTTGACCCATATGATAAGTTGTTGGGGAAATATTCAAGTTCTTCGGGGTTATAGTCATGTTGCCTTTGGGTGCTTAGATAAAAAAGGGATTTTATAACACATTTGATACCCAATACCTTGCATTTGATATCCCATACACCTTACTGATACACTACCATTTTAAGATTATGCAGGGAAACAATGTACCCCAACTATACCATGGTGCACCATGTGATTTGTGGTCTTGTGTCTTGTTTGTATTGTGACACCTTGTCTAACTCACATGGTGTGTCAATATGGGATGATAGAGATCAATCCTAGAGATATGACGGTCGAAATCCATTAACATATGGTTGTGGTGACTAACCCCCTTCTGCCTCCCTTGTCATTCACATTAATGAGGCTAATAGTTTGGTGCTCTGCAAGTTTTATAACGATTTTCCATCCTCTTTAGCTCTCAGAATCTTTGTCCTTCTATAATATCCTCTACATAGACAATGTTCTTCTCCTACCTAAGGTAGACTGGTTTGATTGAAGATGGTGGTTCGAAGTGGTGATTTAAACACTTAGCATTCTAATGTTAAAGGTAATGGCCAACCCTGAAAAATTTCTCATATTTGTTAATTAAGGTTCTTTTCTTTGAATTATTTTCTTATATTTTTACGAGGGTTTGATAGCTAACAAATTTTGTATCCTCTAAGAAGGTTTGGGGCACTTGAAAGGGGCTTTGGCGCTTGCCTTAATTTTTCAGGTTTTTTCCCACTTCTATCAATGAGCTCTTTATCTTTTAATATCGATTTTCATCCAGAGAGAGTAATTTGGTTTCCATCTTGGAGTTTGGAACCATTTTGTACTATGTGAGGGTTATTGTTAGGTATTTCACCATGGATTCCCATTTATATATTTGTTTTCTTTGCATTTCTTTGATTTATTTGATGGGTTTTCTTTTTTTTGATTTTTACTTTACTCTCAAATTTACTCTGTCTACTTATGCAGACGTGGATGGAGCTCTTGTTGTCCTCTCGAAAATATTTCCAAACTCCAGTTTCATAAATAGGATTTTATGTTACCCTACAAGTATTTGTTGGGGTTATTCTCCCTTTCTTATTAAAATTTATATTTTGTGGTTAATTTATTTTTGAATAAGGTAAAATACTTAAAAACCTTCCTTGCGACAATGCTGACAGTAATTTCCAATTTTCGAGGTAACATATGGGAACACATCCCTTAACTTATCTCAGGGTTTGTAATTAGACTTAGTTCCCACTTGCTAACATAGCCTTATTCCTAATTTTTATTATAGGTTAGTCTTTTACTATTATCTCGAGGTTAGCATAAAAAAAGTCCTATGATTATCCATATCTAGGTTTGTTCCAGGTACCAACATATCCATTAAACTTCTATTTTCTTCTTTCTGTTGCTTGGTTGTTATGACCTAGTGACACTCATTGGCCTACCATGGTCATATCCATAGTAGGTTAAGTTCTTGGAATGTTTATATTTAAGTCATGTTATCAAGTATGTTTTTTTTTCCAAGGAAAAAATTGTAATTTTATTAAACTTGAAAACAAGCAACAAAATTACATTTTGCAGATGCTAGTAAACATTTGATCAAGTCCACCTGTTGGTTGATGCACAATAAAAAAGAATAAAATATAAAAATTACATAATTTTTCCAAAGCTAAGTGTGATGAAAGTCACTTATCCTCCCCCTTTTCCTTTCATTTTCTCCACCTTTTTCCAAACTCCTTGATTGGGAGTAGTTGTTACTATTTCCATTTGATTTTCATCTACCTTTAGGGGAATTTTTTTTTTTTTTGAGTTCGAGCTCTCAAATACATGGTATATATTTATGCCCACTGATTCCATTTTAGTGGGTATTATTTCTTTTTGTTGCTCTGATTCTATGATCTCTATTGATTCAATACACTTCTGGATATGAGCCATTGTCCGTGGTTGATCTCCAACTCTACCATTTTATTGGCTACCAACTTGTTTATGTGCTTCTGTATTTGGAGTATTTTCCTTGGGCTCTTATTTTTCATATTCTGATGTGTCAGGAAACTACCACCCCTTGGTTTAGGAGCTTGCCTATTTTTATTTTTTTTCGTCTTTTTTTCTTGTGGATAGGTCTTCTAAAATTGTGTTGTTTGAAAACATGTTCGATATCTGATTGACGTATTCTCATAATCTAGCAGTTGTGTCCACTATAATTTTTCATGCTTTATAAGAAGATGATTAGGATGACCTTTTCTAAGGTATATCTCTACACACGTTCCATAAAATGTAAAGATACATTTTGTTGCTCCATCCATGTCCCTTTTTGTATTTTCCCAAAGTATTTACGATATCCTCTAGGACCTAATGATGATATAAGGGAAGAGGTAGGTTTGGAAACATCACCAATATACGAATTGTAGTTACCACCATTATTTTGGCATCAAACTATAGGAACAATGTCATAGTAAAAAGTGTTATTATACCAAAAAATGATGGACCTTCGTGCAAAAAAGTTTCCATATCTTATTTTGTATCAAATTTTACTATGAAGAATCCATTAGAGAATAAGTAGAGAACAGAATTTGGTGTCCAAGAAGAGAACACCCATTGATATAAGTGTCTAATTCTTGGCCAAAAATCATTTAATCGACATATTAATGCCTTAGTTTTTAGATCAACAAATTTTGATTTTACCTCTGGGATTTTACATCCATAACTGGTACCTTGTCCAATTGCTTGAAAATCTAAGGTCCTAGAATATTTTGGATCTAATCAACTAGAGCGACATTCTTCCCTCTCAGTAAATCCGTAAATGAGATTGATCCATTAAGGTTTCTAGAATTTTAATTAGGGCTTTTGAAGGCTGAAAATCCCCCCCCCCCGTAGCGTCATACCTAATATTATTGTAGAATCCTTTGCCATGCCTATTGGACTGGGGTCCCCTAACCGCAATTTTGGTGCTATTTTGTAATATTTTAGTCTAGTGCAGGGACTTTGGGGCGGGTCAAAGCCCCTAATGAACTGTAATGGGTCAAAGGGTAGACCAAGGCTCTACAAACCATGATTTATGGACCATAGAGTAGCCTAGGCCTAAAATAGTATAAATATATGGATAAATCGGGTCTAGAAGTAAGTTCAAATCTTGATATGAGTATTGGATCGGTGATATATGTTGTGTGGTGTGTCTAGGTAAGGGCTCCCGTTGGTTGTGTGCACAAAGACCCTAAGTCCTTCTGTGTGTGGACCCCGCTGGTTGTGTGCACAGCCTGGTAAAGAGTGTGTAAGTGGAATCTAAACGTTAATGAATGAAAATACCATTTTGCTGATATCTTAGTATCTCTGTGTTATGTTATTTGTTGCACTATCTGTGATCTCTGATATTATGTATGTTTATTGAATACTGTTAGTAGTTGATGCGCACATGGATGTGATGCTTTAAAAGGATAATGAATGCTTATATCTGGTTTTGTTTGGCCTTATTACCTCTGATTACTAGTTAATTTATGTTTTATGAGTTTCGCACAAGTCATTCCGACAAATGTATTCTTAAGGGTTTCCACGTTAGGGTTTCTCCATCACAGTCCTGTTAGATCAGAAGGGACCCACTTAACTTTCTCTCTCTCAGGGTGCAGAAACCTAGTTCCAGCACCCTCCCATACTACTTCAGGTGAGACCTTGACCTGTGCAAGTAGGCCATTACCGAAAGGGCTAGTAGTAGCAGGGTTTCTTGGTAAACCTTAAATCTGAACCTGGGTCACGACCCCTCAAGACAACAAATGGTTTCATTGTCAGGACCAGGATTATTTTGAGAGAGAGACTGGGTAATACCACGAGGTCATTAGCAGTCATTGAAGCCTGAACTCGAGGAATAGTTTGAAAAGAAGATTCAGGATTTTTCCTTAAAAGAAAATAGAAGTAAGAGGCTATCTACCGAACAGTGGAATATTAAGTATATTTTTATAGAGCTACAAGAGATTTTCTTCGCAACATCCACACACAAACTGCAAGAGTGGCTAGCAAGGTTAGCGTAATTCCAAACTGACTGGAAAGATGATCAGGTCACACAGTGGACCCCTGAGTCGATTGAACAGTTGGAAAATACTGATAACAAGATCACCCGGACTGTAGATCACTGGGTTGATAGTGTTTTGGGTGGATTTGTAACTGATTTTGTATTTGATCAATTTGTGTCCTATTCTGAAGCAGAGTGGAGTTTTTTCAAGGGATTTAGGGGTAAGTTCTTTCAAACATTATTGTTGCTGATTATGATGCAATTGTGTGAAAAGGGTGTCTTGTGCAGTCACACCGAGTGAATGACCTCTGATCAGAGTGGAAGCATGACACGAAGCAGTAAATACTACCAGGTTAATCAAGAAGGGGATAGATCAATGTACAGTCCTCTAATGGATCCAGCTGATCTAAATAGAGGTGGGCCTGGGCACGCAGAAGCCATCCCCCTGACTACACCACCACCGAACTTGTGCAAAGGTAAGAATTCTCCTACCCCACCTCCACCACTGCCTACAGAGAATATGGCTGCGCACATGAATTTACCCACCTTTAAGGGTGTGTGGGATGAGGATATGGATCGGTTATGGTTCATGGAAGATTCAATATGGATCACATAGAATATTAATAATGATGCTGTAAAAAGAGCACATCTATCAATATCCTTTGAAGGGTGGGCTCTACATTGGTTCATGGGATACATTGGTCAACATGTGAACCCTACAATACAAGACATTGAGGATTCCCTAAAGGAGTAGTTCTGGAAGCCTAAGTCCTATTCTCAATGCGTATTAAAGTTAAAGGATATTAAGCAGGGACCTACAGATTCTGTTTGGGAAGCTGACCAGCGGTTGAGGAAAGTCATCAGTGATGGAGGATTTGTCTATGAGAACAAACAACATAAGGAGTGGTTTATCACCATGATGTTACCACATTTGCGCGGACCTATGGGTCAACAAAATATTGATTCACAAGAAGAGGCCCTGGAGATTTCCATAAAGCTAGAAGCTGCACCAAGGGATGATGTTCAATTTCGAGTGCTGCAGATCTAGAGACAGCTAGAGGCAATGCACTTGGAAATTCAAAATTTTCAAAGGGATCGGGGTAAAGAAGCTAGCACGAATGTCTAGTACATATGCTGTAGGGTATCGAGCCACACTAAGGATCAGTGCCCTCTGCTGTCATATTATATGCAGGCTGGGGGACCAAGTCCACTGCGCCATAGAGACATGGTTGTAACAAGTACCCCCACGCTATGGTGCGTTGAGTATTGGGTAGCAGGAAGACATGATACAGATGACTTCCCATGATTAGGCGCCTATGTCCCAGAAATGAAGAAACAATGTTGCAAATTCTGCTCATCAATAGGCCAGAATGAGCACAACTACCAAAAATTTGACCTAATGATAGATAGGGGAAACCTATACAAGGATTAGGCTAACCCTTGTCACCAGTATCTTCCTCTGGGTGAGGAGGCTCCCCTGCAAGAGGATGGGGAGGAGGGAGAGGCACAGGTGTAGGTCGAGGAAGAGGGAAACACATTTTCTACAACTATGGGTACGTTGGACATTATGCAAGGGATTTTCTGAACCCTGTGCCCCAATCCTGCAGGTATTGCAGACAGTTTGATCATGTAATTGAAGACTACCCTATGTTGATAGAAAATATGAAGGAGAAACAACAGATGCCAACACAAAATGTACAACGGGTCAATGTGGAACTGCATGATGATGGGCCCAGTTTCAATGTAATTATGCATAGTGGCATTGCCACTGGAGGAGCTGGGGAGAAATCTACAGCCAAAACACTAATTAGGAATGCCTCTGACAAAAAGGAGAGCCTGGACCTATAGAAGGAGAAAGAGACCTTTATTGAAGCTAGGAAGGACTTTGCTAAAGAAGAAGCATCCACCTCAAGTACTTCTATAGATCCGAAGGTAGACGAAGCAGTTAATCCATTCCTTCAAGCATGTATGAAGTTGTTGCACAACCACAAGGCGTTGGAGAATCTCCAATAATTAATAAATAGTTGTACAGAAAGTGATGCCCCCCGAATGGAGGTTAAAGTTATGAATAAGATTTATAAGAACAAAAAAGTATTGGTCAGGAGATGCGTATGACTACGCAGATTGGAGAATATGAGATGGACCAAGTCATCTTGGATCTAATGCCAATGTCCTACCCAAAAAAACATGGCAAAGAATGGGAGAACCTAAATTGGAGTGATCCACCATCCAACTACATATGGCTAACCAACAGAAGATCATTCCATTAGGAAGGTTGCCGAAGGTTGTGGTAGACATTGCGGGAGTTAAAGTTTATGAATATTTTGAAGTAATCCAGATTGTGGATGATGCGGACCCTTACCCTATGCTATTAGTATAGGATTGGGCTATTTACATGGGAGGTATAATCAACTCAAAAAGGAGAAGCACGATCTTTGAGAATGATGGTACGCGGGTAATAGTCCCCCTGGATCCAGCTGAAGGAGAATGCTATAGAGAGCCAATGCATGATGAGGATGATTTTGACCATATTTATAAACTCACTGCACAGAATTATGATTGGATCAACCCTATAGCTGATGGAATTTTGTGTTGGGAGAAAGACAATGCATGCCTCTCAAACTCGGATGGCGAGATAGAAAATTGGCAGAACCAGTTGCATGACTTATCTACATTGTGGTGCCTCAAGATCACAAAGAGATTCTGATGCATCTCTTCAGAGGTAAGATAATTTCCCTACTTTTATGGTTCTGGTAGTGTTAAGGAATTTCTTAAGACATTAGAAGCAGATGTCCCTGGAGAACGGAGATTTTGGGCACCTGATTTGGCTATGCGTGTGACCCATGCGTGGTGGTGGGAAACCCATAAGGGGGCTTTTCAGGACTGGGAGGAATGTTGAAAAATGATGATCCTATGATTTGAACCTCCAAGCGACCCACCCATGGAGCTCTTTTCTTCCCGTTGGGATCCGCACAAGCACTTGGCTATGTGGATGGAGGTATGGAATGAATGGGTCCATATGTTTATTCATGCCTTAGGACCAATCCCTACCACTTGGTATTGAGATGCAGAGCTACACCAGCACACTCGCCATTGGGGTACAGTGACAGAGGATTTCATGGTGAAATTTGGGTTAGTTGGAGGGACGGAAAAATTAGATGAAGCCCTGCAAGATATAGATTCTTTTGTCTTTGATGAGTCTTTACCAGGGAAAGAATGTGATGTGCCATCTTCGGATGCGTAGATGGAGGATATTGTTAACTTTCAAAATTTGACAGTGGAATACTGTGATGAGGATCCCAGAAATATCACTATCCTAGAGTCAGAAGGAAAAAATGTAGTTTCAGGACCCCTATTGCAAACAGTATATGTGACCAAACCATTAAAGTTGAAGGAATTCAACATTAGGAGAAAAGAGCAGCCCATGATGGAAAAAATTGGGGATTACTAGGAAACTGATACAGTTGGGAAGATCGTAGAGTTGCTGACCGAATATCACGACCTATTCCCCACAAATTTATCTAAGCTCAAGGGAATCATAGGAGATATGGGTGTCATGAGAATTACCTTGAAGCCGGATGCACGTCTTGTCAAGCAGTGGGCCTATCGGCTGAACCCTAAATATAAAATGAAATTCAAGGAGGAAATAGATAATATGGTGGCCGCAGGTATCATAGAGGTAGTAGAACAATCTGATTGGGTAAGCTCGATGGTAGTTCAAGAAAAGAAAACCAAAGGAGAGATAAGGATCTACGTAGATCTGCGCAATTTGAATGATGTCTGCATACATGATCCATTCCCTACGTCGTTCTCTAATGAAATCTTGGATAATGTGGGAGGTTAGGAAGCATACTCATTCACTGATGGGTTTTTAGGGTACCATCAGATCAGAATAGCACCTGAATATCGTAGCAAGAAAACCATCGCGACCAAATGGGGATCCTTCCAGTACACTGTCATGCCCTTCAGACTAAAGAATTCCCCTGCCATTTTCTCACGTGTAGTTGTAGCAGTATTAAAAGAGTTCATCCATAAGCTTATGGAGGTCTATTTTGATGATTGGAAAATATTTGGATTAGTAAATAAGCATGTGTCAAACCTACGCATGATGTTGGATGCCTGCAGGAAACAACAGATTTCGTTGAACCTTAAGAAATGCATATTCTGTGTACCATTTGGGATTTTCTTGGGACATGTTGTATGTTAACAGGGACTGATGGTTGACCCAACAAAGATTGTAATTATCATCAACTTAGAAGTCCACACCATAGAGAAACAGTTGTGCTCCATCTTAGGGCACACAAGCTACTATAGGAATTTTATTCAAGGGTATGCCCTGATCACTGCACTGATGGAGAAGATGCTATTTCTAGACTGGGCGAAGGTCTTTCATGTACATGTGTATGCATCAGGAATCGCACTAGGAGTTGTCTTAGCACAGCCAGGTGAAGGAGACATTGATCATTCGATTTCGTTTGCTAGCAGGAAAATCTCTAGGGCAAAGCACAACTATTCTACTACTGAACGAGAGGGATTGGAAATGGTGTACGCCTTGCAGAAATAGAGGCACTATTTATTGGGAGGACACTTTAAAATGTTCACTAATCATTCAACTTTAAAATACTTGGTCAATAAGCCTATGTTGGGGGGGAATATTTGTAGATGGTTACTCCTATTTCAGGAGTATGATTTTGGAATTATTTTGTAGCCGGGAAGTTTGAATAAAGGACCTAATCACGTGTCTCGGATTGAGAATGGGGAAGAACCAACTAGGGTGGAAGAAGTATTACCCGATGTGCAACTTGTTTCTATCAAGGTAGTGGACGGCCACTTTGTGGACATTATTCATTTCTTGACCACAGGGATGGCACCTACAGACTATTCAGTACAAAAAAAAATGAGTTGGTGGCCCACGCAGTTGATTTCACTCTAATTGCGGGACAATTATACAAGTTGGGGGAAAATGAGGTATTGCAAAGGTATGTATTAGAACATGAGAGACAAGATATCTTGGTTGAGGCCCATGGAGGGGTGGCAAGAGACCACTATGTAGGAAAAGCCACTGCGTAGAAGGTGCTAAGGGCTGGGATGTGGTAGCCCACATTGCATATTAATGCACATGCACACTGTTGAGCTTGTGATGCATGCCAATGAATAAGAAAACCTTCGTGTAGAGACAAGATTCCCTTGCAACCGTAGATGGCTTTGTAGGAATTCAAAAAATGGTCCATAGACCTTGTAGGACCAATCAATCCCCCGAGAAAGAACACTGGTGCACGTTACATCATTACTCCCACTGATTATGTAAGAAGATGGGCAAAAGAAAAGGCTATGAAGTATTTCATTGTGGATACCACTACACACTTCATCTTTGAGCATATTCTGACTAGGTTTGGCTACCCAAGATCCTAATGAGTGATATAGGTATGCATTTTGTTAGTGAAACCATTGAAGCTTCGACAAAATAATTTCAGATTCACCATGTGAAGAGTACCCCATATCACCCACAGGCTGATGGGGTGGTAGATGCTTTCAACAAAATTTTGGAACATCCACTAACTAAGGTTTGTAATGCTAATCGAAGTGATTGGGACGTGCACATCCCCTTAGTTCTCTAGGCCTATAGGAATACATGCAAGATGCTGACCAGGAAAACTCCTTTCAAGATGGTCTATGGAAAGGAGGCCATCATGCCCATGGAATATATCATCCCCAGCCTGCGCATTGTGTATTTTAAAAACATGGAGGAACCTGAAATCATGGAGGAATGATTGGTGTAGCTAGTGGCCTTGGAAGAGGATTGGTTCATTGCTCACTTTCATTAGCAGGTATAGAAGGAATGAGAAAAAACTTGGCATGATCAGAACATCCAACAAAAGGTGTTCAAGGAAGGCGAATTACTGTTGCTTTATGATAGTCAGTTTGTACGCCACCCAAGGAAGTTTTGTAAGCACTGGTTGGGTCCATACATAGTAAAACATATTACAAATGGTGGTGCAGTAAGGTTGTCTACGCTGCGTGGAGACTGACTGCACGAATATGTTAATGGAAGGCTTCTGAAACCTTGCAGGGATGACCCGATGCCTACCAAATGACTATATGGCTAGAGTATCTGTATCATGAGTGTTGCACACACTAGGAAGGAAAGGAAAAGGTAGGTGCAGCAGGGGTGCAATGGTAGCGCGTAGGTAAGAAGAAGTGGAAAGGTGCAACGAAGGCACAGGGGTAGTACGCAACTAGATAAACTAGTCGTTGGAACAATAAAAATGGGTGAAAAAGTGATTTTACCATTGGATGGAGCAGGTATTTTGCATTTAATGCAGTGATATTGGTGGATTTTTTACCGTTTCCTTGATGGATAGTCGCATTTAATTAGAATCTGACCATTTTTACTCATGGAGGCCTATAAAAGAAGGGATGCAGGTCATAATTAGTTCCTTTACTCTTTAAAATTCTTATGCCTTGTGATTTGCTGTGAATTATGTGTGCTTTGTGATGACATCATCTGTATGTCTAGGTGAGCTACCCCTTTTGACAATAGCAACCTCGAATTTATATTATGTGCAACGATGAATACTTCTAACCCCACTGAGTCTTCGCCCATTATGGCCTCCACTGAAATTGGGTCTGAGGATGTGTTTGAAGTAACTCCCGACATAGAATAGTTCATGTCCACACTGGCCAAGGGAAAAAGAAAGGGGAAGGAAAAATTCAAGGAATAAGGAAAGTAGAAGGGGAAGGGGAAAGCCACGAAGTGGGCTTCGGTGGAGCCGTGCACCTTCCCTAGGATTATGCATTCCCCTCGGCATGTGCCTCGGGCGCACTCTCCCAATCCTTAGAAGCACCCTATGACAGCCTAGGAATAAGCTTTGCTGGAAGCTTTGCTCTCGTGGCTACCAACATATGTCAAGCCAAGGATGTCAACAGTGCGCACCCCCAAGAATGTAGATGTTGTCCAAGAATATCTACAAATGTCGTTGGTCTCGTAGGAGGTCCCTTTCATCGGGGACATGTTCAGTAGCCTCCCCTCCATAAAATTTGATGACCATGACTTGGAGAAATAAGACGCCTTCCCGCATCTAGTCCCTGAATTTTACCTAGAGCGAGTGATGTATGATAATGTTCTAAAGATGGAACCAATGTCGTGGGCGTGTGGGTTGCAGGCCTCTGACATCCATAATTTGTTGTGCATCACCCATTTTGGGAGATATGCTATTACCAACTTGGTTGTGCACCATCTGCTTGCATTGATCCATGATGGATGCTTATGGATCCAAGGATGTACCCCAATTGATACCGCGCTGGAGGCTTTGCAGTCCGGGTTGCAAGTGCTCTAGCTAAAAGTAGATACTCTTCAAGTGAGCGTGAACTAGGTGAGGCCAATTCAAGTAAGCCTACCAGCTACAACCATTATCACAACCACAGAGAGTAGGATCTGCCCCTTCCCTGGCGTGATGCTGATAGTAGAATCACCAACCCTATGCGCGCAAGTCAAAGCATGTGTGGAATTTGACCTTAATATTGTGAGAATAACAAGTGGGCAGCTACATACTTTCCACTTGTTTGTCTCTGTCGAGATCCAAAACAGAGAAGTCAGGGTGCAACACCAACTCAGTGAGGCCGAGTAGAAAATTGTGGCCAAAGCTGTCAAATCTTCCCAAGCTCAGGAAACCCAGATCGCAGTAGTTGCATAACAAGCATAATTAGAGCACATGATCTACTGGTTATGAGAAGACATGCTGGAAGTGATTCCCGCCTCTGTTGCATTAAAGTCCAAGTTTGAGGGCTTCGTCACTGTATTGAAGGCATCCATGACAAAAACGAAAGTTGTCAGAGCAGACCTGGAACAACAGATTTCTGCGTTGCAAGCCAAGCTACAGTTGGAAAACCCTCCCAAGGTGCATGCCCAGCGAGTCACACTGGTAAAGGAAGAAATAATAAGAATTTCAACACATATCACCAAGGGTTCAGAATTTTTATATATTTTTATGGGACTATGTTTCATGGTGCAGCATGATCCCCTCCTTCGAAAGTTCAACCAGGAGCTAAGCTAGAAAGAGCCACATTTTGAGGAGATGGAAGCTACCATGCCCACCCTCATGGTAGCACAGTTCCTAGCACGTCTTCATACTAGCCATTCTCTCAGAGATGAAATTGAGGAGATCCAACACAAGAAGCAGGTCCTCAGTGACCATCTGAAGCCATGGGTGGATGAAGCTCTCAAGCTCTCACAGGACTTAGACGCTGTCATAAAGCAGCTGAACCAGACCTTGGATAACCTCACTTCAGCTACTGAAGGACCGACTTCACAAAATTTGGTCGAAATTGTGCAGAATGTAGCTGTGTAGAGTGAAAGAATCTTTTCCCCATTTGCCACCATAGTTGAGTAGCTCCAAGTCAAGATGAATACCCCACTACCATTGTGACTAAGGACGAGTCAGAAGATTATGTTGGGGGCCTGTTGGAGCGGGGTCGCCTAACCGCAATTTTGGTGCAATTTTGTAATATTTTAGTGCAGTTCAGGGGCTTTGGGGTGGGTCAAAGCCCCTAATGAACTATAATGTATCAAAGGGTAAACCAAGGGTTCACAAACCACAATTTGTGGACCATAGAGTAGCGCAGGCTAATATAGTATAAGTAGATGGATAAATTGGGTCTAGAAGTAAGTTTAAGTTTGGATTAAGTCTAGATACGAGTATTGGATTGGTGATATCTGTTGTGTGCTGTGTCTGGGTAAGGGATCCTGCTGCCTGTGTGTGCGGAGACCCTAAGTCCTGTTGTGTGTAGACCCCGTTGGTTGTGTGCATGGATTGGTAAAGATTTTGTAAGTGGAATCTGAACATTAATGAATGAGAAAACCTTTTTGCTGATATCTGAGTATCTATGTGCTATGTTATTTTCTGCGCTATCTGTGATCTCTGAGATTATGTCTGTTTATTTAATAATGTTAGTAGTTGGTGTGCACGTGAATGTGATTCTTTAAAAAGATAATGAATTCTTATATATGGTTGTGTTCGGCCTTATTACCTCTGATTACTGGTTAACTTATGGCTTATGAGTTTCGCACAAGTCATTCCGACAAATATATTGTTAAGGATTTCCGAGTTAGGGCTTATCTAGTGTAGGTCTGTTAGATCTGAAGGGACCCACTTTAATTAACTTTCTCTCTCTTAGGGTGTGGAAACGTGGTTCCAGCACCCTCCCATACTACTTTGGGTCAGACCTTGACCTGCAAGCAGGCCATTGCCGAAAGGGCCAATAGTACTGGGTTTGTTGGTAAACCTTAAATCTAAACCTAGGTCACGACCCCTCAAGCCAACAATGCCATAATATTTCATCCAGAAAGAGTCCTAGAGAAATTTTACTTCATATAAAAAAAATTGGAGTATTTTTCTTATTCCCTAGTCATTTTTAATGCTTTAATTCTTTTGTCTCACTAGATCCATGCCCCAAATCCATTAGATTGTTCCATTCCCATTTAAATTCTTGAAGAATATATGGTATTTTTCTCATTCTTTCTATCTTTTATCCATATATGGATCTAAAATATAGAAAGGAGACCTTCAACAACCCCCGATTTTGAGGAAGGAGCCTTTTCATACAAGGAAACAAAATTCATGGTCCCTTCATGACATGTTTGGCATAAATACTTTTACAATCAAAGGAACCTTTATCTAATGCATGTGAGAGGATTTTTTTCAACCCTGAAAGGCTAACCCATATGCACCACCCATGAGAAACCACACCACCAGAGATTGAAAATTCCATTTCAAACTTCTAGTCTTTACCTTCTATATTGTGGTAGAGCAAGTCACAAGTGAAATATGCATGACAACACCTATGTTCAACCACTATAACATTGTGTGATCTATAACAATGATGGAACATATAAACTCTTCCCTCGTCGTCCCTGAGGAGACAAGAATCTAAAAATTTGCAGTGATCAATGCTTTTCTATATGTAATGGGTGTTACAATCACTTTGTAGGCCATTGATCCATTCTTCTATCCTGTGTTTGGTGGTATTTCCTAGAAGGAAGGTGACACCTAGAAGGAAGGAGGAGGGATGAATAAACCTAGAACCATATTTAGTATATTATTACTTAGAACAATAACTAAATATACATATATTATTTTATAGGTCATCCCGTACATGACATAATTGAGCTACATGTATTATATTTTCTTATAATGTTGTTTCCTTAACAAATTTATTGTAGCCATGTAAAAACATAAATATTATACTTGGTGTATTTTCTTGAGTAGTCTATTTACTCGGCTCTAAAGATGAAATATTTTATATTACCATTGGATAATGTAAATGTACTATTTCTTAATTTATTTCTTGATTTGAAAACTTCCTTAATATAGATGAGTGTTATTCAGTTAATGCTATCTTTCATAAGAAATAAAAGACAATTTCATGCTTAGATATTACTCTATTGTTATATAGATTCTTGGTCTCATCTCTATGTAATTTATATGTATTCATGAGTCTCTAGAACGCATAATTTATTTTTACTTCTATCCCTACATTTTTGGTCTTATAGTATGTCTCTAGTTATTTCTTTCCCAATCCACTAATCCTTTACTCTCAACTTTTCTTATCCTTAGTTGGCTTGAGTTTAATAACCCTATGCCTTCCATACTTGCCTTTGACAATGTTAAACTCATACTACTTCTGAGAAAATTGTTGGTGCCAAGGGAGCTCGATGTAAGACTCATGAAATATGGGTTTATGCATCTACTCATCATGATATTTTTTACACATTAAGTAGGAATTTCATTTTTTAAAGGTAAGCACGAAATTTTTCCTTTTTTGCTGGCCTACCACTATGCTTATCCTACTCATTCCTTATTTAATGGTGTAACCAAGATTATTTTTCCACTTTATTCATATTATTTAAATATAAAAAAATTCTCTAGTTATTTAAAATGAACCCTTTTAATAAATTACATACTATGAGCTCAACTACATACTCTTCTTATTATGCACACAACCATAGTAGAATGAAAATATTTAAAGGATTCCTAACCAAGAAATATATTCACTTATATGAATAGGTTAAAATTAACAGGAACAAACACATTCCTCCCAACAAAATGAATTGTTGTAAGAAAAATTACCCCTGAGCCTTAGGATACCCTTATTTCAGAAATAATAATTAGTACTTAATACTTTTCCTCCTTTCTTTTCCCTAGCTATTTCTTCCTAGTTTAGCATATAAATTTCTATTTCCCCATATTTCCTTTCTCTCCCACAATTTTTCTTTTCCTCCATCCTCGCATGACATTTTTCTCCAGTAATTCCATTTTTGGGGTTAGGAATCTTGGGAATATGGAGGTTTAGGTTGTGACAACTGTCACGTCAAAAAATATCCTTTCTTGGACTCCAACTGATTCTTAACAAATTTTCTGACAGTTGGGTAACTTGACTACTCACGTGTTGGATCCTCCTATATTTTCAAATAAATAATAAGTGAAACAAGAAATATTTCATTCATAATAATATATTATTACTTACATTTTTCATTAATAATATCCTACTTAGTCTTAGCCCCACAAATATTACTTTGATTAAGGGGCACTATATTTCTCCTCCCTTTGAATCAACAACATCCTCGATGTTTCCTATACACTCATCACTTTTATAAAATTAAAGGAAATGCATCTCAAATTTTCTCTTCCATCCCCAAGGTGGCCTCTTCATGCCCAAAGTGCTTCAAATGCACTTTAACCTATGTGATGGATCGATTCCGATTAAAGTTTCCCTCTTGTCTAAAATTTGTAGAGGCTCAACTTGGAACTCCCCTACTGGTTTGAGGTGTATCACATTCCAATCTATAATATGAGTTGGATCATGAATATGTTTCTTTAAAAGTGATACACGAAATACACTATGTATTTTTATCTGAGCTGGCAGTGCTAGCTAGAAGGCCTCTGGTCCTATTCTAGCTAATACTTCAAATAGTCCATAAAATTGAGGTGTTAACTTAGCACAAATTCCCAAATTTAAATTACTCTTTTTGGGCCCGACTTTAATGTATACATGTTCTCTCACTTTATCATATTTATAAGTTCTTTTTATATTTACATAGCTTTTTGTCTATCTTGAGCTACCTTTAGGTTTTGTTTCACCCTTTTGACTATTTGTTCCATCTCCTATAAGAAATAAAGTCCCAAAACCAATTTTTATTCTGGTTGACTCCAACTAATTGGAATATGACATTTTCATCCATACACGACTTCAAAGGGACTCATTTTAGGATATGCTTAATAAATGTTGTTCTAAGAAAACTCAATAAAATGTATATAATCTTTCCACTTAGTGGATTGATCCATCACATATGAATATCTTTAAGAATGCGATTGGTTCTTTTATTCTATCCATATATCTAAGGATGGTGGCACTGATGAAATTTAACTACGTAACCATTCCTACAAAATGTGCTTTCCAAAAATTGGAGGTAAATTTTGCATCTCTATTGGATATAACAGTATTTGGTATTCCATGCAATATAAAATTTTCTTTCATGAAAATTTCAGTTATATGAAGAGTTTTATGTAGACTTAACTTGACTAAAGTGAGCTTATTTAGTCAATTTATCCACTACAACCTGTTGGTCGAAAATCCGTAAACCAAGGGGGTCTTCCCGATGAAAACTCCCAATTAGGCTTCACACCATTTGGAGTGGGAGCCCTTCCATAACTAAGGTATGTCTGCCATATATTCTTATAGATATGCAATGGCTTCAATGTTCAGCACGATAGAGTCATACATAGGTAATTTTTGACTAGCAAGTGAGTATGCCTTATGGATTCTCAGTTGCGGACATATCAATGTTCTTCTACTGAAAGGGAAAGAAAGTGAGCCTTTTGAAGACAAGTAATAATACTAATCTAGAAAATACACATGAGCATGTAAATAAGAATCAATCATTGACCAGCCAGTGAAATATTTCACATGAAATAAATGATTTTTGAAACAAATACAACACACCTTCAACAAGATAAGTACCAAAGTCATTGAAATAGTTCAATTTCCTTAGTACATATGAGAACAACATAAATAAAAAATATTCAAAGAATATTCTTACAATATTTATGACATACACATGAAATCGTGTTGGCTCAATGAGCTTCTGAAATAAGAAAAGGTTCCAATATACATCAAGACAGTGATTACCACTAGTCCCAATAGTGGAGCATTAGAGCAGTTACTTGCTCCTCTAAAATAATTATCTTCCTCTCTAATGCCTGGTAAAAGGAGCCAAGGTGAAAATTTCCTTTGCATGAGTGATTAGGGTGTATATATAACAAATTTGGTGATCATTAATCTCCTTTGTGACTCTTGGACTACCTTCATGATTTTTTGACTTTTCCATGACCTTCCTACTCCTACATGAATTTTCACATTCTATACATATCTATTGGAATTCTAATTTACATCATATTTCTCCAATATTGAATTTACGTAATCCAAAAATGATAAGGAAAATGATGACTCATGACTGGACATGACATGACACTGATGGCATGGACTGCATGATGATGTGGTAGTATCAATTCATTCTCTGATGTTGATTTCTTAGTGTCTCCTAAAATATGGAACATGTTCTTCTTCTTCCTCCTCCACAAGGCTTGAAGGTAGGGAGTATTCAACATGATCTTGATTTCCAATTTTTGTCATAATATGGTGTCCCTTTGTCTTTATTGATTGGTCAACTTGTCTTTGTAGCTAAAAAGGTGTCTTCTAGCAGAGTCTCATTCTTCATCTCCTTCACCATCCTCCTATCATAACATGATAGAATACCTACAACTAAAATCCACCCATGACAAGACAAAACGAGTCTGATAAAACCACTAGTATAATATTCTTCATGAAAGGTAATGACTAAGCTGTAATTGTGTTGTAGTTTGGGAGACAAACTCAAGGATTGCATAGTTGTGCATCTCAAGAGGCTAGGGGTTAGGACTAAACCTTGAGACTACATAATGCATAGTTCTGGAGGCCTGGGAAGAGGGATTGTGTAGTTAAGGGGCTCAAGAGGTCAAGCTTAAGGCTTGAGGCTTGAATTTTCTTAATGCATAGTTATGGAAGTATAGTAGACTAAGTGACTACACACTTGAGGGTCTTAGGAGGTCAAGATTGAGGCTTGAGGCTTAAAGTTTCCCAATGCACAGTTTTGGAAGGCCAAGGTTGGATGAATGCATAGTTGAGGTGTTGAAGGGGTCAATATAAAGGCTTAAGGCTTGGATTTTTCAAATGCATAGTTCTGGAAGTAGAAAAACCTTGAGTATTGCACAATTGTGCAATTCAAGGATTCAGGTTGGAGGCTTGATGCTTGACACTATGCATTGCACAATTGAGGTTGACTAGGAGACACGGATTGTGTAGTTTTGGAGATAAAGGGTCAAGGTTGGGCACTATGACTATGTAGTGTATGCTTACAATAGGAAATGTCAAGGCTTGATGGCTGAGACTATGAATACACATTTCAGGAGGGCTGAGTGAGGTTAAGTTTCTCGAGAAGGCACTTTTCCGGATTTGGCTGAGTGTGGGATAAATGAGACCAACATGAATAGTAAAAAAATTGAACATTATCACACACTTAAATAAGTTGATGACGCAAAATTGATCACTCAAAAAATGTGAACAACATATTTTCCTCAATGCGATGACATTGTGACAACTTTTCCCAGGTGCGACAGTAAAGGTAGACTTTGCAACGACAGTGATGACATTTGTGCGATGATGCTTGAAACTTTGGGAATGAGTGCGATACATGTCTAAATAGTAAGAATGACTCATTAGCACTGATTTCACCCCATGAAACAACTAAACCTACATATATTCCATGTGCGACGCTTTCCATTTTGAAAGATGAAATTTGTGACAATAAGAGAAAAATGCAAAGGACACTTGCAAAATGTGAACGACATTGAAAGTGAAACATACAAAAAAAATGTTAGCATGAAAATGAAACTTATTACAGTGAAAAAAATAAAATTTATGGTCATAAAAATATAAGAAACACTTGCAAAAATTGAAGGTGCAGAAAAGCGACAGTTGGAAAAACTCACCGAAAACATAAGAAAAATTGCAACCAAAAGGGAGAGACTGTTAATGAAACTGTGCACTGAATGTCAACATATGTTGAAAATTGCACATTCACTGTATTGTGGAATTATTTTGTGCCTGTTCAAGCTTTCATAAAATAATTCACTCATGAACTTACTACAAAATTAATATGTGTGAGCAGGTGACTTAGACACATATCGACCGACCATAAACTTACGATGGAACAAACAATTGCAAGATCCATAGTAGGCTCCAAAATTCAAGTGTAGAGAAAAATTTGAAGGGTTTTTGTCATAATGAAAGCACTTGGTGACACATTGTTAGAACTCCAACTTATTTTCCTTGGTCAAATATTTCGTGTAGGGTTTAGTTTCTAAGGAGGTGTTGATTCTCCCTATAAATTACTCCCATTTCCGCACTTAACCTGCTTATATATATAGTCTCCTTAATATATTTCTCTCTTGGACGCAATAATAAATCCAAGCATATAACAATGTTTAAAATCAGGAGAATGGTAATGTTATTCGCGAGCTTTCTATTTCCAGAGTATATTTTTCATCTCTGGTGTTTCTCTGCTGCCAGCATGCCTGGACAGTACCCTGAAGGAGTCACTTACGGAACACAAAAATTGTTCCACTACTAATCTGGGTGGATATTGGTGACCACCTGCCTATTGCACTTAGACCCCCACCATTGTTTCTTTCAGTTTTTCAGTGTCCTGTATTGTAGCACTTTACTATCTTTGGCAAATTTTCAATTCCTAAAATTTCGAAGCCGTTTTGAGGGACTAAAAGTAGTTTTTAGGAAAAATAAAGAGACTCGAAAAGTCCCAAACTGGTATACTTATTTTTTTTCAGCCTCCTCTTCGAGGTCTTTGAAACGAGGTATTATGATAGCCAAATAGAGATCATATCCCAAGTTACGAACCTAAGAAGTTGACGTTCCAACTTACCCCTACAGGGCCCACAAGCTTTTGGCGCTTCATCTCCTAGGGTTATGTTTTTGGATGTTTAGGGTTTCTCATTGTTTCTAAATGATAAAAAGGCCACCAAGCCTCATTTTAACATAGTTCAGAGGCATGTAGCCGCCACATATATTCTTAGAGATAATCTACCATTGCCCGAGCTAGTTTATTTTCATTCTGTATGTAAGCATAATTCAGTTCTTTGATATTAATGAAATTAAGTTTTATTTTCTATTGCACTTCCATGCTTATGTTTATATATGTATTCTATTTTTATCTTGCATAAGTTCATATCAGTGGTATCAAAGTGTTCTTCTCTTTCTCATTTTTTCTTTGCATGTCCACAATAAGGTTAGGGTATAAGGAGTTAGGGCTCGATCTGGTTGAACCTTTGAAATATCAACCTCGCAAACCTTGACAACCTCCAATGGCAAAAGAAAATAAATATGAGGAAGCAAGACATCCTTTCAAAATATTGCTTGAGGAGGCCCTAAAGAAAAATAGGAACGTGATGATGCATAACTTTTCCCAAATCCTTCGATGGATACCCATAGGTGACACATATTCATATAGTAGCCGAGTTTTGAGGCATCATGCCTTTTAAGGTACAAGTTAGCATTGACATTCCCGTATTTGAGAGACATATAAATTAATATGCCATGGATAAATGGTTAAATATGTTGGAAGGATATTTTTCAGTTCATGACTTTTCAAACTAGGAAAATATTACTTTTGTACTCCTCAATGTTGCCCGCCATGTCAAGGACTCGTGGGAAACCTACTGTGAGAAAAGGAAAGAGGGGGAACCCTCACTATTCTCAGGCACACCCACTTGGAATCATTTCTAAGATGCCATCAAGGAACAATATTACCCTATCAGTATCTATGAAGAAAAATACATAAGTGGACCATGTTGCAACATGGAAGGGACCAAGATGTGTCAGAGTTCACAAATGGTGTTCATGCCCTTCACACGAAGCTGGGCATCAAGGATTTCCGAGCAGCATTTGATACTCAAGTACCATGGTTGTTTGCATAAGTACATCCAATATGAAATGGATATCCTAGACATATCCTCGCTCAATGTCACCTATCGATATGTTGTCAAGATCAAGCATAACTCTAAACAGAAGAATCAGGACTTTGGATATGTGAACCCGAAGCAAGGGAAAGGAACCCCCAAACCGCAGAAAAAAGGGAAAAGCCAAGGCAGGGTGAACTAGGACATCTTATTGAAGCTACAAGCAAAGAACAACACCACGAAGAAGAAGGAAATAGGAAAGTGTTGTGAGTTCCATAAGAGCTCCACTCACAACATGAGTGAGTGTCGAGCCAAGAAGTCACTAGTGGCTGAGATCAAGGCTTCTGAATCATATGAATGTTCTCACTCTGAGTCAGAACCTAATAAGGGGAATTGGAAAGGGAAGCATATTATTAATTTGGATCCTAGTGCCACCATTGCCACCACCAAGATTCAGAAGGATGATTTCGAATATCCATAAGAGGGGGAGCGCCTCTTCCACTCACATATGTGGGTGAAGGATTCTCCACTACTGTTCATTTTCAACAGCGGGAGCCAAAATAACTTCAATTCACCATAGGTTGTGAAGTAGCTAGGCCTAGTGACCATGACACACCCACACTCATACACCATTGGGTGGCTTCACCAAGGACAAGATCTTCATGTTAGCCAATAGTGTCACCTTCCCTACAACATCAAGCCCTTCACCGATGATGTACTATGTGATATTTCTCCTCTCAGAGTTTGTGATATATTATTAGGCCAACCATACTTGTAGAAGTGACATGTTGCATATGAATCTAGGCCTCGCAGTATTATTATTACTTTGGGTAATAATTTGTATAGGATACCAAAGGTAGCACTGCCTACCACCATATCTATGATCACTATAAAGAAATTTAGGAATATCATCTCCCAGACTGAAAAAATTATTTTCCTTATGATTTTTCCACAGGGCCAGATGAAGATTGTGGTCATGACTTTCAGACAGGGCTCCTCCGCACGACAAAAAATGATGGACAAGGTCGTGGAGGAGTACAAGGACATTTTCACATCTCCCGAAGGGGTACCTCTACACTGTCAGGTTAAGCACTCTATCGATATGACCTCGAGCACACCTTTACCTAATGGGTCAGTCTGTTGACATTTCGTTCTGGAGAATGATGATATCAAGAGGCAGATTTAGGAGTTTATGCAGAAAGGAAATATTAAGCCAAGTTCATCGCCATGTGCGACCCCGATTGTATTCATACATAAGAAGGACAAGACCTGGAGACTCTATATTGACTATCAGGTGCTGAGAAAGATCACTATCTGGATTAGGTATATGATTCAACGAATTGATGACCTGTTAGACCAAATAAAGGGGGCCAAATATTTTAACAATATTAACTTGAAGTCTGGTTATCACCAAGTACCAATCAAACCCTATAATGTGTGGAAGAGTGCCTTCAAATCCAAGGAGGGCCTTTTTGAATGGTTGTTCATGCCTTTAGGGTTGACGACTACCCACACAACCTTCATGAGGCCAATGTATGATATTTTATGACATTTCACTAACTCATTCATGGTGGCATATTTGGATGATATCTTGATCTTCAGTTAGAGGTGGGAAGAGCACGTCCACCACATTTGACAGGTCCTCCAAACACTGTGGCAACACAATTTGTGTGCTAATTTGGAGAAATTAACTTTTGGCATGACCTAGGTTCAATATATGAGGTACATCATCAATGACCAGGGTGTGCATGTGAACCTAGCCAAGATACATGTATTTTGGGATTTTCCAACCCCAAACACTCTAACAGCACTCCACAAATTTCTGGGTCTTTCCAACTTATATCGCAGGTTCGTGTTGGGCTTCTCTCATATCAGTTGGCCTTTGAGTCAAGTCACCAAGGAAGTGGTGAAAGAAAAGTTGTTTTCGTCCGAATCACAACAAAAGGAATTCATTGAGTTGAAGCATCGACTCCACTCTACACCCGTGCTCACATTAACACACCTGTAGCAACTGTTATCACTCCGCCAAATTTCTAAGGCTGAAGAAGAAATCCCAACAGAAGTAACCACAATCCAACCTTTTAACTTGGTATCTAGCACTATCAAGTTGGAGAGGGCTCTCTCCAAAAAAATCACAGAAAAGAGGGCTAGATGAAAATTTTTTAGGCTATCTATGAAATGCAAAAGGGTTTGTTTTGTTTTGATTGGGTTGGATTTGCTGGATGAGGATTAGGTCAAGGGGACTAGGTCAGGGAAAATGAGATGGAATTGCAGTCCATTGGATGGGGCAGGGTTGGTAGAAGGCTTATCACTTAAAATTTATTTGGTGAGATGATTTTAGAATAATGAGGAGATAGGAAGTGCATAGGAGATGTATTCTTCCTAAACTGAAGAAAATGGAAAAATTATGACAACTTTCCCAAAACAGAGAATGAAAGAACATGTATTTTTCCTATCAACTTGAAAATTATCATATAATAGACATGAAATGGTTTATGAGCTACAAAAAATTCATACAAATGATAAAAGAGAATAAACAATGCCAAACATTCATACCACAGGTATCCCAAAGAAATAGCTGCAATTCTTCATTAATTTCTGGCCAATCTGATTACATTGTCCTTGATCAATACAATGGCATCCAACTGATTCCAACCCTTGCTAATATTTAATAAAGGGAATATATAGACATAAAAACCACATTCTATCATCCTTAGGGGTTGAATCCCTGAGTTGAGGATGAGATCCACAAAATTCTGAACTGAAAGATGGAGTGTAGGGATCTCTAAGTGACTCCTTCATAATTACATTGACTCTGATTCATTTGAATTTAATGATTACATTTACATCATGAATCTACCCCTAGGTATCTTATCCATATAATATTTACATTTACCATGCTCAATTACATAAGTGAAATCATGATTTTCAAGATAAAAGTCGAATTTTCAATGGAAAATAAAAAATATCAGCAAACTGTCAAACACACCCTCCATCTTGTAGGTTTTTTTTTACTGGGTTGTAGGTGTCCAAATTGGCTCCAAGATAGCTTTTTGGAATCCCTTCAAGTCTAGTTTCTGGATATGCCTTCAGTTTACAAAATGAGTCTCATTTTCCCTGTCAAAACTCAATCCTCCCAAGACTACTCAACCCGTAGTTCCAGGGACAAAAATGAAGCAAAAACATGATTTTTTGCTAGTTTTTTACTTTTTAACCTATTTTTTTTGCAAAAAAAGGCTCGAAAAGTGGTTTTATGAGATGTATTTACCATTTTTCATCCAATGGTGGTGGCATTTTGGTCAAAATATGGCTCAAAAAAGAGCGCAATGCCAAGGGCACTGTGTGTTTGACACTTTCTGTGTCACATGACTATCCCGAAAACACAATAAAAAGAAATAACTTGTAAAAATGACCCAAAACCTTTCAAAACTGGTAAAGTGAGCGCTGATGATATGGCTAGGCTTGGAGTGAAGCCTCTACAAATATATCCAACTTCCTTTTCTCTTCTTGCATGGTCAAAGCCTTAATTTTTGCATTGTATTTTTTGAGCTTGGCCATTGCAATTTTGTCTCTTTGGGAATAATTTTGACCTTCCTCCCCAATATGTCATTGTCTCTATTTTCCCTCTCCAACAACTTCTCCAAGTTTTGGTTAGATATATCAAGCCATGGCTCCCTATTCATTCAAGGTTAGCTAATCAACAAGCTCAGCCTCTTTTTGCCTTTCTAATGCTAGAGCTATTTTCAACCCTCTAGTATTAGGCCTGCCTCTATGTTCTTGTTCTTCTTGTTATTCAAGAAGCCCATGCTTTTCAAGTTTCTATTCTGACAAAACCCTAGATTTTTCTACCTCCATTTGAGCTGTGATGTATTTGACCTCATCAATGACATGCTTTGTCTTCAAATGCTGGTTCTCCTGCTCAAGGAATTTTATGACAAATTTGGACCTGTCAAGGTTATTTTGGAGCTCTCTAATCTTAGCATCCTTCCCCTTAATGACTACAATAGTGATCTCATTAACATCATGCTCATCAAGGTCAACAAGGTCAAAATCCTTCTTTGTCTCATGGATGTCATCCTCATCATGAATGGTTGCCTCTTGTACATCCTCCTCTACCATCTTTTATTTTCCCTTTTATACCTGCTATGTTGGTGAAGAAGGTAGGGCCCCTTCCACAATATGTCGAGGAAACACCTACCTATGACCCCTCTGGTATGTTTTTTCCAATGTCTCTATCTCAGCCACATTATCCTACTTAGTCTCATTGATCTCAGCTCTGATAGGTGACCCAATTTCAATGTGGGATGGAGATTATGGTGATGAAATAGGTGAAGGAGACTGATATTTAGATGATGAATGTAATTTGGGCTGATATGGAGGAATGTATGTGGAAGGATGAGATGATGGAGGTACATTTTAGGCATGCTGAATAGGTGGAGTAGTGAATATGTCAATAACTATGAATGAACTCCATGGAACATTCAATTGTTTGAGATGATGGAGGACTATGATTTTGATGAGGGAGTGGTGAAAAAGGTTGTTCTTTTGGTGTTCATACTCTCTCTTCTAGACAATAAATGCCAATGCTCCAGAAGAGGTAGTAGGGTATGTTGAGCATATTTACCCTAATGAAGTACATAAGTAACCGGATATGATAGGCATACAATATAGAAAATATACCTTCACATGAAAAGTATTTCATGGTGATCTCCATCATGGGAGCATATCTCTCCAGAAGATTATACAAATGAAAAATCCTCTTTCTCTCATTTGTGTGCCTAGGTTTGATGAAAGGTTCATAGTAATGCTCCTCCAAGTATTGAGATTTGAACCATTTATCCCCAACATTTTGAATCCCGGTGGTAGCTGAGATGATGGCAGTTGACACAGTGAAAGTGAAACCAGCTAGAGTAACTTGGTTGTCATGGAGATTATAAATGAAAAGTCTGGTCAACATATCATGGTGTTGGACCTTATGAATTTTCTCATAGAACTCGAAACATAAAACATGTTTGAAACATGTAAAATCCATAGGAGGTGTCAAAATTTCCCTGGTATTTGTTGGCTCTAATCTAAGTATTATTCCCCCTTTCTGTGACCTCTTCTCCTCTATTTCTTCTCCTTCACTGTATGGTCTATTTTCTTCTTCTTCCATGATGTCTTAGTGTCAAAACCCTAGGTAGGTGTGATGATAGTGGAATGTAGTTTTTAGGAATAGGGAATAGGATAGGGTAATTGAGGGGGATTAGGGTAGGGATTTATGAGTTAGGGAATGTGACAGGGGGTAAGGATGTAGATGGGTTTTGAATAGGTGATTAATTACAGGTGTGGGGAATTGGGAGCCTAGGAAAATAACATACCTAGGGCTTAGGGTTTTAAGGAAATGAAAGCTTAGGGAAAGGGGATTTTAATGTAGGGATTTTGGAAAGGGTACATTGCAATGTGGCAATGGTTATGAAGGTTTAAGGACTGAAATTGAACTATAATTCGGTATTTCAGGAATAATAGGGTTTTAAATGAAGAAAGACGCCAAATTTTCTTTAACAAACTTTACACGTCCAAAATGACTTGATGGAGAAGAGGAATGAAACAATGGTCTCTTACTTTCTGGTTTGAGGCTTGAGGAACTACTGTTGAAGTCTGGAGGATGATTTTGTAGAAGTTTGGAGGTGTTTATTACAACTCTTGAGGAAGATTGGTAGGTACGCAAAACCATAACTAGGCACGCCCTCTCTTTGGCAGGCGTGAAACACAACAAGCAGGACCACAACGCCTTTGGCATGTGTGCAACGCCAAACACAGGTGTGCCCTCCCTTTGGCAAACACACAACGCCTCCCTTGTTTTACTAATTTCGCCCAAAAATTTGAAAACCCTTCTTTGCTTTGAGGATGCTTGATGGTAGTAAGAGACAAATGAAGTCTCTTTGATGTTATGAAGGATATTATACTTGAGTGAAATTTATCTTTTGATTTAAAAACCCACTTTCTAATGTTTCACTTTAACCTTTGAAAACTTTGGAAAATACCCTTTACACTTTGACCTTTCTTTGCAGGTTGATAATGTTGGAATTTGGCCCTCTTTACATTGCTTTTGTTTGGTGTTCAGTTTGTCATATGGAGTTGAATTTGTAGCTTGGAATATTACTTATTACATAGAATTAACATAAAATTACAATAAAATAAAAATAAATTAAATCTCTATTTTTTTTTAATAAAATTATATTGCAAAATAAAAAATTATAACTTTGAAAGCAGAATTAGAACTTTGGAAATATTCCTTGGAGATCATCTTTCATGTTGAAAAATATTTTTCAGATGATAAAGGAATATTATTTGGATCACTCTCATTATTTTTTCTGGCCTTATGAAAATGAAATTGTGTTTTATTTGGACCTTGGAAAATGAAACCAAGTAACCTAATGGGACCTTGAATGACCAGAATCCATGGTGACTTGACTGACATAATGACATGATGAAATGGACTTTCAAGACTGATGTCTGCTCAGAAATACATGAAGGTGGGCCAACAAGTATAAATTTTGAGGAGGAGTGATATTTTAATGACTAGGGCTACCATCAGTGAGTGAATTTTTGACATGACCTAATGGAATCATTAAAAAAATTTGAGTGGGAATCCTAAAATGATATGAAAAGGGGGAGTTTGATCACTGATGGCAGTATGCATATAATTAAACTAACATTGTCCTTATCGGGGATGATAGCTCTAAAAAAGGTGTCAAGAACCACAGAAATCTAGATTTTGCAGATTAGTGCCTCTTCCATTGGGCCAATACGGTCAAGAACTCAAATTGAAAAAATTGACTAAAAACTAACAACTCAGAAAAATAGACTAACTAAATGAAAACTCAAGCGACTGAAAATTGACTCAATACTGACTTACTTGACTGAAAACTGAACTTGAAAATGGTAGAAAACTGTGAAGCTCCATGGCTTTCACTTTGGGCTTCGAACTCCAGTGAATCTCTACTTCACACTTGTAGAAAATGTAACTGATATTTACAATGAAATGGAAAAATGATCAAGAATTTTTTTCAGCAAAGATAGTGTTTCAGGAGCCTACCATTAACTCATCCTCCTAAACACTCCTATTCATTCATATTCTTCAATAAAATAAGCATTATTTCCCCGACAAGCTGAAATCTAATATGGCCCTTTCCATAAATTCTCAAATTCACCATGCTTACCCTTCTCGTCATTCCTTGCATCCCAACAGAGTACCACATATCCTATCTTGAAATTTTCTTCCTTAGTTTTTCGATCATAAATCTTCTTTATCCTGTCATGAAGTTTTGACGTATTCTGAAATACTTCATCCCTTGTCTGCTGAAGGTGTATCATTTGATTAATACAACGATGTATGTCATTTTCCTCAGTCCCTGATTATTGTAGAAATTTGATTACCAGGACTGCTAATGATGAAGGAAACACAATATTAACACCATATACAACTTGAAAAGGAGACAAACAAATAGTTTTTTTATTACTCACCCGATATTCGCACAATGCATTAATTAGCTTCTTATGCCAATTCTTTTTATTTGCCTCTAACATCTTCATAATGATATTGATCAATGCCTTATCATAGGACTTAGCCAATACATTACCTTGTAGGTAGTAGGTTGTAGAGTGTCCCAAATTAATGTTATATCTGCCACAAAACTCAGTCATATTCTTAGACTTGAATGATGTCGATTTATCTGTGATAATCTTAGTAGGACAACCAAAACGAGACAAAATTTTAGTTTCTAAAAACTGAATGATGACAGAATTTGTTGCTTGCCTGGTCAGGATTGCTTCAATCATTTTTTAAATTAGTCTGTGGTTGTAAATATCCAATTGTGTTGAGCGGATGATGCTAGGTGAATCTCGCCTATGAAATCTAGGCCCCACTACGGAAATGGTGCATGGACTTAAATAGGTTGAAGAGGTAACGAGAGAAGATTTCTCTTACCCTTAAAAACTTGGCATTCATGGCAGCTCATTATTGCTTTGTAAACATCTTCAAAAAGTGTTGGCCAATAATGCCATGCTCTCAATATTTTATTGGCTGTGGTATTCCAATATAGGTGGCCCACACAATCTCCTTTGCAGAATTCATTCATCACTTCCTTGGATTCTTCTTTGACCAAATAGTTAAACAACACACCTCCGGGATCTTTCCAGTAAAGTGCATTATCTAGTATGAAAAAATTTGAAGCTTTGAGTTTCAAAGATCTTCCTTGACTCTTAGTCATGCCTACAGGAGGGTTTAGGTGTTGCAAAACATAGACAATATCAGAATATCATGGAGATGAAAAAAAGATATCGGATACCTAAATGAGATTCACTTCTTCTTCATTTTTGGACAAATCTGAAATCAAGTTGATGTCAAGGGCATGAAGATTTAACTTAGCCATGAGCAACATGGGTGTCACTCAATAAACCTCTAACATATCACGTGTGATCATATCATATTAAACAATACCCTTAATTTGAGTACATATTGGAAAATACCCTTCAAAAATCACATTATTTAACCCCTTACCAATATAAACCCAATACACCTTCCCAATTTAAAAGGCCCCTAATTTCACTATATATAGTAAGTATCCATTTTTTATTAACAATTTTTATACCCCTTTATGTTTTTTCATTAACTTTGAGATCAATTTTTTATACCTGTGAATATAAAAACCCTTTATCCTATATATCCCCAATATATTATGTCATTTTTTCCTCATTATATATCCCCCAATATGAACCCACGTGGTATGGTTTTTCTCCCGCAGTGAAGCCCCCATGCCATGATATTGGCTAAGCCTTTACCTTTTATCATCTTGGTGGGCTTGATCTCAAGGTCATACTCCAATAAAGTTGTTGTCCATCTTCCTCTCCTACCTTCTAGGTCTGTCTGCATGAGAACTTCTTTCACATCTGCATTAGGTATATAGGAAAGAGTGTGTGAATGTAATATGTAAACTCTGAAATATTTCAGTGCTTGAACCAAAGCCAGAGCTTTTTTCTCTATGATGTTGTAGAGAAGGGCTGCATCTCTGATATTGCAACTAAAAAATGTAATTGGTAGCTTTTTTTTGTCCCTTTTCTACATCAAGAATATTGCCATAGTGTGCTCATAAGAAAATGAAAATATTGTGAAATCACTTGTATAATCAGGACTTATGAAAAATGGGGCAGTAGTCAAGGAAAACTTAACTGAATGGAAATATTTCCAAGCTTCTTCAGACCACTTCACATCACTATATTTCTTCAACATGTTTTTCAATTCTCTAATATGCTCCGCTAAATTAGGAATGAATCTATGTAAGAAATTCATCTTACCATTGAATGCTTGTACTTCCTTTTTGCTACGAGGGAAATAAATTTGATGAATTTCTTGAACACGAGAAGGCTCAATATTGATCCCATCCTTGGAGATGATGTGACCAAGGATTTTACCTTCCTCCATATAAAAAATAATTTTCTCTGGGTTGAGAGATATCCCAAACTTCCTGCATCTTTCGAAAACAATTCTCAAATGGTGAAAATTTTCATCATCAGTGTGAAAAAAATGTCAAATCATCTAAGTAAATAACCAAGAAAACATATTTTCCATTGGCGAATGCTATGTCCATGGCCCACTGGAATGTGGCCCTTGAATTTTGTCAAACCAAATGGCATTTTTTCATATTTGAAGGTGCCCCAAGGTGTAGTAAATGTTGTATTGTCCTGATCATCTTTGTACACCAAAATTTGGTTGTAGCCTGAATAACTATCCAACAATAACATCCAGGAAGAACTGAAAATTATTTGAAGTATAAGGTCCATATTTGAAAGTGGATAGTTGTCCTTGAGGGACAGTTTGTTCAAGTTTTTAAAATATACGCAGAGCCAGATTTCTCCAGTCTTCTTTCTCACTGGGACCAAATTTGAAATCCAATCAGAGAATCTAATCATGACAATGATACCAGACTTGAAAATTCGATTTACCTCTTTTTCTATTGGTGGAAGAAATCTGGAATTTATCCTTCTCAACTTTTGATGAAAGGGCTTTTGATCGGGCTTGATTAGAATAGTGTGTTGAACGATGTTCTTGTCATACACCTTTAAATCTACATATTCCCATGCAAAAACATCGGAAAATTTAGAAAGTAATTTAACATATTCAGCCTTTACCTCTGGAGATAAGTACTTGTATAGTTTCACCATCTTTGGTTTGTCATTTGTCCTAACATTTACATCTTCAACGCCCTTTTCTGTAGGCATCAATGTAGGCTTCCTTGCTACGTCATCTTGGTCGAACAATTCTTCCAAAGCTATGAGACCTTTTGAAATATTGTTGTCCTTCAGTTGTAGTATATCCATCTGAGTTTCTTTTATATCTTGTTCATCTTTATCAGAAATCTTATCTATAGAACAGTTCTCAAATTCTTCTTCACCTTGTAATTTTTTTTTTATCTCCTTATCATCCAAGAAAACTTGCAAATATCACAAGTTATCTGGAACAGTGGGCCAGTGCTTCACATTGTTGGCTTGAGGGGTCTTGACCCAGGTTCATATTTAAGGTTTTCCAACAAAACCCCTATACTACTACCCCTTTCGGCAATGACCTGCTTGCGAAGGCCAAGGTCTCACTCGAAGTAGTATGGGAGGTTGTTGGAACCAAGATTCCACACCCTGAGGGAAAGGTGATATTAATTGAGGTGGCCATGTTTAAGATCTATTAGACCTTCACAGAGGGAATCTTATCGCAGAACCGTTCATTGTATATGTGAAGAATAAGAAGTTCATAACCCCATAGGTAGCATAAATAAGCAATCATTACTACTCGGATCTTAATAATATCTTCACATCCACACGCGCATCAATACAAATTAAAAAAATAAATCATGAAATCAGGAACATAGCTAGACTATAACACAGAGATGTGATCAAATATATTTATCATTCATTAGCTCCAAAATCCACTTACAGAACTAATTCTCGACCCACGCACATAGCCAGCAAGGTCCGTACACAGCAGGACTGAGGATCTTCGTGCACATAGCCAGTAGGAGTCCTTACCCAATTACAACCCAAAATAGATCTCAACAGTTTGCAACTAGAATCAATCGAGCCTTCATCTACCTATAGACTTAATCTACCCATCCATTTATAGCACCCTATCCTGTGTTATCCTATGGTCTGCAAACCATGGTTTGTGAACTCTAGTTCTACCCTTTTGACCCATTACAATCCATTGGGGGTTTCACCCACCCCAAACCCCCTTCACTAGACCAAATAGTACAAAAATATTACAAAAATTGGACAAAAATAGGGCTAGGAACCCCCATTCCAACACACATGAATCTAAAATTTTATGTTTGAAAAAATGGGGATTTTGAAATCGCTTGCATATTTATCCAATGAATCTACCATGAGATTTTGATTCCTTGGCACCACTGTAAGTATACACTCCCGAAACATTTTCAAAATATCAAGTACATCATTCCTATATTGTCTCATTCAAGGATGGTTAGCTTGATATTCACCTTTGACTTGCTTGATTACAAGTTTTGAATCACCATACACCGCAATCCTTCTTGCACCCAGTTTCTTCAAGATCTTTAAGCCAGTAATTTGTGCTTCATACTTGGCTTCATTGTTAATGAAATCAAAAGCTAATTTATAAAAGAAAAACCTTACATTTGTAGGGACCTTATTTTGCTGATGAAAAGGGCTGCAAACCCAGATTCCAATTCCTGCCCCATATTTCCCCAAGGCACCATCAAAGTCCATGGAACATAGACCATTCTCATATTTCTCATCCTCTAAATGATGAAAATTTTATTTCTATTTTGGATCAATTTTATGAACTTTCTCTTCATTCTTTTCCAGACCTTCTTCCACTATATCCAATGGTTGTTCTGAATCTTTCACTACTTCCTCTGATTGTTGTTTTGAATTTTTCAATGCTTATTCTGATGGTTGTTCTATTAAGCTTGCCAGATTCATCTTTTCTTTAGCTGTCACTTCTCTAATACAACTATGGATCTCTGGAACATCTTCTACATCTACTAATTGGCTATCTACCTCATTTAAGCCACTATCATTAAACAAAATGAATGACTCTAAATCTGTATGTACAATTTTTATTGGATTTTTGTTTGGTTTTTCTTTTCTTGTGATCATATATTTCATCTTAGTTGCATAGCACAATTTTCTCAATTGTCCGAAAATAGGGATAGTTGCATAAGAAAAGTATAATTTCAATGTAACTCTTAATTTTTCCCCTTAGGATCTTGATAGTAGCATGCCAAAGCGTCGCGGTATATTAGCTACCACCACATCCATTAGAACATTATTTTCCAGAATATGATCTAGTGAGATGGTCACTGAGCACTTGTTTCTTGCGTTGTAGCCCCATAATTTCATTGCGAAGTGTGTGGCTATTTCGAAGATGGGCTAAGCATTGGGCAGGAACAAGAGTGGACATTGTAGCTTCCAATTGTTCAAATTCTTGATCCTTCTGAGTTAACTCCTGATCCATCTCTTGGAGGAGAGGGTCATGTTGTACATGGGACCATAATTCCATAGCATGCTCAAGCGAAGTGACACCCTAGATGATCTACGTTATAATGGTTGTCGTGACCTTTGTAACCAATGCGGCGCGCTGGGCGCGTACCTCCGGGGGGGTCTCAGGCTGCAGCTTGGCCTGTAAATATGTGAGATGAAGTTTAAACTCAGCCTTGACAACCTGTACCTCAGTCTGGGATGCCTTCAGGACAACGACCAAACCTTCAACCTTAGCTTGAGGTTCAGAAGAAGCAGGAATGACTCCAGGAAGCTCCTCACAGAGCCTATCAATCAGTTGTTTGAGGGTAGCCTACTGCGCGATGGTGGCGACATGTGCGGCCTAGAGTTGAGTGAATTTGGCGGCCTGGGTCAGAATAGTTTGCTTGGCCTTTCTGAGGTGTTGTTGTACTCAGAGTTCGTGGTGCTAGATTTTTCTAGTAACAACGGTCAAAAATTATTGTAGCTGTGCCCTGGCTAATTGGCCAATATCAAGGCCGATGGAGGATCATACCTGGACTTGGGCACACAATTCAGTGGGTTCCAGGACAAGGGCTACACTGGGGAGGGGTTAGATCCAACTATTTTCAATGGTGGCCAAGGCTGCAATGAGGGCCAGGGAGCCCATAGGAGTCTACCTCGCTTGATCGATGCTCGCTTGAAGCGTGTCTTCTTTGAGTTGGAGGGTCCGCAGCTCGGCTTGTAAAACATATATAGCAGACTTTTGATGTTCCTCCCAAATGTTCCATCGATCAGTAGACGCAGTGGTGACAACATTGGCAATAAGATCAAGGTCATCCTCTATGAGGGTAACTATCATGGTGGTGCCAATATTAGTGGCATTATGTTTCTTCCAAGGCCCTTGGGGAAATTCATGGGGCCACTTAAGGGTGTCTAGGATGGACATGTCAGCGTCATCAACATCGTTGGTGTGGTGGTCTGGCAAGGAGTCTGGTTCTGGCTATGCGGTGGTGCTCCTAGGTGTCACCTGCAGCGTGGACACTAGGGACATGGAGTCTACTGCTGGATCGAGTGGAATGATAGGCTTGGATACTGCAGGGGGGTCAGATGTTCCTGTTGTGTCAAGGGCGGTTGGCGAAGCTGCGACCTTCCACTCTGGTGGCCAAGTTGTGATTACCTATTCAATTTCAACTTCAATAGTAATGTATGGAAAGTCATGCCAAGTGTGAGCATTTTGAGCCCGAATTTTCATATTGTGCATGGTTATCTGAAATGCAGCTATGTGCTTATACTTGTCATAGATAGCCAGGGATAGGCATGGTTGGGAATGAATGGACACATAGATAGCCCCATCGTAGATTATCTAGAAGAATTTTTTTTCCTCCACCCACTTGGGGTCCTTTGAATCCCACAGATTGGTGAACCGCGCCCCTTTGCACATGCCAGCCTCTATAGGGGGGAAAACTGCTTCTTCTGGGGTTTCCCAGGAAACTAAGATGATTAGCACGAGTAGCCAAGAGTAGTGGAACGCTTTTCCATGCTCCTGAGCCTCATGCACATTGTCAAGAAATTATTCAACCAGGTACTATGACCAATTGAAGCAGACTCCCTTTTCACACTATCCAACGATATGAATTACGTGAGCAGGGACGGTTGCATCCTGACATTTTCGCATCAATTTGTAAGCAAGCAATACGGTGCCCATGTGCGTCCCCGAGTCCTAGATGGTGTTAATTAAGAAGCCCTGCCTATTGCAATTGACCGTGTACTTCTTCCGGACGTAGTCAGAAGTATGGTGCTCAAATTTCTTTCCAGTTCCATCCCTAGGGTCAGGCCCATTCATCAGGAGGCCTGTGATGCAGTGAATGAGGGCAACATAAATCGATATGTGGCCTTAGAGCCATAAGCAACCATCATGGACAAGTGCCAGCAATTGGTGAATGATGAGGTTGGTTATGTCATAGCGTCCAAAATGGGGAAGGCGTAGCAAGTTCAGGATGCCTGCCCCACCTAATCCTGTGACCCAAAGCATTGGCTCGACTTTGGGCACATCATCCTTGATCACCTGTTCTAAGTACAAGCACGGATCTAACAAAGGAAAAGCGTCTAATTTCCCTAGGTCGTGCTTGTTGAACTTGATGTTAGCAAGTTGTCCAAACATATTTCCCTTCTAGGGAACTTCTTTGGGGACCAGAGGCATCTGCAGATAGGAACATATGACGTCTACATTTGGAAAATGGGATTTTTTTCTACGTGGTCAAACGTACCAGGGTAACCAGGTCAGCGGGGTCGCTTGTAGGCCTTCTGCTATGAGTGCCAGAGGGTTCGGGGGTGCGGTAAGAAATTTCTTCTTAGGCACCTTCTAGGGGGAGCGCCAAATGTGGAGGGAAGTATGAGGTTTCCCACCAACCCATTTCATTTGTTTAGCCTTTCCCTTTCCCTTTCGGGGTGCTGAGGTCGAGCTGATTTATTCTACAGTAGGGGTGACTTCTCAGACCTCATCAGAGCCTATCTCTTCAGATGTTGTGTCAAGCAGAGGCGCATTGGGGTTTGTAGAGGTCATGCTTGCTTGAAAGATGAATTCAGCGTGGCTACTGTTGCACATCAGAGCTTTCTCAGTCATGCAGCTGACGGAGAGACATAAAAAATGGGCTATACCAGAGGGGCTGAGGTGTGGCAAACATGAGCAACATATAAATCTTGTAGAACAATTAGTCCAAGCCTTACAACGTTCATGAGAAATAAATGGCCATCAGACCCTTAATTGACTACCATCATTACGGAAATGGTAACAAATCCTCGTAAATAACCTCATTAATTTCCAGTTACCCATGTCATTAAACGGAGAGCACAGTTTTCCATGTGCCCGCTCCATTTCAACAACTAGTTTTGTCCATTTCACATAGCCCATATGTCTATCTCACAGCCACCTGTGTTGTCGGTCCTGCGCATCCACGCCTGTGTGCCATCCCTGTGCAGTCATTCCTGCGCATCCTCTCTACATGTAGTGTCCCTGGTACAACTACTCTGGCCATATATGCATTTGATTGGCACCATGGAGTCCTGGTAGGGCTTTAGATGACTTCCATTAACATATCCTAGTAGAGACTCACTGCGCAGGGTAGCCAGTATGACCATCATTGGATAAATTTTCTATAGTATCCAGTGTGCCCGAGGATGGAGCGCAACTGCTTTTTATTTGTGGGGACTGCTAAATTTATGATCACTGCCACCTTGGCTGGGTCAACCATCAATCCTTGTTGACAGAACAAATTTCTTAACAAGATCCTGAAAGGTACACATAATATGCACTTCTTAATTTTTAGGGATATTTGGTTCTTTTTGCGGGCATCCAACATCATGCGCAGATTCAATACATGCTTCTTTACCAATCCAAACATTGTCCAATCATCAAATTATACCTCCAAGAAATTGTGAATAAATTCTCTGAATACTGCCACTACTACTCGTGAGAAGATGGCAGGGGCATTCTTGAGCCCAAAGGGCATGACGGTGTGTTGGAAAGATCCCCATTCTATTGCGAAAGTAATTTTACTACGATTCTGATCTGGTGGTAGCCTGAAAACCTATTGGTGAATGAGTATGCTTCCTGACCACCCACACTATCAATAATTTCATCAGAGAATGGTGTAGGGAAAGGATCATGTACGCAGGCATAATTTCACTTGTGCATGTCTACGCAGATTATTATTTCCCCTTTGGTCTTCTTTTCTTGGACCACCATAGGGCTTACCCAATCAGATTGTTCTATCGATTCAATGATGCCGACAGCTATCATATTATTAATCTCGTCCCTTAATTTCTGCTTATATTTGGGGTTCAATCGGTAAGGTCATTGCTCGACAGCTAGCGCATTAGGTTTTAAGGTGATCTGCATGACACCCAGGTCCCCGATAATACCTTTGAGCTTGGAAAATTTTGTGGGAAACAGATCCTGATATTTAGTGACCAGTTCCACGATTTTTCCAACTTTATCATCATCCCAGTAATCTCCAATTATAGCCATCTTGGGTTTCATTTATGTTCCAAACTTGACTTCCTTTAATTTGAGAGGCTTAGTGATGTCTACTACTTGTAATGGGGTTCCAGCAACTGCACGTTCACCCTTAGACTTTGGGATAGTGATATTTCATGAGTCCTCGTCACACTCTTCCACTGATAGATTCTAACAATTGGAAATATCCTACATCTGTGCATCCCAAGCTAGTTCCCCATGTTCTATGTGATGGCACAAGTCATCAAACACTAGAGCATCTATGTCCTGCAGGGCTTCGTCTAATTTCTCAGTCCTGCCTATCAAGCTGAACGTCCCCAAAAAATATTCCGTCATGGTATCCTAATGGCAAGTTTGTTTGTTTAGCTCTACATCCAAATACCACATGGTGGGGATAGGTTCCAAGGCATGGATAAAAAAGTGGACCCATTCATCCCAAGTACTTTTGCACCATGCTGCTATCCGTACCGATAAGTGCTGGCGTGGGTCCCCGTGGCTAAGGAAAATCTCCATAGGTAGGTTGACCGTAGGTTCGAATCTTAGGATCAACATTCTACAACATTCCTCCCAATCCTAGAAATTCCCCATATGAAAATTCCCACCACCGCACAGGGGTCATACACATAGCCAGTTTAAGCACCTACATCCTTCGTTCCCTTGGGACTTCCACTTCAAATGCTTTAAGAAATTCCTTAACACTACCAAAATCATCAAGATAGGTAAACTCTCTTACCTATGAGGAGATGTAGTGGAATCTCTTTGTGATCTTTAGTCATCGTAGCACAGATACATCATGCAACTGGTTCTACCAATTTTTGATCTCCCTGTCTGAGTCAAAGAGACATTCACTGTCCTTCTCTAACCAAAGCATGCCATCTGTGGTAGGGTTGATCCAATTCTCATTCCAGAAAGTTAGTTTGTATATCTGGTCAACATCATCCCCTTCACATGCTGATTTTGTATACCTCTCGCCCTCTGCTGGATCTAGAGGGACTATTACTCGCGTACCCTCATTTTCAAAAACCATGGTTCGCATTTTTAAATTGATAATACCTCACATGTCGATAGCCCAATCTAGCCCCAAGATCGTAGGGTAAGGGTCTACATCATCTGTAATTTGAATCGCCTCAAATTCTACATATACCTTAACTCCCATGATGTCTACCATAACCTTTGATAGCCTTTCTAGTGATATGATCTTCTAATGATTTGCCATGTGGAGCTATATAGTAGACCATTCCATCTTTGGTTCTCCCATTCTTTCCCAAGTCTATTTAGGCAGGACATTCACATCAGATCCTAGATCAAGGATGACATGATCCATTTGATAATCTTTGATCTGTACAGTTAGCTACATTTCCCGACCAGTCCTCTTCTTCTGCTTATAAAGTTTGTTGACATCTCTTACTTCTGTGGGTGGGGAAATATTTTCTACGTGGTTGTCGATCAATGCTTGGAGGTTCTCGAGTAACTTCATACATGCCTATAGGAACGTCTTTACTTCTTTGTCTTCTTTCAAGTTTGTTGGGGTCTTCGAGGTAGGCGCCTCTTTTTTGGTAAATCCTTTTCCAGCTTCAAGGAAGGTTTCTTTTTATTTTTGTAAGTCCAGGCTTTCCCTTTTATCAGCGGATTTTTTGATAAGTGGTTCAGCCGTGTATTTTTCCTGAGCTCCTCTCATGGCCATGCCACTATGCATAATTATGTTAATACTAAGCCCCTTATCACACATTTCTGCCTTAACCCTTTTCACATTCTGTGTCGATGATTGATGTTTTTCCTGCATCTTCGCTATCAGAACAGGATAATATTCAATCAAATGATCGAACTATCTACAATCTATGCAAGATTTTCGTGCAGGGTTTAGACAGTCCCTTCCGAAGTGTCCCACCTCACCACAGTTATAACAGACCATATTTCCTCTTCCCCGTCCTATGCTTCCACCTCTCCCCCCCCCCCCGGGCCTCGTGTGGGGGAACTCGCTTGTCCACAGGGAAATGGTGGTGTAGAAGGGTCAGTCTGTAACCTATACAGGCTTCCTCTATCTACCATCAAATCATATGTTCAGAAATTGTGCTCATCATGTCCTATAGACGAGAAAAATCTACACCACTACTGCTTTAGTTCTGGGACATAGGCACCGAGTCAGGGGCAGTGATTTGTATCATGCAATCCAACCACTTGACAGTCTATGGACCATAACATGGGGCTTCTTGATCCTGCAACCTGTTTGGGGCATAATGGGTTAGGTCTTCCAGCCTTCATGTAGTCTAATAGCAGAGGGCACTGATCCTTGGTGTGACCTGATACCCTGCACCAAATGTCTATACTAGCTTCTTTTCCCGATTCTTTTCATAGATTCTAGATTTTAAGGTGCATTGCCTCTAACTGGCCCTGGATCTACTGCACCTCAAACTGGGCATCGTCCCTTGGCGTAGCTTCTAGCTTCATGGCAATTTCTAGGGCCTTTTCTCGTGTATCAATCGTCTGCTGGCCCATAGGCCCGCACAAGTGTGGTAATATCATGGCAATGAACCATTCTTTGTGTTGTCTATCTTCGTACTTAAAATACCCATCCCTGATAACTTTCTTTAGCCACTAATCGGCCTCCCATACTAATTCTGTAGGTCCTTGTCGGAAATCTTTCAAGTCAATCACCAGTAGAGAGTAGGACTTTGGCTTCAAAAACTGTTGTTTTAAGGCATCCTTAATTTACTGTATTGATGGATCTGCGTGCTGGCCTATGTACCCCATGAACCAATCCAAGGCTATTCCCTCAAAGGCTAGGGATAGCTGTGCCCTTTTTACAGCATCGCAAGCAACATTATGTGCCGTCCATACTAATTCTGCCACAAACCAAAATCGGTCCATGTCCTCGTCCCCTACACCCTTAAAGGTAGGTAGCTTCATCTGTATGGCCATGTCGTCTTCTGGTGGTGGTGGTGGGGTAGGAGAGTTCTTGCCCTTTCACAAATTTGACCACAGGGTGACCGAAGGACTAGTTCCTTCAGGCATAGGCAGCTCTCTTAGGGGACTATATACCAATCGGTCCCCTTCTTGGTTAACCCTGTAATATTTACCGCTTCGTGTTGTACTTTCATTCTGATCGTAGGTCATTCATGTGGTATGACTACACAACACACCTTTTTGCACAATGGTATCTTAATTAATAGCGGCAGCATTTCCAAGAACTTACCTCTAAACCCTTTGAAGAATCTTTGCTCAGCTTCAGAATAAGATATGAATTGATCAACTGCAAACTCAATTACAAATCCTCCCAAAATACTATCCACCTAGTGATATAAGATCTATGTGATTTTTTTATTAGCCCTTTCCAACTGTTGGATCAGTTCAGGATTCCACTGCGTAGTCTGTTCTTTCCATAGGTCTGGAACTCCACTAACCTTGCTAACCACTCTTGTAATTCATATGCGAAGGTTACAAAGAAAATCTCATATACTTCGGTAAATATATACTTGTTTTTCCACGCTTCAGTGGCCAGCCTCGTACTTTGATTCTCTTTTAAGGAAAATTCCTGGATCTGTCTCTCAAACCAGTCTTTGAGCTCAGATTTCTCAGGCTGCCAGTGACCCTATGGCATTACCCTATTTCTCTCAAAATGCTCCTGGTCCCGACAACAGAACCATTTTTTTGGCTTGAGGGGTCTTGACCTAGGTTCAAATTTAAGGTTTTCCAACAAAACCCCTATACTACTGTCCCTTTCGTCAATGACTTGCTTACGCAGGCTAAGGTCTCACCCGAAGTAGTATGGGAGGGTGCTAGAACCAGGTTTTTGCGCCCTGAGAGAAAGGTGATTTTAATAGATGCAGCCTTGTTTAAGATCTATCAAACTTTCATAGAGTGAATCTTATTGTAGAACCGTTCATACTATACATGGATAATGAGAAGTTCATAACCCCATAGATAGCATAAATAAGCAATTATTGCTACTCAGATCTTAATAATATCTTTGCAGCCACGTGCGCATCAATACAAATTAACAAACTAAATCACTGCAATTAGGAACACAACCAGACTATAACATAGAGATGCGATCAAACAGATTTATCATTCATTAGCTCCAAAATCCACTTATAGACCCAATTCCCAACCTGCGCCCACATCCAGCGGGGTCCGCACACAGCAGGACTGATAACCCCATGCATACATCCAGCAGGATTCCTTACCCAATTACAACCCAAAACAGATCTCAACAGTTCGCAATTAGCATCAATTGAGCCTTCATCTATCTATAGACTTAATCTACCCATCTATTTATAACACCCTAGCCTGTGTTATCCTATGGTCTGCAAACCATGTTTTGCGGACCCTAGGTCTACCCTTTTGACCCATTACAATCCATTGGGGGTTTGACCCACCCCAAACCCCCTTCGCTAGACCAAATAGTACAAAAATATTACAAAACTTGGACAAAAATAGGGCTAGGAACCCTTGTTCCAACACACATGAACCTCAAATTTTATGTTCGAAAAAATGGGGATTTTGAAATTGTTTGCAGCATTATCCAATGAATCTACTATGAGATTTTGATTCCTTGGCACCACTGTAAGTATACACTCTTGAAACATTTTCAAAATATCAAGTACATCATTCCTATATTGTCTCATTCAAGGATGGTTAGCTTGATATTCACCTTTGACTTGCTTGATTACAAGTTCTGAATCACCATACACTGCAATCCTTCTTGCACACAGTTTCTTCAATATATTTAAGCCAGTAATCAGTGCTTCATACTCGGATTCATTATTAGTGCAATCAAAATCTAATTTATAGGAGCACAACATTACATTTATAAGGACCTTATTCTATTGATGAAAAGGGCCATGGACCCAGATTCCAATGCCTGCCCCATATTTACCTAGGGCACCATCAAATTCCGTGGACCATAGACAATTCTCATCTTTCTCATCCTCTAAATGTTGAAAATCTGATTTCTATTTTGGATAAATTTTCTAAACTGTCTCTTCATTCTTTTCCAAACTTTCTTCCACTTTATCCAATGGTTGTTCTAAATCTTTCACTGCTTCCTCTGATTGTTGTTATGAATTTTTCAATGATTCTTCTGATGGTTGTTCTATTAATCTTGGAAAATTCATCTTTTCTTTAGCTATCACTTCCCTAATATAGCTATGGATTTCTAGAACATATTCTACATCTAATAATTGGCTATCTACCTCATTTAAGCCACTATGATTAAAAAAAATGAATGAATCTAAATCTATATGTACAATGTTTATCAGATGATTTTTTGGCTTTTCTTTTCTTGTGATTATATATTTCATCTTAGTTTCACAGTACAATTTTCTCAATTTTCCAAAAATAGGGATAGTTGCATAAGAAAATTCTAATTGCAATGTACCTCTTTATTTTCCCCCTTAGGATCTTGACAACAGCATGCCAAATCGTGGCAGTATATCAGCTACCACCACATCCATTAGAACATTATTTGCCAAAATATTCTTAAGGGAGACTACCAAATCTTTAATCAGACAAATACAATGGAATCTACCTGAATCGAAGGAGTATAAATCATGGTAGGGATGAGTAATGTTAAGGCCCAACTTCTCCATTATGGCTTTTAGCAATATATTGTGTGAGGCTCCTAAGTCTAACATGGAATTATGTAAAATGCACTGGTGAATTCTTAGACTCAAGTAAAATAGAGGAACCTCGTTATCTTCTAATTAGCTTTCAATAGCAGGACCAAAAATGAGTTCGGGTTGATCATCTTCGACATTTACCATGTCAGAAAAAGGATCTAATTTAAGCATCTTGGCAACATGGGACTTGTACTGGTTGTTCTTAACAAGCTCGGTTAAGGGGATAGACACTCTTAACTTTTAAATTTATATATCTCAACTAAAGAGAATAGTTTTGTCTACCTCTTTAATGATGATGTCTTACTGTCGAGCATGGTCTTTTGATGGAACTTCTTTCTTCTGATTGTCATTTTCCTTATTTGATGAACTTGTGGATGGTTGATTTAACTTGTTCTGATTTTTCATCACATGCTCTTTTCCCTTACTCTGATTGATCAGAAGATTCTGGCTGGTTTGAGTTTCCTTCTGGTAATATGCTCTCTTCTGAATGGGATTAACCAATACATATTTTCTTCTCAATGAAATCTGATTATTTTGTGAACTAAGTGCATTCAAGTACCCCCGTTGGTAATCATCTAATTCAGTCTCTAATTCATGATCATTATCAAGGATAAAATATTCATCTTTAGGCTGATCTTTCTTTTCAAAATATTCCTCAACTTCGGTAAAAAACATCAGAAGATCATTGAATTTGGAAAGGAGGTTTTCCTTAACAATTGTGTCTTCATCTTCTTCTTCTCCTTGAGCATAGTTCTGCTGCAAGGGTGTCCTGATTTACTATTGCTACTATGGTGGTTGTTCAGGAGCCCACTGTTCTCTCTGCTTAATCCTTAACTAAGGTTGTTGTTGACCTTGATAGTTAGGATTTCTGACCTCAGGCTATCTTTCCGTGATGGACATCCTGTCAACCATCCATTCAATAGTTCTTATCAATGTATCCATCTTCGCATTGGAATATGAGGTGGATGGTTCATCTTTAATAGTAACTCTCCTCTCGTTCCTAGCTCTAGCTCTCTTCATCAACATATTTGCTTCAACGCTGATCGTGTTGTTTTTCATATATTCCAGTGTATCTGGATTTATTTCCCTTAAGCCATGTCAGAATCAAATGCATCTGGATAACGTATGAGAGTTAAGCCTGGAGGAGGCTTGATATCAACGGGAATTTCATTGTAAATCCTATTAAAACAAGTATTGAAATCTTGAACTGATTCATTAAGATTTATTTTAATGTTCTTATACTCAACAAGCAATTGTAAATGATTTTTCTTTACCTCCTACCGGGCTATAAACAAATAAGTGAGTTGGTTTGGTGTGGAAATGTAATTAGTAGTGAGAGACCTAAACCAAAATTTAACACCTCTAGAAAAAATCTGGGCTATTATCCTCATTTTTTCATTGTCAACATAGATTTACTCCAAATCTATGAAGTCAATGACCTGAACAATATGTTGTCTTGCATATATTGTGGATTTTTCATCAAACAAGGGGATTATTTGGCCATAACCCTAAGGTAATCCATTCAATTGGGCTGGTAATATGAGTGGAGAAAATCTTACCACGATTCATGCTGAGTGGAGTACTAGATTGACAACAGGAGGGATTGGCTGAATAGGTAAAGGAATAGAAGTTGTAGGTACTGAAGTAGTAGGTATGAATGATGAGGTCGAAGGTGCGGATGAATAAACTACAATTGACTGAGTTTGAGGTTGAGATGAAACAAAAAAATATTCTTGATGGTATAATTGAATCCACTCTTTGATGTCAAGGTTAGATTCAGGCTTAATCTCTTCGAAAAACCAATCTTTCAGAAGACTAAAGTCTCATTTAGATAATGAATTGACCCCAGATAATCTTAAAGGATCAAATACTATGTCGCATAAAGAGGTTTCAGACTTGGATTTAAAAAATGACAATTCAAACTTAAGATCATATGATATATCTTCAAGAGAAAGTAACTTAGCAAGTAGTGAAACTGATATTACCAATGGAACTGGTCCTTATTGAATGTCTGCAGTTTGATATCTATGCCTTTGAAATATATTCTCTGGATCATCTACTGGATCAACTGGATCAGGGTCAGGATTTTCTCTGGTATATATTCTGGAAGCCATCTCTACAATCTTAGCACTGCTATTATAGAATCATCCTTTCTAAAACTCAACCCTATCATCCAAAGGATCAAATTCCAAAATCACTTGTCGTACACCTAGGGAAAATAAATCTTTTGTTCCCTAGCAACGACACCAGTATGTTATCACTCTGCCAGATTTCTAAGGCTGAAGAAGAAATCCCAACATAGGTAACCACAAACCAACCTTTTAAATTGGTATCTGGACCTACCTAGTTGGAGAGGGCTCTCTCCACAAAAATCACAGCCAAGAGGGCTATATGAAAAAGTTTTAGGCTATCTATGAAATGCAGAAGGGTTAGTTTTGTTTTGATTGGGTTGGGTTTGTTGGATGAGGATTAGGTCAGGGAAAATGAGATGGAATTTCAGTCCATTCGATGGGGAAAGGTAGGTAGAAGGATTAGCACTTAAATGTGATTTGGTGAGATGATTTTATACTGATGAGGAGCTAGGAAGAGCATAGGAGATGTATTCTTCCTAAACTGAAGGAAATGGACAAATTATGAAAATTTTCCCAAACAAAGCATGAAAGAGCATGTATTCTTCCTATCAACTTGAAAATTATCATATACTATACATGAAATGGTTTATGAGCTACAAAAAATTCATACAAATGATAACATAGAATAAACAATGCCAAACATTCATACCACAGGTATCCCAAAGAAATAGCTGCAGTTCTTCATTAATTTCTGGCCAAACTGATTACACTATCCTTGATCAATACAATATCATCCAAATGATTCCAACCCTTGCTAAGAGTGAAGAAAGGGAAGATATAGACATCAAAACGACATTCTCTCATCCTCAGGGGTCGAATCCCTGAGTTGAGGATGAGATCCAAAAAATTCCGAACTAAAAGCTGGAGTTTAGGGAGCTCTAAGTGACTCCTCCCTAATTACATTGAAACTGATTCATTTGACTTTGATGATTAAATTTACGCCATGAATATACCCCTAGGTAGCTTATCCATATCATATTTACATTTACCATGCTCAATTACATAAGTGAAATCATTATTTTCAAGATAAAAGTCAAATTTTTAATGAAAAATAAAAAATATCAGCAAACTGTCAAACACACCCTCTCTTTGCCAGGCATGCCCTCCATTTTTCAAATGCGCCCTCCATCTTGTAGGTTTTTTTGGACTAGGTTGCAGGTGCCCAAATTGGCTCCAAGATAGCTTTTTGGAAATTCCTTCAACTCTACTTTCTGGATATGCCTTCATTTTGAAAAATGAAGTTCATTTTCCCTGTCAAAACTCAATCCTCCCAAGGTTTCTTAGTGCACAACACCAGGGCCAAAAATGAGGCAGAAACATAATTTTTTGCTAGTTTTTTGACATTTTGACGTACTTGTTTTGAAAACAAAGGCAGGAAAAGTGGGTTTTTGAGATGTATTTACCATTTTTCATCCAATGGTGGTGGCCTTTTGGTCAAAATATGGCTAGAAAAAGAGCGGAACTCCAAGAGCGTTGTGCGTTTGACACTTTCTCTATCATATGATGGTCCCAAAAACACAATAAAAAGACAGAAATTGCAAAAATGACCCAAACCCTTTCAAAATTGGTGATGTGGCTAGGCTTGGAGTGAAGCCTCTACAAGTATTTCCAACTTCCTTTTCTCCTCTTGCATGGTCAAAGCCTCAACTTTTGCATTGGCGTTTTTGAGCTTGGCCATTGAAATTTTGTCTCTTTGGGCATAATGTTTGACTTTCCTCCTCAGTATGTCATTGTCTCTTTTTTCCCTCTCCAGCAAATTATACAAGTGTTGGTTAGCTCTATCAAGCCATGGCTCCCTGTTTTCACTGATTACCATTGCAAGTTGTTCATTCAAGGTTAGATGATCAACAAGCTCAACCTGTTTTTGTGTTTCTAATGTTAGAGCTCTTTTCAACCCTCTAGTCTTAGGTGTGCCCTCCCTTCGGCAAACACGCAACACCTCCCCTGTTTTACTAATTTCACCCAAAAATTTGAAAACATTCTTTGCTTTTAGGATGCTTGATGGTAGTAAGAGACAAATAAATTCTCTTTGATGTCATGAAGGATTTTATACTTGAGTGAAATTGAAATTTTGATTTAAAAACCCACTTTCTAATGTTTCACTTTCACCTTTGAAAACTTTGGAAAATACCCTTTACACTCTGACTTTTCTTTGCAGGTTGATGATGTTGGAGTTTGGCACTCTTTACATTTCTTTTGTTTGGTGTTTAGTTTTGGCATATGGAGTTGAATTGGAATCTTAGGAATATTACTTATTACATATAATTAACATAAAATTAAATAAAAATAAAAATAAATTACATCTCTCTTTTCTTGAATAAAATTACGTTGCAAAATAAAAAATCATAACTTTGAAAGTAGAATTAGAACTTTGGAAATATTCCTTGGAGATCATCTTTCATGTTGAAAAATATTTTTTAGATGATAAAGGAATATTATTTGGATCACTCTCATTATTTTTTCTGACCTTATGCAAATGAAATGGTGTTTTATTTGGACCTTGGAAAATGAAACCTAGTGACCTAATGGGACCTTGAATGACCAGACTACATGGTGACTTAATTGACATAATGACATGATGAAATTGACTTTCATGACTGATGTATGCTCAAAAAGACATGAAGGTGGGCCAAAAAGTATAAATGTTGAGGAGTGATATTTTTATGACTAGGGCTACCATCAGTGAGTGAATTTTTTACACGACCTAATGGAATGATTAAAAATTTCTGAGTGGGACTCCTAGAATGATATGAAAACAGGGTTTTTTATCACTCATGGAAGTATGAAAATACTGACATCAACAACAACCATTTGAGATCGAGACATATTATTCCAACTATGCTATTGGTTCAGTTCTTACTTAGCAGTGGAATCCGATGGCATATCACAGTGATACCATTTCAAATACAGTTAGAAAGTATCCCACCTTTGAAAAATATATGTTTTCCATTGTGAAGGCTTGCCAAAAATGGAAGCATTACATTATGATGAAGGAAATGACCATCCACACAAACCACCGACCCCTGGAGGTCATATAGACGCAAGGGAAGTTGTAGAATGATTACCATAAAAAATGGTCCACATGCCTACAACAGTTCCATCTAAATATTAAGTACAAGAAGGGAAGAACCAAAAATGTTGTAGACTCCCTCAGCCAACTACCAGTCATGGTGTTGACCACTGTGCTTGACTCTTTCAGGCACGAGACTTTGGGGTGGCTAACTCTTTACAAGAGTGATCCATAATTTAGAAACACATACCAAGCACTCTTGGAAGGTAAGAAAGTTATAAATTATCATCTCCAAGAAGAATTCTTATGCCACCTTGGACACCTTTGTGTTCCTTCAAGCAAGCATGCCAAGATGATTTGGGAAGCACACTTTAGTTGGGTCGCTAGAAATTTCTGGGTAGAGAAAATAGTGGTAGTACTATAGATCATTTTTATTGGACGAACCTTCAACAAGATGTTGGGATGTACATCAGATCCTGTACTTCTTACACCATTACAAAACATACCATCAAGAAGAAAGGCCTATATACTCATCTACCTAATCCTAGTCGACCTTGGGAATCCATCTCCATGGATTACATGTCGGGCATTCCTTCTACTAAGCATGGCAACGACTGTGTTTTTGTGGTTGTGTTGAAGGCTGGAAAGTGACTTCCTCAACATTATGGATTCCACTCAGTCGAGAGCTTAAAACAAATCCTTTTCTATTGAAAATGGTGGGTATGACTAGGGATAAAGGGACCATTTTTCCGTATAAAGAGAGTTTATATAAGAGAAAGGACATCAACACTAGCAGGGTGATTTATTCTAATGACAACATAAATTAAAACTAATCTAACTACTTCCTGGGATTGGATTCAAATATGTGATTAAGGCATAAAATTTCACAAGCATGAAATAATATAGATCATCACATACTTAATGAATATAAGCACATTTAAGAAAGTAAATCAATTTAATTGATTTAGCTGATGAAGAACATGAATCACATAAAATATCTCTAAGTCTTACATCTAACAACATATCGTTCAATATATTATATAAATAGTAATAAGAACATATATCACTTCAATGCTTATCAGAATGAAACTAATAAAAAGAATAAGTTTGCTACAATCTCATAAATATAAAAAAACAATACACATATAATAGTGCTCATTGCATCATAGCTTTAGATATGAAAAGATAGCTTCAAGGTTCAGATTTTCAATTAGATAAATTTCGTTCAAACAATATTGTAAGTTCCAAAATTAGTCTTCTCAAAATTTTGGACCCCTTTCTAAATGCATGAAAGGGGTTTAAATACTAATTAATATTACAAAAATAGAAAACTTGTAAAAGAAGTCTTCTAATTTTACTCTAAACTAAAAAACTATGAACTAGGAAAATAAAATGCATAAGTTGTAACAGTCTATGACTATTTCCTGGATTCATTCTCTAGCTGTTCTTTGAGTTAGCATGCTTTGATCATATTTTCGAGCTGGGGGGTACGAATTGGCTTCATTCTCATCTAGCCTATGAATACTGCATCGTTTAGTGTCGAAAGAAGCTGAGTTGTTGCATTGGAGAGGCACCTCAACATTATCAATTGGTTATGAGGCTTAACCAACAAGTACCATTAAATCTCCATATTTAACCTTGTCAGATTCTCTATGTCAAGAGATTTTCTATTTGATGTCTCCTACCAGGATTGTTTTAGGAAACTGATTTCTGGAAGTGTCTTTTAATGCTTTCATGAATCAAGTTGGATTGTAGAAGAGAATATTTTATATATTCAGTGATGTTGGAAGATAAATTCTTAGCTTTGATAATAGCTAATTCAACGCTCTTCATTTTAATATCCCAATCTCCAAATATTATATCTTTGATTGATTCTTCAAGACAAGGGAGATCAGCCACTCTACCTTATGCAGTCCCTTTCTAGTCTATGTATTTTGACACTTTGTCATCAATTTCTTCATAATAAGTTCTCAGATTGGAAATCTGAGTAACTATTAATTGATCACTGGTCTTAACTTGCTCTTGAATATGATTATACTTTTGATAGAAAACTTCTTGTTGTATTACCAGTAATGCTTCCAACTTTGTTTCTTTTTTCTTTACTCCATTGATTTCTGACTTTTGTTGGAGCTTTTCAATCTTCTGCTGCATTTGATGAATTGTTTGATCTTTTTATTTAATTCTTTTTCAAGTTTGAGTTTGAGACCATCAAACTGTTGTTGTAGATTATTGATGTTTGACTAAAGTTGATGCTTAATTATTTGCTTTTCATCAGAGAAAACTTGCTCTATTTGAGAAATATTATGGTCCTTTTCTAAAATCAATGATTCAACCTCGGTTGCCTTATAAATTGTTTCATTTGCATAAGAACATGAAAATTGAGATAATCTATTACGCTCTTTCCCTAGAGATGATTGAGTTCCTTTCCAAAGGACTCACATTAATGTTGAATCCATAGGTAGTTGGATATTCTTCTGTTGTTTCTTCACAGCTGTTAGTAGCTTTGTGACTTGGACTATAAAACACGTCCAGTGGCATATCTCTTCAATTTTCAAGACTATTTCAGTAGTCAGAAAAGCCAAAATTAGTTCCATATATTGGGCTGGTGTTTCCTCTAGTTTCTCCTTTGTATCATTGTTTCCTTAGATCTGGCTATGCTCAAGAATAATTTTGGAAACCTCTGTAGTGAATGAGGTTTCTATGATTTCTTCCTAATTCTTGGATTTATCTATATTGGAAGAAACATGTTGCATACTTGATTCTCTTGTATGATTCATGGAACTTGTAGCACCTACAATAGGCATGGTTTCTAACTGAATGGCATTTTGAATGCCAAGGGTACCATTCTCTGACAGTGCTTTCTCAAATTCTTCCTAATTTTGGATGAATCTATCATCTTGTTGAACATTAGAGATTTATTCTTCTTGAACTGGTACTGGTACTTGAGGAGCTATTGCAGTTATAACCCGTTCTGCCTGTGGCTCTGGTTTGTGAAACAAATAATCTAGCAAATGAGCATTTCTTTGTTCTCGATACACTTTGAATATTATCAAATCTTATGGACTGATAATTTCATATGCTTTATGTTGAATTGTTGAAAATTCATGAATTGATTCAAACATATCATCAAATCTGTCAGGCTCACTTGTAAATGCTCGCAACTATTCTTGAATTCATTATCTCTATAGCAATATCATAGGGATCATAACTTCTATTAGGTAACACTGTGATGTAGTATACAACAACCCCCATTTATTTTAATAATAAATGGGGACCCTTTAAAAAAAAATAGAAATTTATAAGCATTATTTCGTTTTAGTGTTAAGTCTTAAACTTTAGCAATAAAGGCTTTTTCTTTCCGCTTTGATTTCAAAAGTGCTTAGCGCAAATCGTGTACCTTACAAGACAAAAAAAGTTAAAACACATATAAGATTTGTGAATTGCGATATGCACTTCAACCTTTTTGTAATATATGAAATTCCCCATTGAAAAACTTAAAAAGCCCTTAAAATATAAATTTGAATGATGTGATTAATCTGAATTAGACCTAATCTAAATGATGTGATTAATCTGAAAGACATTTATCTACATTGTGGATCACAAAAGTCTTAGATATAACAATATAAATCGCGTCACACTTCCTTTAAAGAAGAAACTTATAACATTTCGAAAAGAGTTGCGATGAGTCGGACCCGACGAAACAATAAAAGAACAACGAAATATATACAAAAATCCAATAAAGTGCAATACCATGAGTCTTCAGCGCATATTGTGTTCTACAATGATAAAACAAATGGAAATTTTTATAAACCATAATGAATTGTGATGTGCGATTTGCGTAGATCACATTTCGCAAGTTCACCGGCGGCGAAAACATGTACTATTGGTATCTACTAAAAGTTGTGATTTGCGCTATAACATTTATTATTTAAGTGCGTAAAGTGATTCTTATTCAATTGATCCATTATAATATCTAATGACTTATATCGTTGGATTAGACGTATTGCGCAAGGTGTGTAAGATATTTTATAAATGAGTTAAGGGTTATTAACAACATTTAATGGGTACAAGGTTCAAAATATTGATATCTTACTTGAAGCGTGTTTTAAATGTAGAGTGTCGGATTTTGATTATGTTGATTTAACTCTATTCTCTGTCCTTATCTCTACTCACCTCATATTTGAATTTACTCATTTGACTTGAATTCAAGAAACTACCTAAGGAAGCAATATCAACTGGAATGACAAAGAAAGGAAAAGCAACTTCCCAAGTTTCCGCTGCAGTAGCCACAAACATGCCTCCATTATTGTCAGACACAACATGAAACAAGGATTGTGGGATTTCTTCATGGGAGACAATGTACAACCTACTTGAGGGAGAAAAACCAAGGGAATTAAAGAAAATAGTAAAAGTGAATGGGGCAGTTTCATCAGAACCATCTTACTTTGAAGTTGCATGTTCGTTTCTCCATAGAATAGCAGGGAGACCCAAAATCCTACAATACACTGATATGGTAAAATGGGACATTGAAAACCTCAACATAGAAGATGGAACATTCAAGAATTCTAAGCTAGAGAGTATTGGTTCATTCACCGCAGAGGATTTGCGTGTAATGTATCATTTACCTATGTCGCAGAAGATTTATGATAAAGCCTTTTTGCAAAGCTTAACGAAAAATAATAAAGACCTCATGAAAGTGGTAAAAGGATGGAAATAAGACCAAGGCAATCTAAATCAGGATAAACTTGGTATTTACCCGATAGCACAATTACCCTCCCCTTATTGTTATGCAGCAGGAATGCTATGTATATTATTTTCTAAACTGGATACCATTAGATTTTCCATAAAATGGGTTCATTTAATTGACGTAATCGTCAATTACTTTATCATGAATTGGGAAAAAAAATTGTCTGATAATCTGGCTAAAACCATTAAGAATTATATGACAAATAGAGTCTATTCCACTAGGACAATACTTCCCTTCTACATGAGCACATACATCGTGGGTGAAATATGTTTCTGTTCAAGCTTTCCTATTATGGGATGGAAGTGGACAAGCCAAGACCCCAATCCAATTCATATTTACCATAAAGCCCTGTGGAAATCTGAGTTTCATTTTCATTTCTATAAAATTTGTAATGGAGTTATGTTGCCCATCCATCATACCATCTTTAATGAAAGAGCCCCTAGGATTTCTAAGGAAGCTAGCACAAATATTCGACCTATGGCTAGATGGTTTGCTGAGGAAAATTTTACTTATATCAGATTTTTTGGGAGTTTTTCTCCCCCCTATGTTTTGCCTTACTATGTTCCTGATAAGCTTTTAGCCAGAGAAATTTCTTATCAAACTCTACTAAGTGATGTCACCAAACAACTCAAAGATTCCAAAAAATCCATCTTTCCTACTTTCCCAGTACAGTGTGGCACTTTTTCCCTTTTTGACATTGGTCATGTAGATAAATAAATTTCAAATATCACTTCATTGAATCTTGCTTTAATTCCAAAGAGACCATATGATCCTAATGATGTGGTTCAGAATTTTACTACTAATCTTAAACTCAAACCTTTCCTGAATGAGAAGAACATATTTGATGATTTATTTGAAGGTGTAGAGAAGTTTACAGATGTGTTGCATATAATAATATTATTAAATAATACTTTGAAGCTTTTCAACCATATAGAAGTAAGAGATTAGAAACAGTCCCTTTGGACCTGTTATTTATTGAAGATGTCAAAAGGCCAACTCCCAGCATTAGTCAAGATGATGAGGCTAAGGACATGTTAGAAGATGAATCTCAAGAAAAATAAAATCAAGAGTCAGAATAATAAAAAAAACACTCTTATATTTTAGATCACTCTAACAATGAATCTGAAAGCAGAAATGAAAGTCCTGAGAAAATAATTGAAAATTTAATTAAAGGAATTGAGATAAAAACTAAAGAAGAAACTTGTGGAGCCGAATCATCTTCTAAATAAGTTCAATGTATTCATGATACACCTAAGCAGACAGAGAAACCTCAATTAAAGGATTTAAATATAGAATGGGAAAATTTTTCTAGATCACTGGAGACACCACCACCACCAGAGCCTAATTTTGAAGAATCAACAAGTTTCCAAACACCTGAACAAACCCAGAATATAGTGGAAACTGCAATGCCACCACAACAGGTACCAGAAGATCAGTATCAATATATTATCCTTGCCTACCCAACACAAGAAATCATTTTGAAAATTGAGGAAATACCTCCATTAGATTTTTTCTATAGCCCAGGTCATAAAGCTGTAGTCAACAGAAGAAAGAGAAGAAGAATTGATGAATCAATGACTGCCCTTGGCGATGAATCAATTGATGTTGTATGGAAGGACTCTTTTGCTAATCCTACTTAACATCTCACTAAACTATCATAGTTTTCCAGAGCATATGAAACTGCTACAATTGGAAAAATAGAAGAAGTGAAACTTCTTCTCAAGCGAAAGGAAGACAAAGTTCAAGAATTAGGAAAACTACTAGAATAGGAAAAGTTTAATTCTAGTAAGAAGATTGTGATGAAAATTTCACAATTCTAAAATGACTTTGATATATTAAATTTGCATCACAAATTATTGATTTTAGAAAAGGAAACACAGATAGAATCAACAATGGATAAACTGAAAATTTAGCCTCAAACAGAGCAATTTATTAAAGAGGCACTTGAATGGAATGCAAAATTGAAACATCAACAGGAGGATTTTTGTCATCAAGTCTCAGTTACGAGTTCATATTGTGATACAAGTAAGATTTTGATTCAACAAGTGGCTAATAGGAGGCTAGAATGTGAAAAGGTTCAAAAGAAAATTTTTGAGTTCATCCAAATTGCAAGAGTTTGATATAGGAAAGAAAGTTGATTTCCCCAAAATTGATAAGTTTCACAAAGATATTGTATTCAAATATTGGGAAATGTAGTTAAGACAGGTTGAGAAGGCAACATCAAAGGCAGAAAATTTGACAAATTAAATCATTGAATTTGTTAATGGATAGCTTCTAAATGTTGAACTTATCAAAGAATCTATAGCTGAAGTTCTCCCAGATCTTAAACCATTAGAGGCATGGTGGAAGGCAAGCGCAGAAACACAGGAAAAAGCTATTAAAAAGATAACTCAGTTAGATCAAAAAAATTACTAGAATTTTCTGATCAAACCATACCATTAGTGCCTAACTCTATAATCATTAACTGATTCTCCTAAGAAATAGTTGCTAGCACTTTCCAACGCAGTGTTTACAGGCCAGGTCAGATCTAGTATCACATAGCCATCTTAGCTAAAGCCGATGGAAAATATTTGCCACCTCATAAATCAAATGGGAAAAGAATATCAACCCACCTAAGCATGTTGTTATTTGTATTCCTAGATTGTAGTTTAAGTTTACTCATTATGAGGAAGGTTGTTTGAAACCTCCTCAAATTTTTGTGTAATAATATACTTTAGACATATTTAGTTTAGTATTTGAGGCCTTCTCATGCATTTAGATAATGGCCCATAAATTTTTCAATTTTTTTCTGCAAAGGAATGCATTGTTGTAAGTTTGTGAATGCCTTGACAAATTAATGGAACAAAATCTGTTATCTTTTGACATTGAAGCTATTTAACTGAAGTTACACTATTGTACTCATTGAATTGCTTTGACGTGAAGAGGAGAAGAACACTATTGTCGGTTTGAATGAGTAAAACCTCGTATATATGGTATTTCTACACATTTCATTAAGTTTTTCTTCTTGAATTGACAATCATCTTTTATTTGTATTATATATGAAATTTGTTATCATAAGTGAATGTTAAATGCACTTTTGTACTGATATTTTTTTATGGTTACTTATCTCATATATGATAAAACTTATGAATGAGATATATATTTCACAATCCTTTTGATTAAACTATTTTTTCAAAATAATTATTTTTATATAATTTTCATCTCTTTCAACTTTTGAATAATCTTCATTACCAATTGTTGGAAGATATCTTTCTAGATCGCATTGGATAAAGAATGCTCCCAGGTATAGTTAGAATAGATATTTATTCAAATGCATATGATATATTAAATCATTTTCCATTTCCATATTATAAAAAAAACACAACCTCATCATCCTTATTGGGAAATGTGTCCCTTTACCCCGAGTCAGAGCCACTAGACCAAACGGAAAAGGGTTTTCTCTAAGGTTCAGACCCAGTGGTTTCCCCCCATGTTGTTGCAATGGAATTCCAAGGCTTCAAAATTTTGGCACTAGAAGGAGGGCCAATTATGAATGGAAATAAGGTCTAATTAATATAAAATCCAATCTAAGAGTCTCTCTCCCTCTAGATCCCCTTCAACTTCTAGAAAATTAGCTAGATCTAAATCCTTAAGATCTAAAGTTGAACATCTCTCTCTTAAGTCTCCTAGTGAAACTAAACCAATACTATATCCATATTTTCACCAAAACTCCCATAAGTTAAGTCTTTGATTGAAAATTTAGAGAGAATATCCATTTATTCTAAAAATCTTGAAACTTATCAAACATCTAAAATTAGTGTATCATCTTCTTTACAACCTAGAAAAATACTAACTCGATTGGAAATTCATAAGATAGGAATCCCTCCTTTTGAATTTCCTATTACTACCTCTCAAAGGAAAACAAAGAAGACTGAGTCAGATTCAACCATCAACGAGGTCTTATCAAATAACCCACCCCATTCACCTCCATTTCCTCCACTCATTTCAACAACTTCTATTCCAATAATCAATGTTATTTTAACTAGTTCCAAGACCCAAACTACTACTCCTTCAACTAGTTCTAGCACTCATCCCGCCTCTTCTTCAACTCAAACTTCACTTATCATCTCCTCCCAAGGTCCAATGGTAGGCCAACAACCTCCACCAAATGTAAAACCATCTAAAAATCCAGGTGTTGTACAAATTCCTCCTCCTCTTCACCCTCTTCCTAAATATCTTTAAATATGGCTACCTAAATTCAATCCTGATGATGGTCTCCCAGCTGAAGAACACATCCATAATTATATGTTAGCCATCAATTTAAAAGAGGTAACTAAAGAATATTGTGTAGTTAGATTATTTCCATATACTCTCATAGGATCTATAGGATCCTGATATTTTTCATTACCTTCTCACTCTATAACTAGATGGAATATGTTTGAAGAACAATTCTTAGATAAGTTTGGAGATGACCAAACCACTGCTTCGCTCATCGATGACCTATCAAATTTAAAGGCCAAAACAGGAGATAAAACAAAAGACTTCAATTCCAGATTTAATAAATTGCTCAATAAAATCCCTGATATGTTAGTTCCTAGTGCTGAAGTTCAAATTGAGTGGTATATTTATTCTCCCCCATCTAACATAGCCATTCTTTTCGATAGAGCGAAGTTACCTACATTGGCAGAAAATATGAAGGAATCTTTGTCTGTAGAGAAATTCATTATATCTCTTGAAAGAAGAATGATCAAGAAGACACGAAATTCAAGAAAGTATCCTTCAAAGATGATTCAAAGAAGAATCCACCAAAATATGCTTTTGATGTAGAATGTCATCAAAAATTACTAAAAACCATAACAAATGAAATGGCAGACATCAAAAAATAAGTTGTTGAAAGTTCCAGTACAAAGAAGACTTTCAGGCCCTTAAAAAAAAATTAGTCTTGTAATTCTCAACCACCCAATATCATTTATAATGTTGAATCTGATCAAGAAATAGATGAAGAACAAACAGAAGAAGAAGAAACTGAAGTCAAAGAAGAAGTTTAACTAAATGGCATGTGGGATTTCATCCTACCAAATGATGAACAACATGAATCATTACCCGTTAGTACAAGAATAAAAAATACCACTGATGCAATGTAACCTAATAAAAAAAATAAGAACTCAAATCCTACTAAAGAGAAAACAATAAGTAAGAAGTATACATCAAAGGCTACACAGACTAACCCTACTCCTTCATATGTCCCATCTACATAAAATACAATGGTAGTCTCTCACACCATTGAATATAATGTAGTATAAGATATGGAAAATACCAAGGCTAACATTTCAATCCATGAATTTACTAAACTAAAACAACAACATAATATTTTACTTAGAGATTTGAATACAGTTCCTGCTTCAGCCTTACCTACTGTAGTAGTAGTCCAAGCTACTAATCATAAGGTTAAACCTCCTTCTCCTTGAACTAAAATATATGCTATAGATCTTATTATGATAATCGATCGATCCATATCTCATACTCATCCATTTCTCTTAACCTATGAGATCTATAATAAGAATGTCCATAATTGCTTAATTGATTCAAGGGCTTCCTCTAATATCATGCCGAAATTAGTATGTGCTAAATTGAACATAACTCCTCAAATTTCTCTTGTTCATATAGTACAACTTGATAGGACAAAATTAGAGGTTGTAGGAGAAATAAATTATGTTTCCATTAGATTTTCATCAAACCCTAAGGTTGCTCAGATAATTGGTATTTTGGTAGCTGATATTCCTGAATTTTATGGTTTAGTATTGAGCAGAGATTGGTCTGAGAAAATTCATGGATATTTCGCAATAGACTGGGCACATATGTGGTTGCCCCACAATGGAAAACCAAACCAAATTTGAGTATACCATGAGAAATTCATTAAACATATAGTTTTGATATTGAAGGAATCAATGAGCTAGTAGCATTCAATAATAATATTATTGGAAATTGCTCGGCAGAATCATTTCTTGGAAAATTTAATGCCCAACCATCACCCTTCTTTGATAATGTGGTTCTCTCTCAAATTGAAAATTTTTCTCAGACATACACTTCTAAGTGTAAAAATTTTGTAAATAAACTAGTAGTTAATTCTTTATTTTGATAGTTCTAAATCAGAAGATGGTGCAGCAACTGCCTGGATTTTGATAATTCTTTAAGGATAAAATACCATGATATCCTATAGACTTGAATTTGATTGTACGAACAATATAGCAGAATATGAAGCACTAATTAATGGTTTGTATAAAGCAATTAACCTTGACATTAAATATCTGCAAGTACTGGGAGATTCATAAATCATTGTCAAACAAGTAAAAAATACTATCCATTATCATTCTGGACATCCCAAACATTATTAGTCATTAGTCCAAGAATTGACTTCTCATTTCTTAGCTTTTAATATCTCCTTTGTACCCAGAATACAAAACACTAGTGCAGATTTATTGGCCAATGTAGCATCAAAATTAATTCCATCTCAAGAATTTATTCCCGATAGGTTTTCTATTGAGTTGATTTTTAGACCAACTGTTCCTGATAATATTACTAATTGGAGAGTCTTTAATCATGATTCTGATATCATATATTTCCTTACATCTGAAGGATCTTATAATAATCAAATTCTAGATGAACATGAACAAGAGATTCAGGTAATGGAAGAACATGATGAAAATCCAATATGAAAGTCAGTTGTCAAACTAGAATACCTTTATGATTTAAAATATAGGTTTAAGAGAGTTACTAATTCTAAAACTTAGTGTTCAACTTTAATATTTGAACTATTAAATATTGGAACCAACAATAAACCACAAAATATCAACTTAGGTCTTGGTCTATCTTCTGAAGAAAGAGTATCATTTATCAAGTTATTAAGGACCTAAAAAATTATTTTTTCTTGGGATTATACTAATCTTAAACCATATGAAACTTCTGTTATTCAACACACTATTCCTATATTTTCAGATGAGAAACCAATACAACAAAATTTGAAGAAAATTCATCCTAATATTGAAAGTCAAATCAAAGCAGAGTTGAATAAACTCCTCAAAGCTAAGATCATCTTTCCAAATAGACATTCACAATGGGTATCAAATTTGGTTCTTTTCAGGAAGAAAAATGGTGACATTAGGATTTGTATTGATTTTATAAATTTGAATAAAGCATGTCAGAAGGACAATTTTCGATTACCAACCATGGAACAAGTACTGAAAGTTGTAGTTGGTTATGAACTTATGTCTTTTCTAGATGGGTTTTTAGGATACAACCAAATCTTGGTAAACCCATATAACAGATTAAAGACTACATTAAGGACTAAGTGGGAACTTATGCCTATCAAAAAATTCCATTTGGGTTAATCAACACAGGTGCCACTTTACAAAGATCCATGGACACAACTTTTTGAGGACTCATTAACAGATCAGTAGTTAAGTTTATCTAGATGACATCACAGTATTTTCTAGACAAGAAACCAACCATGTGAATGACCTAAAACAAGTCTTTGAGTGATGTAAAAGGTATGGGATCTCACTTAATATGAATAAGTCCTATTTTTCATCAGATGACGGGAAAATTTTAGGATTCATTATGCCCAAAAAAGGTATTTATATCAATCCTGAAAGAATCGAAGAGATTAAAAGGATTCATTTCCCTCATAAAAAGAAAACCACGCAGTCATTTCTTGGATAGATAAAGTTTGTAAAAATATTTTTCTCTGACTTTTCACAGATAGTTTTACTTTTACAAACAATGATTAGTAAAAATTCAATCTTCAAGTGGGTATATAACGAAAGGGAGGCATTTGATTTAATCAAACAATACATTATCAATGCTCCATTATTTACTACTCCAAATTTTCTTAATCCTTTCACTTTATATACACTCTCATGAGATACATCTTATGATGTCATTCTAACACAGCTCAATGACCAACAAATTGAAGCAGCAATATCATTTTCCAGTTCCAATTTGCAAGGTGCATAACTAAACTATTCATCTGTTGAGAAACAAGCATTTTCTGTCTTCAAATATATAAAGCATTTTAGGCCATTTCTCCTTAAAATTCACACCAAGATAATAGTTCCATTCTTTATAGTAAGGCAATTATTGATGCAAAGAGAAGTAGGAGAGAAAAAGGCTAACTAGGTTATTGCTTTACAAGAATATGATGTAGAAATTAGACCTTATAAAATTATTAGAGGTCAAGGTTTTTGTAGAATGCTAACAGGAGCATCCCATTTATCATCAGAAGCAGATCCAAGTAATGATGTAAAAGTGTCAGATGTAAGCCTCAACGATGCTCAGTCTCAATATGTTGATCTTAAGTTTTATTTGAAAAATGGATATGCCCCCATGCAGCTCAGTTATAAAACAAATCATGCTTTAAGATTAAAAGCTAAGCAATACAAAATGGTCAATGATGTATTGTTTAGAATAAAATTTGATTCTGTTTTATTAAAATGCTTAGAGAAAAATGAAGCAGAGAAAGCTTTGCAGGAACTCCATGATGGACCAGCTGGAGCACATTTTGGAGGAAATACAACAACACATAAGATTCTGCATGCAGGTTACTATTGGCCAACACTTTTTAAAGATGCTCGTGATTATGCGAGGAAATGTAAAATTTGTCAAAGTGCATCTGGAAGACCAAGGAAACCAGCGTTTCCATTACAACCAGTGAATATCGAACAACCATTTGAGAAATGGGGATTAGATATAATTGGTGAGATCATTCTAAACTCTTCCAAACAACATAAATACATCCTCACAGCTACTGATTATTTTACTAAATGGGTGGAAGAAATTCCACTAAAAGTACCCAACTCTGAGAATATTATTGAGTTCATTGATAAGTTTATCATAACTAGACTTGGTTTACCTATTTCTTTGATGTTTGAAAATGCACATTAGGGGAATTTTGAGGTCTAAAATGAGCCTCCTAAGAAAAATATACAAAAAAAATAAACTTTTTAAGAACCAATAGGATTCAAGATGACGATGTCAACCATGGCGGATGATTCACCATTTATTAAGTAAAAGGGTAAAAATATTAAAAAATAATAAAATAATAAAATTACTTTTTCAACTAATATTTCCAACTTATCTCTCAAATTTTTTACTGAAATTTCAAGCTGGAGTACTTGTTGGATGCAAAATTTAATTCCTCATCTAAGGAGTACCCATGTTGCATACTTTCGATGGACCCTGCTACACGAAAAATGAGAAATACATACAAAAATGTGATTACAATGACGTTTTTCATGTATTTCTCATTTTTCATGTAGCACGACCCATCAAAAGTATGCAACATGAGTACTCCTTGGATGAGCAATTAAAATTTTCATCCAACGAGTACCCCCGCTTGAAATTTGAGTAAAAACTCTGGGAGATAAGTTGACAATATGAGTTGAAAAAGTAGTCTTTTCTTTTTTCCCTCTAAAATTTGATGATATAATCAAATATTATTTTATTATTTCCACTATTATTTTATAATTTTTTTAGGAGGCCCATTTTAGACCTCAAAATTCCCCTAATGATCTTATTTCTCAGGAGATGCTATGATAGAATTTTCTATTAAAAGAGGTTTTAAACTCAAATATTATGCTAACTATTATTCTCAAGGAAATGGTTTAGCATAATCAAAAAATAAAAACCTTATTAGAATCATTAAACAAACTTTTTACCATAATAAAATAAATTGGCACAAATCATTAACATTTTCTCTTTGTGCAGATTGAATAACTCAGAAGGCTTCCATTGTCACTTCTTCATTTAATCTTGTTTATGGGAAAGAAGTTGTTCTTCCCACTAATGTAGTTATTCCTTCTCTTACCCTGGTCCAATTTATTGATGAAGCACCTTCTTCTTATTTGCAATTAAGACAATTTCAAATCCTTAAACTTGAAGAAGAAAGAGAAAAAGCTAAATTTACTCATGCACACCATCCACAGTTAGTTAAAGCTTCGTTTAATAAAACTTATGTTACTCCAAAGAAATTTTAAATTGGTGATCTGGTCCTAAAATTGGATAAGGCACATGAGGGAAAAGGTAAACATACCAAATTCCAAATACTATGTCTTGGACCATTTCAAATCATAGAAGAAAGAGGCCCAGCAACATTTCTATTGCAAGATCTATCATGCAAAAAAGATTCTTTGCATGTTAATGGGAATATTTTAAAGAAATTTTTTTCATAGGAGGTAACCCCTTCTATTCCCTATAGATAATTGTCTTTTCTTTTCTTAGGAAAACAAAAGTTGAATGGCATTGATTTTTGGCTTTTCAAATAAAAATCTCAGAGAATCTTTTTGATTTATCGCTTCTATAAATAAGAATTGTTAAGGAAACAATTGAAAATTTTGAATCTCAATTAGATTTTATTTCGCTGAAAAATTTAATTTCACTGAAGTTATTTATTCTTTGATAAAACTCTCACTTTATAAAGTACGGTTATTCTACTATCATTCAAGAAAATAATATTTAACATAGTAAAGACTCTTTTACAGATAAGCAATATTAAACTCTAAAATTATCATCCAGAATTCTCAAAAGGACCAATGGTTCACCCCATCTGGAAAAATTTTCAATTTTCAAAAATTAATTCAAAAAATATGCTAAATCCTAGAAGATAATATGTCTCATCATGAGCTTGTTTACCATGTTCATACGAAAATAGTTAAACTGACACTACCACTACTGCCTACCAAAACAGGGTAATGACTTGAGATTATATCAAAAGAAAAGGGGTCTCATCAAGAGCCAACTTGATCAGTTTAGTTACAACCAGTGAATGGCATTGTCAATATTTGGTTACCAAGCCAAGACAATAGCTTTTAAGTAATACAAATACATAGAAAATATTTACAAAAAGAAAACAAGTTCCTAAAGAGATAAAGTATATAAAATTGAACTTATTTTTGGAAGATTGTATTAGTAATTGGATGGGACAATGAAGCATTGTTGCATAAAAGGTAACACTGCCAAAGGCTAAAATTGCCTACTGGATCATAGGTTCTACCTGTGATAAAAGAGTATATATTTATAAAGCTAATCTGAATGAGCCACCTACTTCATCTTTTTGAACTTAGTAAAGACTAATATAGATATTCAAATTTTCATTTTTAAAGAGGAAATATTATGGATTATGATCAAGTGAGATTTTATTGCTTAGTGAAATATTATTTGTATTGAAATTCATTCATGCAACTATTTTTATTTTGAAAAGTTTTAGAAATCTCAAAAAACTAATCAAAGATAACTGGTTCTCCCAAGTGAACCGCCAATTGTTGTACTATACAACAACCCCCATTTATTTTAATAATAAATGGGGACCCTTTAAAAAAATAAATAGGAATTTATAAGCATTATTTAGTTTTAGCGTTAAGTCTTAAACTTTAGGAATAAAGGCCTTTTCTTTTCACTTTGACACTAGTACAAAATGCTTAATTAGTTACTAAAAAAATGACTAAAATTTTCATGTAAACGACTATTTTTCAGTTGGTGACCAATAGTAGCTAATTTACAGTATCTTATAACGCGACTAACTTTTAGTGGTTTTTAGCTTAGTCATTAATTAGTTGTCTCAACTTTATGTCTAGTAGTATATTTAGTTCTAAATTTGGTCATTAATTTAGTCCTTGATTTAGTCATTAATTTTCACAATTAATGGCCAAATATACAACAAAATATATTACTAAATGATCACTCGATAAAACCAATTAATGACCAAAGAAATATGGCCAAAATGTTGGTCGTGTTATAAGATACTATAAATTTGCTACTAGTACATATGAAAATTTTAGTCATCGTTTGAAACCAATTAATGACCAAAGAAATATGACTAAAGTTTGGTCGTGTTATAAGATACTTTAAATTAGCTACTAATAGTCATATATATGCAAAGTTTAGTCATTGTTTGAAATGAATTAATGACAAAAAAAATATGACTAAATTTTGGTTGTGTTATAAGATATTGTAAATTAGCTACTAGTAGTCGTATATATGCAAAATTTAGTCGTCATTTGTAATCACAAATTTATCATTTATATTATTCATTTATATTTTTTTGGTAGTTTCATATTCATTATATTAATAACTACTTTAGTAATTTATATTCATTTCATTTACTTTCATTAAAAATTATTATATGCAACTAATTTAGTCGTATATTAATTTTATGTGTTAATTAATAAACATAAACTATTAATTTAGTAGTTTTAGATTAATTTTATTTGTTCATTATTAATCAACATAAATTAATTAGTATGATTTTGCAACTAAATTTAAAAAACTGGCATATAATGTACATCTTCATCTAATATGAAAACACAAAGTTACATATGTTAATTACAATACTAAATAATATCAAGAGCAACTATAAATAATTTCAATGACATAAATTATATTATATAAGATATCAAGTATTACAATATGAGTTTCCAATTTATTATTGGTTGGAGTACAATTTAAACATGAAATATTGTTTCATCACTTAAAAACATTATCATTGGATTGTCAAGATATTGCAGGTGAACTCACCAACTTTGAAGACTTGACCATCAATCTCTATGTGTATCTCTTATGTGGTATATTGACTCTACAGGCACCACTAGACCAATTCTCTTCTCTCTTTCTTTAATTTTCATTTTGTCACTTCAATGTTATTTTTCTCCTCTTTCTTAAATTTTTGCTTCTTACCATCAATACTGAGTTCATTTTCTGAAAAATAAAGAAGATAAAATGCAGATTATAAGGCATGAAAGATGATGAACACTGGAATATAAAATAAAGTAGACTATAAAGGATTTATACGATTTATACCTCAAAATCAGCAATATTGTCAATAACATTTCCCCCCATAAAAGCAATAAACTCGAACTAGATTTCTTCAGTTGGGAAATAATGGCTTCTATGTGGCCAAATGACATGCATAAACAAAGAAAATAAAACATTACCATATAAAACAACACCTTATTAAAATTATTATTCAACATTCAAGGAAATATTAGGCACAATCATGCCAACTAAGTTACATGCTAAAATATCAAGTTGTACATTACTTCTACAATGTCGGGGTGCAAAAAACAATCCTATAAAATGCCAGAGCTAAGTCTAGAATAAAATGAAATGAAGTAAAAAGTATACAATAATAGGATAGCCTCTTATACATGTATATATCCGGATAATGTAGAACGCTAAGTGAATAAGTCTAGGGCTAGAGGTCGATGATGTCAAGAATGCCTAAGTATGATGAGAATTTCTTCAGATAAGAACTCCTATTTCAGTCCATTATCACATATGAATATGAAAACTAGTCTATATCATATTATTAATGTTTTGCTTATATTTATGGATCACTACAATATAAGTGGATAAATTGTGAAGGCAATTCCCTTCCCATTTTGTTCCTCATTTGTGGTACAATATATTAGCTATGATTTGGAGAAAATTTACAACATCGAAATATGTAGGAATCACCATTAGTAATCCCCCAAAAATGTTTATTTTGGAATGTAACTTTCGTATTCCAATTGCTATATGATTCTTGAATGGAAAATCCACACTGAATTCCAACACCAAACTTCCATACTGAGGGAACAACTATGGTCTTCCTCCATCACTCAAACTCAAAAAATCAGTGATCATTACAAGGAAAAGATAAAATAATATTAGCTTTGATATGTTTTATATATTTACATGCAAATCACCAATATTTTTCCCATATTTACCATACTTGTAGTTTCCAAGATATAACACATTGATTTATCTTTTACAACAAATACTTGATTCAATACAAACAAGAATTTAACATATTACAACAATACCACCAATGTTTGATCCTCAATTACACTACAAGAAAAAAGGACATTAGTGAGGGTCGAAAAATGTCATTATAAGCTCATTGGTGATGGTCAAAAGAGCCTCCGCACCAAAAATTGAATGTTACCAAAGGTGGCATCACCAAAAGTATAGGTGTTCAAGTGACATTCAAGGTCCATCACCAATAATGGTTTATAATGACGGATAGTGACCATCACCATTTCATATGAGAAATGGTTATAGAACTTAACCTCCATCGCCAAAAAAGTGAACGTCACCAAATGTGGTGTAACCAAAAGTATAAGCATTGTGTTGACATTCAAAGTCCATCACGAATAATGACTATAATGATGAATAGTGACTGTGACCATTTCATATGAACAACACCAATTTATGGTGATGGATCTTTCTTGGTCATCACTATTGATGCATATATATGGTGGTGTTCATTTACCATCACCATTTTATATTTTGGTGAGGGTCGAAAAATGTCACCGTCAGCTCATTGGGGATGGTCAAAAGTGATTGTCACTAAAAAATGATTGTATCCATTCCATATAAATATCAACACATGATGAAATCAAACCACTAACATTTTGATTGTAAAGCATTTGTTGTTCCATTGAGCTAACACCCTTTAAAGAATTAGACTTAAAAAAAAAAGATCTTGAAACTTTATAAATTGTAAATTCTACCACTTTCAATAAATTATAAAACTCTGTAAAGCCTTGGAAAATATTTTACTAAAGAAGAAAAATATGATCGAATTTTGTACCTAATGGTTATGGAAGTTATGAAAAGTGGGTGGAGGGAAAGAAATTCATGTATAATATACTCAATGTGTTCAATTAAAAACTCAATTAGAAGTGAAACTTTAAAGAATTCGATAGCCTATAAATGACCTACAATTATCAAATCTAAAATATATAATTACACCAAATATTGATTTCTCACCTTTTGAATAATGTAAATATGTTGTGATGGCATAAAAATATTCCTATAAATGATTCATTTGCATGCCAAAAAGCCAAAAAAAATTAGTCTATACAATGCAATTATGAATAATGGGCTACATGTTTGAATCCTACTGGCTATGGGGTTTATAAAACTAATTGGGAGTGGTTCTTGTTATTAATTAATTAAAGATGTCAAAATACAACAATCAGTAATAATGATCCTAAAACGTAACCACTAAACATATGTTAAAAAATTTAAGTACAAAGTTTGACTAATATATGTTACACAAACAAGATATCAAAGGGGAATTCAGACACCTCTAAATCCACACCAAGCATAAGTATCCGAATATGTGAATGTATGGATACAAGGAAAGCACTCTCTACCTCTCAATGATAGCTATGTCCTCCCACAAGTACTTTAACTAGAAAAGGGGTGTGAGTACAAGCACCTCAAAGCAAAAAAATATACACATTACAAAAAAAAATTTCATCCCCCATCTACCTTTATAGAATATATCTAGGGGAATAAAAAAAGATCCATAGAGAATAGGATTAGAGTGAGAAAAGCAAAGATGATAAGAAAAAAATAACCAACAACGAAAATCTACTAATTTGAACATGTTTAAAGTACATTAAACAAAGATGGCGTCCAAAGTGACATTGGTTAATTTTTAGATTGGTCAATTGTCAACTATCCACAGTGCCACCGACCTAATAAACTGTGATAGCATATTTTCCAATTAATGGAGCAACATGTTTAAATCTCACATTGTTTCTTGATAACCATTGTCTTTAACTCACAACCATTCATAGTTCTAGCGCATAATTGGAAAACATGGATACAAAAGTGAGCATAATGTCCAAAAGCCCAATCTAACTTAGTGGAGAAAAACAAGGAATCAAAACTTACTTACAATGTACCAACCATTGAAATGATAGAAACATGAAATAAAATTTTATGATACTTCTCATTAAGGAAAAAAAAATTCATATCACCTGCAACAATGAATTTATAAGCCTTTTTTCAAAAAATGGTATTAATACACTAACACTAATATATTTGGCCCAATTTCCGATGGCCAAAAATGTCTCTATTGCAACACATAGGCATCTCAAGAGCGACACTTTGAGGTTGGGAAAACGTCGTTTCTTGTACTGTCGCATATGCGACACTTATAATAATTATCGATAGAGCGACACTAGACACGACACTCGTCTTCATTTAGTCAATCTTACAACCATGTTGTTTATTGTCGGTATTCCGAGATCATGTAAAGACATTGGTATTACGACACTGATGGCTTCCCAAAATGTGTCACAATACCGACAGTATGTCATCGCACATCTCATCGCACGACCGGCTCTATTAGTTTTCCAGCGATGGAAACAACTATCGAAAGTGCCACAACATTTGTTGTTATTTTGACAACTGGCATAATATTGTTGCGACGGTCTGGACATATCAGCGACGGAAACAACCATCAGTAGTGCCACCTTATCTGTTGCTAGTTCCACACTAGTCTTAGCGATGTTTGGGACATACCAGCGACAGAAACATCCTTCAGAATTGCTATGGAAACAACTGTCAGAATTGTGATGTGCCTCCTAGAAATTTTTTTGGGGGCAGAAGTAACCCTAAGATGATCATCCACTTTAAGAAGGAACTCACATTTGACTTATGGAATGATAGTAGTAGTTGATAAAGGAGAAAGGAAGATGTATGACCTCCCAAGAGAGCCAGGATGCAAGACAACTGTCTCAGCTATCTTGCATCCTAGCCTAGCTCACTTGGGAGGTCGTCGATCTTCGTTTCTCATTTATCAACTATTGGCATCATGCCAGAAGTGAAATTTGAGCTTCTTCCTAAAGTGGATGATCATCTTAGGATTACTTCTGCCCCTATGGAGGTATCTCCCGTAAGAATTTGGTTATGGACCTACATTGAGATGACTACATTAGCCTTAACCAAAACTAGAAATATAGTATAAAATATACAAATAATATCCCTAAGGCCAAATGTGAAGATTACACCAAAAATTTCAACTATAATGAATATGAATATATCACAACTCTAAAGAAAATAAATGGACTATTGCAAACAAATTGGCCTCCAAAGAAGGATTTATCACAAATCATGAGAAGAAAGTCTTTGAAAGTGAGTAAATGGGACTTAAAAAATCTCCTATCAAAGAGTGAGAGCTAAAAATGGGTCGCTTAATATTATAAATGTGTTCCTGATCTACAATAAAGAAACTAAATATTCTTCAACTTCATCTAGATCATTATGCCCATTTCTATAGAGAAGCTCACCATCCTCCTTTGCAAAGTTCATTTGCAAAAAAGATTTGTTCCTATCCACCACTATCAAGAAGAAATAGCTGAAAATGCAGTTGAAAGTAGCTTGATTGACAAAAGAAATAATCCTTTTGGGTCACTTATTTTTATAAACACAATCTTATTTGCACTATTAACAAAATATTCTTCAACTTCATCCAGAACAGATTGTCTATACCTACACAATAGCTCTTATCCACCTCAGAAATATTCTTCTGTGAAAATTTATAAGGAAAAAATTCTTCTTGTACACTACCACTACAAAGATAATCAAATATTTCAGGTGAAATAGGCCTTCTCTCCTCATCCAAAATGATCAACTTCCCACTCCCTTCAAATGGCTTCAATCCGTTACACAAAGACATGCAGAGGGAGTGCCATAACACCCTCAAAAAAATTTGAATATCCATACCCATAGCAAGCCTCAGGGACAACATAATTGTGTCCATTGCCACGTCCCTTCTATTCTAGGACACACCCACATCTCCTTTCTGTAATTTCCCAAAATCCTCCAATTCTTTCACAAATGCGGCATACTCCAACATCTTACAGGGTCTAGAAAGCCTCAAGTCTCCCACATAGCTAGTAGCTCCTAAACCAAAACCTTTAATCCCTTATCAAGAAGAATGTTGATAGAATTATATGCACATATGACAGATACACACCTCGGTAATACTATTTTCCACAATCTTCATTTCCAATGGCAACATATTTCAAATTGAAAGGATCGGGATGTCCCATTGTTACATAGATAGAACCCCATGTTGAATTGGAAGGACCTCTAGAAAATTCAAAACCATTCAAGATATCCTACAAGAAAAATAAAATACTCATAAGATATATGGTCATATTTATGAATCTCACTGCATAGGACATGGATTTTTTCAAACACAAGAAATTGTGATTCCATAATTACGCTTTAAATTTTTACTATCGAACTAAATGTAATTGAAGTTACAACATTCAATGCTGAAATCAAAATTATGTACTCTTGGAATATTAACAAGTGAAGAATTACTGTAATTCCATGCATTTCATTAAACAACGAAATTCCTTATTCCTAATCATGTACCTACACTTTCAATATCGACTTTAAAATTTGCAATCATGTAAATAAGCTCAGAATTCAATGTCAAATTTAATACGATCGAAAGAGAATGACATAAGAGATAACAAATCCAAAATACTAAAATTATTTATATCAACAAGTAACAAATTTAGCAAAGATCTAAGTCAATGTGAAACAAAATCATAGATTCATAACAATCCCTAAACCCACAATAATAAAAAAATTGATAACTAAATATCAAATCAATAGATAGACTCCATAGATAATGGACTCCATGTTAAGAAGGCAAGTGATAGACAAGGAAGAGCCATTGAATAGGCCAACTGAAAGATACAAGGAACCTATTTTGGAAAGGATGCTAGAAAAGGTCCTCCAACTAAGAAAACCTGCTATGAGTGGAATTTTTTAGACACTTTTGTGCCATCAAAATCACCTAGGACTATCCCTTGGAATCATCCACACCACTTGAGGGGAGGGAGGATGCTTGACCAAGGTCACAACATTAATACAAGTTTGATTACCATCCAACTTGTTGTTGAACCACACTCCCATGGGATGAAATGAACTTATTTAGGAAAGGTATTTCCCTTTAATCTATATTATGAATGGATTCTAAGTTCATTTTGCTTAAGATTTATCTCAGTTGATGGCTTTCCCTAACCAGAGAGGTATCTATTTTTTCTAGGTCAAACTTTGTGCTCAAAAGCTACATTACAAGTAACATGATGTCAAAAAGTGGCTACTATGTGAAACATCATAAACGAAAACCCCATCAAAAACATCATATTTAGAACGTGTTTCCTACTTTTGTACAAGTAATGTATTGTGGGAGAAGTTCATCCCATTTTGGGAGAAACCTCCATGTTTCTCAAATAAATGCCATCATTACTACCCCTATTTCTAAAAAAATAGTTAAAAAAAATGAAGCTATCCTAAAATATTTCTTTAAATCCACAATAAATAAATAAAAAACAAAGATTGAAACCCTAAACATAAATCCATTATTTTTTAAACTCATTATATACCTAGTGTCCATTGCCATTGGCTTCTCTCATAAAGTGCCAATATGTCTAGTTTTTTTACTTTCCTTATTTCTAAAACAATGTTTGGCTCTTTCTATGAGAGGGAAGCATCATTGGGAGAAATTCATGGAGGAAAGTTGTATCATAGACCCTTTCAATCTATTTTTTCCATTTGGATTTAATTAGGACCAGGAGGGTGCACTACTTAATCTTTTACATAAACACACGTGGTGTTGCGTAAAAATATGTGGAGTTAGTGAGTTGGCACATGTGGGCATGTTCTTACATGATGAACATTCAATGAGCACTACATGAGTTAGTTACTGGAGAAGCATGCTTAGCACGAGCTATTAGGTAAGCACCTAACCTTAGCACGTGTGAGGTGCTCTAGTTGGGGAAGATTCCATTGGAGGGTGCACTCCCTTAGATTAGTGTCTAACCTGGTCATGTGGAGCGCTCAATTCTAGAGGCTTCCATTGTGGCATCCCCTCTTACTTTATAAAAAACAAGGAGAAGCATATTACATTATATAGTAATAGTTAGTATGTGAGAGATGTGGTTGCTAGTGATAGTGCTTCCCTTCATGGGTTTTTTAGAAGTTAGTTGATTTTTCTTTGTATGCTTGGGAGAAGCTGATTTTGGTTTATTAATATTCTTTTATCCTTTAATAGAAATATATGTTTCCTGGTAGAGATTATGTATGTTGATATGATTTTTTCACATCTGATTTATCTCTATTCATTGTTGGGATGGTAGTGCGTTAATCTAGTTTCTTCATAGATATGGTATATATTTTCTATTGATTGCCACTATATCACGCTAATTTGATTTTCCAAGTCTATGTTTCCTTAGAACTATTCTTGTTACTGGAAAGATCTAACGTTTTTCCATGCAATTTCTACACTCTTGAATCTTCAATACAACATTTTGATGTTTTCAGATATGAAGTTTTGATAATTGTTTCAAAAGGTTTCAGATTCAGTTGTAGAGCTGAAGTTCTATGAGTGCAAATCCACTGTCGTGAGAAGAAATTTTAACATGGCATCAGAGTTGTGTTGCTGAAATTTTCCATCAAAATGCATGGATAATTCAAGTACCTATAATAAGGCATCGAGAATAGAAGATTTTAGTAGGTATGGTGCCCAAAAATATCTAGTGGTGTAAGTCTCAGTTTTGACCCTTTAGATGTATTGGATGAAATTTTGTACAAATTTCAAAAAAGAGTTTAAAATGGCAAGATAATTAGAGGCATGGCTAACACCTAGTGAAAAAATCCTTGAGATGAATTAACCTTCTTGGTTCGGATGTGACTTTTGAGGGAATACTAAACCTCATTTACTTATACCACATCAGAATCTTGCATCATTTGAAGGGAGACAAAATGTTAAATGTGTCATACTATATGATTCACCGAAATCGCAAAGCTAATTTAGAAGCACCCCAGAAATGAGCAGAGAAGTTTATATCACCATGGCCTCATCAAGCTAATCATATAATGAGAACTAGAGAAGTATGAGCAGACTTGGGATTAGTTTCTCAAATATAATCAGTTTGTTGAAAATATCTATGAGGAAAAAAAAAATAATGGAGAAAGAATCCCCAAGGGAGGAAGACAAAATAGTTGATATACCTCCACCTCAATCTCAACCAACACAAGCACGAAGAAAATAACCCATCACATATAGTAGAAGGGTCACAAGGGCCATGGAAAGACAAAACCAAGTTGAACAGAAAAAGGAGCAAGCATTTGGAAATGTGGAAAAAAGGTAAAGAAATAAATTCTATTCAATAAATACCTTGCAGATACATGAAGACCAATAGATATTGTATGACTATATTGAATCCTTGGAAGCCATGGGGAATGAACAACAACAAAAATCATCAACAAAAGGTACAAATGAGGAATTAATGATGCCAAAAGAATATACCCTCACTGATGAAGAAGAGAATTCCCCTATTGAAGAAGAACTTTTTGATATATTGAAAAACATTCCCCAAACAGAGAAAGGAAAAGCTACCATGAGTACTAATAAAGATGATGTTGTAACTTATTTTTACCCTTACAATAGTTTGTAAATTTATTTTTATTTCAAAAAGATAAAAAAAATTGAAAAATTGAAAAATAAAAATAAGAAAAAGAATGAAAAATCAAAAAATAAAAGGAAAGAAATGAAAAATAAATAAATAAACAAAAGAAAAAGAAAATTATTTTTACCTTTGAAATAAGCTTGCACATTTAAATGCCGCTAAATTTTGTAAAAAATTATTTGACAATTATATGTTTTTCACTATGTTGCGGAGACGAGTACGTCACTTTTTGAAACAAGGTGTGGGGAACGTACCAGAGAGGCTTTGCACTAGGGTACTATATTTTGAAGTAAAAATTAAATAAAATAACAAATTGATACAAATGGAAAAACCACTTGAGTTAAGGTAAAGTTTGACTAAATAAACACCTAAATGAGCATGTCCTAACAAATCAAAATCAAGAACCAAGAGAAGCTCCATGAATAAAAAAGACCCCAATCAGTGCACATATACCATAAGATATCTAAATTAACAAAGAAACCCAAATGAATTGGCCAAAACATTTATTGTAGCCAAACATGCAACTAAGGACAAATCCAAAAAGGGTACCTACAAAGGCAATACACATCAAATGGAAAACCACAATTTTGCATCTATACTAAGGAAAGAGAATCTAAAGGAGACACTTGAACACACCATGATCCATCACTAAAATGGATACAAGGACATTGGTGTAGGGTTAAGGTAGGTTTTTTATGGGAAATGAACCACAAAATATCCCACACCAACATTTGAAAGGATGTGTATGGTCATACAAAGTACAAAGCCATGCACAACAAACAAAACTCCTTTTGCAAGAAATAAATTAGCAAAATTTCCACACATAAGTAGACGTGCAAGGAAAGGACTCAACGAATTATTTCTTTGAAAACCTATCAATCATCATTAAAAACTAAATACAATTAGAAAACAAGTATCAATAACATTTTAAAAGAAAATTTTGATCATCAACTTGTATCAAATAAATTTAGACACACAAGGACCAATTCGAGAAGGCTGAAAATGACCCTATGTGAATCCTTCTATAGCACTATGGAACACTACTCTAAGATTCACCCAAACTACCCACTAACAAATAACCAAAGGATAAATCGATTTAATGAAGATAAGACAGCTTAAGATGTGCTAAAATATATAAAAATTCATTTCATCCTTAAGTATAGAGAGCTTAGATGATTAGTGTTCAAAAACTTCTTTGTGGTATGTTGAAATGGACATGTATCATGTAAATGTCATTTGAAAAAGTTTAATCCACATTACCATGTTAAGTAATAACAAAGAGAGAATCCAAACAAATATTAATGGGCTATATTATGCATCTATTCTTTATACAAAAAAATAACTAAAAAAATAACAAAGATCAAAGTAGAGAAATAAAATCATTGTGGAAAGAAATATGCAAAACTTGCTCATTTTTTGCATATAAAATATGCTCCAAGTATGAGCACAAACATGAGAGTTGAATTTTCAAATCTCTAGGCTCTTGTTAATGTGGTCAACCAAAAATATGTCAAAAAACTAAATATTTTGGGGGATTCAAAACTTCTTGTGGATTGAGTCTACGACAAAGTCAGCATAGTGGCCCCTCATTTGGCTCATATTTTGCAAGGTATCAAACAAGTCTACAACAAGTTGGATTGGTTCTATTGTGGTAATATATACCATGAACTCAATACCATAGTAGAAAAGGTCTCCAACTTATTCCACAGGTGCTAGAATACAAAGAGTATACGAATAATAATTTTGTGGGGGTTGTTGCCTTCCATATCTATTTTTTTGTCTCACTTATTGCTATATTTTTTGATTACGTATGTAAACAATCTAATGATATTATCCGAAAATTGATAGAGATTTTTTTTGGCTTTTAAAAGCTCACACAATATATAATTGGAACAAACTTGTATTACTAGAAATCAATCAATTACTTCTACATGCCACTAAAAGTGGAAAAAACTCTATAACATTTGATCTACTTGAACATCAAGCACACTAATAACCTTGAAAATGGGGTTCTAATAACATCGCCAAAGATCCAAAATTTACAAAGCACAATTTAATGAGTATTGATTAGTCAAAATTACCATGTGGATCATCTACTCATGTTGAAATGATGGTATATTGGATTAGGTGTGGGTTTCACTTGCATTTGAAAGAGTGAACACAATGTGGATAAAGAACACTGACTACACTAGGAACCTTGACAATGGAGCTCTAATAACATGGCCAAAAACACAAAATTGACGAAGTACAATTTAATGAACATTGATTAGTCAAAATTACAATGTGGATCAACAACTTGTGTCGAAATGATGGTATATTGGACTAGGCGAGGGTTGCAATGGCATTGGAAAGAGTGAAAAAAACGTGAATAAAGATTCACTTGGAGAAGGAATACAAGGAATTTTAGTCTTGGTTGCACGTATAGGGATAATAAAACAAGCAAGTAGAAGAATTTGGGACACCATAAAAATTGGCAACTCATTTTTTCTATGAGACATCCAAAAGCATAGTTTGTTTATAGGGAAAAACTTAAAACTCATCCTTTTGGAAAATGCATCCTTCACATTAGGGAAAAGTTTCCATCTACGTTTCCCACAGATATATGTAGAGAATTTTTCTTGAATTTTCCTAAAAAGGGGAAAAATAAAAAACCCTTTTGGGAAAATGCATTTCCCTCTACGTTTCACTGCATTTCCCAAAAGAGATATGTGGAAAAATGTTTCTTGGAGCATCCTACAAGAAAAATACAACTTGGGAATATGGGAAACATGGAGGTGCCTCCTCCCACCCTAAGGGACACATCCCCATAGAACAATGGTTTTTTCATTCATTTAGTGGCATTTCTGAGTCATCATTGCTCATTTGTTTATGAATACAAGGTTTATCATATACTGCTATGTTGAATGGTAAGCATGTGTCAAAGCCCTATAACAAGAGGAGATACTTTAGATAGAATCAAGGCCAAGGCCTGACAATTGGGACTAAACTTTCATAGTTGCAATATAAGCATGTGGACAACAGCACAGTGAAAATTCATTATAATACAAATACCTTACAAAACCATATTTTCTTGATGATCATAGAGGCTTTGGTATTTTACTTGCACTGAACATAGCATGTATTGTCATCTATTGGTAAGGTACATATATAAGACCTCATTTATAGATACTTCCAAAAGTCTTCCTTGGAAAGATTACTTTTATTTTAACAATCAAAGAACTTCTATAAAAATTATTATTGACTAGTGTAAAAGCATAGCTCGAAAAGAATGGAAAGGTGTTGTGGGCTAAATATAACATGTAGAAATAAAGAACTGAATAAGTAGGAAGTGATGTTAGCCCAAATCATGGTGTAAACTAACCAGTATTAAAAAAATTCCACTTCATACTATCACACTAGTGTGTTTGTAGAAAAAAAATTGGTACTACTGAAGGTATAACTATGGCAATGTAAAAGAAAATATCCACGGTGCAAAATTTTCAGTTTGAACCATAGATATGAACTTAAAAAAAAATTTGGATAAGAAAGTACATACTTGTTCAAATTCTGAGAAAAATTCCATAAACTATAATTTTTATCCAACATCATTTGATGAAAATTCTATGCTTGCAATCAACTTCATTGGCTTCCCTTGAGGAAAAATTCAAGGATTTGCATGTGCAAGAATTTACCTCAGAAAGAGCTTGACACTTGAGTAAATCAGCAACAGAAGCAAACCATGTAGCCTTAGCTACATGGACAAGAATTCCAGTAGGAGCACAACCTTGATTTTTCTTGCAATAATGAATTCCACAAATTTATTTCTAGAAATCTTAGACAATGTTTCCTATCAAAATCTGATTGAAAATTTGAGTTATAAAAAGAAACATAAAAATTAGCATGTTTTTGCCTAGGTGCATTTCTATATTCAAGTTTACATGAAAATACTGCAATTGCATATAATTTTTCACTTTGGACACTTCCACTCCATAGATTTAGTAGCCTCTTCAACATTTTCTCCATATCAAGCACATTTACCCTTTATGTTTTCCTAGAATACAGGTTGACAGCTAGGATAAAGTCCAGGCATATATACTTGAAATTTTAGCCCGTGGTCACAAATGTTGTCATTTTCTTCCATTGCAAGATGCAAACATTCAATCTTATTGCCATTCCAGACCATCATAACTCCTTTTGCTTGTGGTTAAGAGATTTAAAGCAAAATTTGGCTCCTTGTCATATTCAATTTATGATTTCGTTGACATCAACATGCAAGGAGTAACACTCTATTAAGATTAATATCCAAGGCTTAAAAGTCCCTATAAATTTCATCTGGGGATGAAGGGATTTGATTTTAATTTTGATTTGGTGAAGTTGGGCTTAAATGTAATTCCTAGTGATTATTATTATGAAAATTAAATAAATATTCAATATATTTCGTTAACAAGTTTGAGAACTTCTCAAAGATGATACAATTACCAATCTATTACATATAGACATATAACAAGATTTTTACTTATGGACCTATTTCCTTAACCAAAGGCTATATTGAACATGTTTCCTTCCGTCCAAAATAGGGAAGTACAAATATCGTAGTTTTTCATTGAAGTACCAATATCATAGTTTTCCATTCCAACAAGAACAACATAGCCAAACTATCAAACAGTGATCCAGATTCCACAATTAAGCTAGTGAAAAAGTAAGAGAAACTTTATTTCTTGTAGATTCATGAAGTCTGAGCACTCCTCTAGTTATGATACACAATTAGGCCAGTGATAATTGATGAAACCTTTCTTTCTTGCAGTGTTATGAAGTCTGGGCACTTTAGTTGGTGATATTTCTCTTTCTGCGTGTTATGTTCTGATAGTGCAGGGTTTCAAGATCAAGTTTTGTCATAGTTAATGTTACACCATTTTTTGGTCAACTAACCTATTATCATTAGATGAACCCAGGTACACCATGTAAGACCAATTTTACCACAAGTAAAATTGTTTTCGCTATGAAAATAACTTAGTAAACCACCTTTATTAAGTTTTTTATGGTCTAAATAGGAAACCCCATGAGGAAATATTAAATAAATATACATTTGTTTGATTTTCCTCAAGGAATAATTAGTTTAAAAATAGTTTAATTAACATTCTTGGTTATATTTAACCCAAAACAAGGAAATTAATTAGATAAATCATTATTTATCTTATTATTTTCTAAGAATAATTATTTAAACCTTATTTAAATAATATTCTTTGTTAAATATGACCATTTCACCCTTAAATAATTAAATAAATCATTATGTGTTTGATTATTACTCAACCACATCCTTAAAATGATAAATAAATCATTTATTTATTCATTATTCATAAATAAAGGGATTTGACCTAAGTCAAATTCCTTTTCCCTCCAACAAATATAATAAAATATTCCACAAAAGTTGGATCTTGATTTGGTTAATAATATTTTAATTATGCACCAATATCTAGATTAACTCAATATTTTGTTATAAATAGAAGGGTTTTCCCATTCATTTACCACTTTTTTTTCCTAAATATCACTCTGGATCTATACGTTTGGTCTGACTATTGATCCACCATCATAGTCATATTTTACTACTATTTTTGGCTAGGTTTTCTACACCATCAAGAGAGAGGAATTCTAGATCTGAAGTACTGAGGACTTACAAGAACCCATCCCCAGTGGAGTCACTAGTTGTTAGTATGAATCTTAATTCCAAGCGTACGAAAAAATACCACTTTAGCTGCGCATAACAAACAGCCCTAACAACATAGATGACTGCTAATATCCTTAGATCTATGCATTAGAAGACATCACCGCGGACACCCTGATCCTCCTGGATCTCCAACCGTAATGCGCCTAGGTCTCTTTCTCTCCAGTTGATTTGTAATTCTACCATATCTTCACAAAACCATCATATTTGTCAAAATACAGATAATAAATATTGTATCTCATCATAAAAACCCAGTACTCAACCAAAAAACAACACTGAAAAACCCCTCCCTGACAGGTCGCACTTTTCAAGCCCAAACCTAGGACAGGTCACAGTTTTTTTCCCAAAACCTTCTACCCAGGTTGACCCAATCGTGAGGAGGAGCAGGGATCTGTTCCTGAGCCCTGGGGACCTAATCTGAACTTTTAATCCACTGAAAAGAAAGAGTAGGGTTAGGCCTCTTACCTGCAACTGACAGATCTTGATTCCAACGGTCGGTTTGTCTGCTACGATAGCCACAAAATTTAGGGCCTTCTCTCCTCTCTACATTCACCATAACTCCACATGCAAATGAGTGAATTTGGAGGGAAAACGTCTTATTAAAAGAGAAACCCCCATTTTTTCTTTCGCTCACTGGGACCCAACCGTAGCCACATTTACCAAACCGTTTGTACTGTTGGAAAGCTCTCACCGAGCCCTAAATGGTTATCTGTTAGTTTTTAGTGATTTGATACTTCACTAGGACACTTTTTTCCAAGAAGCGTCACTTCACCCCTCCTCAATCGAATTTCTTCACTTGCAACACTCGTACTCAGGGGCACCATTTGGCCCCCATACTTCTCCATGCTCGTGTCATCTTTCATTGTGAGTTACCATCTTGTACTCATGTTTTCATGGTCCCCATTAGACCTTTTCTGTGTGGCAGCACCATCGAGTCACCCTTGTTTAGAGAATCCGAGTTGAGTCATCATTGCATTCATGGAGTCTATCCCGAGTCCCTGTGAATCCTGTTATAGTCATCCATCCTTCAATGCTTGGTCCCTCTCTCGTGTTGCACATTATGGCCTTCAGTCCCACTTTCCCCTATCCCTCATGATATCATGTCAGTCGCTGCCAGGTCATCCATGCCTTTTATGCTCTAACAAGGGAAGTCATCCATTCGCTACTCAGTACCCCCCATTCCATCATTATCATTGGTGTCAGTCTGTCAGTCTCTCTACTATTTTCTCTCGTGCCTTAGTTTAGGATCCCTTATTGCCTCACCTATGGCAGACCTCCTTCTATCGACATTAGCTCATTCATTCTAGAAAACGGGTCTAGAGGGAGGTGTACCTTGGTTCCCGCTTCCACTCTTGTTCGATGCCTCAGATCAGGAAAAGGGACTCCTTATTTCCCTTTGACTTGGTTGTTTCTCAGCTCTAGCTCCTTTCAGCATGATCGAGATCTGTATACTTGATGGTTCAGTGATGCAGCAGTTGATATTAGTGATGCCCAGGTGTGTGTGAGATGTCTCAGCCCTCATGAGGGGGTGGCCCTATAGGTAGCCCCCCACATACCCGGATGACCTCTTCATCACGGCCTTTTGATGCAGCTCCATACATTTGATGATATAGGCCTTAGCCGCTTGCAGCACTTTTTTGTTTGCATATATCAGTCAGATTTTCAAAGCCCTTTCCTATTTCTAGGGGCATCTAGGTCACATTTATACCTCATGTACTCAGACATTATTGTACAAGTCCTGGCTGTTATCCCAGGCACAATATGTATGTGGGATTCATTATTGTGTTGTTTATCTGGCTCATGCTTATGCCAGCATGTACTATATTGGCCAGTTCTGTGGTTTTTCGGATGCCTTATTGTTTTTACTTTGCCTCAGCGGGTATAGGTATGCCTCCCATGCCGCCTATAGCATAGGTACTTACTCATCAAAGAGACATGTCGCACCTGTAAATCTCACCTCCTCAGGGTCTAGTTATTTTTAGCACTTTGGTCTACCTTATACTTCTCTTTCTTTGACTTCCCCTTCGATGTCTAGTGATTGAGTTCTTACAACATACTTCAGTCATACGATTAGCTCCTAATGCTCGCACGTTGGGGGGAAATCTATTACACCATTTTTTGGTCATCTAACTTATTATCATTAGATGAACCCAGGTACACCATGTAAGACCAATTTTACCCCAAGTAAAATTTCTTTCACTATGAAAATAACTTAGTAAACCACCTTTATTAAGTTTTTTATGGTCTAAACAGGAAACCCCATGAGGAAATATTAAATAAATATACATTTGTTTGATTTTCCTCAAGGAATATTTAGTTAAATAGTAGTTTAATTAATCTTCCTGGTTATATTTAACCCAAAACAAGGAAATTAATTAGATAAATCATTATTTATTTGATTATTACTCAACCACATCCTTAAAATGATAAATAAATCATTTATTTATTTATTATTTACAAATAAAGGGATTCGACCCAAGTCAAATTCCTTTTCCTTCCAACAAATATAATAAAATATTCCAAAAAATTTGGATCTTGATTTAGTTAATAATATTTTAGTCGTGCACCAATATCTAGATTAACTCAATATTTTGTTATAAATAGAAGGGTTTTCCCATTCATTTACCACCTTTTGTTGCCTAAATATCACTCTGGATTTATACTTTTGGTCTGACTATTGATCCACCATCATAGTCATATTTTACTACTATTTTTTTCTGGGTTTTCTACACCATCAAGAGAGAGGAATTCTAGATATGAAGTGCTGAGGACTTACAAGAACCCATCCCATTGAGGAGAACAGGGAACACCCTCTTGTGTTTTCCTCCCAGGTGCCATTAATACAAAATTCATTTGATATATTCTTGTCTTGTCTATTGGATGCATGGAGTAAATCTTGTTTTTTCTACTTCTTAATGTCTTATAATGCATAGATCTGAGGATATTAGCAATCATCTTTGTTTTTAGGGTTGTTTGTTATGCGCAGCTAAAGTGGTCTTTTTTCGTACGCTTGGAATTAAGATTCATACTAACAGTTAAAAAATAAACCTCCAACATTGTAGAACATAGCACATAGAGAAGTTGTAATATTCCCAATTAACTTATTGCTAGTTGGATATTATATGTTTCTCTACTTTCCAGTCTAAAATAATAAATGGGGTGAGGAGACCCTTAAATCTCTTTTGTAGGAATAAAACACTTCCAATGTGAAGGGGGATCAGTTTAAGTAGGCAAAATAAATCCACCTTGGGTGTGAAAGGGGTCAATGTATGTGGACTAGATCCATGTTTACCAAATCAACAACGCTACCAAAACAGAAGATAGAGCTAGTGGGAACAACACAGTTTTGGAGGAGGAAACTTTGCAAGGAAGTAACCTCATGAATGAGTGGGGCCAAGGATGAGAAGGATAAATAAGAATAAAAGGAAAGGTATGGAAGCCATGAGAGTCATTCACAATATTATTTATGATTGAGTCTTATGACTTCTTGCATACTTCAGTTGTTTAGCCGAGTTTCCTTCATTGTTTAGTGCAAGGTATTCTCATGCGGAAATTCCACACTCTTTCTTGGAGAGCTTGGCCAAGGGATCTGAGAGGAGTATTATGGGATATATTTCCACTATCATACATTGGGTTGAGTAGCCACCTACAGATACAACATATTCCCTTGGAGAAACTGCATTATTTTTCATGGTGTTGCAGTGGTAGGGTTAAAACCCCTGTTTGTGAGCTAGTTTCTCAGGGAAAGGGTCATTATTTCTCTCGGAAAGCTAGAAAGGAGTATTTTCAGCCATTTCTTATATTTTCTAGCCATATTTATGTAGATTTGTAGTCAGAAAATGTAATTTTCAGTCATGTATATGTAGATCTACTTTCTGCACTTCATGCTTTCAAGAAACCCTTATCGAGTTATCTCAAGATTGTCTAAAAGAGACTAGATCTCCATTTTCTCAGCTCTTTAAGTAATATATCATCTGATCCATTGATTTCCATTTTTCTGTAGTAGAAACCCTCATGAAATTGCATTTTCTTATGCTTCAGAAATTCTGTGTTGTTAAAGTCATGGGGTTTGGGTGTTTTTAGCCTATGTTGGACTTGGGAGATCTGTTTAACATAGCTATAATGATTTTTTTATGACCCCCTTCTATATTTGAGTATTATAATACATAAAATAATGGATCCAACTGCTATTCCTCACTATTACAGCCTAATTTTCTGAAAACTGCGTTTTTGGTGTCAATATCGTTGATTCTCCTGAAAAGGAATATTACAAAAGTAGAATCTGATAAACCATATAAAAGTAGAAACCAGGTGAAGACACGTTGCTTGAAATAAACTATGAATTTCACACCACGCAGGGGCGAGATAATTTAAAACAGAGTCGATGTTCCAAAGAATTCTTCCACACTATCACCAACATACCCTTGCAACAAAAGCAAAACCTGTATCCTTAGCAACATGGACAAGAATTATAGTAGGAGAAAAAGCTTGATTTTTCCTGTAATAACGAATTCAACAACTTTATTCCTGGAAATCTCAGACAAGGTTTCCTATCAAAATCTGATTAAAAATTTGAGTTATAAAAAGAAACATAACAATTAGCATGTTTTTGCCTAGGTGCATTTTTATATTCAATTTTACATGAAAATACTACAAGTGAAGATACTTCTGCACTTGGGACACTTCCACTCCTCAGATTTAGCAACCTCTTCAAATTTTTCTCCATATCTGTCAGATTATCGGTGTGCATGGAATTACTATGAATTTGAGTAGATTAATGGAGCCTTAAATAAGAATTTCAACCTTTTATCCCCGAATAAGTATATATATATATATATATATATATATATATATATATATAATTTGTGTGAAAGAAATAGGCAAGCACACAGGTGTAATCAAGAAAGATTGACAAGCTTGTTCAAGAAAAAATGTCAAAATTATCTTTCTAAATTGCAACTGTGTTCGTGAGTGGAAAAAAACTAAGCAATAGCACTGTAATGGATAGGTTTATGGATTTAAAACACTGTGAAGCAAGTGGTATAGTAAACTAACCTATTAAGCAAACACTTAGGGCAACATTTTTGTGTGCATGATTTCTTGCCAATGACATTCTTGCAAGACACCATGAATTCCAGAGTCTTTTGCCGGCACTGCTACAATCTCAAGTGATGTGATCAGAATTAAAAATCCTTGTGAAATCATAAAATGAGAAATGCATATCAAGAGAGAGAGAGAGAAATATCCCCACACACACCTGGTGGCAAGTCTTGCCATTTTCAGAATCATAAATTCTCCCTCCAATAACACGCACTCCTAGAGACTTTGTTCGCTTCTGTGCCCCATCCGAAGCTAAAAAATTATTTTTGGAAGCGCCTGCTCGGGGAGAAGACATGTTCTATTTTTTTTCTGCATGTAAGTCCTTATTGGGATCAAACCTCAAACCCTTTGAGTTGGCCTTTTCATCTCTTTTGTGATGATTATTTTCTTTGGAAGAGCTTCTTGGGGAGGACCGTTTTGCTGTTGTTGTCGTATGTTTTCTTAAGTCATGATGTTTGTCACTTTTGAGATGAGATACAACTTCTTTTTAAGGGCTTGCTTTGGACTTGTCACAGTTTCACCCTTACTGCATTTCGTGCCACGACTTGCCTTAAATCGGCTGCTTTTTTCCTTGACATTTACTTCATTTCCACCAGTTACAATACTTGCAATAACATTTCTATTCTTGAAGGTGTTTTTCTCTTGAACCCTCTGATTATTGGGGATTTCATTTCTAGGAAAGGAAATATTCTTATTTTCCAGGGGAGTTGAAGGATGATCATGAAGTTCTTTGTTGTTTGCTTCACCAACAGATTTTGATGACCCAGTCTTTCTACAACTACCAATGCCTAACCGAGGACTCCTCCTTATTTTATGAGTTGGAGAAAGGGCCATTTTTCTTCTTGACCTTTTATATCATCAATATAGAAACCCAAGGATTTGATCTCCTGCATTGACATAAACTAGAAAGCATGGATAGAACATCAAGAAAAAGCAATTCCACTACAGAAATGAGACATCTTACAAGCAAATCAAAATTTATGAATATGACAGCTAATCCACCTTGTAACGAAATGTGTAAGAGTATTATCATACATATCAATTTCCAGAAAACATGTGAGCCAAGGTGAAATACAAGACAAGGGACTCTGTTACAAACAGTTACTGTGGTCGGTTTTCTTGGGGTGATTTCGAAGCAGAACCATTTTTCAAAAGAAAGATACAAAGCACTGATAATATAAATGGATATATAAAGAGCTTCACTTCAATGTGGAAACGAAAATAATGGGCACGGGTAGTGAGATCCAAAAAATCAACATCTTACCTATTGAAGTAAAGATCCACATGGGAAAGAGGCTTCGACTGCCACTCCCGATCTTCTATTTCAATCTGAGAGTTGCTTCGTTGATGTAAAAAAAAAAAGTAGCGGGAGATGACCAAAACAAAGTGATGTGTTTTGGGCAAGAGAAATGTTATTTTAACTCATAAAAGGTCTAAAATTTAAAGGAAAAATGAATACACCCTTCCCTCTCTCTATTTTTCCAAACATCATTTTTAATATTATGCCCTCCAAAATCATTTTTAATATCATACTCATTGTTGTTTTGATGGATTTTGAGCGCACTCCGTGATTCCTTGTAAGTTTAACAATTGATTTAAAAGGAAGCTTAAAAAATCAATTCAAATTCATTCTAATAAATTTATTTTAAAAACATTGATTATGAATCAGAAAATGAGTATGAGTAGTTCCTTGTAAGTTCAAAAATTGATTTAAAAGGGAGCTTCAAAAATCAATTCAATTTCATTCTAATAAATTTATTTTAAAAACATTGATGATGAATAACATAATTAGTTAGAAAGGTGTAAACCTTAAAAAATTTATGTGATTTATCCATAAGTTTTTTTAAAGAAATTAATCAATTAATTATTAAAATAAAATTGAGATAAAATAGTAAATTTAGGAGAGGTTTTTGGGTTCCACATTTTTTCAACCCATGGTTTTGCTCATCGTATTCCACCTTGCCAACAAGGGGGAATTAACCCGATCGTAGGTCCCAACTAGACCTGCTCTCATTTCGAATGGCTAATCCCAATGGGTTTTAAGGATTGTTATAAGGGTTAGGGGAATAATGAGTTTGTGGTTAAGGGATTAGGGATTAGGGGCTTAGGGGTTAGGGGAATAGGGGCTTAGGGATTAGAGGTTTAGGGTTTAGGGGAATAATGAGTTAGTGGTTAAGGGGTTGGGGATTGGGGGCTTAGGGGTTAGGGGATTTAGGCACATTTAGGGGTTAGGGGAATAATGAGTTAGTGTTTAAGGGGTTTGGTTAAGGGGTTAGGGATTGGGGGGTTAGGGGATTTGGGTGCATTTAGGGGTTAGGGGAATAATGAGTTATTGGTTAAGGGAATAGGGATTGGGGGCTTAGCAGTTAGGGGATTTAGGCACAGCTAGGGGTTAGGTGAATAATGAGATAGTGGTTCAGGGATTAGGGGTTAGGGGATTTAGCAGTTAAGGATTTTAGGGGTTAGGGGTGAGGGGTTAATGGGTTATGGGTTAAGCGTTAACAGTTTAGGAGTTTAGGGGTTAAGGGGTTAGGGGTTTAGGTGTTAGTGGTTTAGGGGTTTAATGGTTTAGGGGGTTAAATGGGTTAACTTTTTAGAGGTTTAGGGGGTTAAATGGGTTAGGGGTTGGGAATTAGGGTTTAAGGGGTTAGGGTTTAAAGGTTTATCGGTTAAGGGTTTAGGGGTTTAGGGTTTATGGGCTAAAATGGGTTAGGGTTTTAGGGGTATAGGGGGTTAAATGGGTTAGGGGTTGGGAATTAGGGGTTAATGGGTTAGACGTTTAGGGTTTAGGGGGTTAAATGGGTTAGGGTTTTAGAGGTTTAGGGGGTTGGGGGATTTAGAAATTAAGGATTTTAGGGGTTAGGGGTTAATGGGGTTAGGGTTTAGGGGGTTAAATGGGTTAGGGTTTTAGGGGTTTAGGGGGTTAAATGGGTTAGGGGTTGGGAATTAGGGTTTAAAGGGTTAAGGGTTAAGGGTTAGAGGCTTAGGGGTTAGGGGGTTACATTTTTATGAGTTTAGAGGTTTAGGGGGTTAGGGGATTTAACATTTAAGGATTTTAGGGGTTAGGGGTTAGAGGTTAAGGGGTTAAGGGGTTAGATTTTTAGGGCTTAGGGGGTTAAATGGGTTAGGGGTTTATAGGTTTAGGGGGTTCGAGGATTTAGCAATTAAGGATTTTAGAGGTTAGGGGTTAATTGGGTTAAGGGTCGGGAATTAGGGTGTTAAATGGGTTATGGTTTTATTGGTTTAGGGGGTTAAATGGGTTAAGGGTCGGGAATTAGGGTTTAAAGGGTTAAATGGGTTAGGGGTTTAGGGGTATATGGGGTTAAATGGGTTATGGGTTGAGAATTAGGGTTTAAGGTGTTAGGGGTTAAGGGGTTAGAGGTTTAAGGTTTAGGGGGTTAAATGGGTTAGGGGTTTAGAGGTTTAAGGGGTTAGGGGATTTAGCAGTTAAGGTTTTTAGGGGTTAATGGGGTTAGGGTTTAGGGGGTTAAATGGGTTAGGGTTTTAGGGGTTTAGGGGGTTAAATGGGTTAGGGGTCGGGAATTAGGGTTTAAGGGGTTATGGGTTAAGGGTTTAGAGGTTTAGGGTTTAGGGGGTTAAATAGGTTAGGGGTTTAGGGGGTTAAATGGGTTAGGGGTTAATGGTTTAGGGGTTAAGGGTTTAGAGGTTTAGGGTTTAGGGGTTTAGAGGTTTAGGGGGTTAAATGAGTTAGGGGTTGGGAATTAGTGTTTAAGGGGTTAGGGGTGAAAGGTTTAGAGTTTTATGGTTTAGGGGTTAAATGGGTTAGGGGTTTAGGGGTATAGGGGGTTAAATGGGTCAGGGTTGGGAATTAGAGTTTAAGGGGTTAGAGGTTTATGGGTTTAGGGGGTTAAATGGGTTAGGGGTTGGGAATTAGGGTTTAAGGGGTTAGGGGTCAGAGTTTTATGGTTTAGGGGATTAAATGGGCTAGGGCTAGTTTAGAGGTTTAGATGGTTAGGGGATTTCATAGTTAAGGATTTTATTGTTTAGAGGGTTAAGGGTTATTGGGGTTAGGGTTTAGGGGGTTAAATGGGTTATGGTTTTAGGGGGTTAAATTGGTTAGGGTTTAGGAATAGGGCTTAAGGGGTTAGGGGTTTAGAGGTTTAGGGGTTAGGGGCTTTAAAAGTTAAAGATTTTAGGGGTTAGGGGTTAGTTTCCAAAGTTTACATGATACTTTAGGTTACATTAGCTATTAATTTAACAATAAATTTCCCTAATTTTTCCCAATTTTTTTAATCCCGCCACACGATGTCACTCTTGCGACCCTGATGTGGTATGTTGAAATGAACATGTATTATTTTCCAAAGTTTTCCTTGCATGTTTACAGACTATTATTAGCTATAACATTGGAATTTTCTAAGAATATTCTAATTATAATTCAAACACGATGCAAATGTTGCATGGTACATAATGGCACAAAAGTATCAGTGTTCCAATCTACGAACATTGACCACTTGCACCAATAATGTAAGGCATCACAGTGCTCTCCGAATTGTGTGCAAATTTTTCTCAAGAAAAAGTTCGAGTCTGGGCAAAGCTTGATTGTGTGGACTCTTGATAGATTAAATGAGAAGCTACAAGTGATAAGGCTTCAGGCACTTAGAAGTCAAAGGAGATTACCTTCTCCTTTTCTATACCACCCCAAAAGTGGAAGACTTCATAAAGATCTCAAGGAAGAGGGATTATAAAATTTATAACAAATAAATGCCAATCAAGAAAAGAGTTTCAAATGACAAAGGACCAACCTCGGCATAAGATTCTAAGTACTTACTTGAGAATAACTTGAACTTAAGAGAATAGATGTTAATCTTCACATCTCTATATGTGCTACAGATGTGCAACCTTTTGACCAAATAATCCTCACAAAAAGAACAAGCCAAAAATTACATTTTACACTACAAACTTGATTTATTCAATCCATTTACTTGAGTGTTCAATTCTTAATGGATATCCCCCTTCCGAATTCAACATAAAAAACTTCATCTAGACAGATCTTCAATAAATTCCTCCAACCCACACTTAACCCAACATATCACTCATTTAGACAACAAGCTTTGTATTGTGCCATTAACAGTAGATCAGTTAGAATTTAAAACTTATCCAATTTCTCATCATGCATGAGTTCACAGAAATTCATTGCTAGAGATACTTACAAACACAACTCTACCTGAATATTTCATAATGTATAAATCCATAGCCTTGTTTCTCCTGCCATGAATTATGCATCAATTTCTCATCATGCATGAGTTCACAGACATTCATTTCTAGAGATACTTATGAACACAACCTTATCTGAATATTTCATAATGCATAAATCCATTGCCTTGTTATGTTGAAATTCAACAAGAAGATCCTAGTGAAAATTAAGCATCTACACTAAGATGGAGGCTCAAGATATTTTTAGGTGTATTTCTATTTATAGATGTATGTGCATAATCTATTTATAGAATGCATGTCTATTTATAGATTCATGTCTACTATTATTATCTCTTAATATTAGTTGGATAATAAACTATAATCTATTCTCAATGAGCACTTGGAAATAGTTAATTGAAGTGGCACATAAGTTAGCTAAACGAATTTTGAGTTAAGTGGTTGGTTGGTGGGACATGTGTTGGAATCATGATTGATGTTAGACCAAAACCCACAGGCTTTAGTCTTCGCTACAATTTCTAGAGTTAGGATCCATGAGAGGCAGTTAGTCCATGTCGTGAAACACACAGGGAGCATTGAACGAAATATCCAACAATATCCACCCCAACGCGAGACGGGTGAGTTTCGAACTCGAGAACCGTCACTTTTATACCACTTGTTGGAATCACAATTGTCATTAGACCAAAACCCGTAGGATTTAGTCTCCTCTAGAATCGCCAGAGTTAGGATCCATGAGAGGCGGTTAGTCCATGTCGTGAAACACACGGGGAGCATCGACCCAATGTCTAACAACATGTAGGTTGACTTAGTTGTAACTAAGTGATTCGAAGTTGTAACAGAGTTGGAAGTGCAGTTGTGCAAGTTGTAAAGTAGTTTAACTCAGTTAAGTGAGTTAAACTCAGATGTGCTAGTTGGAACTGAAGATACACTAGTGATATATCAAGTGAATTAATTCTTAATTAATTCACAATCAGTGGTCTCACACGCAACTGAATATTTACTATTATTAACTACATGCATGTTAGATCCAGTGGAGACCTAGTTGAGTTCTAGGTGAAAGAGAAGTAAACTATCAGTTGTGACATTATTCGGTTGCATACATGCAACCACACACACATTGGATGTACCCATCAGGATTGGGCAGTCAAGGCAGGCAAGATTGCATTCATTTAGGGATTGCTATCAGCATGGATTGCGTAGTGGATGCAGGTTGTCTGGAGACAGTAAATTAAGTGATTTGCAATTTTTGTATGACAGTGCGAGACAATTAGCTGATGTACTGAGGGTTCTTGTAATTGGATATTTGTATGTAATTTTTTCATGATCCATGATATAATATACAATATAAGATAGTGGGGTTTTGAGTGGTAATCTTTCCTCGAGAAATTTTCTGTGTTGTGTGTGATTGATCTTTATTCATGCTTATGTAGTTGGTGATTGTGTTTTTAATTCCGCAAATATTTGTAGAAGAAATTCTATATTTAAAAATAGCATATTGTTAGATCAAAATAATCTGAGATATACATTAATATTGTATAATTTATACATGGTATTGGAGCATAGGAAATTTCATAAGTGAAGCAAGAGTTGATTTTGTTGGTGGAAAGAATTCAAATTTGCAGAAAGAATTTCTTGGTGCTACAGTTGATTCAAGATCGAAATGGCTTTCAATGGCTTGAGGTTATAGTATGCACTCAAGGTCAGCTTGAACTACATTTCTTGGAAGGACAGGATGGAGGTATTACTCTAAGACAATGACTTGAAGGAATTCATTGACAATGATGTTCCTAAGCCTGCTTCGGCAGATGCTGCCAATCTTGATGCATGGAAAAATAAAGTGGAAAAGGCAAGGAGGATCCTGTTGGTGGGAGTATGAGACCACATTATCTCAAGCCTCCATGGGAAAGCCACACCATATGATATGTGGAAGGCTTTGACGGATCTATTCCAAAGCAACAGTGACCATAGGAAATTGGCGCTCAAAGATAAACTTAGGAAGATTAAGATAGAAAAGGGTGACACCATTCAAAAGCATCTCACAAAGTTTTCTCAATGTCGGGATGAACTGGGGAGTGTGGGAATAACTGTTGCTAATGATGATTTGGTGATCTTGGCTCTCTTGGGACTTCCTAAGAGTTGGCATAGTTATAAAGACTATGTCAACAGATGGGAAAAATTTCCAGATTGGGAATGACTGTGGTCGTATCTAGTGTAGGAGGAGTTCAGGCGAAACACCAGAGATGTCTCTTCATCAACACATGATGATGAAGAGTATTTTTCTTTGGCTTCCAAGGCTAAGAAGTGGAAGGGGAAGAAATTTCATTCTAAATCTGAGTCTAAAGGCAAGAAGCTCGATATGTCCAAGGTGAAGTGTTTTCACTGTCACAAACATGGGAATCTTGCTACTAATTGTCCACAAAAGAAGAAGAACAAGAAGGCTGCTGGAGTTGCAGCTGGTTAGGCCCTTGCATCATAATTTGAGCTTTAATTCTCTTTTATTTCATGCATGGTGTCAAGTACATTGGGATTGATGTGGTATTTGGATAGTGGTGCTTCCTTTCACATGACCGGAGATAAGGAACATTTTAGTGACTTGGAGGGGAAAGATCTCCATATGCATATAGAGATGGGCAATGGTGGATGGTACAGTGCTACCAGGATTGGTCCCATTACCTTTCAAAGGGATTCAAGTAAACCATTTCAATTAAAAGATGTTATGCATGTTCCAGGTCTAAAGGAAAACTTGGTCTTAGTTGCAATGTTGGAGGAAAGAGGCTATGACATTGTTTTTAGTGATGGAAAATCTTTCCCGCGATATAAAACAACGGGTCAAGCCAAGAGGACCAGGATTAGAGTTAAGCATATCTACAAGCTGGAGGTAGATGGCTGCACTACCATGATGGGCAAGGCAAACAAAGTGGTGAGCTGGGATGAGGGCAAATTATGGCACAGATGATTGGGCCATCTTCATCATGGAGCCTTGAAAGTCATGCAGCAAATATCTACTGGACTTCTAATGGGAACACTTGCTCAGTTAGATTAGTGCAAGGGTTGCACCATGGGGAAGTATGCAAAGTCTACCTTTCATGAGAAGGAGAATTGTGCTTCGAGGATCCTTGAGATAGTTCACACAAACGTGTGTGGGCCATTATCGGTTGCTTCAATAACAAAACATAAGTAATATGTAATATTTGTTGATGACTTTTGTTGTAAATGCTGGATCTTCTTCATGCACAATAATGATCAAACATTCTCAAAGTTCTGTGATTTTAAGGCATTGGTGGAGAAAGAGTTGGGGAAGTAAGTGAAGGCTCCTAGGAGCGATAATGGTGGAGAATACATCTCAAACGAATTCAAGAACTTCTGCAACAAAGAATTAATTTGAATAGAAATCATAGTGCCTCATAACCCACATAAAAATGGGATCGTCGATAGGAAGAATAGAATGATCGTGGGTGCAACACGAGCGATGTTGCATGATCAGGGCCTAACAATGCATTTTTGGGTGGAAGCATGCAATACTATGTTTTATGTGCAAAACTGTTGTCCTCATAGTGTACTTGGCATGAGTACACCTGAAGAAGCTTTCACTGGTAAGAAACAGGATATTTCACACTTTAATATTTTTTTCTCATCTGTTTATGTGCATGTGACCAAGGACGCCAAGAATAAGATGGAGCCGACTACTGAAGTTGGGATTTTTTGGGGTACACATAAACACCCCATAATTATCATGTGTATTTTCCAAACAACAAAATGACTGTTGTGCGACCGGATATACAATTTGATGAGGGGAAATCCATGCAATTGTTGCTTGAGAGTGAGTTGGACTTGCATGTGGAGGAGGAACTGTTGGTTCCCAAAGATGAGTCTCTAGGTGTGGATCAACCACAGGAGGAGGTTCATGGAGTGGAGGAAGCCACTCACATAGAGCCATCCATTCAAAATGGCAGACCACGGAAGCTAATAGGCTAAGAATTTATGTTGCATAGAATGTAGGAACCCCTACTTCACAGCACAGACAAAGAGAGTCTCTTGACCAATTTACTAGATACATGGCTCCCATGAGAAAATGTATTGTGACTCAACCATCTTCTTTTCATGAACCAGTGTAGGAGCCCATATGGGTAGATGCAATGGTGGATGAGTATGAATCCATTGTAAAAAATAGTGCTTGGGAAATTGTTCTAAGACCGGTTGATAAATCAGTGGTAGGTGCGAGATTTATCTACAAGGTAAATCAAGATGCTGATAGGAGTGTGGAGAAGTACAAGGACAGATTGTGGCTCATGGATTCTCATAGATAGAGGGGATAGATTATGAAGATACATTTGCACCTATGGCAAGGTATTCTTCCATAAGGATGATCCTTTCTCTCTCAGCGCAGATAGGCTGGCTCATTCATCAGATGGATGTGAAAACTACATTTCTCAATGGGATCATTGAGGAAGAGGTGTACATAGAGCATCTTGAAGGTTTAGATATCTTCAACAAGGAGTCCCATGTGTGTCGACTCAAAAGAGTGTTGTATGGGCCGAAGAAAGCACCCTATGCTTGGTACACTTGGATAGATAGCTATTTCACCGGACTGGGCTTGACCAAAAGTGAAGCAAATGAAAACCTATACCAAATTGTGGTGGAGGGTAAGATTTTAATCATTGTTCCTTATGTTGATGATTTAATATTGACTTGGTGGATTGAGCAGCTGATACACTCATGCAAGGAGGATATTTCAAGGGAGTTCGAAATGAAGGATATGGGCCTCTTCATTATTTCCTTGGATTGGAAATATGGTAGCGAGATGGTGAAAATTTTTTGTCTCAAGGAAAGTATGCAAGGGAGATACTGGTTAAGTTTCACATGGAGGGCTACAAACCCATGGATACTCCTCTTCTAGGAAACTTGAGGAAAGAGGATGCTACTTATGGAGAGGTAGTGGATGTATTGTCTATTGACAGTTAGTGGATTCGCTAATGTATCTAGTGGACATGAGACCAAACATTTTCTATGCGGTTAACTAGCTGAGTCAAGCTATGGTTAAGCCTACCAAGCTCTTTTGGAAGGCGGGGAAGCATGTCCTAAGATACCTGAGGGGCACATAAGATTATGGTTTATGAAATAGACAGACGAATGGAGTGAATTTTAATGGCTTCATGGATGCAGATTGGGCAGGAAATCCATCAGATAGAAAGAGCACATCAAGAGGGATCTTTAGTATCAGGTCTATAGTTGTTTCTTTGTACAACAGGAAGTAGAGATCCGTGGCACTTAGTTCAGTGGAAGCAGAATACATGGCAGAAATTCAAGCTATATGTGAGGCTATCTGGATGAGAAAGAACTTGGTTGGTTTGTTTGGTTCTCATATGGATCTGATGATGATTCATTGCGATAATAATAGTTGCATTAAACTATTGATTAATCTTGTGTTTCATGATATATCTAAGCATATAGATATATGGTACCATCATCTCAAAGATTGTGTGTAGAGGAGAATCATGTTACTTCAGTACATTCCCACGGAAGATTAAGATGCAGATATTCTGACGAAGGCGCTCACCAAGAGAAAATTCGAATACCATAGAGACAGGATCAGGGTGAAGAATAATCCCTTTATTGTTGAGAGGGAGTGTTGAGATTCAACAAGAATATCCTAGTGAAAATTAAGCACCTACACTAGGATGGAGCCTCAGGCCATTTTTTGGTGTATGTCTATTTATAGAGGTATGTGCATAATCTATTTATAGAACACATGTCTATTTATAGATGCATGTATACTATTATTATCCCTTAATATTAGTTGGACAATAAACTATAATCTATTCTCAATGAGCACTTTGAAATAGTTAACTGAAGTGGAAAATCAGTTAGCTAAAGGAATTTTGAGTTAAGTGGTTGGTTGGTGGGACATGCAGGTTGACTTAGTTGTAACTGAGTGATTCGAAGTTGTAATAGAGTTGGAAGTGTAGTTGTGCAATTTGTAAAGTAGTTTAACTCAGTTAAGTGAGTTAAATTCAGTTGTGCTAGTTGTAACTAAAAATACACTAGTGAGAGATCAAGTGAATTAATTATTAATTAATTCACAATTAGTGGTCTTACATGCAACTGCATATTTACTATTGTTAACTGCATGCATGTCAGGTCCAGTGGAAACCCAGTTGAGTTCTAGGTGAAAGGGAAGTAAACTATCAGTTGTGACATTATCCGGTTGCACACATGCAACCACACACACATTGGATGTTCCCATGAGAATTGCACAGTCAAGGCAGGCAAGATTGCATTCATTCTGTGATTTCTATTAGTAGGGATTGCGCAGTGGAGGCAGGTTGTCTGGAGACAGTAAATTGAGCAAGTGATTTGCCAATTTTTGTATGACATTGTGAGACAATTAGCTGATATACTTAGGGCTCTTGTGATTGGAGATTTGTATGTAATTGTTTCATGATCCATGATATAATATACAATAAAATATAATGGGTGTTTTAGCTGTAATCTTTCCCGGGGAAATTATCTGTGTTGTGTGTAATTGATATTTCTTCATGCTTATGTAATTGGCGATTGTGTTTTTAATTCCGCAAAGATTTGTATAAGTGATTCTGTATTTAACAATAGCACATTGTTAGATGAAGAGAATCCAAGATATACATGAATATTGTATAATCTATGCATGTTATTCATACTATGAATAATGCATCTCATTTCTTCCAGAAAAATAAATAAATAAATGTCTAGAATGCATCCATGGTGTAATAATTGGAAATTAGTATAGGAGGTCAATACCTTGACTAGCTTGCACACATTGAAAGATTTATCAGAAGTAATGGGCATAAAATTCATGAAATATTGGGGCTGCAAATTATGTTTTATTCAACTCAAAAGACAACCAAGCATAGATATTGTGTACTTGTGCAACAATTTAAGGTGCTAAATATCAAAACTATCTAGTATGTTTTTGAATTTTCTCATTAAATAAATACAAAATCAATATTCTCTGAATTTAATAAAATGCTAAAGTAGAGTTGAACAATGTATATCCAATGAACATGCAAATATTTTGGGGAGGGTTGATTGAAATATGGCTCCAACATAAAAATACTTAACAAGTATCTTAAGTCAATGGAAGACCTCAGAAGTACCACTAGATGATTGTTTTTGGGGTTGTTCCAAAAATATACAAGATCCAATTCTACACACATTCAAAACAAAAATTTAAGTCTTCCAACACAATTCAACCTAATAGGATCATGAATTTATATAAACAAATGATCTTTCTAATGTTCTATTGGAAAAGGCTACTAACCACGCCAGATTTAAATCTCTGATTTTATCAGTATCATATATGGATCTAAAGTCTTAAAAATTTGGCCAAAAAGGATAATGAACTAGATATACAAGATGATTATAGCACACACAATAGGCTAGAAAAGGGTAAAAGTAAAAAAAAAACCAACAACAACATTTATGGTTTTTAAACTTCTGTGGTTGTTATTAATTGTAGAATCCGGATTATCCACAGTATCATAAAAAAATGGTCGACGTTTATAATCCCAACGGGGATCCATCTTTAGGATGAGAAGTGAATATGGAAAATTTTGAACACTTCCATGTGAAACGGGGAATTTGACATTACCCAAAAACTACCATGAAGAAAGAAAATTTGAATTCCATAATAGGGTAGCAATAAAAGACAAAACATGCCCACTCCAGATATCAGTAATCATTTTTAATTGAATTCTGACCAAATTGAATTCACAATTTTAAAATTAAGAAAATAAAGAGATCATATATACTATTGGTTGGTTTCAAAAGGACGTTCAATGAAAACAAAACAATACATATGTGTATGTTCATATACATAACATTAAACATCAAACGTCCAGTGGTACATGGCTTAACACAAAAATAGCAGAGAGAGGAGGTTTATGTAACTTACGGCCAAAACATATGTGAAGTTTTGGGAAAAAAAGAATTTCAGCATAATAGAGTATTCAATCTGAGAACTAGTGCCAATGAGACTTTGGTTCATTAGTGAGGTCAAAATATTGTAAACCCATCTACAGGTGGTTCCATGGTACTTGTGGTATATGCCCTACTCCAATGGGATGTTAAAAATAAAGAGAACAACGATTGTGTCAAGTCTTTGGTTTGTGAAGAAGAATAAATATTGCTCAAATCTGGGACCTGACCCAAACGAAGTGCACGTTATGCAATGGATCTCACTATTTCCAAGTGTTTTTATGGTATCCACTTCATGTTAATAAGTCGTTCCCACACGAAAGAAAAAAATAATAATAAACCCCTAAATCAATCAAATTAACACATAGTAGACTGAAGGGATGGATTGTGAAGGAGAAATAATGCATACTTATAGGGTCGTGTTTGTAGCGGCAACTGGGGACATAAGGACAAACCTCATTAGTTTTATAACACCTACACTCGAGATCCCTCACATTACTTCCCTGTTGATGTTGTTGTTGAAACCATAACCCTTCAAAATTGGTGGAATGGTTCCCATTTTCATACGACCCCCCTCCATATGACCCTCCTCTATATGACCCTCTTGAGCCTCCTTTGTATTGCCCTCCGCCATTGCAGGTAGGTATCCTCCCTAGGGCGACCCTAGAATAACCTCGTTAGCCCTGGGGTTAGGGTTAGGGTTAGGGTTAGGGTTAGGGTTAGCCCCTGTGGCATTGGGATTAATTCCATGACCCTGGTATGGGTTAGGTCTAGAGTGATAATTAATGCCAGAACTGAGATTCATGCCAAGATTCATATTCATGTTTCTAGCGGAAGAGGATGAGTTCCAGGGCATACTATTAGCACCATTTGTGTTATAAACGTGGGATTTATTCAACATGGGCTCGAAGGAATCCATGTTTACAAGCTACCGAAGAGAGGAAAGATTCAAACCTGGACTGTGAATGTCGTCGTTCAAAAAACAAACACTAACTGAGATTGTGTGAAAACGACCATCAGAGGAAAGTAGATACCCCCATATTATGATGATAAGGGAATGGATAGAGGGTTTGTCAACTGATAGAAAAATGAGGAAAAATTAGAAAGCCGCTAAAATAATAACAATTCCAACCTACTGCCAAACAAATTAATTAGCGTAGCAGAGAAACCGAGGTAACGAGGAGAATTAATTTAGAGAACTAGGGTTATCGCTTCACACATTTTCATGGGTGACTATCTATCTATTCGTATATAGCTTGAGTGATGTTGTATCTATATATAGCTGGAGTGACGTGGCTGCTTACACATCATATATATTGTATGCTATTTGGTGTTTTATATGTGTTTTGGTGCCTCTAGCCCAACCGTTTATGGACAGTGTCCCTAGTCTCTCTTTTGTATTTTTTTGCATCTGGTGCAAATTTTTGTCAACAAACCCAGTCGGGGTGAGACCACCTATTTTGTAAGTGAATATATGTACTCCTTTTTTCCTACATGAATAGAACATTGACTTACAAAAAAAAAAAGTTCATACATCATTAAAAATTTACTTAAGTTTCATACTTAAATTAATAAAGGTTCATACCTATTTACTAAAAAGGTCTATAAATATATATTTTTGGTTTATCTATTTAGTATTTATCAAATATAAATGTGACAATTTAATACTAGATTTAAATGAACTCACATGTTTAACATAAGAAATGTTATATTTATCTATTTATTAAATGTAAATATGAAGATTTAACCTTAGATTTAAAACAACTCACAATTTTACATAAATCAATGAAGTTTAAAAATTTAACTTTATAGCCAAATATTAAATATAAATATAAATATTAATTTGAATATCTAAATATTACCTTTACTAAAATTATAATGAGGGTATTAGTGTAAAGTTGATAGATGATACATGCAATTATGTTAATTGTAGATGAATCCATCTGCAGTGTTAAACTTTAGCGACAAAAGGGTATTCATAATTTTAACACTGTAAATTCAGAGACCCCTTTGTCTCTAAATTTTAACACTGCAAATGGATTCAGAGACACCTACAGTGAAATGTAACACTTTGGTACCAAAATTGCAATTTTCCATTTATGGAGTGACATAATTAAAAATTACTAACGTAAATGACTAATTCATATACTTGTTGTACTTGTTATCTGGCCATATTTTAATTCTTGGACTATAATAGTCATTTACATTAATCATTATTAATTTTTTCACTTATTATCTAGTCATAGATTTTAATCCTGGACTAAATTAGTCATTTAAGTTAGTCGCTTTTAGTTTATTCACTTATTATCTAGTTATATATTTTATCCCTAGACTAAATTAGTCATTTAAGTTAGTCTCTTTTAGTTTAGTCACTTATTATCTAGTCGTATATTTTATTCCAAAACTAAATCAGTGATTTAAGTTAGTCATTTTTAGTTCGGTCACTTAAAATTGCTCAAATTTTGTAGTAATTCACTTGAAATAATTGCGGTGACTAACATTTTTAGTCACCTAGTCATTAATTTCATCATTTTTTACTAGTGTGATTTCAAAATCACTTAGCGCAAATTGCATACCTTACAAGCCAACAAAGTTAAAACACATATAAGATATGTGAATTGTGATATGCGTTTCAAAATTTTTGTAAGATATGAAATTCCCCATTGAAAAAATTAAAAATCCCTTAAAGTATAAATCACATCATGCTTCCTTTAAAGAACAAACTTATAACATTTCGAAAACCATTGCGATGAGTCGGACCCAAAAAAACAATAAAATAACAACGAAATATATCCAAAAAATCAATAAAGCGCAATACCGTGAGTCTTTAGTGCATAGTGCGTTCCACAATGATAAACCAAATGGAAAGTTTTATACCCCATATTGAATTTCAATGTGTCATTTGCGCATATCGCATTTCGCAAGTTCACCAATGGTGAAAACATGTACTATTGTTATCTGCTAAAAGTTGTGATTTGCACTATAACATTTATTATTTAAGTGCGTAAAGTGATTCTTATTCAATTGATCTGTTATAATATCTAATGACTTAGATAGTTGGATTAGATATATTGTGTAAGGCATGTAAGATATTTGATAAACGAGTTAAGGGTTATTAACAACATTTAATGGGTACAAGGTTCAAAAAATTGCTATCTTACTTGAAGCGTGTTTTAAATTTAGAGCGCCGGATTTTGATTTTGTTGATTTAACTCTATTCTTTTTCCTTGTCTATACTCACCTCAGATCTGAATTTACTCATTTCACTTGAATTCGGGAAACTACCTAAGGAAGAAATATCAACTGGAATGACAAAGAAAGGCAAAGAAGTTTCCCAAGTATCCGCTGCAGACGACACATACATGCCTTCATTATTCTCAGACACAACGTGCAACAAGGATTGTGGGAGTTCTTCATGGGAGACAATTTACAACCTGTTTGAGGGATAACAACCTAGATAATTAAAGAAAATAGTAACATCATATGGGGTAGTTTCATCAGAATCATCTTACTTTGAAGTTGCATGTTCGTTTCTCCATAGAATAGAGACGAGACCTAAAATATTACCATACTATGATATGGTAAAATGGGTCATTGACAATCTCAACATAGTAGTCAGAACATTCAAGAATTATAATCTAGATAATATTGGTTCATTCACCACAAAGTATTTACGGATAATGTATCATTTACCTATGCCACATAAGATTTATGATACAACCTTTTTTCAAAGCTTTACGAAAAAGAATACGGACCTCATGAAAGTGGTAAAAGGATGGAAAGAAGACCAAGGCAAGTTAAATCAGGATAAACTTGGTATGTACCCGATAGCACAATTACCCTCCCCTTATTGTTATGCAGCAGGAATGCTATGTATAATATTTTCTAAACTAGATACCACTATATATTCCATAGAATGGGTTCCTTGAATTGACGCAATCGTCAATTCCTTTAACTTGAATAGGGAAACCATTTTGTCTAATAATATGGCTAAAACCATTATGAATTATAGGACAAATAGAGTCTATTCGACTAGGACAATACCTCCCTTCTACATGAGCACATACATCATGGATGAAATATGTTTATTTTCAAGCTTTCCTATTATGGGATGGAAGTGGACAAGCTAGGACCCCGATCCAATTCATATCTACCATAAATCCATGTGGGAATCTAAGTTTCATTTTCATTTCTATAAAATTTGTAATGGAGTTATGTTTCCCATCCATCAGACCATCTTTAATGAAAGAGCCCTTAGGATTTCTAGGGAAGCTAGCACAGATATTATACCTATGGCTAGATGGTTTGCTAAGGAAAATTTTACTTATATCAGAGTTTTTGGGAGTTTTTCTTCCCCCATGTTTTTCCTTACTATGTTCCTGATAAGATTTTAGCCAAAGAAATTTCTTATCAAACTCTAGTAAGCGGTGTCACCAAACAACTTAGAGATTCCAAAAAATCCATATGGCCTACTTTCCCAGTACAATGTGGCACTTTTTCCCTTTTTGACATTGATCATGCAACTAAAGAAATTTCAAATATCACTTCATTTAATTTTCCTTTAATGCCAAAGAGACCATATGATCCTAATGACATGGTTCATAATTTTACTACTAATATTAAACTCAAACCTTTCCTGAATGAGAAGGAAATATTTGATTATTTATTTGAAGGTGTAGATAAGTTTACATATGTGTTTAAAATTGCATCTAATAAGCTTAGTAAAGCGGACTTGAATATTTTCAAGCATATAGAAGTAAGATATTAGAAACAGTCCCTTTGGACTTGTTATTTATTGAAGATTTCAAAAGGCCAACTCCTAGCATTAGTCTAGATGATGAGGCTAAGGACATGTCAGAAGATGAATCATAAGAAAAATCAAATCAAGATTCAGAAGAATCACAAAAACACTCATAGAGTTCAAATCACCCTAACGATGAATCTGAAAGCAGAAATAAAAGTCCTGAGAAAATAATTGAAAATGTAATAAAAGGAATTGAGATGCAAACTGAAGAAGAAAATTGTGGAGCCGAATCATGTTCTAAAGAAGTTAAACATATTTATAATACACCTAATCATAAAAATAAACCTCAAGCAAAGGATTTAAATATAGAATGGGAAAATTTTTCTAAAGCACTAGAGACACCACAACCACCAAATCCTAATGCTAAAGAATCAACAAGTTTTCAAACACCTGAACAAACCCAAAATATAGTTGAAACTGCAATGTCACTACAACAGGTACCAGAAGATCATGATCAAGAGATTATCTCAGCCTACCCAATACATGAAATCATTTTGAAAATTGAGGAAACACCTCCATTAGATTTTTTCTACAGCGCAAGTAATAAATTTGTAGTCAAGAGAAGAAAGAGAAGAAGAATTGATGAATCAATGACTGCTCTTGACAATGAATCAATGGATTTTGTATGGAAGGACTCTTTTTCTAATCCTACTGAACATCTCACTAAACTATCATAGTTTTTTGGAGCATATGCAACTGCTATAATTGAAAAAGCAGAAGAAGTGAAACTTCTTCTCAAGAAAAAGGAAGAAAAAGTTCAAGAATTGGAAAAACTACTAGAACAGGAAAAGTTTAATTCCAATAAGAAGATGGAGATGAAATGTCACAATTCCAAAAGGACTTTTATAGATTAAAATTGTAGCACCAAGTATAGATTTTAGAAAAGGAAACACATATAGAAGAAGCAATGGATAAACTGAAAATTAAGCCTCAAATAGAGCAATTTATTAAATAGGAACTTGAATGGAATGCAAAATTGAAGCATCAGCAAGAGAATTTTTATCATCAAGTCTCAATTATGAGTTCATATTGTGATACAAGCAATATTTTGATTCAACAAGTGGCTAACAGGAGGCTGGAATGTGAAAAGGTCCAAAAGAAAATTTTTGAGTTCATCCAAATGGCAAGAGTTTGATACAGGAAAGAAAGCTAATTTCCCCAAAATTGATAAGTTTCACAGAGATATTGTATTCAAATATTGGTAAATGCAGTTAAGACAGGCTGAGAAGGCAACATAAAAGGTAGCAAATATGAAAAATGAAATCATCAAATATATTGATGGAAAACTTCTAAATGATGAACTTATCAAAGAATCTACAACCAAAGTGCTCCCGGACCTTAAACCATTAGAAGCACAGTGGAAGGAAAGTGAAGAAACACAGGCAAAAGATATTAAAAATATAACTCGGTTAGATCAAGAAAATTACTGGAATTTTCTGATCAAACCATATCATCAGTGCATGACTCTACAATCATTAATTTATTCTACTATGAAATCGTTGCCAACACTTCCAAATACAATGTTTAAAGGCCAAGTTAGATCCGATATCACACAACCATCTCAGCTAAATTCGATGGTAGATATTTTCCACCTCAGAAATCAAATGGGAAAAGAAGATAAGCCCATCTAAGCATGTTTTTATTTTTATTCCTAGATTGTATTTTAAGTTTACTCATTACGAGGAAGGTTTCTTGAAACCTCCTGAAATTTTTAGGTAATAATATATTTTAGACATATTTAGTTTAGTAATTAAAGCCTTCTCATGCATTTAGAGAAGGGTCTAGAAATTTGTCAAAAAATATTTGCATAGGAATGCACTGTTGTATGCTTGTGAATGCCTTGATAAATTAATGGAATGAAATATGTTATCTTTTGACATTGAAGTTGTTTAACTCAAGTTTCACTATTGTACTCATTGAATTTCTTTGACATGAAGAGGAGCAGAACACTATTGTTCGTTTGAATGAGTAGAACCTCATATATATGGTATTTCTACACATTATATTAAGTTTTTCTTCTTGAATTGACATTAATATTTTATTTGTATTATATATGAAAGTTGTTATCATAAGTGAATGTTAAATGCACTTTTGTACTGATATTTTTTTATGGTTACTTATCTCATATATGATAAAACTTATGAATACGATATATATTTCATAATCCTTTGGATTAAACTATTTTTTCAAAAGAATTATTTTTATATAATTTTCATCTCTTTCAACTTTTGAATAATCTTCATTACCAATTGTTGGAAGTTATATTTCTAGATCGCATTGGAGAAAGAATACTCTCGGGTATATAATAGAATATATATTTATTCAAATGCATATGATAGATTAAATCATTTTCCATTTTCATATTATAAAAAAAACACACCCTCATCATCCTTATTGGGAAACGGGTCCCTTTACCCCCAGTCGGAGCCACTACACCAAACGAAAAAGGACTTACTCTAAGGTCCAGACGGGGTGGTTTCCCCCCATGTTGTTGCAACGCAATTCCGAGGCTTTAACACACTGAAAATTTAAGGTTTTAATCGATCAATTTCAAGACATGCTTGAAATTTTCTAGGGCCTACGAACCACCGGAAAAAGGAAAAGTTGGCCAAACTGTCTTTTTGGCATCTTTCTGGATTTTAGTCAAATCATTATAACCAATTTTTTGATAAGAAATTTCTTTGGCTAACAATTTGTCTGGTATATACAAGGGTAGGACATGAGGATTGGCATAACTTCAAAAAATACGGATGTATGTAAAATTATCTTCACCAAACCACCTACCTACAGACTTGAGACTCTTATTGGCTTCGAGGGTGAATCTAGTGATTTTTCTTTCAAAAATGACTTGGAAGATCGGGAGCATTATGTCATTGCATATTTTGAGCATGTGAGAATGATATTTTGACTCCCATAAGAAATATAACTGTACATAAATGGGGGTTTCGACTTCTCTAGTCCCTTTCCATCCTAATGATGAAAATTCAAAGGAAAAATAGACTGTGTCTAATATATAGGAGCTCATATAAAAAGGGGAGACTGCATTGGGTGGGGCATTTCTATTTTCTCTATAGGTTTTGATAAATCTGATCAAATTATCAGAAAGAATAGTATCCCAATCTATAATATATCCATCGAAGGATGCTTCTATCAAGGGTGCCCATATTTCTTTCAATTTGGTCTTATTTATAGATCCGAAGAGACGACACATCATTGCAGCTATTTGAGAGAATGGGCTTCTAAGAACGACTGAATACATACCCTTATCGTCGTGATTATGCTAGTTAGGATCATTTCTCCATTATTTAATTAAATCCATACGATGGTCATTCTCACACATGAACTCTTGAACAAATTGGGCATCATGTCTCTTCTAGGGTTCCGGTAGTTTATACATATTCTTCAAATCTTACGGCCTGAGAGAGCTAATGACGGTTCTGCTTCGAATAGAAAATTTTCTATCTTTGATATCTACATTTTCCAACACCCATTTCACTATGTTAATGTATGGCATAATTTTAAGATGAGCATCAATTATATGAATAAAAGAATTAGCAGTGTTCGTCAGTGATTTTGAATCATTGGACAAAGTATGCTCGGGCACAACTTTTCTGTCCAGAATTACTTGTGGTTTCTCGTTCTCCAACAACTGATAGATCCCTTCCTAACTTGAAGAACCAATTTCTAGGTTGCATGTAGTATCTGAGATTAGGGGAGACATTTCACTATTTCCTCTTGTTGTGTGACTGATAATGATGGGGTGGCAGATTTCCTTCGTGCTTTAATCAGCCTTGACATCCTTTTAAGCATAAGTGTTTGGATTTACCCTTTTGAAAAGAAAACCAGAGAGGAAAGCTAAAATCACTTTGAACAATATTAATTGTCGTGTCAACTTAACTCATGAATAATGGGAAATCCTTTGTATTAATATTTCAAATAATTAAAAATCAATTACAAACCTCGAGATTATAAAACACCTGAATTAACATTAAATTGACAAGCATAGGTTTGTGTGATTTTGACATATTTCATTATATCAAGATTCATTGGTTGGCGATTTTGATTCTTGGAGATTCATAATGCTCAAATGCATCTCCAAAACTCGAAGTGTGACATTGCAATTTTTTGAGGCGGGATGTGATATTGGCATCTGTCAGATGACGATTTGTGATGTCTACATCTATTGTAATATTCCTAAATTAGCATACAGCTAATTGGAATATTAATTTTTAATTTTTCTTCTTATTTAGACGAATAAGAGGGTATGGAGAACCATAAAACTCCTTAGTAGGAATAAAAACACTCCTAATGTTAATGGAGGTCATCTAAAAGCTAGATTGAAGACCCTTATGTGTGAAAAGGGGTTGGAACATGAAGACTGGGTCAACCTTGACCAAATCAAACAATTTTGGTGTGGAAGGAGTGGTAGTCATTGTGGGACAACACAGTTTTGGAGGGAGAATCCATCCATGGAAGTAGTGGCTTTGATGAGTAGGGCCCAAGGTGAGGAAGCTCACCAAGAATATAAGGAAGGGGATGGCAGCCATTGTGGGCATGATTGGATTATTATTTTGTTTATGTTCTATTAAGATTTGTGGCTCTCTTCAGCTGTTTAGCTAAGATTGCATTGTTGTTTAGCACAAGGGTGTTCCCGAATGGGAATCCCACCTTCATCCTCGAGGGACTTCGAGTGCCTACTTAGGAGAAGTATTTGCACTACATTTCCACATTCCAACATTTTTCCAAGCTTCAGCTTTCTTCAATGGTGCAGTTTTTTCTTAGAGTTGTGTTGTGTTGCAGGGTGCATTAGTGGAGGATTGCATTGGGTGTTCTGAGCTAGATTTTCAGTGGAGGGAGGTTTCCTTCCATTGGGATGCTAGTAAAGAAGCCCCTTGGGATTTATTGACATATTTTGCACTAGGCCAAGGTGATTTTAACCCCTACATTGTAGTTTCAGTCTGGATCTGCGTTATTTTAGGGAGGAGTTGTAGGGGTGGCTGCATTATGTGTTATGGGAGGTGATCTCTTTAGTGGAAGGAAAATCCTTTCATCCGGAGGATCCGTTGGAGAAGAGATGTAGGATTCTACATCATCTTTAGCCATATCTTCTCATTTATATTATTGCAGCAAACCTTCAGCCCTAGGGCTATAGCGAACATCTGTATATATTGTGCATTTTCCAGAAACCCTCTTGGGTTGTCATGGAAAGGTGATATATAGCCTAGATCTGCTTGTATAACATCTATTGAGGCATATGTCATTGTATTTACATTATTGTATGATCTCCAGTTGTATTTATGCTCAGTATGACTACGTTGTAGAAGTTCTTCAAAATTTTGTATTGTAGAAGCATCTCACTTTTGGGAGTAATTGTTTATGGGAGGCTTGTTTCCTCATATCATATGACTTGTTGTAATATTCCAAATTAGGAACAACTTATGAATCATGCATGAAAAATGAATTTCCAACAACATACACAATGAAAAAGTGAAATGATCACTTGGATCCCATAGATACATCCATCTAGCATCTAAAAAAAATAGGAGATCAAAAAGAAATGAAACTAGGTGGGTTAAACAGACCTCCCACACTATAGTTGAAATTGACTAAAAACCCCAAAACTGCATTTTACCGGAGTTGCTGCATAAAGTGACTACGCAATCTTATGAGGGTTTTAACTCAGAAAATAATAATACAAATAGATCTACTCATATAATAATTAATAATAATGAATAACATAGATCTATTCTCCTCATACAAAATACAAGATAACCCAGCAAGGGTTTCTTGTCAAACACTCTGCATACAAAATGTGATATTCAGAAAATTATTGAATCATCACTACAATTTTGAAGCACAAGAATGTACAAGGCTGAAATATGTCTGATCTGATGTATATCCCTCAAGGGCTTCCTCCCATGAAAGGATGAACCTCTCAATCACAAGAAAATTCAGCAACGGAGCCACCAAACTATGCAATGATCCTTGCCTCCAAAATAACGCATTCCCTATCGAAAATAGTGTTGGGAATGTATTGGAAATGTGTTTTCTGATACCAAAGATCTTAAAGAAGCTCAGAAGCTCTCCAAATAGATCTCTCAAGTGAAGGAAACCTTCCTCCAATGAGAAACTAGCTCAGAAACTAGGATTCCAATCCCTTCCACTGCTACACCTAGCAACACTGCACAATCTCCGGCAAAGCTGTGCTGATGAAGATGGTTGAAGCTTGGCCTAAAAACCTGATGTGGAATGATGAATGAAAACTCTCCAAATGAGGCTCCTCAAAGGAAATAGGCAGGATTCCTACCCGGTAACACCCAGTGCTAAACAGCACTGCAACTTTGCTAAGCAGCAAAGCAGCAACAAGTCTTGGAAAACAAGAATAATAATATAATACATGAATAATAATGCTGCAATCCTCTTCCTTATATAAGATATGAGTTTTCTTGCCCTTTTCCCCACTCAATTAGGTCATCTCCATCCACAGATGCATCTCCCTCCAAAATTACGTTATTCCTCCTTGGATTCCTCCTCCACTAAAACTGCGTTGTTGACTTGGTCAAAGCAGCTTGATTTTAACCCTGTTCACAGATGGAGGTGTTTTATTAGGCTTGAAAGAGTGTCCCCTTTCACATTTTGAGTATTTTATTCCTCCTTAGGAGACTTATGGGCTTTTCTCCCCATTTATTCACCGACTAGAGCTGTTGCTAACTCTAATGTTCCATTTAGCTTGGAGGCTAAAATTTTGGAACATTATAGTCCTCCCCTCCAAAATATTTGCTTTTCATCAAGAAAATGCATAAGGAGAACAAAATTTCTCCCCTCTTCCTCATGTGGCCTCCCATCAATAGCCTCCATCACTGCATCAAGAGAACCTGCAAATAAACTTTCATCCAATGCTTCCTCCCAAGTGTGCAAAACCAAAGTGTCTGCAGCAATCAAAGGTGGAAAGTGTGAATGGAAACCTGCTAGCTGTCTCATGGCCTCCAAAAAGTAGGAGTGATGATCATCATGGTGAACAAGTGCCTCCCTCACCCATGCTATCATCCAAATGAAGTGAGTCACCCTCCAACATGGAAACTCATGAAGAGTCTCCTCCACCTTGTGCTCCTAAAATGTAGGTGGGTTGAATAAATGAACATGATAGGCAAGAGGGCCTATCCCACGTTGTCCCCCTCTCCACTGATGATAAGTGTAGAGGGTATGTTGATCTCGGGCTGCAACATGATTTCCCTCCAATGGCAAGAAGAAGATTGAGTCACTAAGGACCCTTCCTCCAAAGTCATGAGTCATGTCAACCCAAACCATTCCATACAAGATGAATGGAACATCATCACCATTTGGCCTCCAAATTAGAAAATTTCTGAAATTTAGGTGCAATTTTGGATGGTACCAAAGGTTCTCCAAGTGGATATTACGCAGTCTTCCCAACTACTGTGTGAGAATGTCATATGGCAAGTGGTCCTGCAACAAGTTACAAGCTGTATATGTTTGTTCTCCCAACATGGGCAAGTAAGCATCAATGTCTATTAATTGTACATAGACAAAATAACAATACACTTGCCCAAAGTCATGTATAGATGGGCTACTATTGTCATAAACATTGACCCTAAAGTGACTATGAAACCCAAAAATACTCTTGCTCTTTTGAGGAGAAATGCATTATTCAAACATGGTGAGAAAGTACAAATACTCAATGGAGTAATCAACAAGTACAGAAATGCATTCCCTATCATACATAGTGAGTTGGATGAAAGTGAGGTCCCTTAATAAGTCCTCCCATGAGAATCTCCTCATAGGAATCTGCAAGAATAAGGAATACATCTTCTCCTCGGAATATTCCATCCATAAGAACATACTCCTATGTGACAGTGTTGTAGGCCTTTGTGATAAGGCTCCATGACTTCTTTCTTCGACATCCCATATGCCAAGGTCATCCACCATCATGCTGCTATGTGAGAAGATCTTCTTCCTACATGGAATTCTCTCATGATCCTTCAATGCTGAAGGGTAGCCTCCTTGCACCATGAATGTGCCTTTCTTCTTTTCAGAAATATCATGAAAATTATGGGAAAATTTCTGCCCATACTCTCCCAAGTGCAACCACAACAACAACAACCTTTGCTGCTACCTCCTCTCTCCCTCATACAAGCCATAGAGTAATATCATGATGGTCAACTTGTATGATGACCCAACAAAAAAATTGGCCATGAAGTGCCTCCTCAAGTTCTCCAAGTGGTTCCTCCCACAAGAAGAGAAAAAAGTGTGATGTGGCAATCATGGTTTTCCCATGGTTCCTCCTGAAATGTACAACATATAAAGTGGGGAGAATCATGCTCCCAATGGGCGTCTCCAATCTGAAGCCCACTCTCCAAACAAAGCTCCCCATGAATATAAACATATCAGCAATATATGGAAGCAAGGTACAATAAGAACAAGTTGCCAAATGATAACTGAAGAGTGAATCATAGTTCCACTCCTGGAACCAGTGCAGTGCATCCTTTTCCTGCATCAAAATAAGAAATAACGAGTGCTTGACCAGCCACTTTTTTGCTGCCATAGTCATCTCATAAGATAAAAACATGAAGTTACAATATGGTGTCAATGGTGCACACCAAGAAACATGTGGCTTCCCCCACAGACCATCAAAAGGATAGCCAAAATCAGTGTTACAAGTAGCTGCAAGTACATCATCATAAAATATGCAAGAAGAGATAATTCTTCTTGTTACATCACGTTGCTCAAACAAGGAAAATAAGTACAATACAAAATGTGAAATTATACCTCCCCCATCATGTACTTGAGATCTTGAGCTGAAATGGCTCAACTGGAAATTCTCCCTTACTCCCAATGAGTAGGAAGGTGGTTGTGACATCCTCTCTATCACCATCAGGGCTATGCATCTCTCTGTATGCTGAAATATGTCATGTTGAATTCCCTCCCAATTGAACTCCTCCATCGACTGGAAATATGCATCAAGGTGCATAGAAGATTAGTCATCATGTGCTGCATGTAGTAGCTTCTCCTTGAGACTAGAAGATCTAGTCAAGAAGATCCTGCCATAGGAATAGATGGCCACATCATCTACCATGTATCTCTCATCTCCATCCAGGTCATCAAGAATCATGCATGCACCAAGATCCTTGGAGTACTCTACCAAAAGCTGAGATCTCCAATAAGGATCAATCCTCCTAAGAGACAGCGCTGGTGATCTGGCAGGTGAAGCTCTCCTCATGCTCCTGCCTACTACTTTGACATCCCCCATGCCAAATTTCTCCTCCAAACTCTTCACCTCTCCAAAACCCAAGAGTGGTGAACCCAAAGACAAGATATCTCTCATCAACTGTAGATCTGGTGGCCTCCCTGGTGGAATGCCTCCATGTAGTGAGACATCAATGTCAAGAGTAGACTGTACATATGATTGGTAAACCTTGCCCCTGCCCTCACTATGCAAATCATTCTGCCTCTTCCTTTCATTATTTTTTTTAAATAGAGAATGGTGTGTGATTCTTATCAACTAATGCTACTCTTCCTCCCTACCTCATCCTTCCAGCTGCAATGATGCACAATCATGATGCTCACCGATTGTGCTTGGACCTTTATGTATGAGATCTTGGGGAACTTCTTTTAAGGATACAAGAATCCCTCCTATTGGAGCATGTGATCCTCCCTCCTTTGCATGAGGCACTGTATGTGCTCTAGATGTGACAGTGTTGTTGCCCTCATCTCCCTCAATGTGTGTGGGAAACATCTCAACAGTTGGATCCTCTTGTGAAAAAGAGATCCCTATGCCTTCTTGTTCAAGAAAATGAACTGGAGGTCTTGCTTCCAGAAATGTGTAATGCAAGATGTCAGCTTCTCCCATGGTTTTCTGAAGTGGATTTTCCTCCATTACATGCAAGGGTTTTTTTTTTCTGTAGTTTTCCTTGCTCATGTGTCTTAGGAAGTTTTTCACCAAACCTTCCCATAAAAGTCTCTATGAATCTTGCATAAGATGAAGTGTTTGCATTATTTAAGGAATAAGATTCAAAAATCCACCATGCATGAGCCTTACCTCTGAAATGCAGCATTGCAACTCCGATGGCTTCATCTTTGGAAATGTGGTGTAGCTGCAAATAGGAATCTAGCTCCTTCACCCAAGCTCTAGCTGAACATGTAGGTGATCCAGCAAAAGTAGATAGATGAAATCTATCTGTATCCTGCTATTTGCTCTTCTCCACCTGGATCTTGCAAAAATCTTGGAAGTCAGTATGATCTCTAAACCTCTCAGTTTGAGATTCATACTCCTGCAACAATTTAATATTCCTAATTAGCAAAAGCTAATAGGAATATTTAAATTTTGTTTTATTTTCCATTTGTGAATAAATGACCAATGGAGGAAATGTAAAACTCCTTAGATCAATGAATAAATCAATGCTAAATGTGAACAAAGCTATAGCTGAGCCAGTTACATAAAATCCACTTGTGTGTGAAACAGGTTTGAGCTATTTAACTAGGTCAACAGGAGAAAATCTACAGCGCTGTCTAGGTTCAATGTATCTCCTAAAGGGACAACATAGTTCTAGTAGGAGGACCCCATGTGAAAAGGGTTAAGTACAATTTATATCTATCATTTTGTACTGTGATATGTTATATATCTGAAACTTAATGAAACACTACTTGATACTTCTGAAAATTACGCTGTCTGGTTCATCCTCTACTTCTTGTGTCATAAAGCTTGGGTTTTAGGCCTTTTCTTCAAGTATAGATCTGTATTTTCTAATGTAAGATCTTTGAATCATATTCTCAGCTTGTAATACTATTATCTCTACATAAAATCACCAAAAACTTCATAAAATACACTCTCTAAGCTTCAGAAAATTTCTGCATACTCCAAGTCATGGGAAATTAGCAATTTTAAGCCTAGTCGGGAATGGAGGATCTGTTTAACTTAGAAAAACGCATTATTTTTTTTCTGAAATTCAGCATGTGAATCCCTATTGACCTAATATAACATATCCCAGAGCCATGACCCTTAATTTTACGCAAATTTATGAATACAGTCATTTTATGGCATGAAAAGCTGCTTTTCCTCACCTTTTTTACAATAAAAGCTAATTAAAGGTTTTTTCAGTACTTGGAATTGATTTCTGAGTGTTTTTAAACACATTTCATGATATATGAAGCACACATCCCTAAAAATTTCGTTTTTCAGGCATGTCTTGCTGAGCAATCCATTTTGGGAACATTATAGTGGTATCAGAGCATGATCTCTGGCACAGCCTGTGAGATCAAGCTATCAGAAGAGTGAATAAAATAAATAGATATTATAATTATGGAGGGGATGATATTACTCTCATTATTGTTCATATCTAAGAAGGGCGTCTCCAAAGAGGTAAATCAGAAGAGAGAAAGAAGATGCACCGAGACTCCTAGAGGGATTCAAGGAGAAGAAAGTTGCAGTGAGACCTATAAAAGGTTTCAAGAAGGAGAGGAAGACCCATGCACTTCCTACCCTCACAAATAATATGTATATTGTATAGAAGAAACAAGAGCATGGCTCCACTACTTGGAAAAATGACAGAAGAAGAGATCTCCCTGCTCCTTTTCCAGACCTTGAAGGGTATTGAAGAAGATCTCAAGGAGATTGAGAGGGTGGAGACTTGTACCAGCGCTAGCAAAACCTTGTAAGAGAAGCCTTCATGTTCAGTAATGAAGGAAGACTACATAGTTGCAGAAGAAGCTCTTGCTTCTACATCTCACCGAGGTATGATTAAAAATCCATCTATTGTCATTTCAACACATTGTATGAAGAGATCTACATATTTGCATGCTACTAATTTTGATCAACAGAGTTGCACTGCGATGTGCCAAAGCAGTGAGGAAGAAGAGAGGAACCATTCCTCATTGGAGCATTCACAAGGAAGCTTCATTCATGAAGCAATAGAGGGTGGAATGATGGATGGTAGACATCTTGAAGTGAGAAACCCTTTCTCCCTTCTAGATGACCCTTTCTCAATGAGCACACCCTTACTCAAAGAGAAACTTCTACTTGCAGAAAATCCAAGGCCCCTTTGGTTTTGGGAGGCCAAGCATGAGGAGAAGACCTCATGGGAAGAATTCATTGGAGGTGCACTTTAGCACATCATGGAGTGCAAAGTTCTTCAACAGTTTGAGGAGGAGCTTCCTTTCTCACAGGAGCAGATAGTAGATGGAGGACATATTCGAATGGATAACATCTCTCATGAATGTGCTAGATATTTCTTGAGCCATGCACATCATGATGGGAGGTTTTTCCTACCACCTATTTGGGTCCTCATAGGGTCAAATTGATCCTCGGGAAGATTGCATTTCAAGATCCCATTAAATGCAGGAATTTGATTTGGGATGATGGTAGCCCTCATGGGAGGAGTACCAGGAAGAAGGGTGGAAGGAGACATCCACAAGTGGTTGAGTGGATGTGGATGGAGAGCAAGAAGCTAGAGAGCTACTTGCAGATCTATGACACTGGGTAGCAAGAGGCTTGGCTGCGTTGGTTGCTCTTGGAAAAGTTTGATCATCACTCTCTTTCTAAGGGCATGTGGCAGAATACTTGCATCATGGGAAAGAAAAGAGTATGGACACATTGTGTTGGCATAAAATTCTTCATGTCAAATACCATGTTGTCACTACATGATTTGGTTGATGGAAGTATGAGGAGGAAGCAAAATTTTTGTTGCTTGGGATGTTCTTGAGAGAGCAAGGGCAGATTTCCTCTCACAGTTTTCATGATGTCACAGGAGTAGAAGATGGCACTATCATAGTGAAAAGGGGTTACTCCTTGGCCTTAGATGTTCAAGAAGGGCTTTCTTCATGGGGATGACTTCTCATATGTAGCAGAATTATGGGAGATGCCTTTGACATTCTGCATGTCAAATAATGGAGCTATGTGTTGATGGGAGCCTATTTGCATAGGCCAAAAGCATTGTCACTTTGGAGTTGGGATTTATTGATGGAGTATTCCTAGGATCACTTCTCATTCAATGCACTTGGTGAGCAAAGAATAGGTGAAGAAGATGAAGTGGTAGATGGAGACATCTATTACTGTGGTGTGCTTTCCTTGACTTAGGTTTCTAAGCATGAGGAGAAAGACTTTCATGCAGCACTTGGTTCATTCCCCTTCATGGGAGTGTGCCAAACTATTATTGAGGATTCATTCATGGGTCCATGTATCTTCTTGCTTCCAACATATGGTGAGATATTTTGCTTGCATCCTCTCACCATCTTTTGGCAGTGCATTGCTCCACAAGAGGGCAAGATATTCATTGAGCTCCATGATCTATATTGGGCTAAATTATATGATGGACACAACCATCTCTTATGTGGCCTTGGGAAAATATGTTTTCCTTACATGTATGTTCATTTGATTTATATGATTAACCATGTAACAAGAAACAATTTTCCATGTATTCTTCTAAAGCAGCAGTATGTGAAACTGCACTGTGAAGACTTGGGAAACTGTTGGTACTCTCTTGCATCACATAGAACCTTTAGTATTTCCTTCATGATGATAATAGTCATGTTCTCAATTGCTGATATTGATTTTATCTTGATGGGAGACATGATGTTGAGTGAGGCACATGGTTTGGATGTGTCATTTTGGGAAGTAGATTTCTACATTTTCTGCAGTACATGTTCTAATGGGAACATGGGAAGAGTTGTGGCCACCATGACCAAACACTTGTTTCTCTTGGAGGTGGGCCATGTGTGTGATGGAATACCTTATGATGATACCCTTCTATCCATCACATATGGAACATTTCAGGCTAACTGGTTTTACAACGTTGGAGGGAGGATCTTTGCAGATCTAATATTCATGATGCCACTTGAGGGCAATATCCTTGAAGCCCAAGATCATTTTTCACTCTACACTTATCTTAAGTGGAAAGGAGAACAACGTGGGGTGGGCTATCTTGTCTATCATGTGCAGATTTTCAGCCCACCTATTTTGCGGGAGTTCAAGGTGGAGGAACATTTTCAAGAGTTGCCATGTTGGGGGGTAACTCATTTTGTGTGGATGATTGCTTGGGGATGGAAGATCCACATGGGAATGTTGTTTCCCAATACATTTCAGATCCCATGGCTCAAGGGAGCGTCTAGGCAGCACCTTATTGCCATCTTGAGTACTCTACTTATTCATGATGATAGCTATCCAGCTAATTTTCATGCTTGGGAGAGGCAATATGGAGATTCATTGTTGACACAATATCTCATTATTTGGAGGAGATCATCATATGTGGATGCTACAGTAGGAGGAGGGGAAATCCTTCAATTCTATCCTTGCATTTGCTTGAGGACAAGAAACATTTGGAAGGGGAGGACTGTAATATTCCTAATTAGCCCAAGCTAATAGGAATATGTAAATTTTGTTTTATTTTCCATTTGTGAATAAATGACTAATGGAGGACATGTAAAACTCCTTAGATCAATGAATAAATCAATGCTCAATGTGAACAAAGCTCTATCTGAGCCAGTTACATAAAATACACTTGTGTGTGAAACAGTTTTGAGCTATTTGACTGGTTCAACAGGACCAAATCTATAGCGCTGTCTAGGTTCAATGTATCTCCTAAAGGGACAACGTTGTTCTAGAAGGAGGACCCCATGTGAAAAGGGCTAAGTGATTCAAGGTGGTTTAGGGTTTTTCACATCCTCATATTATAAAAGGAAGGAGAAGGCTCAAGGAAAAAGGTTGTTGATGATAGTTAGATTTTGAGATTGCTTGAGCAACTCAAATTCTCAGGCTGTTTAGCTAGAGAGTGAAATTTCCTGTTTAGGAATTCCTCTTCCTTCCTTGAGGGTCTCTTGGAGGAGATTGTGCTACATTGATCCAATATCTATAATTTTTTCCAAGCTTCACCTCCCTTGATAGCGTAAATCCTAATTAGGGCTTCACTATTTAGAGAGCTGCAGCAAGTGGAATCAGATCTATTCATATCTAAAGAGTTCTATTGCATATTTTCAGTGGGGAATTCATATAAACCATTGGTAGGAGTGAAATAGTTGTTTTGAGCTTCAAATTATTATCTTGGTATGAGGCCAAAGTGTGCATCACTTCATCAGCACAGTTAGTTTCAAAAACTACGTTATTTTGTAGGTAGAGTTGCAGTTTTTATTTGCTAACAGTTTGGAGGAGAGATCTCCGATGAAAGGATTCCTTTCCTTCACTGAGGTGATCCGTGGATTGGAAAACCAATCCATGTCCTATTTCAGATCTTATCTGATTTGTGAATTATTCTTCAGAAATTTCTGAATTTTACTGCAGATCCATGGTGTAGATCTCAGATTTATTCAGTGTTCTTCATTATAGGCTGAGATCCCCAAGGGGAATGTACTTAAAAGTATTTTTTTCATATATATCCCATCTAGATATATCATTTTGTACTATTATATGTTATTATCTAAAACTTAATGAAACACTACTTCAGATTTCTAAAAATTACGTTGTCTAGTTCATCCTCTACTTCTTGTGTCATAAAGCTTAGGTTTTAGGACTTTTCTTCAAGTATAGATCTGTATTTTCTAATGTAATACCTTTGAATCATATTATCAGATTTTTATACTATTATCTCTGTATAAAATCACCAAACCCTTCAGAAAATATTCTCTCTAAGCTTCAGCAAATTTCTGCATACTCCAAGTCATGGGAAATCAACAATTTTAAGCCTAGTCGGGAATGGAGGATCTGTTTAACTTAGCAAAACGAATTTTTTTTTGCTGAAATTAGGAATTTGAATCCCTATTGACCTAATATAACATATTCCAGAGCCATGACCTTTATTTTTATGAAAATTTATTATTACAGTCATTTTAGTGTATGAAAAGCTGCTTTTCCTCACCTTTTTTAGAATAAAAGTTGAGTAAAGGTTTTTGCAGTACTTGGAATTGATTTATGAGTTTTTTTAAACACATTGTATGATATTTTAAGCACACATACCATAAAAATGTGTTTTTTAGGCATGTCTTGCTGAGCAATCCATTTTGGGAACATTACAAACAAATCACTAATAGTTATCCTCTTAGACATTTTCCCTCCTCCCATCCATCTCAAGATGGACCTGGGCACTTGAATTCACTGTGAATCATGGTGTGTAGCTCCATTATCACACTCACCATGTGAAAATATAGATTCAGCTCTAGATTCAACCTCCTTTGGGGATCCCATCTCCAATCTCATCTTCTTCAGATCTCCTTGAAAGCTCTGAATAGATTTTGGAAGAAGATTTGTAAGATTTTATTCCTTTATTCCTACACATAATTAAGAATTCTAGATTCTTTCCATCTCTCCTTCCTCTGATAACTGGATCTCACAGGCTGAGCCAGAGATCAGGCTCTGATACCACTTTAATATTCCAAATTAGGAACAGCTCATGAATCATGCATGAAAAACGCATTTCCAGAAAAATATGAAATAAAATAGTGAAATTATCACTTGGATCCCATATATACATCCATCTAGCATCTAAACACAAGAGGAGATCAGAAAGAAATGAAACTAGGTGGGTTAAACAGACCTCCCACTCTAGTGTAGCTGAAATTGACTAAAAACCCCAAAACTGCATTTTACCGGAGTTTCTGCATAAAGTGACTGTGCAGTATTATGAGGGTTTTAACTCATAAAATAATAATAAAAATATATCTACTCATATATTAATGAATAATACCGAATAACATAAATCTAGTCTCCTCATACAAAATACAAGATAACCCAGCAAGGGTTTCTTGTCAAACACTCTGCATACAAAATGTGATATTTAGAAAATTACTGAATCATCACTACAATAATGAAGCATAGGAGTGTACAAGGCTGAAATATTTCTAATCTGATGTAGATCCCTCAAGGGCCTCCTCCCATGAAAGGATGAACCTCTCAATCACAAGGAAACTCAGCAACGGAGCCACCAAACCATGCAATGAACCCTGCCTCGAAAACAACGCATTCCCTAGTAGAAACAACATTGGGAATGTATGGGAAATGTGTGGTCTGATACCAAAGATCTGAAATAATCTTAGGAGCTCTCCAAATAGATCTTTCAAGTGAAGGAAACCTTCCTCCAATGAGAAACTAGCTCAGACACCGGGATTCCAATCCCTTCCACTGTTGCACCCAGCAACACTACACAATCTCCAGCAAAGTTGTGATGATGAAGATGGATGAAGCCTGGCCTAAAAACATGATGTGGAATTATGAATGAAAACTCTCCCAATGAGGCTCCTCAAAGGAAAGAGGTGGGATTCCTGCCCGGGAACACCCAGTGCTAAACAACACTGCAACTTTGCTAAGCAACAAAGCAAAAACAAATCTTGGAAGACAAGAATAATAATATAAGACATGAAGAATAATGCTTCCATCGTCTTCCTTATATAAGATATTAGATTTTTTTCCCTTGGCCCCACTCAATTAGGTCATCTCCATCCAAAGATGCATCTCCCTCCAAAATTGCATTATTCCTCCCTGGATTCCTCCTCCACTAAAACTGTGTTGTTGACTTGGTCAAAGCAGCTTGATTTTAACCCTGATCACACATGGAGGTGTTTTATTAGGCTTGAAAGAGTGTCCCATTTCAAATTTGGAGTATTTTATTCCTCCTTAGGAGACTTATGGTCTTTTCTCCCCATTTATTCACCGGCTAGAGCTGTTGCTAACTCTAATGTTCCATTTAGCTTGGAGGCTAAAATTTTGGAACATTACAGTTGTGCCTCAGTATTTTGTTTTGATTTGTTGTTCTTATACATAATGTTATGGCTCTATATTGGTATCCATTTTTGATGTGTTTATTTACACTTCTATTTTTGTTATTGTGCTCAATATTGCTGCTTTCCCCATTTAGGAATATTAAAGTGGTACAGTGCTGAGTTGTAGGGTGCAGTAGTGGAGGGCTTCTTTGGATAATTTTTGAGCTTGTATTTAGTGGAGGAAGGTTTTTTCCATTGAGAGATCAGTAAGGAAGGTCCCTAAGCTTTGTAGCACATTTTGGCATTATTCCAAGTCATCATCTTCCCCTACAGCGCAGTTACAATCCATGACTCTGATATTTTAGAGATCTGTTGCAGGGGTAAGTTCAGTGCTCCATTTCGAGTGTTTTCTTTCCATTGAAGGGATCAAACCTTCATTGAGAGAGACTTTTGGAGGAATTATTTTCAGATCTACATCAGATTCATCCACCTCCTTTTCAGGTTCCCAATTGTAGATTTTATTCAGCCTTAGGGCTGCATTCTGACATTGTGATATTTTGTGTACTTCCAGAATCCCTTCCTGGGTTGTCTTGGAATTGTGTATGGGAGCATAGATCTCCATTTTTTAGGCTTGTTGAGCATGTATTATCAGATCCATTTATTTATATTGTTCAACTGCAGTATTAGCCATTAAAACTATATTTTCTTGGCTTCAGTGTATTGTGTAGTAGTGGTATTACATGTATTAGCACTTTTAGACATTGGAGGCTTCTCTTTCCTAGCTTGAGGGACTTAATCCCCAAAATATTGTACTTATTTTTTTGTGGTTATACATAATACCAAGGATCTATCTTTGTCTCATGATTGATGTATTGTTATTTACTGGTATTTTCCATTATTGTGAGCTATATTGTTACTTTCCCCATTTGTGAATATTACAATGGTATCAGAGCATAATCTTGGCTGAGCCTGTGGATCTCAACCATTATGCCATCAGGAGAATAAGAAGAAGGAGAAAGAGACTAGAATGATGGAAGGAATGAGTTTTATCTCATCTCTTTTCAGATCTACGAGGGACCTCACCTAGGAGTTCAAGCAGAGAAGAATGGAGAAAATCAATGAAACCACAATAGGGTTTCAAGATGAGGAAGGTCCATGCACTTCCTAACAGCAGAAGAGAAAACTGGTATTGCATAGAGCTTCAAAGAAATACACTATGTCTACTTTCTTGGAAGAGGAAGGTGAAAGACATGGAGATGGAGGAAACTTAGATCATGAGATTTTAAGTGACTATCTAGCAAAATATAAGTCTCAATCAAGAGCTTTTAAGGATAATCTAACTCTCCCATAATTTATTAAGATTAAAAAAGAAAGAAGCCCTTGTAGTAATAGAAGAAGAAAACACAATAGATTCTTATTGTGTACCTTTGATGGGTCATCTACATTCACAACAAGGGCTTGCAGGAGAAATTTAGATGCATTCTTCCCGCTACATCCTGTAGTAGAAAGAGAAGTTGTTAAGATTGTAGCGCTACACCTTGAGGGTGAAGCAAACATTTGGTGGTTAAGCCATTTGAGTCATGCCAGAGTGATCACTTATGAATATTTTACTCATATGCTGATTAAGAAGTTTGACAAGAAGAAATTAGAGGAGAAGGAACTTCCACCACCACTTTCTATAGGAGTACTTGCATCAGGAGAAGGAACACTTGCACCTTTGCAAAGTGGTCTTGATCTCTTGACATTTATAGTCCCATGCACTATTCAGGAGATGCATGAGAAGGAGGATAATTATGCCAGCATTGGTACAGCCATAGAGGAGAAACCATCATCACCAGTAGTTGGAGAAGTCATCACACCAGTGGGAGGGACCCTTGTAGCAATACAAGATGTTCCCAAGAAAAACCAAGATATGAAAATGTTTCCACTTTCTATTATTTTAGCACATCTTATTGAAGGTTGTGGGGATATGCCATTGTATGACCTAGGGTCAAGATACACTGCTGATATGGAGCAGAAGACTATCAGTGTGTAGAGGACCCTTGATAGGATCAAGGAGGAGATATACGTTCATCCTAGTATGTCATTGTTGATCTGCACACAACTCATGGGGTTGGAGTGTAGATTGTTGGAGGATAGGATGAATATTGTCCTAAATGATCCAATTCAGAACTATATGTTGAACATTGAACATGATCATGAGACATCAAATGCACCATCATGGAGATCAACAACGCTATCATTGAGCAGTAGTAATGATTTGGGTGCCCAACCATTATTGGATCATTCTAATGACCACTTTACATCTGTAGCAGGGGATATGCAGATGGTTGATGAGAGACATCTTATCTCCCATTATTATGATGGATATTTCTTGATGAGCACTTCACATCTCAATGAGAAGATTTTTCCTTCAGTATACTTGGATTCTTATGGGTTCAACATGGTCATTGATGAGTGGTATTCATATGGAGATCTCCAAGAGGTTGCACTTCAACATCCCATGAAGCGTATTCTCCATTGGAGGAATGCCAAATTAGAGCATGACAGTAGATACTCACCATCGGTTGGATGGGTGATGTTGATGAGAAAGAGGCTAGTGGGCCACTTGCAGATCTATGACACTGGATAAAAAGAGCTATTGTTGCTTTGGTTACTCTTGGGAGAGTATGGGCTGATTTTGTCCCATACTTTGCATGATGTTGCAGGAGTATATGGTGGCACAATCATGTTGGAAAGGGGCTATTCCTTGGTTTTGGAAAATCAGGAGGTGCTTCCACATAGGAAGGAATCTCCCACATAAAGTAGCATGATGATGGATGACTTTGGTATGTGGCATGTCAAAGAATGGAGTCATGAGGTGACAAGAGCCTTATCACAAAGGCCAACAACATTGTCACTTGAAAGTATCTATTGATGGAGTGTTCCAAGGGGAGTATGTATCCCTTCATTTTTTAGACCACTATGAGGAGATTCTCATGGGAGGGCTCATCCATGGAACTCATTTTCAGCCTACTCACGATGTATGGTAAGAGTTGTATTTTTGTACTTACTGTTCATCTAACAAAAAATATGCATTCTCTTACAATATATGTACAGTGCATTGCTCCACAAGAGGGAAAATTTCTATTTTGGCTCCATGGTCTTTCCAAGAATAATATCAGTGATTGAGCAAGCCATTTCTTGGATGGCATTGGGAAAGTGTTTTGTTATTATGGTTATTCTCAGCTGATATATAATGCCATTTACTACCTCCTAGTACATGAGCAAACATGCATAGCTAGAAAATTTTTGGGATACACCTTTCCATATGATAATCAAAGACAAAAGGTAGAAAAACTGCATTGCATCCACTAGAGAAACCATTGGTACCATCCAAAATTACACATAACACTCATTATCTTTCTGATTTGGATGCCATATGGTGGTGATGTGATATTCACTTTGTATGGGATGGTTTGGGCAAGAAGGATTCATGAAACTAGAGGAGGGATAATTGGAAATCCAGTTGTCCTTTTGTCACTTGAGGGCAACACTATTGCATCCCTTTTCATAAGTGAAGAGAGAGAGAGGGTGTGGGGTAGGCCATTGGGTCTATCATGTTTAGTTGTGCATCCCACCTACATTGCAGGAGCCAAAGGTGTAAGAATTTTTTCATGAGTTACAATTTTGGAGGGTGACTCACTTTGTGTGGATGATAGCTTGGGGTTTGGAGCTTCACATGGGAGTGGAGGTTCCCACTAATTTTCTAATTCCTTGCCTCAAGAAGGAATCTAAGCCTCATATAGTTTCCTCCATGAGCATCCCACCTTTTCATGATGAGAGCCATTTGGATTTATCACCAAAGGCTTAATTATGAACTTGGGAGGAGCAACTTGGGGACATATTGATCAGAGAGCATCTTGTTCATTGGAGGAACTTATTATATGAGGATGCTACAGGAGGAGGAGAGGAGGATGCTCAGTTTAATCCTTGCAGTTTCTTGGGGACAAGCAACATTTGGGAGGGGAGGATTGTAATATTCCTAAATTAGCATACAGTTAATTGGAATATTAATTTTTTATTTTTCTTCTTAGTTATAAGAATAAGAGGGTATGGAGACCCATAAATCTCCTTAGTAGGAATAAAAACACTCCTAATGTGAATGGAGGTCATATAAAATATGGATTGAAGACCCTTCTGTGTGAAAAGGGGTTGGAGCATGAAGACTAGGTCAACCTTGACCAAATCAAACAGCGCAGGTGTGGAGGGAGTGGCATTCATTGTGGGACAATGCAGTTTTGGAGGGAGACTCCATCCATGGAATTAGTGGCTTTAATGAGTAGGGAAAAAGGTGAGGAAGCTCACCAAGAATATAAGGAAGGGGATGGTAGCCATTGTGGGCATGATTGGATTTTTTTTTTTTAATGGTATGTTAAGACTTGTGGCTCTCTTTAACAGTTTAGCTAAGATTTCAGTGTTGTTTAGCACAAGGGTAAGGGTATTCCCGAGTGGGAATACCACCTTAATCCTTGAGGGACTTCGAGTGCCTAATCAAGAGAAGTATTTTCACTTCATTTTCACATTCTGACATTTGGCCAAGTTTCAACTTTCTTCAACAGTGTAGTTTCTGCTTAGAGTTGTGCTGTGTTGCAGGGTGCAACATTAATGGAGGATTGTATTGGGTGTTTTATGAGCTATATTTTCAATGGAGGAAGGTTTCCTTCCATTGGGAGGCTAGTAAAGAAGCCCCTTGGGCTTTATTGACATATTTGGCACTAGGACAAGGTGATTTTATCCCCTACAATGCAATTTTAGTCTGGATTTGCGTTGTTTTAGGGAGGAATTGCAGGGGTGGTTGCAGTATGTGTTATGGGAGGTGATATCTTCAGTGGAGGGGACATCCTTTCATCCAGAGGATCTGTTGGAGAAGAGATATAGGATTCTACATCACATTCATCCATATATTCTCATTTCTATTGTTACAGCAAACCTTCATCCCTTGGGATGTAGCTCACATCTGTATATTTTGTGCATTTTCTGGAAGCCCTCTTGGGATGTCATGGAAAAGTGATATAGAGCCTATATATACTTGTATAACATCTATTGAGGCATATATCATTGTATTTAAATTATTGTATGATCTCCAGCTATAGTTATTTTCAGTATGACTGCACTATAGTAGTTCTTCGACATTTTGTATTGTAGCAACATCTCACTTTTTGGAGTGATTGTTTATGGTAGGCTTGTTTCCTCATATCATATGACTTCTGCCTCACTATTTTGTATTGATTTGTTGTTCTTATACATAATTTTATGGCTCTATATTGGTATCCATTGTTGATGTGTTGATTTACACTGTTATTTCCTTTATTTTGTTCAATATTGCTACTTTCCCCACTTAGGAATATTACATCTGTTAAATGACAGCTTCGCTACTTCACATTTCGATGTTTCACAATTTTACATTCGCTACTTGGATTTCAGCAATGCGCGCTATTTCAGAGATTCTTTGTTGGCGATTTCGTTGATGTTTTCCCCCATATTATGTGACTTTTTGGTTTGAGGGTTCCCTTTTAGGTGTTTTTCTTTATTTTATAAAGGCCAATCTAATAGAAAACATATCTTTAAGTTTTATTTCTAAAACAAACATTAACCTAAAAATTTTAAAGGGTCCCCATTATCCTTTCTAATCTATCTTACTTAGATAAAGGGGAGTTGTTGTAATACTACAACAATTGGTGATACACTAGGTGAATCAAGAATCTCTGATAAATCTTAATACTTAAAGACAATATTCTAGGAAATTTATAAATAATTGAAATCTAAATTTGATGTAGGTAAATTCTAATCTAAATACCCTCATTTTAATAGAAAATTTTCCTATTTATTATGTGAATGAGATTTCTCTTTAAATGAATCAAATCTTATTAACTTGAAAAGATAAGTAGGAATTTAATCAAAGCTTAGCTTATTTGATCAACTTATTAGTCACTAGTAGAGCCACTACTGCCAGCAGGCATTCATAGCCTTGAGAGGGTTACTATTTGACCAAAAATGAACCAGTATCCCATTCATAATATAATAGATATCTCCAAAGATAAACTCATTTTCTTTGTATATTTTTCTTATTTTACCACTTTAAAATCATTATCTTAGTTTGGAGGCTAGACATGATAATGTAATTCACTGGTTATAATAAATTTTAACAAGATGACTCATGATGAGATCCCTTGTCTCAGGGTTTTTTATGTCATGAGCCATTATCTTGGTTTGGTAGCTAATTGATAATGTCAAGTTTATTAGTTTCATATGATCATGATGAGTCGACCCGTGATGAGATATCTCTACTTTAATTTTTTTTTATATTTTTGAATTACACTTGGAAAAATATATCTAATAAATAACTGAATGGGGAGGTCGTCATTTTTCTCTTTATGAGCTTTTGGATGACCATTTGAGTAAAAGATGCTAATACTTCAATAAAATTTTCCACTTTGTAAAAGTAACTTTTCGAACATGATCCATGTCAAAATATTTTTTGAAATCACGTCATTCAGAAGTATTCTTATTTCTAATTAGCTATTTAAATCAAAAAATTTCAAACAAATAGAGAATTCAATTTATGATTTATTTCCTTATTTTATATCTTTAATGGTTAATACTTCCATGTTCAAGAAGAATAACAAAGTGTTTCACCTTTTGCATAATATTGCAACAACTTAATTTATTTTAAATTAAACCTATCTACATATTTATACAAAAGAATAATTGTTCTTTTAGGAAAAATATTTTTAAGCACAAGTCCATTAATAGGAAGAGTTTCCTTCTTCCCTTGTAAATCTTGCAACAGAAAAGTTGATGGACCTATTTTTTCAATTATTAGAAAAGGGCCAAGCCAGAGTTTTTGAAATTTTGTAAGTTTTCCTTTATCCTCATGCACTTTATCCCATTTCAATACCAAATCTCCAATCTCAAACTGTTGATTTTTTACTGTATTTGAATCAAACGAAGTTTTGATCAACTGTTGATGATGAATGTGTACCATTTTTTCTCTCTCTTTCTTCTTCCATTTTAATTATTTCATACATTCTTAATTGTAACGAAGAGAAAGGTTGTTCCTTAATGAATTGAACTAGGGCTGTTGATGGGATAGCTATATTCAAAGGTAAAATTGCCTCTTTCCCATATACCAATCGAAAAGGAGAAGTTCCTATTGAAGCTTTTCTAGTTATCCTCTCTTCCCATAATGTAAAGGTTAAGGATTTATTCGAGTTCTTCTGGTTTTGATCAATAGTTCAATTAATTACCCCTATGAGTTTTTAGTTTGTTGATTCTTCTAGACCATTTCCTTGAGGATAATAATTTGCAAAATATTTTAATTTAAACATCTTTTCAAAGAAAATTTTGTCATGGAATTACTCGGAAAATAAGAAGAATTGTCAAATACCAAAGAATTAGGGAGACCAAATCTTTTCATGATGAATTGATCAATAAACTCAATAATGTTTTCTGAATTGGTCGTCTTAAGAGGTATTGCTTCTACCCACTTTTTAAAGTATTCTGTAGCAGTCAATATATATTTGTGTTGTTTAGAAGAATGAGGAATGATCTCACCTATTATGTATGTTGAGAATGCAACAAGATGACAGAGCTTAGTGGAAAGGAGTCGCCTTCACTAAGTGGGCCCGCAGGGTATTTTTGGCGCAAAGTCTATTTTTAGACTATGTCTATTTTTAGACATGTGGATCATGATTCTATGAGTTGCAGGATGCTATTTGTGGAGGGATGGTCAAGTTGGAAAAATATATGGACTTCTATTTTTATACATATTGGGCGGAATCTATTTTTAGATTGCCAGTCTAAAAATAGATATGTCAAATATTATTAGCTCTTAATAATATTTAGACTCTAAACATTATCTTATCCTCTTGGAGCACTTCAGTTTGATGCCTAGAAGTGGCACATGCAGCTGACAGAAGGAATTACGCTATTCCTAGGGTCTAAGTGGAGCTATTGCATGATGACTTCAGTTAGAACTCATGTGAGTGAGTTTGGTGGAGTTGATTGAGGAGTTGATGGAGTTGTGTTCAGTTTGAATTAGTTAAACTAGTTGTATTTAGTCTAACTGATTAATACACTAGTGATGAGTGGTGTGAATTAATTATTAATTAATTCACTAATTATTAACTCATAAATTAACTAATGAACACATCAGTTAACTTCAGTGCATGGACAGTTTTAGTGGAGATCAGTGATGGAGGTAGGTGAAAGAGCAGGTTGACTATCAGTTGTGACTATACTGGTGCATGAGATTTGCACACACATTGATGGAGAAGCCAATGAGGATTGTGCAGTACATACTGGTGGGATTTGAACCTTGATCTCATAATTATCCATATTGGATTTCACAGTAGAGGCTGGCTAACAGGTGGATAGGATTTGAGGATGTGACTTGCTTGATCTGAGCTTGTGTAGTGTGTAGCATGTGAGATAGTGCTGAGATCTTGTGAGAAGCTTTGTGCTATTATTGTTACATGTTCTCTATCATTATAATATACAGATAGTTGGGGGTTTTCAGCTTTAATCTTTCCCATAAATCCTGTGTTTATATGTGTGATTGTTTATGGTTTTAATGTGCGCATGCGATTGTTTTTAATTCCGTAAATTGATGATCAATAGTAGAAGAGGTTATGTATTATGCATGAAGCTCAAATAGTGTGTGATCAGGATAATCTCAATGAATAAGTGATCTATTATTCAAATTTCTACAATGTCAAGTCCCCATTGTTCAAAAGTTTGTTCCATATTGACTGGTTGAAGTGGCATTGAAGCTTTTCTTTGTCTTCCTTCTACAGTTTGATAAATATTACGATTTCTAACATAAATTTGTGCATCTTTGAATAATGTTGGCCAATAATATCCTGCATGTAAAATTTTATGTGATGTGGTGTCTCCACCAAAGTGTCCACCTGTTGGTCCATTGTGAAGTTCCTGGAGCACATTAGTTATTTCAGTTTTATCTAAGCATATGAGTAAGACAGAGTCATAATTTTTTCTAAATAACACATCAATGACTAATTGATACTTATTATATTTCAATCTTAATGCTCGTTTTCTTTTGAAATCCAAATTTTGTGGAGCACGACTGTCCTTTAAATAAAATATTAAATTAGCATATTGAGATTGAGGGTTAACATTGAGTACCTCTATAAAATGTTCAATACTAGTTGTTACATCATCTGATGATGTGTCATTCATTCCTGTAATCAACCTGCAAAATCCTTGACCTCTTACAATTTTAGCGGGTTTTATCTCTAAATAGTATTATTGCATTGTTGTTACCCAGTTGGCCCTTTTTTCTCCTAGTTTCTTCTATATAAGTATTCCTTTGACTGATGAGAAGGAAACTATTACCTTGACATGAGTTTTCAAAATAAATGGTCTAAAATATTTGACCACTTTATAAATTGCAAATGCCTATTTTTCAGCTCTTTAATAGTTCAATCCAGCTCATTGAAAATTATAACTGAAAAAAGAAATTGGGGTTTCGAGTTTTTTATCATCTGGTTAAGTTAAGACTGTTATGATATTTCTAAGGCAAAGGTATATAAAATGAAATCATTGGAAAAATTAGGAGTTGAAAGAGAAGGAGCATCAACGATTTCTTGTTTGATGATTTGAAAAGCTTCCTTTTCTTCTTCTCCCCATTTAAACAATGTATCTTTCTAGATCATTTTTTGTAGTGGAAGAACTATATGTGAAAAATATAGAATTAATCATTTGAAAAAATTAACTATCCTAAAAAGGATTTCATTGATTTCTTGTTATGTGGTAGTGGAATTTCTAAAATTGTTTTAATCATGTCTGGATCAATACAAATTCAATTCCTTGATACAATAAAACCTAGAAGTTTACCTTCGCTTAAAGAAAAAATTGAATTCTTTGGATTAAGGGAGATCCCAAATCTCCTGCATCTTTCAAAGATCTACTTTAAGCCATGCAAGTGATTATTTCTATATTTTGAATATGTGGTCATATCATCAAGCTATACTACCACAGTTTTATTTATCAATCCTTTGAATGCAATATCCATGGCTCTCTGGAATGTGGCTCCTACATTCATTAGTTCGAAGGGCATCTTCTGATATGCATAAGTTCCCCATTTGGTTTGAAATGTTTTTTGCATACGATCTTTTGGATGAACCAAAATTTGGTTATACCCTGAAAATCCATCTAAAAAAGACATTAATTGAGAACCTGCTACTGATTGTAAGACTTGTTCCATTGATGGTAAAGGAAAATTATCCTTTTCACATGCTTTTTTTAGATTTATGAAATCAATACAAATCCAAATATCTCCACTCTTTTTCCTAACAGGTACTAAATTAGAAAACCATTTTGAATGTCTAACAGGAAAAATGATCTTCGCTTTCAATAATTTGTTTAATTCATTTTTTATTTGGGTTTCCAAGTTTGGATGAATTCTCCTGAGATTTTTTTGAATTGGTTTAACATCAGGTACCATAGGAATATTATGTTGTATGATTGATGAATCATATGTTTTAAGCTCTTGGTAATTCCATGCAAAAATATCTTTGTATATTTTCAATAATGAAATGAATGCATTTATTTCTTCCAATGAAAGGCTAAGCCCTAGATTTATATCTTGATGTAAATAAGTAGATCCTATGTTAACTAATTCATACCTTAGACTAGAAATCTATAGTTTAGAATTGTTGACTTTCTTGAATCCATCTTTTAAATCATATAAATCTTCAAGCTTGACCACGGATTTTGGAAAAATATTTTTATCATTTTGTTGCTTGATTTGATTATCATGTTCATCCTCATCCATAATTTTATCATCATATGTTTTCTCAGAAGTAAGAAAACTTAAAATATCACTATCGTCATTAAAAATCCACCAACTATTAACATTATCTAGTATAGATGGTTGGAAAATTAATTCAATAGAGAATCTGTCAGGACTAAAATCCTCAAGCGAAATAAGCTTGGAGGAAACATTAGCTAAAATGTCGGCATTGGCATTATGTGATCTAGGAATAGGAGAGATATTGAAGGCAATAAAATGTGATGTGATGTCCTGAACCAAAGATTGGTAATGTTTTAAGTGAATTGAGAGATAGTGAATATTATTGAGCACTTGTCTTACCACAATCTCTATATCTCCAAATGCCTTAATATATTGTATATCAAGACTAATTTATTTTTGGAGACCTTGAACCAATGCCTCGTATTCAACAATATTGTTAGTGTATTAAAATTATAGCCTACAAGCTAGCATGGTTTTCTCACCTATTGGGCCAATAAGTAGGCATCCTATTCTTGCTCATCTTTGGATCTCGACCGGTCAAAATAAATTTTCCAAAATGGAGATTGGACTATATTTTCCTCTTCAAAATTGAAGCATATAATGGAATCATTTTGAGAAAAAATTTCAACTTGAGATTTAATAGAATTGACTGAAAAAGGTGAAATTTTCACACTGAAATTTCATAAGAATGATTCTACAGAATAATTTCCCAAAATTTTATTGTTAAATTCTATGGGCTCATTTTCTTCCCCAAGGTCTGTAACTGAGTACTTCATATGTTTTTCATGATCGACTCTAATTTGGTTTGGATTTCCATTATATGGGAGCCACATATGAGACCAGTTTGTTGCAAAATATCAATGTAATTTTTTAGACCAAAATCGGCTAAGAACTTCACCGTAAAATTTAGGGATGTCTACAATTAGTATATCAACAATCTGAGCAAATTTTGGGTTTGATGACGATCTAATACTTACCGAGTTAATCTCTCCTATGACTTTAACCTTTTTTATATTTAATTGAACTATACTAACTGATGACTTCTGGGGTTCGATATTTAATTTTTCACAAATTGAATATGGCATTATATTATATGAAGCCCCAAAATCAATCAAATTGTTATGAACATTTATATTGTAGATTTAAAAAGTTAAAAGAAAAGGAGGAGTATGAGAATTAGATCTATCACCAATCAAAATAGAGCCTGAAGAATTAACCTTGTTTGAATTGTCAATCAGAGGTTTTCATATTCCATTAGCAGCTTTATCTACAATAGTTGGAGGAAGAGGGGATGTTGTCACCGCATTCAACTCTTTCAATAAAATTTTCTATTGTTGTTTTCATTTTCTAACTTCATAAAGAGAAATATTGGCTTTAATATTCTTCATATCCTCAATTATATTATACTCAATAGTATCAAATACTATTAAATTTTTAGATTAAGGATTGGGTGTAGATTTGATTGGCTGGGAATCAGTGATAACCTACTGAGATGATTTGACTGGAGGTTTTTTATTGATAGGTTTATCTTTAGAAATAGAAGTGGGAAATTTTTGTTTTTGAGTTGATTGATTTGGTTTTACAAAATTCCTAGTTCTAGTGCTAATAGGCTTGGCTTTAGCTTATGTTTCTTCATCAAAGGAAGGTAAAATGAAATCCCATAATCCATGTAATTCAACAATTTCTTCATCTTGGGATTCATCGATAGAAGTTGTGTTTTCTTCTTATTCTTCTTCTTGGTTAGATTCAACATTAGAAATAACATTGGGAGGCTGAGAGATAGAGGATTGATTTTTTCTAAATGATCTAAAGGGTTTTCTGGTAGAGGTCTAAGCAACCTTTTTTTTCATTTCAACCATATCATTAGACATATTTTTGAGAATTTTTTGCAATCCCTCGAGATCAAAAGGATCTTTAGGAGTTTTCTTCTTTGGCTCATCTTTGAATGTTCACTTTTTAGATCTTTTATCTTCTAGCTTAGTTTTATTTTCTAAAGAAATAATTATTCTCTTAACGAACAAAGCTTCTTTCATGTTTTATACAAAAGTAACTTTATTAGCTCAATCTACAAAAATTGTTATATTAGAAGGCAGAGAAGATATGTACCATTTTATTTTTACATCTAATCCAGGCTTAGAGGCAGCTGGAATTTTATTCAATAACTTGTTAAATCTAGAGTTTAAGTCTTTGATATTTTCACCTGTATTAGCTTTTAAATTAGAAAGATCATTAATTAATGACCCAATTGTCCTATCATCACCAAATTTGGCAAGAAATAGTTCTTGAAAAGTATTCCAATTTCCTATGCAACGTGAAGGGAGGGAAAAATACCAGGATCCTATAGATCCTTGGAAAGTATATGGAAACAATCTAACTACAACATATTCATGTTCAACGCCATTAAGATTCATGGCTAACATAAAATTATTTAGATGTTCTTCGACAGGAAGACCATCATCAGGATTATACTTTGGTAACCATTTTTCTAGATGATCTGGGATATGATGTAAATTTACCATTTTAACGGTACCCGGATTGACCCATGGTAAGTTGGCCATTGCTTGAATTGTTTTTTTTGAAGATGATATGGTAGGTCCAGAAGCAGATGTGGATGGAGAAGAACTAACTATTGGACTAGTACTACTTACAGCAGCACTAATTGTTTGAGTGGAAATGGGTTGATTAGAAGAGAAAGTGGGATTAAATGGAGATGAAGATGATGTGATCTCACTGATTCTTGATTCAGATGTTGATGTAGTAGCTTTCTTACGATGAGATAAAATAGGAAACTCGTAAGGAGTTATCCCAAGTTTTTCACTTTGTGATCGAGTTAACACACCAATACCTCGAAATATGGATGTAACAATTTCTTCAGAATTTCAGGATTAACAGGCTTATCCAGAGATATAGTTATTTTTTCTAACTTCTCAATCAAAGACTGAACTTTGGGAGACTCGGGAATATGATCTGAAGAAGGTCAACAAGTTAATGTTTCAAATGATTAAATAAATGGCTCTACAACTTTAGACTTATGACTTGGAGATAATGAATGAGATCTAGAAGTTGTAGGAGCTTTGGAGGGGGATTGACTCTTACGTTGCCTTTTTGTTAGTGTGAATACTATTGACAAACGTATGAAAAAATCTCACTTTAGCTGTGCATAAAAAATAGACCTAACATCAAAGATGGCTTCCAATTTCCTTAGATCTACAGTTATTTGAACAAGATAAATGCTACAAAATCCAAATCTATGCAGTTAAAGACATTAAACAACAAATAAAAGCAAGAGTTGCTCCATGCATCCAATAGACAAGACAAGAATATTTTTAAATAATTTTGTATTTATGACACCTGTGAAAGGAACATAGAAATATGTTACCAGTCCCCCTCAATGGGTTGGGTTCTTGTATGTCCTTAGTGCTTCATATCTAAGATCTCTCTCTCTTGATGGTGTAGAAAACCTAGACAAAAAATGGAACTCTAGGGGAGTTCACAAGTAAAAAGATAGAAAAATATGACAATGATGGAGGATCAAAGTCAGACCAAAAGTATAGATCCAGAGTGATCTTTAGGCAACAAAAGGTCGTGAATGAATGGAAAAACCCTTATATTTATAACAAAATATTGAGTTAGTCTAGATATTGGTGCATAGTTAAAATATTATTAGCCAAATCTAGATCCAAATTTTATGGAATATTTTATTATTTTTGTTGGAGGGAAAAGGAATTTGAATTTGGTCAAATCCCTTTATTTGTAAATAATAAATAAATAAATGATTTATTTATTATTTTAAGAATGTGGTTGAGTAATAATTAAATAAATAGTGATTTATTCAATTATTTATAAATGATTTGTCAAACATAACAAGGAATATTATTCAAAAAATGTTTAAATAATTATTCCTAGAAAATAATAAGATAAATAGTGATTTATCTAAATAATTTTCTTGTTTTGGGTTAAATATGACAAGGAATATTAATTAAATTGTGGTTTAATTAATTATCCCTTGAGGAAAACCAAACAAATAGGGATTTATTCAATATTTCCTCATGGGGTTTCCTGTTTAGACCATAAACAACTTAATAAATTATGGATTAATAAGTTATTTTTCATAATGAAAGCAATTTTACTAGGGTAAAATTGGTCTTACATGGTGTAATTTGTTCCATCTAATATTAACAGGTTAGATGACCAAAAATTGGTGTAAAATATTGCCCCAAGTGTGTGAGTGTTAGGAGCTAATCGTATAACCGAAGTATGTTGTAAGAACTCAATCACTAGACATCAAAGGGGGAGTCAAAGAGAGAGAAATATAAGGTAGACTAAAGCACAAGAGGACAAGACCCTGAGGAGGCGAGACTTACAGGTGTGACAAGTCTCTTTTTTGAGTGAGTACCCATTCTACATGAGGCGGGGGAGGCATACCTATGCCTGTCGAGATAATAAACTACAAATAATAATGCGTCCAGAAAACAAGGAACTGAACTATATAGTAAGTGCTGGCATAAAAATGGGCTAGATAAAAGCATTATAATGGATCCAACGTACATACTGTGCCTAGGAAAACAACCAAGACTTATACAAGAATATCTGAGTACATGAGATACAAGTACAACCAAAGAGGCCCTGTAAAATAGGAAAGGGATCTGAAAATATGAATGATTCATGCAAACTATAGAGGTGCTACAAGAGGCTGAGGCTGAAACCATCAAATCTATGGAGTTTCATCCAAGGCTGTAATAGAGAATTCATCTGAGTATGTAGGGGGCTACCTGAGATGAGGGTCTGAAACATCTCACACACACCCAGGAATCACCAGTACAATCTGCTACATCACTGAACCATCAAAGATACAGATATCGATCATGCCATAAGGAGCTGGAGCTAAGAAACAATCAAGTCAAAGGGAAATAAAGAGTCCATTTGCTTGATCTGAGGCACCGAACAAGACTGGAAGCTGGAACTAAGGTACACCGCCCTCTAGACATGTCTTCTGGAATGAATAAGCTAATGTCGACAAAAGGAGGTCTGCCATAGCTGAGGCAATAAGGGATCCTTAACTAAGGCACAAGAGAAAATAGTGGAGTGATTGATAGACTGACACCAGGGATAATGGTCAAATGGGGGGAACTGAGTAGCAAGCTGACGACTTCCCTTGTTAGAACATAAAGGGCATGGATGACCTAGGAGCTACTAACTCGACACCGAAGGGGACAGGGGATAGTATGAATGAAGGCCAAAATGTGCGACACGAGAGAGGAAAAAAGCAATGAAGGATGGAGGAGTATAGCAGGATACAAAGGGACTCGGAATAGACTCCATGGATGTGATGATGACTCAACTCGGATGCTCTAAGCAAGGGAAATGCGATGATGTTGCCACACAAAACAGGGCCGGTGGGGACCATAAAAACATGAGTACAAAATGGTTACTCAAGACGAAAATCAACATGAGCATGGATGAGTATGAAGGAAAAGTGGTTCCCCAATTACAGGTGTTGCAAGTGACGAAAGTTTATTTTGAGGAGTGGTGAAGTGACCCTTCTTGTAAAAAATGTGTCCAGGTGAAGTATCAAATCACAAAAAACTAAAGGATACCCATTTGAGAGAGATTTCCAATGATGTTGATGGTTTTTCAAACCGAGCTATGGTTTGGTCACAGCTGGCAAAAGAAAAATCTGGGGTTTCTCTTTTAATAAGGAATTTTCCCTCCAATTTGATTCATTTTTGAAGTGTAGTTGTTGTGAATGTAGAGAGGAGAAAAGGCCCTAAATCTTGTTGTGATCGTAGCGGACAAACTGACTGTTGGCATCGAGATCTTTCAGTTGTAGGTAAGAGGCCTAACCATACTCTTTCAATTCAGGGGATTAACGTTTTAGATTAGGCACCCAGAGCCTAGGAATAGGTTAGGTCGCACTTTTTAGGGTTTGTTATATGACTTGGGTAGCAGGTACTGGGCAGAAAACTGTGACCTACCCCAGGAAATGACCTGAAAAGTGAAACCTATCAAATAAAAGGGGTTTTAGTGCTATTTTTGGCTGAGAACTGGGATTTTTATGGTTGAGGGGCATAGGTTCCCCCAACAGTTTTATGGTCATGCCAAAATGTATTTATAAAAGGGGAATATAAACACATTTTTGTGATGTGGTGCACCATTTATTTTCATTATGGTTATGCAGTTCGATAAACAGAATGGAGGATTACCAATCTATTTTGGTACTGCATATATGAAGAAAATGGACTAAGTTTCTGGGTTGGCATACATGGTGTCACTATCCCAAAGACTAGATTTGGAGATAATGAAATGGTGCTCTACTAGAAAAACCCACGGGTTGGTCAACAACAATGTCTAGGGGACTGGGTTGTTGATGTAAGAGGAAGGAATGGTGAGGGGGATCATCCCTAGAGTGATTTAAAGTGATATGGGACTCTAGAGGTTCTTCTAAATAGGGAAGAATGATGGTACTAGAGTCGACACAACCAGATGCACTATGAGGGTTGTGGAGAATTGCTTCTCCTGGACTCTCAAATATGGGTGCCCCCTTACCAAAACATTATGTGTCAATGTAATCACCACAAGGTGTATGTGGTTCGAATGTATGGTGTCGATGTAAGGGAGGATAGATAGAGTCAGGCGTGGTGATTCTTCCATAATGTCTTCATCATAATAGAATATGGGGTGACTAGTGGAAGAAAAACCGTCTAACACAATGAAGCTACCTGACTCATCATGATTAGAAGAAAGGTTCACATGCACATTGTCACGGGGGATGACAGAAGAGTAAGCAGATAATGGATCTACAGATCTTGAGCCCAGGGTGATCGCTGAAGTGAGGTCAGGAGAAATAGAAGGGGAAGTCCCAGAGGAGTCTTCTTCCGTGGGTCTCATAGATGATGATAGGTAGAAAATGGTGGCTGAAGGCTCCATCATCTCGACATCGGGAGGGGGAATGTTAATGGGAGTAGGCAAGACCTCTAGTTTTTCCAAAGAAAAACTCACAAATAAGGGAGAGGTGGACTCGTTTCACTAGTGACATAGACCTCTAGGATATCAAACTCAAGAAACGCTCCATTGACCACGGGCTTGAGACGAGGCAATTCAGGACAGGTATGGGTGGCATGACTGACAAAATCACACAAATCACACTGGGTGGTACACTTTGGAGGTTGAGGAGGAGCAATAGTTATTTGGGAAGCCTTGTCCTTAGGTGCCTTCTTGTGAGCTTTTCCCCCCTCACCTGAAGCTTTCGCAATAGGATTAGGTTCCTTTTGAGGTGGCTGAGGCACAGAAGAAAAGGGAGGGGTCATGGTGACCGGTTGGACTGGTGTCAAAGCAAGATAAGGTTTGGGCTGACCAGGCGGGATGAAGGCTGGGGGATCAATGTACCAAACTAGGATCCCCAGGGTAATGTTAGGAATAGATAAGGTAGCCATAAAAGGTACTAAAAATTCTCCAAGAGGGGGAGCTTGAAACAATATCTGACAGGAGGGGTAATGGCTAGGCGGGACAACTCCAAGATGGTTAAGGCTAGGAGGAACTATTCCAGGAGGGTAGATAGGCTCATGGATACTAGCCGCAGATGAGGGGCTTGGAGGAGGGGGTCCTAAAGGTTGATTCAAGGTGCTAGGAGCAGGTTGCAGGGGGTGAGGCTGCTGACTAGTCGAACCATTCCGTTTGAGGTCGGACCAAGACGATTGCATCATGTAAATGTTCGACGAGATGGGATCAAATATAGGAGGAGAAAGACCAGGGAATGAACCAAGAAATGAGGAGTCTTTGTATACTCTAGGTAAAACACTATTCATATGTTTAGCTATTTGTTTATTGGCCACCGAAGAGATGATGGACTCAGGGGAGGTCTGAGACTTTGGTTCATAATATGTCAACTGGTCGATGGTGACAATCTTTCCGTTATGAGGAAATCACATCTTATGATGAACTGCAGATGGGGCAACAGATATCTCATAAGTGTAGCTACGACCCAATAGAATGTTGTAGTCTAAGGGGGCATCAATGACCTCGACATCAACACAAACAGTCTTGCCTGCAAGAGTAATGGGACAATTGCGGAACATGCCAAGGGGTTGGGAAGAGTGGTCATCCCACACTCGAAGGGTGATAGTGGAAGGGGCCAACTCAGCAGATCTGAGTTGCTTCCAAACTGAAGCAGACATCACATAGGTGGCTTCCCCCTCATCAATGATACAATGGGAGACGTTGGCATTCCAAATATTGACAGGGATTTGGAAGGCGGTGGAAGCAGGAAGGGGGGATGTTCTGTCTGGTCAACATCGAAGACAATTAAACTATCATCTAAAGGATCCATAGTGCCCATGGTAGTTAGTATAGATTTTCATTATGAAGGGCACGATTGGAGGAGTTCCAACATTGATATCGCAGTAGGGGAATGCGCCAAATCATATATTATACTATAAAAATGGGCAGCTTTACCAGAAGCAGCGTTTTGGCGTAATGGTCCATTAGGGAACTTGATATGAACCTCTGCCTTAGGCTGAGGGATCTGTAAAGGACCATTGCGTGTCAAAAGAGGCTCTGTGGGACTTGAAGAAGGGGGCTCAAGGGCAGACGTAGTGGGGGGATTGTTGTACTGACGGGACTGAGTCTGAAGGTTGAGGTCGGTGATATTGGGTTGATCAGAGTTCATCATGAGGATATGGTAATCAGAGGTGACACATGGAGGAGGTTGAGTAGCCATCTGACCTTTAGGGGGTTGGGTGGCCATGAATCCTTGCTGGGGGAAAGGATTGGTAAACACAGCGTGCTGGATAGGTGAAGCATTAGGAGGAACTAAAGGGGAGGCTTGTTCTCCTCGGGATGCTTCTTGAGCTTCCTACATCTAACACATCTAAGGTAAAAGAGGACAATCGTGGGTGTAGTGACCATTGAAACCACAACAAGAACAAGGCTTATTCGTACAAACAGGCTTGTCCTACTTGGGTTTAGTGCCTTGTTGCTGGTTAGTAGTGTTAGGTGCATTCCCTTCGGGATTATTTCCTGGATTACCTGGGGCAGATTGGTTTTGGTTTCCTTTCCTCTTCTTTTTGGAGGTAGGAGGATTAGTCGTGCCCTGATGTGCATACACCTAACCCTAGGGAGGTGGTGGCTGCTGTTGCGGGGGTTGAGAAGGAAAGGGAGGCTGAGGTGCTAATGCTGGAGTATTTGGAGCACCAAGCTATGGATACGAAAAATAGCGAGGTTGGGAAACATTGTGGTAAACATGTTGGGAAAAAGGAGGATGCATGTTGTATCCTATTTACATGCTACCGAGAGGGGGAAAAGTGCTGGAGGAGTTGGCCCCCTCAAGAGGGAAACCATAACCCATGGGAGGATGACTGTATGAATAAGAAAGGGCTCCAACAATACCATTGGCAGTATGGGAGGCCCTCGATGTGTTGGCACCACTGGGTCTAGGGAGATCAGGTAAGATGACACATAACCAGAATGTGCATAGATCAAGTCATATTTCAACACAATCTATAGAGCGGATTCTTCGGTCTGAGGGAAATGAGATGCGAAATCTTTTCCAATAGCAGGAAAAAGGGATCTAAGAAACCAGTCCATGTAGACATGGTCTTTGAAGGTAGGGGCTCGACATAGGCTCTTTATTCTCTATCATTCCAAGACATGATCGGATAAGTGGTGTTATCCTCTTGTATTCTACAGAGTTCACTAGGTGACTATTGATTTTCCACAAGCTACTAAATATAGCATTCTTTGCCTATCAACTATCTTTAGAAATCTCACTACCTTCATTATCCTCAAAATGTCTTTTTCACTATACTTCATCTCTACCCTTTCAAAAATTACCTTGCTACTCTTAAAAGACTTATTTTAGGCTTATTTCTCCCATTTTCACCCTCCCTCCTTACCTAAACTCTCATTCACTCATTTCCTCCTCTAAAAACCCACTTCCCCATACTAAATCCCTTCATAAAACCCCTTTCCTCCATCCTTTTTGTTTGTTTTATCAAAACAATGTAAAAATGCCTTTTTACATTGTTTTAAGTCTAAATATTAACCTATCGGGATCATTTTGTTTTATATTAAACTCTATTTTTAATACATAAACCCGACTCTTTTTATTAACCCAAGCCCCTTTTTATTTTAACCCCCACACTATATAACGATAACCCCGCTTATTTGCATAGCCCCTGCTTTAATTTTAAACCCTTTGCCTTTGTTAAAAATTCCTTCACAAACCTTTCTTTACCTTATAAATCGAGCGCATTCGCTTGGCTTATTAAGACCCTGGGCCCTGTTTTCCACTAAAACCCACACCCATTCATACTCTGCCACCTGTCCCTGGGCTCCACCTTTGAACCTGCCCATTGCTCCCAAAGCTTGTGACCGCGTTGATATCATTCCCTGAGATCCAATGGTTGATTGCCCTTATCAAAAATAAAAATGCGCAAGGGTTAAACAAACCACAACCATGTGAAATGGGTGGCTTTTACCTACCACGCATCGAGCACAGTGTGGAATCGCATGCCCACTCCCAAAACCATTACCGCCCCTCCGTCTGTGCGAAAACTGCCTCCCTATTCTCAAAAACTGCTTTTCCCTCTGCGCCAAGATTTAAACACCACCACCCTCTTTCTAATTTCCCGCAGGTTTCCACCTATGGAACCAAGCCCTGGTCCACCATTCTCTGCCCTGAAAAGCCTGAAAAACCCCTATAAACGCAGAAAAAGCCCTCCGAATGTAGGTTTTAAAGCTCATGGTTGTTTCATGTGTAGGTTTAATGGTGAAATATGAAAAAATGCATTCTAAAGGTCCAAAGAATCTTATTAAATGTCTAGGTGATGATCCAAAGCTTCATTTCATTTCTAAAGGGACCAGAGGTGTAAAAACAAGCAAAATCCCAATGAATCATGATCTTCGATGGATAATAAACCCTCCAAGCAACAAAAGAATGCTCACCCTGCACAGAAAACATAAGACAAAGACACAGTGAAGAAATCAAGCAGTCAAAGGACAATGAAAAAGCATGGAAGGTTAGAAGGTTAATCACAGATCAAAAGACAAATCATGAAGGTTAGCCAAAAAGCAGAGATTAAATATGATAAATACAGATAGACAAGATTGAAGGATCAAAGGTTTAAATGATAAAGTCAAAGGTAAAAAGGAAAAATCAAATATAAAGACAATGAAATAGTTGAAAAGGTTAAATCATGTTTAAAGGGCCTAAAACAGGAATTAAAGGTAAAATAAAGGCAGATTAGCACAGAAACGCATTCGAATAAATCAAATAAAGGCAGTTACTTCTCCAAAGGATATTTTGCCACCTGTAACATGTTTTCTTTCAATAAAACATCAAACAGTTATTACAAACAATCAAAGATATTTTTCAGCTACCAACAGTTATTGAAAATTTATTTAAAAAATCCTTAATGTCAAAAATTTCCAGAAATTAACTCAAAAGATAAGTTAGGAGTTATTATTTCAGAGAAACACTCTCGGATATTTTTGCCTTGGGCCTTGCATGGTCTCAAAGGTAAAAAACTCATTAACTCTGTAATAAATGATATTTTAAACCCTAGCTTAGCACCACCTCGTCATTTTGAAGATAAATACATGTAAGTTTCATTTTTAGTGTGGGTTAGTTGGTGGTTATTGGACTGATTTCTGTTGTTGAGCTAGTTAAGGATTGCTAGGCTGGATTTGAGAAAGCTCTGAGTTGCAAAGAGCTATTGTACATGGAGTAATGTAACTGTTTTGATGATCAGTAATACAAGCACGTTCATAGGATTCTTGAGCTATGTTAATGGTGAAGTTTTCCTCCTTTGTCATTGTTTTTCTTCTATTTTCCATTCTGTCCATATTTCTCTTATAAAAGAACAAAATTTTTAGAGTAGGATATGTTGTTTTGGCATCCTACTTCTGTCTACCTTCTTTATCTTAATGTTTTCTTCTACAAGGTCTGATTGGAGAATTCTTAATTTCTCTCTAGTTCCACCTAGCTTGTTTCCTTAGAAATTATTTAATAGAGTCAAGTCAAAGAAGTCTATGGCAAGCCCTATCCTTTGGTGTAGCCTGAAATATTGTTTTTAAGGCCTTTCTTTGAAGTATACTTAGTAGAGTCTAAACCAGGGAAGTCTATGGTATGCCCTGTCCTCTGGTCTAAGGGAAATGAGATGCGACATCTTTGCCAATAGCAGGCAAAAGGGATATGAGAAACTAGTCCATGTAGACACGGTCTTTGAAGGCAGGGGATCGACATAGGCTCTTTCTTCTCTACCATTCCTGGACATGATTGGATAGGCGGTGTTATCCTCCTGTATTCTACAGAGTTCAGTAGGTGACTATTGATTTTCCACAAGCTGCTAAAGATAGAATTCTTTGCCTATCAGGTATATTTAGAAATCTCACTGCCTTCATTATCCTAAAAAAATATTTTTCACTATACTTCTTCTCTTCCCTTTCAAAAATGACCATGGTGCTCTTAAAAGACTTATTTTGGGCTTATTTCCCCCATTTTCACTCTCCCTCCTTACCTAAAATCTCATTCACTCATTTCCTCCTCTAAAAACCCACTTCCCCATACTAAATCCCTTCATAAAACCCCTTTCCTCCATCCTTTTCCTTTTTTTTTATCAAAACAATGTAAAAATGGCTTTTTACATTGTTTTAAGTCTAAATATTAACCTATCGAGATCCTTTTGTTTTATATTAAACTCTGTTTTTAATATATAAACCCGACTCTTTTTATTAACCCAAGCCCCTTTTTCTTTTAACCCCCATACCATATAACCATAACCCCACCTATTTGCATAGCCCCTGCTTTAATTTTAAACCCTCCGCCTTTGTTAAAAATCCCTTCACAAACCTTTCTTTACCTTATAAATTAGGCACATTTTCTTGGTTTATTAAGACCCTGGGCCCCGCTTTCCACTAAAACCTGCACCCATTCATACTCTGCCACCTGTCCCCGGGCTCCAACTTTGAGCCTGCCCGCCGCTCCCAAAGCATGCGACCACCATTGATCTCATTCCCCGAGATCCAACAGTTGATCCCCCTTATCGCAAATAAAATGGTGCGAGGGTTAAACAAACCCCAACCATGCGAAATGGTTGGTTTTTACCCGCCACGCATAGAGCACTGTGTGGAATAGCATGCCTGCTACCAAAACCGTTACCGTTCCTCCATCTGTTCGAAAACTACCTCCCTGTTCTAAAAAACCGCTTTTCCCTCGGCACCAAGATTTAAAAACTGCCACCCTCTTTATAATTTCCCATAGGTTTCTTCCTATGGAACCAAGCCCTGATCCACCATTCTCCACCTTGCAAAGGCCGAAAAACCCCTGTAAACGCAGAAAAATCTCTCCGAACGCAGGTTTTAAAGCTCACGGGTGTTTCATGTGCAGGTTTAATGGCGAAATATGCAAAAATTCATTCTAAAGGTCCAAAACATCTTAGTGAATGTCTGGGTGACGATCCAGAGCTTCATTTCATTTCTAAAGGGACCAGAGGTGTAAAAACAAGAAAAATCGTGATGAATCATGATCCTTGGTGAATAGTAAGCCCTCCAAGCAACAGAAGAATGCTCACCCTACACAGCAAACATAAGACAAAGACACAGTGAAGAAATCAAGCAGTCAAAGGATAATGACAAAGCAGTGAAGGTTAGAAGGCTAATCACAGATCAAAAGAAAAATCATGAGGGTTAGCCAAAAATCAGAGATTAAAGATGATAAAGATAGACAGATAAGATTGAAGGATCAAAGGTTTAAATGATAAAGTCAAAGGTAAAAAGGCAGAATCAAAGATAAATACAATGAAACAATTGAAAATGTTAAATCATGTTTAAAGGGCCTAAAACAGGAATTAAAGATCAAACAGAGGCAGATTAGCACATAAACACATTCGAATAAATCAAATAAAGGCAGTTACTTTTCCAAAGGATATTTTGCCACCTGCAACATGTTTTCTTTCAATCTAACATCAAACAGTTATTACAAACAGTCAGAGATATTTTTCAGCTACCAGCAGTTATTGAAAATTTATTTAAAAAAGGCTTAAAGTCAAAAATTTCTAGAAATTAACTTAGAAGATAAGTTAGGAGTTATTATTTCAGAGAAAAACTCTCAGATATTTTTTCCTTGGGCCTTGCATGGTCTCAAAGGTCAAAAACTCACTAACTCTGTAATAAATGATATTTGAAACCCTAGCTTAGCACCACCTCCTCATTCTTTAGATAAATACTGCATGTAAGTTTCAGTTTTAGTGTGGGTTAGTTTGTGGTTATTGGACTGATTGTTGAACTAGTTAAGGATTGATAGGCTAGATTTGAGAAAGCTCTGAGTTGCAGAGAGCTATTGTACATGGAGTAATGTAACTATTTTGATCATCAGTAATACAAGCACATTCACAGGATTCTTGAGCTTTGTTAATGGTGAATTTTTCCTTCTTTTTCATTGTTTTTCTTCTGTTTTCCATTATTTCCATATTTCTCTAATAAAAGAATAGAGATTTTAGAGTAGGATATGTTGTCTTGGCACCCTACTTCTGTCTGCCTTCTTTATCTTAATGTTTTCTTCTACAAGGTCTGATTGGAGAATTCTTAATTGCTCTCTGGTTCCACCTATCTTGTTGCCTTAGAAATGATTTAATAGAGTCAATCCAAATAATTCTATGGTAATCCCTTTCCTTTGGTGTAGCTTGAAATATTGTTTTTAAGGCCTTGCTTTGAAGTATATTTAGTAGAGTCTAAACCAGGGAAGTCTATGGTATGCCCTGTCCTATGGTCTACCTCAAAATGTTGCTTTGAATTTCTTTTGAGTGTTGAGTTAAAGAAGATAGGTTTAGCTTTCTCTTTAGCTGCTCTCACTTTTATCTTAAATGTTTTCTTTGTCAAAAAATAATTCGAGGATTGTTGGATTATTGTCTTAAAGGTTTGCTTATTAAAGTCTGGCCAAATAATTCTATGGTATGCCCTATCCTTTGGATTTCCTCAAACAGTTACCTAAAAGGATTTTCTTATTTAAGAAGAGCTAGAAGAATCTTAACTGACTATAGCTTTTCTTCCTTCACAACTTATTATTGTTTCATATCACAATCTAATCTAAGAGATCCACTTGATATATTTAGCTTGCCCTATGAAAACCCTTGCAGAGTTGATGAATAATTAAATCCTTTTATGAATCCATTTCCCAATGGATTAATGTTCTCTCGTGGTCTATCTATTCATTTGAAACACCCCCTCAATTAATCACACCACAGATCTGTCAACCTATCAATTAATCAACCAAAACAAACAAGTCCTTAGAACTTCATAACTAACCTAATATCATAAAACAAAAGCATAAAGACATATCATTTGAAAACACATACATAGAGAGAACCCTCTCTGAATCCAGGAAGGCTAGGTCCTAGGATTCCAAAGTTGTTCTGATGTGGCCCCTGCAATGTTTTTTCTTGCCAATCTTGCAAATCATAGGGAGCCAACAAGCGGGTCACAGATGATTAATGGAAAGAGGTCAAGAGTTCAATACCAATTTCATAATGAAGGGTAAGCTAGAAGTAAGACAGAAAATCTTGGGCAAGAGTCGTAAAAGTAGTATGAGAGGCGGAGGCTTGGCCAACATACAACTTACAATCTTCTCCAGTAAGCATACGCTGGAACAACCGAAGAGGGATGGAGTCATCAGTGATGGAGTTAAACGAACACCGCATGTGGAAAGAATGAACATGGTTTGTAGGATCCTCTCCAACAAGACCTTCAAACTTGGGGATGTCTGAAGGGAGCTTGGCTAGCATAGCAGGCCAACTAGGATCATGGTGTATGGGGTCATTGATCAACTAGTTAAAATCGGGAATACTGAGACCCGCCATGTAAGGGATAAAGGGAGCAGCCAGAATGGTTCATGTTGTGGCCCCACTAGTATTATTCTGAGAATTATGGCTGGGGCTACTACAAGGGTTAGTTCCTGAAATAGACATGGTGAAGGTGATAGGAGGAGAGCCTGCAATAGAACTAGAAGGGGAACCTAATGAACCAAAATCAGAGTCAGAATGGGGACTCGGAGGAGGACTAACTCAAACCCTATGCGGAGGAGTAAGTATTACTAACAAAAACTAAGGATGAAGGCCAAGAAGTCTCCGGGATAAACACCTTGGGGGCACAATGATGGAAAATAGACATGGATCATAGAAGGAAGAGAGACCAACAAGGGCAAGGAGGTGCAGGTTCAAATGATTACAATGTTGAAACAAGGGAGGGGAGGTGCAGGATCAATTGATTACAATGTTATATACTTGGCCTAGTGGTATAAACCAGACGCTCTTCACTTAGGTTGTGTGTGTATGTGATAAGTGTGTTAATTTTAATTAAGCCCACACGTGTGTAGAGAAAAAAAGAAAAAATGTTTTGTATAACTATAAATAAATCTGAAAATAACAGTAAAGTAAACTGAAATATGACAGAAAATAAACAGCTAAAGATGCATCAACTTAAACCCAAGGAGGAGGGCTTCCCAACAACTAGTCTATGGGTGGGTAAAATCTATTCAAAAAACACAAAATGGCCAATTGATCTAAAGTCAAGAGGGACAAGGATCTAACGGTCAGATTTCCTAGAAATAGGTGCAAAAAACAGCAACAAACCAGAGGGAAAAGTGTTGCAAATGAGGTGGCAAAAGGCTACAACCTGAAGGGAAATGGAGGGGACCTAAAGGAGGACCAAAAAAAATTGAAAAGAGGTGTGTTGGATGGATGAATAACCAACCTCAAATGGATTTGAAAGGAAATGTTCAAATCTAAAAAAATGGTTGAACACACTGAAATCTCAGACGACCTGCTTCAGCTAAACTCCTCCTAAAAAGGAGCGTAATGAAGACCTAGGGGGCTTGGTTCCTACTTCAACGAGTAAAATAGAGCAATTAAAGGTCCAAGATGGGTGGAGAGGGAGGTTAGACAACCCTGAACAATAGTCTAGAAAAACCCAGAAAAATCACCAAAAAATTCCTGCAAAAAGTTCAGGTCGTAGTTTCTGACCTTTTTTTAGTAGAGGTCGTAGTTTTTTGGCTATTTTCTGCACCCTCAAGGTTGATTTTGCAAGTTTTGGCCTAAAAAGTGCAACCTGCACTTCCGGCACTCTCGAGAGCAAGTTTCAGAAAAAAGTGTTGTCTCAGCTGCGACTAATACCTGTCACCTGCACAATAGGCCCACAAACACATGAAAGTTAGAATTTTTATTTTAGGGTTTTAAAGGTTAAAGACAACATCAAGAAGTGAAAAATAAGAAGCTAAAGAGAAACCCTAAGGGTTGAAGCAATTTGTCATGCAGGGATCTGAAAAATGATAGCAATCGTAATCATAAACCCTTGTGGAGTCACCAGTTGTTAGTGTGAATTCTAATCGCAAGCATATGAAAAAATATCAATTTAGTTGTGCATAAAAAAAAACCCTAAAATCAAAGGTGGTTTCCAATTTCCTTAGATCTACAATTAGTTGACCAAGATAAATGCTACAAAATCCAGATCTATGCAGTTAAAGACATTAAACAACAAATAAAAGCAAGAGTTGCTCCATGCATCCAATAGACAAGACAAGAATATTTTTAAACAATTTTGTATTTATGACACCTGGGAAAGAAACATAGAAAGATGTTACCAGTCCCCCTCAATGGGATGGGTTCTTGTATGTCCTCAGTGCTTCAGATCTAATATCTCTCTCTCTTGATGGTGTAGAAAACCCAGAAAAAAAATGGAACTCTAGGGGAGTTCACAAGTTAAAAGATAGAAAAATATGACAATGATGGAGGATCAAATTCAGACCAAAAGTATAGATCCAAAGTGATATTTAGGCAACAAAAGGTAGTGAATGAATGGAAAAACCCTTCTATTTATAACAAAATATTGATTTAGTCTAGATATTTGTGCATAATTAAAATATTATTAACCAAATCTAGATCCAACTTTTATGGAATATTTTATTATTTTTGTTGGAGGGAAAAGGAATTTGAATTTGGTCAAATCCATTTATTTATAAATAATAAATAAATAAATTATTTATTTATTATTTTAAGAATGTGGTTGAGTAATAATTAAATAAATAGTGATTTATTCCATTATTTCTAAATGATTTAGTCAAATTTAACAAGGAATATTATTTAAATAATGTTTTAAATAATTATTCCTAGAAAATAATAAGATAAATAGTGATTTATCTAATTAATTTTCCTGTTTTGGGTTAAATATGACCAAGAATACTAATTAAACTGTGGTTTAATTAATTATCCCTTGAGGAAAACCAAACAAATAGGGATTTATTCGATATTTCCTCATGGGGTTTCCTGTTTAGACCATAAACAACTTAATAAATTATGGATTACTAAGTTATTTTTCATAGCGAAAGAAATTTTACTAGGGTAAAATTGGTCTTACATGGTGTAATATGGTCCATCTAATATTAACAGGTTAGATGACCAAAAATTGGTGTAACACTTTTCAATTGAGATTCAAATTTATATGCCATACATAGTCGGATGCCCTCCTTCTAGCGCCAAAAATGTTGAAGGTTGGAAAGTGACTTCCTCAACATTAGGGATTCCACTGGGTCGAGAGATTAAAACAACTTTTTTTTGAAAATGGTGGGTCCGATTGGGGATAAAGGAACCAATTTCTAGTATAAAGAGAATTTATATAACAAAAGAAATGAAATTAACACTAGCGGGGTGATTTATTCTAATGATAAAATAAGTTAAAACTAATCTAACTACTTCCCAGGATTGGATTCAAATATATGATTAAGGCATAAAATTTCACAAGCATGAAATAATATATATCATCACATACTTAATGAATATAAGCACATTTAAGAAACTAAATCAATTTAATTGATTTAGTTAATGAAGAACACTAATCACATAAAATATCTCTAAGTCTCACATCTAACAGCATATCGTTCAATATATTATATCAATAGTAATAAGAACATATATCACTTCAATGCTTATTAGAATGAAACTAATAAATAGAATAAATTTGCTACAATCCAGAAACATAAAACAATCAATACACAAATAATATTACATGTTGCATCATAGCTTTAGATTTGAAAATATATCTTCAAGGTTCATATTTTCAATTAAATAACTTTCGTTCAAACAGTAGTGTAAGTTCCAAAATCAGACTTCTCAAAATTATGGAATCCTTTCTAAATGCATGAAAAGGGTTTAAATACTAATTAATATTACAAAAATCGAAGACTTGTAAAATAAGTCTTCTAATATTACTCTAAACTATAAAATTATAAACTAGGAAAATAAAATGCATAAGTTGTAACAGTCTATGATTGTTTCCTGGATTCATTCTCTAGTTTGTCTTTGAGCTGGCATGCTTTGAACATATGTGAGAGCTTGGGGGAGGATGAAAGGGTTGCATTCTAATATGCCTCGTGAATACTACATCGTTCAGTGTTAGAAGAAGCTAAGTTTCTGCATTGGAGAGGCACCTCAACATTATCTATTGGTTATGAGGCTTAATCAACAAGTGCTAGTAAATATCCATATTTAAACTTGTCAGAGTTTGTATGTCAAGAGAATTTTTGTTTGATGTATCTTGCCAAGATTTTTTTTAGGAAATTGATTTCTAGCAGAGTGTCAATTTTATGCTTCATGAATCAGGTTGGCATGTAGAAGAGAATATTTTATATACTCAGAGATGCTCGAAAATAAATGTAATATTCCCAAATGGGGAATGCAAAAATACAATGCGGAATGATATAAAAATAATGAAGATCATATTTTATAAAGTAGGAGGCCAATATGGAGACCTTTCATTTGTCATTATAGCAGTGAAATACATGTTAAAAGTGGCCCATAAGATGCATGACAAGAAAATACAAGTCTCCAATGACAGAAATCCCTCCAAAATGAGGTGTTGCAACCACATATCAAGATAGAAAAAGCCTTACAGGGTTATTTATTGGCTCTGTAGTAGCTGTAGATTACACATCATATCTAGAGAAAGTATGTGGACAAAAAGTTAGATCTATACTAGATCCATACACCATACAAGCTCCTCTATTGAACCCCCTTGGGGTTTTCAGCAAAACACCATGTACAACTTGTAGATCTGAGATCTAAGACTACAGATCTATAGAAATATTCAGATCTAGAAAGTGGATCTGATTTGATATAAACAATAAAATGATCACCTCCAACAGATCTCCAAAGTGAAGGGAAAATCCCCAACACCTAGAAAATCACTCTCCAAATGATGTGCTGAAACACCCTGCAAATACACCTACAGGAATAACACAAATCTAGCTCTATACTGCTTTTTAGGGATCAAAATACAGTCGGCCTCCAACCAAGATATGAAAATAGTGCTCAATGTCTTCAATATTGTCCTCTCAATGAAGTAGAACCCTCCTCCACTGAAAATAATCACTGAAATGGATTAGATCCGAAATATCTAATATCCACTCACTGCAACTTGCAAAAACAGTCAAACCCTCAATAGGATCTGCACTGTAGTTGAAAGAAGAAGCTTGGCCTTAAGCTATATAGTGGAAAATGCAATACAAACTCTCCCAAGAGGCCTCTCAAGGAAAGAGGTGGGATTCCTGACCAGGAACACCCAATGCTAAACAACATTCATTCTTAGCTAAACAACTAGAAAAAGATATATGTCTAAATAGACCATATATTTAGAAAATATGATAAACATCAACAACCTTCTAATTTTTCCATCCTCTTCCTTTTATAATTCAAGATCTTGCAAATCTTAAACCACTTCCAATGAGATCACTTCTTTGACACAGGGCATCTCCATCCAAAACTGCGTTGTGCCTCATTGATGGCCACTCCTCCAAGAAAACGTTGTAGATTTGGTCAAGGTTGACCCAGTCAAAATGTCCATCCCCTTTCACACCTAGGGGTGCTTGACTTAGTAGCCAAGATTCAAGATTTTTACATTTGGCCTTGATTTATTCATTATTTAGGAGTATTATGGACCTCCTTTACACTTTTATTCTTTAAAAAAGGAAATAAAACAAAATGAATATTCCAATTAGCCCATGACTAATTTGGAAAATTATAGTCCTCCCCTCCCAAATGTTGCTTGTCCTCAAGAAACTAACAAGGTGAGTGCTGCAATTATTCTCCTCCTCCATTGGTGACACCAACATGTGATAATCTCCCTCCATAAGCTAAGTGTTCACCAATCCATCCCTCCATGAATTTCTCCTCCAAAGTTCTCATGAGATGTAAATAATCCATCCCATAAGGAGACAATAGCTCAAATGAAACAGACATGGCTTTCCCAATGTTCTCCATAAAAAATGTAGCATAAGATACATGGAGAGTCTCCATCCCATAGGGCACAGACATACCTCCCATCCTCCCTCTATACATTCCCATAAAAATTACAAGTACATCATCAATGTATGGGATCAAAACTACCTACATACAAACAAAAATTTGTGCATATGGAGGTGGGTCATATTCCCACATGTGGAACTAGCGTTGTGCATCTCCTAACTACATCATATCAAGATGTGGTAAATGGTTTCCCCACCACTCACTTGCTGCCCATGTCATCTCACCATCACTGAATGTGTGAGATATATTTGGTGCTTTAGGAATGCACCCATCATGAAACAAAATCTCCCTTTTTCCTCCACGGGAGTGGCTATGTTCATAAATTTTTGTGGTCTAAAGTTGGCCATGAATTTTATAAGGTACAATACTCCTCCTTGGAGTCATGACCTGCATATACATGGTGAAAGAATGCAGACAATAATCAAATGAAACATGATTTACATGAGCATATTCTTCACCAAATTTTCTCCTTAAGTAAATGGAGTGGTGCATAGATCTATCCCCTTCCTCAAAAAGAGAAAAAGTTGGATGAATTAACTCTTTTATAGAGTTATGTTGCTGCCCCATCTCCACATGGTACATGCATCTTTGAAAATGATGATATAGTTCTCCTTCAAAGCCCTTCCAAGTGTAGCTTTTCATGATGATGTTTTAGAATCTCATGGAATATGTGTGGCTGAAACAGAACTCTTCATAGGTTCTTTGTAGAAACTTATCCTTGAGCTTGGAAGCTATAGAAAATAAGATCCTACCATGATAATAGATGACTCCTTCATGGACTAGATAACCCTCTTCATACAGCTGGTCATCAAGCATCATGCAAGTGTGGAGATCCTTGGAATAATCCACCAACAGCTGGGATTTCCAATATGGATCAATCTTCCATAGTGACAGTGCTGATGATATATCAACATAAATGTATGCCATATGGCTTCTCTCCTCCTTGAAATCTCACATGCCAAAGGTATAAGTTGGAAGGTCATCCCTTCCATGCATCTCCTCCCATAGCGCAGAATCTAAAATGAGAGTGGGTAATGATGATGTTGGGAGAAGATCTCCCTCCTCCTTGAGCCTACCCAAGACTCCCAGTGTTGTATCATTGTCTTCCAATGCTCCCATACCTCCTGGATCTATGCTTGGAGCATCATGTTGTGATACATTTCCTACAAAAGATGAATTAGGTGGCCTCCCAGGTGGTTTTCCACTAGATGATAGTGTCCCATGCAACAATCTCATGAGCATGATAGATGGGACTGTAAGGTCCTTTCTTCCATTGCGCAAATCCATCTCTGTTTTTTGTGTGGAATTTGTATGTGAGGGATATGTATGCATGCCTTGATCATTTGAGTTTCACCACTCTTCTTGTCCACCCATTCCATTTGCAAAGCCTCCCAATCAGTGGTGAATTTTCCCAATGTAATCAACCATTGAAAACCAAATATCACATTGGTGCCAGGTATGCAACCACAAAGAAGTGATCAATCAATGTATATGTCCCCATGGTGACTGAAAATCATGGGACATAATGCATGCATTGCATTTTTCTATCTCATAGGACCAAAAAAAATAATCCCTCAAAAGCATTAGTGGGCATTTCCCTCCTTTGCACTAGTTTGGCATCAATGAAATTGTGGGTAGCCCCACTGTCAATCAGAACAGAAACCCTCTGATTCAAGATGGAACCTTGAAATCTTAAGGTTAAGTACTTAGGTACTCCTCTCAAAGATGCAAGATCCCCTCCAATAGGAGAAAATTCCCCTTTCCCATCTCCTAATGGTGTTGGCTCTCCTCTTGCAGTGTCAGCGATGTGACCTATTATTGGTTCATCTTCTTCTTCCTCCTCATCATCTGAGAAGACCTCTATGTAATGTGTTTTTCTAGCGGCACATTTATGTCCAGGTGCCCATGATTCTTTCAATGTTAATCAAATCTTCCTTTTTCTTAGATCTTTCTGGACATCATCATCAAGAGGTTTCTTGTATGAGCCCTCCTTTGAAGGAGCAACTTTTTCTTCCTTTCCCTTTGAAGGAAAAGATGGCTTATGCTGAAAAGTTGCCTTTGCTTTTGGCAAGGCATATTGAAGGTCTCTAGCCCTTTCAATAGCATCATGTAGGGTAGTAGGCTTGGTATATTTAACCAACCCATGAAGAGGTTCATCTAAACCATTAATGAACATGTACACCCTTCTTGCTATAGACAAATCAAGAACCATTACAGAAAGTCTTAAAAATTCAGCGATATAAGTTTTTGTATTACCTGATTGTTTCAAATTTGCAAGGCTCATGAATGGTGCCTCTAGATATATTGTATCAAATCTTTCCACTAGCCTTCTAGTGAACTCTGAATAAGCAATCACATTGGCATGACCCAATGTAAACAAGCCATGGAACCACCATTCATGTGCTTCACCTTCAAGGTGCAGCGTTGCAATCTTGATAGCCTCCATCTCTGGAACCTTGTTCAGTTGAAAGTATATGTCAAGATTTTCTACCCAAGATTTGGAAAAAAACTTGGATGACCCATCAAAATTGGGTAAAAAGAATCTGCCCATAGTATGGTGTCGATCATGATTCTGAATGAATCCACCACCTCTATGATGATGCTTGGTATTCTATTTTCCTTTATGTGACAAAACTCTTGAAAACTCAAGTGATCTTTGAATCTCTGATTTTGAGACTCATTCTTCAAAATAGTCTTCAAGGGATTCATGCTCTTGAAACCCTTCATTTCCCACAGCCAAAAAGGTAGGCATGGTAGACCGTTGGGAAAATTATGGCCGATGCACTGGTTGATCATTCCAATCATGAGACATGTCAGAGCCTTATCCAAGATAGAATCCTTTAGGGGATTCTTTGATTCTGTCCATTCTCGTCTCTTTGATCTCTCTAGCAAGATCTTGCATGGCTCTAAGAAGGATCTTAGGAAAATACTTATCTTCATCTTCACCTCCAGATAAAGGGGCTTTACCCTTGTCTTCATTATCATTTGTGTAATCAAATTTCTTCTATCTTCCCTTTAGATGCCTCTTCTCCCTATCAGTAAGAGGCCCTTATTCTTCAGAAGATATATTGGCTTCTTAGAATGCACAAGTTGTGCCAAGATGATGCTCTGGTACCACTGTAATATTCCCAAATGGGTAATGCAACAATATAATGCAGAATGATATAAAAATAACGTAGATCAACTTTTATAAAGCAGGAGGCCAATATGGAGACCTTTCATTTGTCATTACAGTAGCAAAATACATGTTAAAAGTGGCCCATAAGATGCATGACAAGAAAATATAAGTATCCAATTGCAGAAATCCCTCCAAAATGAGGTGCTACAACCATATATCAAGATAGAAAAAGCCTTACAACATTATTTATTGGCTCTGCAGTAGTTGTAGATTACACATCAGATCTAGAGCAAGTATGTGGACAAAAATTTAGATCTATACCAGATCCATACACCATACAAGCTCCTCTATTGAACCCCCTTGGGGTTCTTAGCAAAACACCATGTACAAATTGTAGAAAATCACTCTCAAAATGATGTGCTGAAACACCCTGCAAATACACCTACAACAATAACACATATTTGGATCTATAATGCGATGTAGGGATCAAAATACTGTTGGTTTGTAGCCAATATATGAAAATAATTTTCAATGTCTTCAATACTGTCCTCCCAATGAAGTAGAACCCTCCTCCACTAAAAATAAGCACTAAAATGGATTAGATCTGAAAGATCTAATCTCCACTTGCTGCAGCTTGCAAAAACAGTCAAACCCTCAACAGGATTTGCGTTGTAGTTGAAAGAAGAAGCTTGGCCTTAAGCCAGATATTGTATAATGAAATACAAACTCTCCCAAGAGGCCTCTCAAGGAAAGAGGTGGTATTCCCGACCAGGAACACCCAATGCTAAATAACATTCATTCTCAGCTAAACAACAAGAGAAAGATATATGTCTAAACAGACCATATATTCAGAAAACATGATAAACATCAACAACCTTCTAATGCTGCCATCCTCTTCCTTTTATAAGATAAGAGCTTGCAAACCCTAAACCAATTCCAATGATATCACTTCTTTCACACAAGGCATCTCCATCCAAAACTATGTTATAGCTCATTGATGGCCACTCCTCCAAGACAACGTTGTAGATTTGGTCAAGGTTGGCCTAGTCAAAATGTCTAGCCCCTTTCACACTTAGGGGTGCTTGATTTAGCAGCCAAGATTCAGCCTTTTTACATTTTCCATTGATTTATTCATTATTTAGGAGTATTATGGACCTCCTTTACACTTTTATTCTTTAAACAAAGAAATAAAACAAAAAATGACTATTCCAATTAGCCCATGAATAATTGGGAATATTACAATAAAATATTAGCTCTAATAATAGCCAATTCAACACTCTTAATTTTAATATCCCAATATCCAAATATTATATCTTTGATTGATTCTTCAAGATGAGGGATATTGACCACTCTACCCTGTGCAATATCTTTCCAATCTATGTATTTTGACACTTTGTCATCAATTTCTTCATAATAAGTTCTCAGATTGGAAATCTGAGTAACTAATTGATCACTCGTCTTAACTTTCTCTTGAATCTGATTATATTTTTGATAGAAAACTACTTGTTGTATTGCTAGTAATGCTTCCAACTCTGTTGCTTCTTTCTTTACTTCGTTGATTTCTGGCTTTTCTTGGAGCTTTTCAATCTTCTGCTGCATTTGATGAATTGTTTAATATTTTTATTTAATTTCGTTTTCAAGTTTGAGTTTGAGACCTTCAAATTGTTGTTGTAGATTATTAATGTTTGACTAAAGCTCGTGCTCGATTCTTTGCTTTTCATCAGATTAAACTTGCTATATTTGAGCAATTTTCTGGTCCTTTTATAAAATCAATGATTCAACCTCGATTGCCTTATCAATTGTTTCATTTTCATAAGCACGTGAAAATTGAGATAATCTATTAAGCTCTTTCCCTGGAGATGATTGAGTTCCTTTCCAAAGGACTCGCATTAATTTTGAATCCATAGGAATTTTTGGAGATTCTTCCATCTTTCATTTCTTCTTTGACCTAGTCATGACAGATTTGTGCCTTGGACTATAAAACATGTCTAGTGGTAGTATCTCTTCAACTTTCAAGACTATTTCAGTAGTCTAAAAAGCCAAAATCACTTCCATATCTTGGGCTGGTGTTTCCTCTAGTTTCTCCTTTGTATCATTGTTTCCTTGGATCTAGCTTTGCTCATGAATAATTTTGGAAACCTCTGCAGTGAATGAGGTTTCTATGATTTCTTCCTGATTCTTGGATTTATCTATATCAGTAGAAACATGTTTCATACTTTATTCTCTTGTATGATTCATGAAACTTGTAGAACCAACAATAGGCATGGTTTCTGACTGAATGGCATTTTTAATGGTAGGGGTATTAGTCTTTGATAGAGATTTCTCAAATTCTTCTAAATTTTGGATGAATCTATCATCGTGTTGAAAATTAGCGATTTCTTCTTCTTGAACTAGTACTGGTACTTGAGAAGTTATTGCAACTATAACCTGTTCTGCCTTCGGCTCTGGTTTGTGAAACAAATAATCTAGTAGATGAGCATTTTTCTGTTCCTGATACACTTTGAAGCTTAATGAATCTTTTGGACTAAGAATTTCATCTTCTCTATGTTGAACTGTTGAAAATTCGTTAATTGATTCAAAAATATCATCAAATCTGTCAGCTCTCTTGGAAATGTTTGCAGCTTGACTGAATCCATTATCTCTCTAACAATACCGTAGGGATCATAATTTCTATTAGGTAACACTGGAAATTTGAAAGGTTTTAATCAATCAATTTCAAGACAGGCATGCTTGAAATTTTCTAGGGCATACGAACCACAGGAAAAAGGAAAAGTTGGTCAAACGGTCTTTTTGGCATCTTTCAGGATTTTAGTCAAATCATAACCAATTGTTTGATAAGCAATTTCTTTGGCTAACAATTTTTCTGGTATATACAAGGGTAGTACCCTAAGATTGGCATAACTTCAAAAAATACGGGTGTATGTAAAATTCTCTTCACCAAACCACCTACCTATAGACTTAAGACTCTTATTGGCTTCGAGGGTGACTCTAGTGATTTTTCTTTTGAAAATTACTTGGAAGACCAGGAGAATTATGTCATTGCACATTTTGAACATGTGAGAATGATATTTTGATTCCCATAAGAAATCTAACTGTACATAAATGGGGTTTTCAACTTCTCTGGTCAATTTCCATCCTAATGGGTAAAATTCAAAGGAAAAACAAACTGTGTCTAAGATATAGGAGCTCAGATAAAAAGGAGAGACTGCATTTCGTGGGGAATTTCTATTTTCTCTATAAGTTGTGATAAATCTGATCAAATTATTAGAAATAATAGTAGCCCAATCTAGATTATAGTCATAATAGGCTTATTCTATCAAGGGTGTCCAATTTTCTTTAAATTTGGTCGTATTTACAAATCCAAAGAGACAACACATAATTTCAACTATTTGAGAGAATGGGATTTTGAGAGAGACGGCTGAATACATACCCTTATCGTCGTGCTTATGCTATTCAGGGTGATTTATCCATTCTTTAATTACAGTTTTAAGATGGTCATTCTCACGCATGAACTTTTAAAAAAATTGAGCATCATATCTCTTCTGGGGTTCTGGTAGTTTATACATATTCTTCAAATATGATGGCCTGAGAGACCCAATAATAGTTCTGCTTCGAGTAAAAAAAATTCTATCTCTGATATATACATTTTCCAATGCCCATTTCACTAAGTCAGTGTATGGCAACATTTTAGGACGAGCAGCAATTCTATGAATAAAAGAATTAGCAGTGTCTGTCAATGATTCTAAATCATTGGACAAAGTATCATCAGGCACAAATTTTCTATCCATAATTACTTGCGGTTTATCGTTCTCAAACAACTGATAGGTCCCTTCCCAACTTGAAGAACCAATTTCTGGGTTGCATGTAGTATCCGAGATTAGGGGAGACATTTCAATGTTTTCCTCTATTTGTATGACTGACAATGATGGGGAGGCAGATTTCCTTCGTGCTTTAGCAGCCTTGACATCATGTTATGCCTAATTGTTTGGATTTACCATCTTGAAAAGAAAACCAGAGAGGATAAGCTGAAATCACTTTGAAAAATATTAACTGTCCTGTCAACTTAACTCATGCATAATGGGAAATCCTTGGTATTAATATTTAAAATAATTACAAATCAATTACAAACCTCAAGATCATAAAACACCTGAATTAACATTAAATTAACAAGCATAGGTTCATGTGATTTTGACAGATGTCACTATATTGGGATTCATTGATTGAAGATTTTGATTGTTGGCATTTCATACTTCTCAAAGTCATCTCTGAAACATGAAGTGTGACATTGCGATGTTTTGAGGCGGGATGCGATATTGGCATCTGTCAAATGACGGTTTACGATGTCGACATCTGTTAAATGATGACTTCGCTGCTTCACATTTTGGCGTTTTTCAATTGTACATTCGCTACTTGGATTTCGGCAGTGCGCTATTTCAAAGATTCATTCTTCGCAATTTCGCTGATGTTTTTCCCCCGCTTATGTGCCTTTTAGGTTTGAGGGTTCCTTTTTAGGTGTTTTTATTTATTTTATAAATCTCAATCTAATAGAAAACCTATCTTTAATTTTTATTTCTAAAACAATCATTAACCTAAAAAATTTAAAGGGTCCCCATTATCCTTTCTAATATATTTTACTTAGATAATGGGGAGTTGTTGTAATACTACAACTAGTCATCGACAGATTCTCTAAGATGGCCATTTGGGAAACTGGAAAGAAGAGTATCACAGTAGAAGCCACTTCTAAACTCGTCTTTGAACGAGCGTGGGTGAACTTTGGGATCCCACAGTCCATTATCTCAGATCGAGACAACTAGTTCCTAAGTACATTTTGGTCAAGTCTTTGGTCAATGCTGGATACCAAGATCACTAATTCCACGTATTTCCACCCCTAAACTGATAGCCAAACATAGGTCATCAAAAGGATGATCGTGTACATTTTTCACATGTACAACTCGAAGCATCCCTGTACATGGGATGAAATCCTTCCTTATGTCTAAAAGCTCTACAACCGAGCTCCCCATATATTAACTGACCATAGCCCCTTTTAGGTGTGATTGGGATTCCAACCACTATGTCTCATTGATGTGGCCATACCATTTGCAGCTACTCGGTAAGATTCGGTTCATGTCTAATCTGAAGCTGACAAGGAACATAGCTTCATTGAGCACATTCAGCACGTCTGCCATCAGGTCCATGACATATTGGACATAGCCAATTCTAAGTAAAATCAGTGACACGATCAACATCTGGTGCCACATGTTACAGTTCAATCTGGGCATCACTCAGGAAACCCATATCAGTACAAATTAGGGTCTATCATACTCTAAATCAATTGCTACTTGCCTTAAACAAGTCATCCCATTGTCGATTTTTATCCGTGAAAATTTTGCTACTTGAAGTCCAGTTGAAATTCTCCATTGAACCATCAAAACGCCCCTAGACTACAGTAAGTTCTTTGTAGAGAATTTAATCCCATGCAATGCAGCGCTGCAGAGCATCTAAGCCTACTTGACAGTGTGTTGGTTGACTTGGAGTGAATTGTTAAAAGGATTCAAGGAATATTCCCACCTTATAGTGGCTTCTAAAAGTTGTTCCAGCTATCACACTATATGATAACTTCGAATATGAACACAATGGAACCACTAAATCACTTATCCTCTTATTCCATTGAAAAAGGAAACTTCCTCATCCATTTATGGAAAAGCCATTCAATGACCAATTAATGTTGAAATTCCATCATTTCTTATAAATTGAGCACTGATCATAGTGCACAAAGGAGCAAGAATTTGAATTTGTAGAGTTATGCTGATAAGATCACAACTCAACTCTTTAAGTTATTGTTTGCATGTAATGTTATGCTGCTGGAGTGATGGTGCTGATGTGATGAGGATAGGACTAAAGCTGGAGCGAGTTGACATGGAATCGATCCAACTAGTTGTAACTTCTCCTTCTACCTTATAATAAAGATATTTGTTCCTTTCCTAATACATGTGTCATGCTTTTATATGTGTATTTTCAAATGCAATCGATTCAATTTGATTAAGCTGAATAGATCATATGCCTTAATGTCACTTTCTATCTTCTATTAGCAATTGTAGGTACCACTCAAGTGAGTTTAGTTCAATTGAGAGGGAAGAAAGTGACAAAAGGGAGACGAAGAATATCGAAGGATCACAAGTAGGTGTTCTTCTCTTATTTATTTATCTTAAGGAAAAGGTCAAGTGTCTTTCATCTATTTTTTTAAGTGTGTCCACCACACTTAGGGAAACTTATCTATCTGTATATTTAATTTCCGTAAAAAAAATTGGCAACTCCACTTGGGAGATATTGATCGCCCCTAGTTGTTTAATCCTTGTTTGTTAACCTATAGTAGACTTTACGTGCTTCATTACAGTAATTTGAATGTTTTTTGGTAAAATAAGTTTGTTTGCTTGCCTATTTTTGAGATTACTTTGGCACTAACACAATGTTGGTCTTGACACAATGCTCTTCATAGCATTTTTTGCTTAGAGATAGCGCTCTGCAACACACAGTCTCCCACTCAGGGGTGCGTTGCTCCTGTGACCAACCAAAATTCATCATATTTTTTGTCTTTTGAAATCCATTTCAATATCTTCTTTGCTTAGTTTTCAAGTGTCTAATTGCCTCTAGAGACCATATTACTTTGGATGTTTGTTTTTTCAATGTTTCTTCTTGTTTTCTTTATCATTTTCAAAATAGCTCCAAATTTTAAAGTTTACATTTGATCAGTTATTTATTTTCGAAAGAGGATTTTTCATTCTAGTCTTCATTTCTCTGGAAAGTATTGATTGATTGTTTGTGCATCATAGTTTATTTTTCGTTCATTCACACTTAAAATAAATCAAAAATAAAAAATTCATTTTCATATAGGGTTTGTGAGTGCTGCATAGGAATAGTTAGGCAATTTGCATTCAGATATGTTCATTACTGATTGCTTACAATTTGATTGCTCTATCTCTTGTAGCTAAGGTTTTCATTGTCGAAATTGAATCGAAACAAATGCTTATCATCTTTGTTGCACTCTAGGAATTTCAAATACATCATGGGAAGAACCTCAAAAGGAAATTTCTAAGCAAGATAAACTTAAAATTTATCTCAATTAATCTAAGGGAGAATTGTCACTTAACAATAAAATTTAGAGGTCTAGGCTAGAAATGTGTTCTAGCATCGTAAAACATAGTAGTTGTCGTTAATTTTACGCGACACATTCAGAGTGTGATACCTCATTCCATGTACGTAAGTATATTGGATCTTCTCCACGTACCTTAAGTATATTGGGCGGTGTTCTATTACGAAAAGTATGAGGGGATGCTCTCACTATGTATTTTTTCATTAGACAACGCTAATAGAGATTGGGCCTCCACATAGCATTGAGTATATTTGGGAGGAAAACATTAGGTTTTTTACCATCCATAGGTAACTGATTCGACCACCTTGTACACTGTGATACACCAAACACAACATTTGGGGAGATTTCCTGCACGTACATAAGTCCTTTGTTTACTGGGGTGGTATATTGTAGTTCACAGTTTCTTTGTAATCCTTTTGCCTAGAATTACCCTCTTTTTATTTATTTATTTTTGTATTAAAATAAATCACCAATTGTGGAATAAGATCAAACCTTTCCCATTCATTCACGTAGGAAAACGAATAAAACACCTTTACCACCAGAAGCTACACCTAGTTGGCAAAGATGAGCTCATCCTATTGAGCCTGGTACCTCTGGAACCTTTAGTGCTACATCTTCATCTAATTTACCAAATTCATATGATCCTTTGAGTATTGAGTCTCAAATAATTTCTACCAATCCTGGTTTATCTGCTACCGTCGAGATGAAACCCTCACAGTTAGCTGAGGACACTGAAATTCGATCTAGTGAAATGGTAAATTCAAAACCCGAAGTTGTTCAATCGGAAGTTGTTGTAAAACCCGTCATTATTTTATCATAACATATTGATCCCGAATTTGAACAACAAGAAGTTGTTCCCATGCCGAAAGATGATCAACCGGATCTTTTTCAGTCATCCGTAACTATTGAGTCTTCCTCTTTACCGTAGATTTTACCACTTGAAATTTATCTCGGGCCTGACAGTGAATTACTTCCACCTAATTTGATTTCAATTGAGGAAGAACCCCTGTAAGAGACAAACCCTTCAAATCCAACTCATTTTGGTTCGAGGCTTCATATTTATCTGTATTTTCCTTATTTGACCTACACTGCTCCTATTGATCCTGCTCAGTCTCAAGTTCTCGTAGATTCTTTAGAGTATTTATTGGGTTATTTAACCATGGCTAAGACAACATCCCATACTGTACCATCTCTTACAACTATGATAACATCTATTGTTGCTACCTCTTTGATGTTTTCTATGACACCCGAGTCTCATCTTTATGGTGGTTCGTCCGTCCCACAAGGTTACCAAGCTTTAAATGGAACCTACTCTGGTGCCTCTTCTAGTCCATGGACTTCACCCATGTCATCATATGGAATTTTATCTGGTTCCTTTCTTACAAGTGCTGAACAACGTGATTCTTTATTGACTTCATAAACTCAATATCAAGCTTTTCCATCCAACTACCATCCATCTTATCCAATTTCTGCTAGACTCCCATCATATGAAGGTCAGTACGTTCAATATCCTTATACTCCATATGCTAGGGGGCAATATATGTTTACCCCATATGGCAATACTCCTTCGTTTTTAGGTCAATATTATGCTGGAATTCATGTCTATCAATGGCAGCCTGCCTTCCTGTTCAACCACAAATAGTTGTTTATCAATATCAACTAGTTCAACGTGTTTCATCCATATCTACTATGCCTATTATTACTTCCTTGGTTATAGCTCAGTCTGCTCAGGTGGGTCCTTCAACCCTTAACCCTCAAGTTTTGGGTCTACAGACTCTATCTTCTCGAGCTGGTTTACAACAACCATCTGTATCGGTAATTTCACAACCATATGCTACTTTAACCTTGTCACAGGTTTCTACTAGTCCCTTCTATCCAAGACCTAGTCTAAATTATCCTGGTGAGAAACAACTATATTATCAAATCCCATGGTAGCCACAACATACATTCCAATAATATCAAGCTTATCCAAGTCCTAGTCACCAAGCCTATCAAGGGTTTGGTCAACAAACTTACCACTATCAGGGGTACCCCAGCAGAATCCTTATGTTGGTGCACAATGGCCTATTGCCCAATAAATTCCATATTATCCTAGTTATGCTCAACCTGATCTAAACCGACAGTTCCTATTTGTTGAAACATTAGAGTTACCTGATTTAAACCGACTCACTAATTATCCCATTCATTATTTACCTTGGTGGCTGGTGATTCCTCATAAATTACCCTCTAATATTCTGAAATTCAATGGAAAATCTGGAGAAGATTCGTCTACGCACGTTATTACTTATCATTTGTGGTGTTCATAAAAATCCTTGAATGATGATTCTATTAGACTCTGTATTTTCCAGCGAATGCTCACTCCTCCAACTGCAACGTTGTATATTGAATTACCACAAGCTTCTTTCCATAGCTTCAAATATTTAGCCATTACTTTTCTAACCCACTTCCAGTTACCCATTAGATGTAATATTCCAAATTATCTTTGAGCTAGTTGGAATATTAATTTTTTTTTCTTCTTATTTAGAAGAATAAGAGGGTAGGGAGACCCATAAATCTCCTTAGTAGGAATAAAATCACTCCTAATGTGAATAAGGAGCATCAAAGTAGCTAGATAAAGCACCCTTAGGTGTGAATAGGGGATGAAGCATGTGGATGGGGTCAATTTTGACCAAATCAACAACGCTAGTATGGAGGGAGCGGATAATAAATGAGAGATAGTGCAGTTTTGGTGGGAGAGTCTTTGCATGGAAGTAGCATATTTAATGAGTGGGGCCAGGGATGAGGAAGCTCACCAAGCATATAAGGAAGGGAATGGCAGCCATGGAAAGCATGTTGAGTGTTATCACAAAATTGGACCTGATAGGCTGCTAATCAAGATATCTCATGCAACTGTTTCAAACCAATATTTTTATTGAGGCTTAGCCTTCCTCAATCTGAGAGGGCTCTCTCAGGGGTTAATGATATGGAATAAAGATATAGATGGCTAACTCTATTTAGGAAGTAAACTAGTTATTCATGAATGTAGGTTGAAAATAACATCAGCATGTAGACATTGGTCTTATGGAGTCAAAGCTTTCAGTGATTCAGTGAGTTTACTTGACATGGAAGTTGAGGCAGATCATATTTTTTAGTAATATTTTACACACAAATGAAACATGAGAATACACAGTCAATTCAATTATAAAGGAAGTCAAAGCATATCATAGATGAATTCTGAGTAATATAAATGAAAACCACTACAAGAGAGATACATAAGAGGTGAAAATAGAATAGGAAAGCACTAAAAACTCCTTCATAATCTCAATTTGGTCAAGTAACAGATCTCTGTATTGCTGAAACAGTCAATTTACAATAAGCTGCAATTTTGCCAAAAATATCCAACCCTTGAGTAATTCGACATATTTACCTTTAATAGACATCTTACCACATGAGATTATTTGCCTCCAGGCTAGATACATCAAATTTTTTCCTAATGACACCTTGCATAACCATAAAACATCTATTTAATGACAAACAGACACCTATCCTACTTGACAGTCCTATTTCAAATAGGACTTAAACTACTCATTATTATCTTTAACAACCTTATCTACTAAAATAAATTACATATTTGACAAGTATACATTCACATGGTCGAATTTAGATGATGTAATTCATCCCTTTATGACCACTTAACTGACCTCCTCATAACTAGGAAACAAGACCCTGTTTTTTAGGCAAATGGTCTTCTTCTTCCTCGAATACTTTGGCTATCATTTATACTTCAATTCGTAGTCCTTGAGTGCTGAGTAATTAATTGAAATGGTCTTTAACTCTTCTATAACCTCTAGTTGTCCATAAAATACTCCAAAACCTTCTAAAAAGGCTGAAAGATAGTGCGCTACGAAAGTAAGGCAGTTTCGCAGCGCACTTTCGTAGCGCTGCAAAATGAGCGTTTATCCTAAAAAAATTTAGCTCTTTCCTTCTGTATAAGATTCATCATCATCATACACATCCCTCATACCAATTTCATCCTTTAATAATCTCTATAACTGGTCAAAAAGTAAAAAACACAGCTACAGTAGTTTCGTAGCTCTTTGTTGTCCTTCAAGCCTAGAGGCACTACGAAACTGCTGAAAAGTGCTAAAAATGCAGTTTTTTGCATAATTTTGGAAAATTAAAACTATAAGTGCCAAATACTTGTAACTTTCATGTCTTCATCTTTCATTTACCATGAACCAACTCACCTTAGGCTCCTTGAGGCATTTCTTCCTCATTTACAATTAGTTGGGTTATTGGTTCTTCAATCATTGTCATTTTAAGCCCCTTTTTCTCTAATTCTTCATGTATCAATTCAAGTTGCTCTTGTAGATCCTTGAACTGGTCTTTAAGTCTTTTTTTAGTGGCTTTCAGATGAGTGTTCACCTTTCCTAACATGCTTGGCTTCTAACCTTACTGGAATTGTCCACTTGACAAATTTCTGTGTATTGTCTAAGGTTTTTGAGGCAGTGTCCACATGTTCTTCCCAAACTACCTTTATCTTTTCAAATTGAATTTTCTCAACACTATGTTTCCTAGCTTATTTTTTCATGACATCAATCTCCTGATTTTCCAATTTCAATTTCTCTTCAAGGCACTGCAACTCTGTTTTTTTTGTCACCTTCTCCTTTCCCTTTTTTGATTTGTTGACTGTATCCTTTGCTGTGGGTGATAAGAGGTCAATAATATCTTGAGATGATTGAGTTGTCTCAGTAGTTACTTGAACTTCTTTGCTGCTCTCTATAAATTTCCTAGCATGCCTTGTCATGGGATTTCTTTCTTGGAAAATGAAACCTACATCTTCTCCCTCAAACTCTAATTTCTTTGCAGATTTTTCCTTATTTAACTTCTGCCCACCTTCCTCTATGAATTTAGCTTGGATAATAGGTGTTTCTTCTATGTCAATGGCATGTAGAATATCCTCTAGATTCCCCTTAGCTTCTACTTTGTCTTCTACAGCTACTGTCTTCTCTTTCAAAACCATTGTTTGGCTTCTATTCATTCTTTTGGTCCCTTGTTTGCTAGCAGTTTGTTTCTATTTTGCAGGCTTGACCACCTCTAACTTCTGTTTTGTAGGTGGGACATTTGGTGTGTCAAGGCTCTGCATTTTCTCTGGCCCCTTCATAGTTTTTTTTCTTGGCTTTTCTCTTACAGATTCATTTGGTTTTGCAACCAAAGGTTGGCTCTGTTCTGCTGCTAGTGGTGATGGAAATTTCTTAGTTTTAATATTTTTTGAAGGAGTTAGAGCATCTAATTCAAAACCACTAACAAACAAGAATGAGGACCAATCTTTGCCTAACCTTTGAATTTCATCTAAAGCCAATAATTTCATTAAGCCATGATAAAATAATGATGTTTCACTTCCCTCAGAATTTTCTTGGACCTTATCAGCCATCTTTGATAGAATTCTCTGCAGATAGAAAGGTAAGTCAAGGGAAATCTTACCAGTGAAGTGAAAAAGTAATTTGAAATGGTATGAATAGACTTTGTGATATCTACCTTCACAGATAAATTAATTTTGGATGATGAGAAACAATTTTGAATAGTTTTCTTTAATGCAGCTTATTGGAACAACATTATTGAGATCCATCTCAGTGTGCTCTGGCTTCATGAACTCCTTACACTACTCCATGTTAAGCTTGAAACCTTTGAACCAAGTTTCTTGACCTCTTGGGATTTCTGTAGCAGCAACAATAACCTCTGGTGTGATGGAAAAATTTAGCATTCCCTCTTTAGTGGTTGTTCCACTGAAATTAAAAGAAAACTCCTTAGATACTTGCATATGATAGCCCTGCAATTTCTCACAAAACTGTAGGAAACCTACATTTCTAAAGGCTTCCATTACTGATGGATCTTCAATGATTTATTTCATGTCTTCGGGTTCATATCTCAAACACTGTCCACCCTTGTGTATTTTTCTTTTCTCTTTCATAGCTTCTCAAAAAATTGCTTGGCCTCACTTGATGATGTTCACCCTCACTTGATGAATTTGCAGCCTCGCTTGATAATATTCAAAGAAAACCCTTGAAGAAACCAGCCACAAGTTTGGCTTAATACAATAACTCTCCAGAGCTCAAATATTATGCATGGAGGAATGAAAAATGAGAATGACTAAATTAGGTAAATATTTGAGGTATAAATGTCTTCTCATGACTTAATGATGACTTATTCATTACCTAAACTAACCATGATAACTGCAAACGTGGGTATGTACCTTGATTTCATCATTACATGACTCAAAAAACATCTAACTTACCCTTTCCCAACGTTTTTTGACACCTAACAACTCAACTAACAAGATAGACAGAAAATCGCACTTTCGTAGTGCCTCTAGTGTTAAATCGACTATTTTTGCTATGAAACTATCAGTAGTTTTGTAGCGAAAAGTGACTTTTTACAGTACAATGCACTACAAAACTATGGTTTCTTGGATAATTAGGCAGTTTTGGTATGAAAACTTTGGAGAATGGAATGAATCAGAAAAAGATGAATAATGTGACATGAAGAGTTTGAACATGAGTGGGTTTAGACCTTAGGGTAAAATCAAACCATAAAAATTTAACATATCCCTTGATCAAACTTAAAAATGACTCCTACAACCATATTTTGACCCATGACCTTACGTAACCATGTCAAAATGATGTTTGAATTTTTTGAGTGATAACATTGAGTATTATTTTTTTTATGGTCTGTTATGACTTTTTCTCTCTTCAGCTGTTTAGTGGAGACTGCAGTGCTGTTTAGCACAAGGGTGCTCCCGAGCGGGAATCCCACCCTCATCCTCGAGGGAATTCGAGTGCCCACTCAGGAGAGGTTTGTGAGCTGCATTTCCACATTTCAGCATCAGGCCAAAGCTTCAGTCTCCTTATACAACGCAGTTTCTTCTAGGGTGTGTTGTGTTGCGGGGCAGAAGTTATGGAGGTTTTTACAGGGCCATTTTATGAGCTTGTGTTTCAGTGGAGAGGTAGCCTTTCCATTGGGAGGCCAACAAGGAAGGTCCTTGGGCATTATATTATCATTTGGCAGTAGGCCAAGTCACCATCATCTCCTACAGTGCAATTTCACTCTCAAACTACGTTATTCTATTGAGCAATTACAAAGGAGGATTCATTGTCTCATTTGGAGTGTTTGTTTTCAGTGAAGGGATCGACCTTTCACTTGGAGAGTCCAATGGAGGACTTCCACACACCTCTACATCAATTTTATCCACCTCCTTCTATGTGCTTCAGTTGCAATGATTCTTCAGTCCTAGGGTTTTAGATCACCATTTTAAATTTTATATATTTCCAGAGACCCTTTCTGGGTTGTCTTGGAAAAGTGTATGAGGGCCTAGATCTCCATTACTGACACCTCTTGAGCATTGTTTTACCAGATCCATGTATTTATATTTTCCAGTAGCAGTTAAATTCACTGGTACTACATTGTATTAGTTCTCTAGCATTTTTTGTAGTAACTACATTTCATGTTTTGGTGCTTTTTGGCATTGGAGGCTTCTCTTGCCTAGCTTAAGGGACTTGATCCCTAAGATATTGTACTCATTTATTGTTGTTATACTTAATCCCATGGATATAAATTTGGCTCATGATTTATGTATTTCTATTCATTGCTATTTTCCATTATTGTGTTCAATATTGTTGCTTTTCCTAATTTGGAATATTACAGTGCTATCGGAGCATAATCTTGGCTCAACTTGTGCATTTCAGCCAATATGTCATCAAAAGAGGGAGATCATCTCACAGACAGAGAGAAGAGGTATATCAAAAGAAACCAGAGATATGATTATACAGATAATAGAGAAGACAAGGGAAAAGCTCCCATATCAGGAGAAGAGGATGACAAGGAGTTTCCTAAGCTTCTTCTACAGACCATGCAAGATATTGCAAGATAAATCAAAGAGATGAGGATGGATAGACACGAGGAATCCCCTAAATGTTTTCTACATGGAGAAGGCTCTGACATTTCACATCACTGGCATGATCAACCAATGAAGCAATAGATTTCCCAACGCTCCACTATGCCTACATTCTTAATAGTGGGAAATGGAGGGTTTCAAGAACAAGAAAATCTTGAAGACTATTTTCTTGAGTATGAGTCTCAATCTCAGAGATTCAAGGATCACTTGAGATTTCAGGAGTTTTTTTAGATCAAGGACAATAGGAGACCCCGACATCACAATAGAGGTGGAGGATTCATACAAAACAATGATCTTCACTAGACTATGGGTAGATTCTTCTTACCCGCTTTTGATGGTCATCCAAATGCATGGCCAAATATTGGGTACAAAAGCTAGACATATACTTCCAGTTGAACCAAGTACCAGAGATGGAAGCCATCAAAATAGCACTGCTGCACCTTGAGGGTGAGGCACATGATTGGTGTTTTCATGGTATTTCTGCATTGGGGCATGCCAATGTGACTGTATATTCAGATTTCATCAAGTGTTGGTGGAGAGGTTTGATTGAAGAGACCTGAAGGCACCTTTTATTGAGATAGAAAAGGTCAAACAGTCAAGTAGTCAAGCAACTTATATTTCTGAATTTTTAAAACTTTTTGTTATGGTTCCTAATTTGTCTGCATCTATGAGGGTCTATATGTTTATTGATGGGCTAGCAAAGCCTCTACATGGGTTGGTTAAATCAACCAAACCAACTACCCTTCAAGATGTTGTTGAAAGGGCTAGATATCTGTAGTATGATTTGCCTAGGGCAAAGGCACTGTTTCAGCAAAAGCCCACTTTTCCATCAAAGGGAAAAGATGTGAAGGCTCCTCCTTCAAAGGAGAGCCAAAAAAAAGTAACTCTTAGTGATGATGTCCGAAGAGACTTTATGAGAAGGAATGTTTGCTTCACATACCAAAAATCATGGGCACCCGGACTTAGATGTGAAACAGGGAAGGAACACTATATAGAGGTACGTTTTGACAATGGAGAGGAGGAAGAAGAGGAACCAGAAGGAGGTCACAACATTGGGATAGCAGGAGAGGATCCACCACCACCAAGAGGTGGGAATGGAGCATTTTCTCCAATTGGAGGGGCCCTTGCATCATTGCAGGGAGTACCCAAGTACTTGACCTTGAGAGTTCAAGGTTCCATTCTAGATCAGAGGGCATCAGTGTTGATTGATAGTGGGGCTACCCACAACTTTATTGATTTCCAATTAGTGTAGAGGAGGGCAATACCCATTGATGACTTTGAAGGATTTTCAGTTTTGGCCCCAGGAGCTAGAACCATGCAGTGCATGCAGTATGCTCTGGCATTATCTGTCACCATGGGGACATATACCTTGACTGATCACTTATTTTTGGTTTACATCCCTGACACCAATGTGATATTGGGTGTGCAGTGGTTGATTACTTTTAGAAAGGTAACCACAGATTAGGAAACTTTGTAGATGGAGTGGACAGATAAAAATAGTTGTAAGCATCAGGTGATTAGGGGCATGCACACTTATCCCTCTCAGGAAAATTCCACACAAAAAACAGAGCTGGATTTTTACAATGGAATCAAGTAACTAATAGTCCCATCAGTATGCATATGAATTTGGCCCATTATACATTACTGTTTAGAGTCATTCCACCAGGGAGGCCACCAAACTAGGAGTTAATGATAAATATCTCACAACAGGTTGCAACACTCTTAGATCCAGGAGTGGTGAGGACTTTGGGAGGATTTTGCACAGTTCAAAGAGTCTTGGGTAGGCTCAAGGAGGAGGGAGACATTCTCCCAATATCATTATTACCAACTCTCACCAAACATCTTGCGCTGAGAGAAGATGTTTTAGGGATGGATGATGGCACCATCATGGTGCAAGGATACCACTACATGGATTTGGAGAACCATAAGATACTTTCACATAGGGATAAGGTTTTGGATGGGTGATAGCTTCCCATGGAAGGCTAACCTCCAAAAACTTCAACCTCTACTTGAGCAGGAGTAGCTACAAGAGGGGCAACAGTGGTAGGTTACAACATCCTGACATATGACTTTGGCATGGGAGATGTCAAAGGAGAGTGAAAAAACATGACAGGTGCTTTACATTGTATATCAATAGCACTGTCATTATGGAGTATAGATCCTTATTGGAGATCCCAACTATTGGTGGAATAATCCAAGGATCTCTTCTCATGTAGGATACTTGATGGTCAGTTGGCAAATGAGAGATTTACAATGAGAGATGGGGTCATCTATTATCAGAGTAGGATCTTCTTGACTGGAGCCTATAAGCTCAAGGAGAAGGTACTACATGCAGCATACGAGGATTTTCTCTCTAGCCACACTGATTTCATGAGGGCATATCACACTATCATGGATGGATTCACTTGGGAAGGCTTCAAAGATGAGATGCACCATCATATTAGGAGATGCATGGGTTGTTTAGAGATGGAGGAGAGGCATCACTCCTTGGAAAAGTTATCAAAACCACTTCCTTTCTCATTGGGAATGAGAGGAGACCCATCTATGAGCCACTTCACCAGCTTGCTCAAGGTACATGGTAAGGATTGTATTTTTGTGCATAATAATTCACTAATTGAGTGAATTTATTCCTTTTCCATTCATGTACAATACATTGCTCCAAAAGGGGGAACTCTTTTCTTTAGACTGCATGATCTAATAGGATCCATAAGCAGTGATTATGTTTGCCACTCCCTAAGATATTTTGGGGAGATTAAATCTTATCCAAGGTGTGCTCAATTGGCACCACACATCATTCACCTTCTCCAAGCATGTGAGAGGATTTGGGCAGCAAGAAAGTGGTTGGGAAACCACTCATCATATCATATTCTGAGGCAGTTAGGAGTAAAACTATGGTGGTTCCACTTGAGGGACCATTATCCTCCTCTGGTATTACATATGGAAGCTAGTATGACTTTGATTATGATCCCATATGTTGATGATGTTCTTATCATTTTTGTGGGCATGATTGGATGGATGACACATGGATTGGATGTGTCCATTGGGAATGATATTCTCCACATTTTTTTGCCTCATGCTTCATGGAGAACATTGGGCAATACATGATTGCTACATTAGACCTCATTTTTCCTTATGGGATGAGCCATTTGGTTAACTTGAGCACTTGGGAGATACATCTCATGAGTACTCGGGAGGAGCATTTTAGGGATGGATTGATTGGGGGGCACCTGATTCATGAGGAGAGCTTATCACATGGAGGTGTCACAAGGGAAGGAGGAGAAGTTTTGTAGCACTCACCTTTACACTTTCTTGAGGAAAAGCAACATTTGGGAGGGGAGGACTATAATATTCCCAATTAGCTTTTAGCTAGTTGGAATATTAAATTTTGTTTATGCTTCTTAGTTAGAAGAATAAGAGGTTAGGGAGACCCATAAATCTCCTTTGTAGGAATAAAATAACTCCTATTGTGAATAAGGAGCAACAAATTAGTTGGATAAAGCACCCTTAGGTGTGAATAGGGGATGAAGCATGTGGATGGGGTCAATTTTGACCAAATCAATAGTGCTGGTATGGAGGGAGTGGATAATCAATGAGAGACAACACAGTTTTGGAGGGAGATTATTTGCATGGAAGTAGCATATTTAATGAGTGGGGCCAGGGGTGAGGAACCTCACTAAGCATATAAGGAAGGGAACTACAGCCATGGAAAGCATGTTGAGTATTATTTTTTTTATGGTCTGTTATGAATTTTTTCTCTCTTCAACTGTTTAGCAGAGACTGTAGTGCTGTTTAGCACAAGGGTGTTCCGGAGCGGGAATCCCACCCTCATCCTCGGGGGACTTTGAGTGCCCACTTAGGAGAGGTTTGTGAGCTTCATTTACACATTCTGGAATTAGGCCAAAGCTTTATTCTTCTTCTATAGTGCAGTTTCTTCCAGGGTGTGCTGTGTTGCAGAGCATAAGTTGTGGAGGGTTTTACAGGGCCATTTTCCGAGCTTGTGTTTCAGTGGAGAGGTGGCCTTTCCATTGGAAGGCCAGAAAGGAAGGTCCTTGAGCATTATATCATAATTTGGCACCAGGCCAAGTCACCATCATCTCCCACATCGCAGTTTCACTCTCAAACTATGTTATTCTATTGAGAAATTACAAAGGAGGATTCATTGTCACATTTGGAGTGTTTGTTTTCAGTCAAGGGATCAACCTTTCACTTGGAGAGTCCACTGGAGGAGTGCCACACATTTCTATATTATTTTCAACCACCTCCTTCTATGTGCTTAATCTACAGTTATTATTCAGTCCTAGGGCTGTAGATCACCATTTTATATTTGGTATATTTTCGGAGACCCTTTCTAGGTTGTCTTGGAAAAGTGTATGAGGGCCTAGATCTCCATTCCCGACACCTCTTGAGCATTGTATTACCAGATCCATGTATTTATATTTTCCAATTGAAATTAAATTTACTAGGACTGTGTTGTATTAGTTCTTTGGAATTTTTTGTAGCAGCTACATTTCATGTTTTGGTGCTTTTTGGCATTGGCGACTTCTCTTGCCTAGCTTGAGGGACTTGATCCCAAAGATATTGTACTCATTTATTGTTGTTATACTTAATCCCATGGATTTATGTTTGTCTCATGATTGATGTATTTCTATTCATTTTTATTTTCCATTATTGTGTTCAATATTGCTGCTTTTCCTAATTTGGAATATTTCATTAGATATGAAACTGGAACAAAACTTTTGACCAACTTTAAATAGACGAATGCTACTGACATATTAGATCACATTCATGAGTGGATTTTATCTAAGTGGTTTATCTGAGTGGATCATCTTTTATCTAAGTGGTTTATAAATTCCTTGTTTCCATCTATCACTAAGGACGTGACCAAAGGTAGAGCTGTCACTTAAGAGAAAGTAATTGCTCATGCCCAGTATTTGGTATTGATATATACTCAGTCTATCATGCTCTATGAAAATATTCTGAATGCACCGTGGCGAAATTTTATTTTTCCTCCTTCTCCATATTGTAAGGAAATTCATTTCAGCGAGGGTGTGATTGGTTCTGCTAACATGTAGCCAACAATTCGACCATATGTTTCTACACTTGTTGTGTCTAATCAAACCCATATTGCATCTGATCCTGTGTCTTCTTCCAAAATACATGTTGTGTCATCTAATAAGGGAAAAAGGGACAAGAAACCTCGAAGTAAGAATAAATATAAAGATAAGAAGAAAAAAAATTCACTCCAACAAGAAAAATCATCTGATACACTTAGTACTTCTCAAAAACATCATTACCCTTGTTTGATATGTAATGAGGAGCATTTTACGTGAGATTGTCCTCACCACTCAGAAGGCTCAAAAATTCTTAAGACTTCTTCCGCATCTGCAGTGTTGAAAAACCCTTTTCCGAACCCGGAAACACATATGGTTGCCTCATATCCTGCTTCTAGTTCACAAGTGCTTATGTTATCCGCCACTAAGCCCAAAAATAATGTTTTGGTGTCCACTCAAAGTAAATATTATATTAATCCTCTTTCGTCATCAAATGGTTAGGCTAAAAATCAACCTACTACTTCGACTTCAGCTTTGTCTGATTCAATTTCGCTTCCTATTATTCTGAAGCTAACAATAAATATTCCGAAGGGAGTCATTCATAAATCGAATTTCAACCCTCGAGCTCGTGCAACTCAAAATTATAACATAGTTGAAGATCTGGCTTAGTCACCTTCTTCTATGTTAACGCTTGAGGTTCTTCATAATTTTCCCTCCCAAAAGAAGGCTTTGTTGTCGAAAATTAGTGGAATTGATCTGTGAGACTCTAATATCGTAGTATTTAACCATGCGGGCTATGTGCCACAATTGCCAACACAATTAGCATTTTCTATCCAAGTAAATGTCCTGAATCGCTTCATTCATTGGACTATTATTGATGAAGTTGAATCTACTTGTATCATGCCTATGAGTTGCTATAAGTCACTTGGCTTGCCGAGTCTATCACAATCACCTATGATGTTGAAAGATTTTGATGGTCATACATATAAGTCTTGTGGAATTCTTAGTAACATGTAAGTTGAAATATGGGGGAAAATTGTTACTATTGAAGTTTAGGTCGTTGACGGATGCCTTGACTACAATATATTACTAGGAATACCACGGGTTTAGGCTATGGCTACAGTTGTATCTACTTATTTTCGCATGGTCGTCTTCCCTCATAAGGGTGACATCACAGTCATCGATCAACTCGCATTATTTGCCTCTAGTTCCCAGGAAAATTGAAGTCTTCTGTTTGTTCACGGACCCCCGCCATCTCTTCATAACATTAGTGTAGGACTCTTTAAGGATTATTCCCTAATGGGCACCTTTTCATTACCGTCTCCTGTGACATCGGCGGAAACTTGCAATATGATATCTTCCACCTCATCTAACTTAAGGAAGTTTCCCAATGATTTTGAAATAGATATGCTAGGTGAAACTATTCCACTAAATCTAATCAAGCTTGCATAGTAATCAATCTTTTTGGGTTATGTGGAAAATCCTAATCCTTTGTCACCAACTATTTGGATTGATTGTTCTTTGGATTATGGTACTTCTTCTGACCCATTTTCACACATATTATCAACTGATGAGAGCATTATGGAATCCATGATTCCGGAAGAAGAACCATGGGCAGATTCTCATCAACCATCTCATCTTCCAGATTACAATGAAGATAGTCCAGCTAAACTATATCACCCTATAGTCGTTGATTTCTTAAAAAATTCATGATCCCTATCCATGTCATCGATTCTAAGCGAAATCCATAAAATATCAAAGAAACTATTTCTATCGATATTTCAACCAAACCTCGTGTTGTAGAAAACATTCATGTCAGTGCGTATTTTTATGCATCTAAACTTGAGATTTACCGCTCTCTTTTCCGTGAATTTCGAGATGTATTTGCTTAGTCATGTGAGAAAATTCCAAGCTTCGATTCCAGTATCATTGAGAACGAGATTGAAATGTACACTGATGTCAAAATGGTACGACAATTCCTCCATCCTATTCATCCTAATAAATTTGTTTCCATTAAAGTAGAGGTTGAGAAACTTTTGCGTGCTAGTTTCGTTTACCTTGTTTTCTTACCAATTGGGTTTCCAACATTGTTCCTGTCATGAAGAAACAAGGGATAATTAGAGTGTGTGTTGGTTATCAGGATGTTAATCATGCTTGTTCAAAATACAACTATCCTACCCCATTTATCAACCAAATCATTAGCGAATGTGCCGAATGTGAAATATTTTCCTTCATGGATGGATTTTCCGGTTATAATCAGGTCAATATTCGCCTAGTGGACCAATATAAAACAACTTTTATCTGTCCCTAGGGCACATTCGCTTATCAAAAACTCCCTTTTGGTTTAAAGAATGTTGGGGAAACCTTCTAGAGGGCAATGAATTATGCTTTCCATGACATCAAACACATTTTTCAACCTTATCTGGATGACTTACCTGCCCATTCATGGAAACGGGCTAACCACGCGCTACATTTGAAAGCCATCTTTTTACGATGTCGTCACTATAAAATACACCTCAATCCACACAAATGTGTGTTCTATGTCAGTTCTGGTCGTTTCCTTGGTTTTATTGTGTTGAAAGAGGGAATTTGACTTTATCCTTTGAGGTCCAGGCCATTCTAGATTTGTTTGCACCTTCCAATCTACTTTAGTTAGAGAGACTCTAAGGGAAGGCTAAATTTATAAGGAGATTCATTCCCAACTATGCCGAAATGACTAAAGGATTTACTCAATTTTTGAAACAGGGGATTCCCTTCCATTGGGATGAGGTTGCGCAAGATTCCTTTAGTGCTCTTAAAGATACCCTGATCCGAGCATCATTAATGTATCCCTAAAGTCATTAGAGTGATTATTTCCTATATCTCGTCACTATATATACAACCATTGCCATTGTTTTAGTCCAGGAAGAAATTGGGATTGAGCATCTGACCTATTATTTGATTTTCAATCTCAATGATACAGAATTTAAGTAAACTTATGTTGAGAAGCTCGCTTTGACAACTATTCAAGATGTACAAATATTTCGCCACTATATCCTACTCCGGAAGACCATTGTCATTTCAGACTGCAACTCTATTACATACATTCTATCGCTTCAATTGCTGGGGGGGAAATACTCAAAATGGATAGTCATTTTGTAGAAATTTGATTTGGAATTCATCAAATCCAAGTTAAAGAAGACTTTGGTTTTCGGTGAGCTTATCTGCGACCTTCCCTTGAGCAGCACTTAGTCTACAATGGAACCTTCCATTCTATATGAGTCTTTGTTTTTTATCGTGTCATCTAACTTGTGGTAGGGATATTTTCTAATATATCTCCAAACCCAAACTTTTAGACCTAATACTTCTCACTCACAACAACGACATATTCAATACCAAGCCAAATATTATCTGATCATTGGCGTACACTTTATCTTTGTGGTGTCGATAAAATTTTACGTAGGTGACTCACTCATGAGGGGCCGAGAAAGTTTTAAATTATTGCCATGATGGTGCCTTTGGTGGACATTTGTTTGGTTTTTTCTACCACATAGAAGATCCTTTGCGCTAGTTACCTCTGCCCTACCATATTTCGTGACTGCATTCTTGTGGTTCGAAGTTGTCATGCTTGCCAGATATTTCATCGTAAAACTCGTGTGCTACCAGCACCAATGCATCCTATCATCACTATGGGACCATTTTCCAAATGTGGAACTAAATTCATGACATGTAACCCTCGCTCAGCTGGGAGGCATGGGTATATTATTGTCGATGTCGAATATTTTAGCAAGCGGGCCAAGGAGATGCCTACATCTAACAACACAGGCAAGGCAGCTGCATTATTTTTCTTTAACCATGTGGTTACTCAGTTTGGTGTGCCAAAATCCATAGTTATGGATTATGGAAAAAATTTTCGCAATTACATGATTTGTGAGTTGATTTCCAAGATAGGAATGTCGCGTGATAGTTCTACCCCTTATTATCCACAATTTAATGGAAAATTTGAAGCCATCAACAAAATTCTTAAGCGTATGCTTCAACGAATGATTGGGGTTCACAAACAAAACTAGAATTTAATCTTGTACTCAGCTTTATAGGCTTATCGAAACTTGGTGGTAAACGCAACCAGATTTACTCCCTTTCAACTGGTTTACATTTTGGAAGCTATCTTACCAATTCAATGTGAAATTCCATCGTTAAAACTCGTGATTGACCTACTACCTGGCACTTATTATGAAGAGGCACATATTTTAGATCTCATCCATCTAGATGAAATGTGTCGTGAAGCCACATTGGCTAATGAAACACATGAGAGACGAATCAAGGAGCAATATGACTAGAATGTCAAGCCTCGCGCCTTCTCGAAAGGAGACCTAGTCTTGCTTTATGATCAAGAAGATGATAAGATAGGAACAGGAAAATTCAAACCATTATGGTATGGCCCCTATATTGTCAAGCGTGTTCTAGAAAATGGTGCCTATGAGTTGGTATATTATGATGGGATTCCATTGTCGTAGTCTTGGAATGGCCTGTATCTTAAACGTTACTATGCTTGATTCTCCGTATTAAACACTGTATGATAATGTATATATGATTTGATTACATGTGTGTCACAATGTGTCTTTCCAGAGTTTTAATGTGGTTAGTAATCTGATTTTCATTTTGTTGCAAATGTCAGAATCTTCAGAACCATTTTTTGGTTATGCACATGGTGCTAGTTGTAGTACGCAGAATCTATCATCTACAACATGGGCCATCTTCGCTCCAAGTGGCTATTTAGTGATTTTCCAAGGGATTTGTATCAGTCAATCCACCAACAATATAGTTAAGTATAACACAATGATCGAACTCCTCTCTGATGCCATTGCACTTGGAATACGCCACATCATTATCAGGATGGACTCACAACTTGTCATATTACAACTTACTATTTTTTATACTGTCTGAAATCCAGCTATTCATCGCATGTTTCTTAGAGTTCGTCTTTTGGAAAGACATTTTGTTTACATCCAATATCAACACATTTCCAGAAACTTTAACACTTTGACTGATTCTTTAGTGAATTACATGTTAAATATACATTTGCAACATATGTAAAATATATTTTCAATTTAAATCACACAATTGAATAGGATTTCACATAACCATAGGAAAACACTGAATTTAAAATAGATAGATAATAGAGTTTTTTACAAAATTTGTGCCCAATACATGTTTTTCATATTCCTTCAAAATGTATGAAGACATAGCATATCCTAAGTAGATCTAGTGGTGCTCATGATATCAGGTCACTGCTTGAGCTATCATGCACAACAGCCTCATCCATGAGCTAGGCACACCAATAGCATGGCGTTGCAGCCTCATCGATAACTCATCGATCCAGAAATACAGTATCCTGAGAGTCATCCCCTCTACATGTTGTTGTAACTCAGCCAAAGCCTTAGCCAAATCAAAATCCCAAAGGACTGCTCTACCAACAATCCTCTCTGTTGTTTCACCCGCCTGCTGTGCATGAACCACTGGTCAAACAATACCCACATATGCATACATAAAACATATTTAGTTTATTATTGGAAACTTAATAAAAAAATTAAAAATTAAAAACACAAAAATCAAAAACACATGGTCAAAAAATTTTACTTATAGCACCCCATTGCGTGCCTACTGGTAAAATAAAATCTAGGTCTCCATGGAAATCCATCCCTGCATATGGATGCTCCTCTTTGATGATATGTTGTCATCGAAGCCAAGAAAAAAATTCAATGGAAAATGATATCGATGACTAACCAACATGTCTATCCATCAGCTCTACCCACTGGTGCATCCACAGATCCCTAGGACTAGTTAAACCCAGTGTCACATGTTGTGGCTACATCAATGGAACTCGCTCGAAAATGAAAGTGATCAAGATCAATCCATAGCTGAAATTCGTCATCTTGCTACTTTCAATTTGGTCAGTTATTCTTTCATATAATAGATTACTACTTCAGCCCAGTTAAACATGGTCGACTCGAGACACTCAAGGACATACTGCAGGCATGATCTGTTTGCGACATGAAGTGTCACACTGCAATATAAATTTGTGATAGTGAAGAGCATTTGCAAAGGCATATCACGCACATCCCTGATGTTTATCTTTCCATCCTTGCTAGGCTCTGTACCTGGCTGAAAAAATTGTTTAATGTACTCCTTCACTATCTCAATCCCACGAATAGAACCAACAAGGGAAATGGGCGCACCACATCCTGACAAACATGTCAGAAATTAAATGTCATCAACCAATATTGGGAGCACTTTTTCCCCAATGTGAAATTCCTCTTTTGATGGATCCCATGAGTGAATCAAGAATTGAAATAGTTCCAAATGTTGCCTCATCCCTGATAGTCTAAATTACTTGAGTAGCCCACAGTCTCTGAGGGCTTTCACAATACCAGGATAATTTAGGGCAACTATTTCTTGTTCCTCATGTTCTCTTTATCACCATGTAATCAACATTATGATCTGATCAAAACCTGAAATCAAAACAAAATCTTAGTTACAATCCTTTCCATGCAAAAAACTAGATAAATGTTCGGCACAAAACACAACACAAATTTATGAATTGCGCCTAACACACCCCTGTTCCTTAGACAGATCATTTTAGAGCACCTGAGCTTCATTTTAGTTCATTTTCAACACACTTTTCAACATTCAAGGGTGTGTTGGTACTAGGGCGTTGTATATTTACCCTATGAACCCGAAAACCCTAAAAAAATTGCATGAAACTGAAAAATAATGCTACCACTAAAAAGAGAAAGGTCGGATCTCCTACCTAGTCCTAATGGCGCGAGAAATGGTCCACAAAATCTGTCGCAATCAGTTGCTGAAGTTCGAGGGAAAAACTAGCTCAAAGCACTAAAAAACTGAATGGTAAATTTGAAATGGTAAAATAACATGGTAAATTCTTATTTAAATAGTATTTTTTATTATTTGATGCATATTTAATGAATTGACTATATTTTTTACCCATTTTTACTATTTAAACAGGTATTTTTAATCCGTTTGGTGGTTCTTTGAGTAGGTTTACAATTGATACAGTGAATTTTGACATGCATGATCTAAAAATGAATTTTGACCACATAACACACTTTTATCTCTTTTTCAATATTTGTTAAACGTCAAAAAAGGAACCCCTCTGGAGTCCTCTTTCAACTCTTTTCATACTCCCAAAATATGAAAATATTTCTGAACACTTGTCCTTTTAAGCTTGTAAAAGGAATTGAAACGAAATCTAGTAAGTATAAGTTTCACCCTTTTCCTGACTAGGATAGATTATTTATGAAAAAGGAACACCCTAGTCGAACATGGATAGGAGGTTCTCTCATGTATTATTTTACACTTATTAAGATATGAGGGAAAAATTTACAAAAAATAACTTTTGGAGTTTTCTTTTCGTCCCTTTTTCAAACTCTCTAAACATTAAAAAGGACCAATTTTTCGTTGTCGTTAAACTCGTTAAAACATAAAATGGCGACGATCTTGTCCATCATGACAAGATCAAGTTTCAATTTTGATCGACTCCTTAAAAAATCACATAGTGACAGATTCCCCGAAAGGGTGTAATTATACATCAAGAATATTTTATCCTCTTCAATCTTATTAAAAAATAAAGAGGTAGTGGTCAGCAATGATTGGGGAATCTTCCCACCTTCTAGTGGCTTCTAGAAGTTGTTTCGGCTATCACACTATCTGATAACTTCGAATATGAGCACCATGGAGCCATCAAATAAATTATCCTCTTATTCCATTGAACATGTAAAATTCCTCATCCATTTATGGAAAATCCATTCAATGGCCAATTAATACCAAACTACCATCATTTCTTATAAATTGAGCACTGGTCATAGTGCACAAAGGAGCATGAATTTGAATTTGTAGAGTTATGTTGGTAATATCACAACTCTTTGAGGTATTTATTGCATGTAATTTTATGCTGCTGGAGTGATGTTGCTGATGTGATGAGGATAGGACTGAAGCTGGAGTAAGTTGATATTGAATGGATCCAATTGGTTGTAACTTCTCCTTCTACCTTATAATAAAGATATATGTTCCTTTCCTAATACATGTGTATTTTCAAATTTAATCGATTCAATTTGATTAAGATGAATACATAATATTCCTTTATGTCATTTTCTTTCTTTTGTTAGCAATTGCAGGTACCAATCAAGCGAGTTCAATTCGATTGAGAGCGACGGAAGTGAAAAAAGGGAGATGAAGAATAGCGAAGGATCACAAGTAGGTGTTATTCTCTAATTTATTTATCTTAAGGAAAAGTTCATGTGTATTTCATCTTTTGTTCTAATTTTTTCCACAACACTAGGGAAACTTATCTATCGATAGGTTTGATTTCCATAAAACACCACACAAGTTCGAGGTGGGTGACAAAGTTTGGTTACATTTGCAGAAGAAGCACCTCGCCAGACCCCACCGCAAGCTTCTTCCACTCTGATATGGGCCAGACACCATCACCAAGGATGTAGGAGAGAATTCCTTTGATCTCAGCATTCCACCATTCCTTGGCCTACTCCCATCATTCAATGTGGACCACCTTCGACCATACATTCCACCATTACTCAACACATTTGACATTACAGAACAACTCACACCAATATAGTTGAACCCAAACTGCATGGAACCTGCCACAAATGTTTGTATCATGGAAACACATATAAATAACACTCACTAGAAAAATATCCAATTGTACCAGGCTTTCAAAGCTAGCCAACTCTCGCACCAAGGCAAGTGTCTCACCAAGGAACAAGTTCAAAAGAAGTTTCCCCATTCATGGAGGCACTCAACACAATGGGGACCATTTCTTCCTAAGGGGGGAGGATTGATCCACCTAGATATTGATCACCACCCACCTATTCCACTTGGAACCCCACCATTGTTTCTTTCAATTCTTTAGTTTCCTTAATTGTAGAACAATTTACTATTTTTGGCAATTTTTCAAGTCCTAAACTTCTGGAGCCGTTTTGAGGGACTAAAAGAAATTTTTAGGAAAAATGGAGAGACCAATAAAGTCCCAAAATAGTTCACTTTATTTTTGGCCTTGTCTTCAATATCTTCAAAACAAGGTATTATGGTAGAAAAACAAAGATCGTATGCCAAGTTACGACACCGAGAAGTTGACATTTCAACTTACCCCAACGGGGCCCACAATATTTTGGCACTTTATATCCTAGGGTTAGGTTTATCAATGCTTAGGGTTTGTCATTATTTATCAATGATAAAAAATTCCACTGAGCCTCATCGTAACACAGTTCAGAGGCATGTAGTTGGCACATCTCTTCTTAGAGATAAGCTACGATCTCCCGAGCTAGTTTATTTCCATTCTGTATGTAATAATATTTCAATTCTTTTATATTAATGAAATGAAGTTTTATTTATGATACACTTTTGTGTTTATGTTTATATATGTATTCTATTGTGTTATTGCATAAGTTTGGATCAGCTACAAACAAGCATGGACAACACCCCAACAAATTTTTTTGCTTCACCTCCCTGAATATGAAGCATTTCTCTTCTTTATCCCTTTATTTATTTATTTTACATAGGAATGTGCATCGATAATTATTCATTTCATGGGGTGGAATAGGGATCCCAACTTATTGAGATTATAATAAGTTTTTCTTTAAATAATCATATATAAAACCTCTGATATTGGTTTTCTCATTTAGTTTTTCCCCTTGTTCTTTTCTACTTGATTGGATTAGTGTGGAAAAAACCGAAACATAAATAACTGAGTGTAAAGTTTCTAGAATAGACACATATATAATGGTTCAATACAAAGCTTCCCTTACGCAAGGATTGTATTTTTCATTAGAACATCATCAACAAAAAGGTGTAACCAAGACGAAGAAGGACTTAAGGTTAGACAAATGTTGTAGTGTCACAAGGACCCTTTTATATTTTTCCACATTGCCTTTTGACCTAAAGGGAACATCCTTCATGTGAAGTCTTATTAAAAAAAACACGAAAAAAAGACAAGACGCAACAAAAAAAAAATATCAAAATAACAAAGAAAATGGAGGTTAACCAAAATAGGATGCAAGACAAAAGTAAGAAAACACAAGAAGAAGTACAAAGAGTGAGTGCAGGATGAGTGTGCAAGAGATACCGATATGCAACTATACCTACTCATAGCCTAACCAGCTAGAAGGCTAGGGTCAAGTGTAATATAATTTCCAATGTAGCCACCATAACTTCTCCCGACCTCTATACAAAAATATACAAACAATTAAAACATATGTAAAAAATGTGTGATAGAAAAAGTAAGAGATTGAATAACTTGCACAATAAATTGAAATTCTTTCTTGTCAGCACAAAGATATGTCATATGCACTACTTCTAACAAGATTTAATTCTTACCTTTTCGATGAAAACCATAATTAAACCTCGGAAGATTCTTGCAAATGTATCTTCATTTGTACTATCTGGATTAGAAAGCATGATAAAAGATCAAAACTTATTATTTTTGATGGAGCTTGCGAGTTAATATTTCTCCATCCATTCAGTGATTGGATCGTGAAATTTGAAACAGTCCTCTTGAAAATATTGAAATCCTTGAAAAGATGCATTTTCAATTAAAAGCATGAGATCAGGATGAGAATATGTAATGGAAAATGAATCTGATCGTATTCAGAAGTCTTGTCAAGATAGTGAGGGTCTAACATAACCATCAACGAAGGCTAAAGTGCCTCAGCTACTTGACAAGTATCTGAATAGTGAGATAAACCATAAATACTAATCAATGTGAAACAATTTTCATTGAATATACTGGTGGGAAAATGATAAAACATATGACAGTTAATATTATGACCATATGGATCATTTGTGGAATGGGATTCTTAGTTAATAGATAACGAATATATACCAGTTTGAACATATTTATGAATTCGTTGAAGAAATGAATCATCTTCCTTGGATGATTAATATAACAAACCATTTCCTTATAACTGGTAAAAAATTTCACTAGCATCATAATGAAACCAGTAAGGATTCACTGACTGAAGAAGAAATTGATTCACCAAATAGCTCATGCATTCATTAGCACTCAAGAGGATTTGAGGTGAAATGAGGAAAAAAATTAGCAATATAAAATTCATAAGAAAAACCAGGATCTAACTATTTTGAAATGCATATGATAGATATGATTCCTTCAGCCAAATATAATCTTTGAAATCTTCAACTTCGTAGTTACATTCTTCTATGAGAGATATACAATCCAAACCCAAATTAAGTAGAAGAGCCTTGTACAGAGATGAATCAACTAAAATAAAATCTTGAATCCGACTATAAAACTAATCTTTAAAGCTCGAAATATTATATCCAAAACACCAAAAATATTTCAAGAAGGAACTTACATCCAGTGAGACAATGAAAAGAAAATAATTTTGCGAGAAAAACCAATTCTGACTTATTTCGGGGACCTTACCAGAGTCATGAGATCCTGACATAACCATCAACAAAATTTGAAGTGACTCAACTTCCTGACAAGTACTAACATTTTAAAGGATTATAAAATCACATTCTAAAGATTGAATGAGATCATGCATGGTGTGAGGATAGCTGCTTCTACTAATTTCAATGAGACCACTACTAACCAGATGAAAAAAATCTCTGTCAATTATTTCATCATATTTTACAATTTTAAAAACTATATTAATCAAGTCAAAATATTATTCTCATCGCAAATATAGATATGTATGAGTCGGAAAAATTCCATGGGAAACCTGATTTGAAGATTTATATTCATGCAAAACAAGAGATTATGAGGGATGGAAAGAATAATAAATGATTCTTTTTTCATCATAGATAACCTCAATACCTTGTGTCAATTGAGAATTTAACTCATGAGATGAAGAACTTGAAGAGTATGGAGTATATTCATCATGCGTAGATGCATCACAAATAGTAGAGCACAAGGAATAGTGATATGAAGGGGAAGTTTAAAAAATAACATATTATTTGGCTAGATAATATACCAGTTCTAATTCTTTCAAATAAAAATCTTCTCAAGAAATCGAAAGATCAACGGATCATCATCGCACACATAAATAGGGTCATCATCACTAGAATGATTGTTTCCCGAAGAATATGGAACTAAACAAATTGATTTCACTTGATTCACTACTGAGATTAGAAAATTGAAAATCATGCAAGAATGGAATAGCATCATCCTGACACGGGGGAATTTGAAAAAGAGAATAAATATCAAATATCTCTTCACTTTCATAACCCTTTACCTATGTAATGTGACTTCCTTGTACCTAATCACAATTTGAACCAACAAATTGAAAATAAAGAGAGTGTGAAGAACTAGGTGGTAGAGCAAATTGATCAAGAAGATCATGATACAAAGAGTCATGGCATGTAGTGTTAAGTACCTATATTAATAGTGTAGTCCCCATTATTGTTATTGTTGTACCCTTGTAACCCCCATATTGTTATTATTGTGCCCTTAAATTATTATTGTTAGGTCGGCTAGGATCACATTATGGCCCCACTAGGATTACATTGTGGCCCCATGGACTCCTATATATAGAAAGGAGGTTTTTTCATTTGTATCATCCAAGAATTGTTCATTCATGTAATGTATTAGAGGTTTCCCCCTCGAAGTGGCTTATATCTAAGGCGTTGATATCTCTTTTCTTCTATTTTTGGAGCTGGTTTCACAACATTTGGTATAAGAGCTTTGGATTCTAGGGTTTTGCTGCTCCAAAAAGGTCATCGTGGAATTTTCACTATAACTTGTTTTATACGAAGGTTCAGAAGCTGAAATTTTTAAAGTGCGAAGATGAAATCCTGAGGAATAGTGGCACAAAATTTCAGATCTTGGTTCGGAATATTTTCGTATATATGATTTGCTGAAGTTAGGTCTTTTTTCAGGCTCTTGAATTTCACTTAAAAGGATCATCGCGGAATTTTTGCTATAATTTTTTTTTCTACGAAGGTTCAGAAGCTGAAATTTTTAGAGTACGAAGCTGAAATACTGCAGAATAGTGTCGCAAAATTTCAGAGCTTGGTTCGCAATAGTTTTGGAGATATGATCTTTGGAAGTTAGGTCATTTTCAGGCTCCCGAATTTCATCTCAAAGAGGTGATTGTGGGAAAATCTTCATAACTCTCTCTCTGAGCATCAGATTGGAATTATGTAAAAAGTAACTGGAAGTACACAAACTGTAGTTTCCTATCTATAAATTTCAGAGCCAAAGGAGGAAAATTTACACGTGGAAAGTTGTAAAAGTTCGCTCTACTGAACCAGTCCATAATTAGGTCATTGTGGGAGATTAGACATAAATTTGTCTTGAAGAATCCAAATCAGGTCATACTTGTGGCATTCGAAAGAGAATTTAGAGGGCCACCTCAATGCAAAATTTCATTTATTAAGGATCTGAAATCACATAGATAATTCAGTTTCAATATTGAGCTTCGCAAAAGCAAGAAAAAGGTGTGTATTTAGTTTTTAAAATTGCATAACGTTTTTTCGAAAAAGCAGTTTGAAGTGATTCCAAGGGCATATTTTAGAATTTTTATCAGTATTTGGTTCTATAATGCCTCCAAAAAATAATTCCATACCCATTAAGCCCTCAAAAATCTATACTATGACGCATGAAGAGGAAGAATTGCAGTATGAGATATCAAAATTGCGATACCAAGTGCAACAAATTTCGATCTTACGAAGAGCAACCAAAGATGACATATATGGTTTAAAAGAAAAAATGGAGGCTAAGTTTGATGGTTTGAAGGATCAAATAATAGCTAATATGGATGATAAATTAGTGGAAGATCACATCGAGTATCAACAACAAGTTCTCCAACTCTCAAAGGATAACCTAACTTTGGTGCAGAATCTAATGAAATAGCAGGAAGATCAACATCACATTGAAAAAAGTTCTGAAACAATCACAGAAACAAGAACTCGATAAGTACGATCAATTTCAGAGTATCTCAGCAAGTGGAAGAACCTTCCTGTAGAAGATTCCACATGGGAGGATGATAATTTTATACAAAAGCATCAAGAAATCATCAAGCGTTGAGGACAACACTTGTTTGAAGGAGAGGGGCATGTTAAGTCCCTATATTAATAGTGTAGTCCCTTATTATGTTAGTGCAGCCCCCTTATTGTTATTGTTATACCCCTGTAACCCCCATATTTTTATTATTGTGCCCTTACTTTATTATTGTTAGGTCGGCTAGGATTACATTGTGGCCCCACTAGGATTACATTGTGGCCCCATGGACTCCTATATATAGAAAGGAGGTTTTGTCAATTGTATCATCCAAGAATTTTTCATTAATGTAATGTATTGGAGGTTGCCCCCTCAAAGTGGCTTATTTCTAAGGCGTTGATATCTCTTTTCTTCTATTTTTGGAGTTGGTTTCACAACATGTAGATGATATAGGATGATAAATGTCCCTTAAAGAAGTAATACTTTCAGTTGAACAAGATTCAATATTGAGGTTAAGAATTCCATCATCATCTTTAGGAGTGGAAGAATTAGCCTTCACCATAGGATACATGAACCATTCCAAGGTTTCCTCCATTGGATCTGGATCATGAGAAGCTGATGGAGGTTGAAGAGACGAATCAACAATCTAATTTTCAGATTTCTCAACTTCGGCATCATTACAAAGAGGCACCAACATTGGATCTAAAAAAGGAGGAGGACAAGGAACAAAAGGAATGGTAGGTTCCTCCTTTAAAATTAGAGGTGTCTCACGATTTACAAGAGTTGGGGATGAAAAAAATCAAGGGGTTTAGATTCATCATGCAAAGAGATATGAACCAAATTCCCAAGATTTGAGGTGGGTTTGATGGTTATTCCAGTAATTCAACCACCCCATCCTGTGGCCTAACTGCTCCTAACTGCAAAAACTAATTTTGAGAGAGTATAAAAGCCCCTCAAAGGTATGGCCTAAGGGAGAGAGAAAATAAATAGATATTATACTCTGTTGGAACCCTAATCAAGTCTGATATTCCCGTGCCTCCTGCACTTCCCAGGTATATTCAAGAAACCCTTGTTTCCTTGAGATGTTCATCATCCTATATGACATCTATTGTGCAAACATCTTGGAATAATTCTTGCGAGGCTAGGGCTAGATGGATCTAGAGGACAATATGCTCGAAAGGCCATGGTAGGATTCAGGTGATCTCTCCACGTTTTGATTACTATATGTGTCATTCATAATAATAAGAGCCATCTTGTTCCTAATATTTATGTGTTAATTATGCTTCATACATGTGTGATAATTATTAATTAAACATTTCATATTGTTTTCATGATATTATACATGGTTTTTGCTAACATCTAGGAATTATATATGCTGTAAAACTAGGTTTTTGTGTCCATTCTTTGTGGATTTATAGGTTTCGGAGTACAAAGTGTTGCAGGGGGTTTGCACCCCGCAAGATATACATCAACCGAGGGACTTATGGGTAAGTTTTGCAACCAGTAGCATCTACTTTTCAGTATAAAAGTTGGTTAAAGTGAGTCCTTCTTAAATGGAATGCCCCTAATCTGTGAAGGTTATCGAACCAAAACCTTTAGGGTATTATTTCCTGAAACAGAAATGGTGACTCCACTGGGGATCACATTCTTTTGATTTCCTGTTTGGGTTTTTTTATCTGTCTTGAGGGTTCCCAACAGTTTCTATCACTTTTATCAGTCTAGCAAGTCCTTTTTCAGTCAGATAGAAGACCTGGTCTCCTGATCAGGCTTGATTTTTTTGTTTTTTTCCTTATTTTTGCTGACATACGCAGTTTTTTCTTTACACAATCGCGTATACACATTGTTTTTTGCAAAGGGACCTACGTATACGCGAGTTTCCTTTGTTACAGTCATGTATGCATGCTTGTTTCCTTTTGAAAAGCGTGTATGCTTGGGAAAATTTCAAATTTTTAGTTTCTAGCCCCTGTGGTTTTGTCTGTCTATGTTGAGCTATTCCTATAGTATCTTGAAGGTATCTGGAATGTGTTTGGAAAGGATTTTTATCTATTTCTCTCTTTCTTGAATGAAAACCTTGTCAGTCGGTGAAATCCTCGTTTTGTGTGTTTGCTATAGCGGCTTGAGCACCAAGATCTTTCTCTGAAGATTCTTGGTTGTTCTGAACATTTAGAACAATGAGTTCTTACTCGTTTACTCTTCTTGGCCTTATGTGTTGCTTCACATTTGACTTTTTCCTTCTTGGTGTAGTTGGTTTTCTTGATTTTGTAGACTTGTCTTGTTGTGATTTTTGAAAGATCTCTTTTTTTATTTTTTTTTGGAGTTGTTATTCACTGCAAGATTATGCTATTGTACTGAGTTGATTGATTGAGTTTCTTGCTTCTTTTACTCGAATAAGACCCGCTAAAAAAATTGCACAGTTGGCTTGAGTGCTTCGAAACCTTTGATTGGAATTCATGTCTGTTTGATTCAGTTTCTGGATAGTTTCATTTGTCTTTTTGAAATCTCTTTTATAAGTTGAAAAGCCTAAAAAATATTTTGTGTTTTCTGTTGCTTTTTGCTTCCTGCTTTGTATGCAGTTTTGATTTTTATCTTTTGAAGCTTTTGGTCAAGTGTCTAGTCTTCTTCGGTTCATGGCTTGATTTGAAAGGAAGTCTACTCTTGGTTTCCCTCTTATATGTAAAGTTCTTTTTGGCGTTATTTATACATAGGAGTTCTGATTTGGAACTAGCCTTGTTGATTGGTGATAAGTGATTGAACTTTTGGATATCCCTAGAGAATCCCTTTTTGTTTCTTTAGAATTAGCATCTTAGAATTTTCATTTCATTGGTAGTTTGCATTTAAGTGCATTCAAGCATTTTTTTTACTCTTTTTCATAAATTTCTGAGTTGTGAGTGCCTGAAAAGAAAAAAAAAAATTTGTTTATTAAGTTTCGTAGAACCTGTGTAGAAATCACTCTTCATCGAAAGGAAATCATTACATTTTCATGTAGTTTGGTTTTCATTGGTTTCTTCTGTTTCTTAAAAACACCATCAGTTTCACTTCCATGCACCTCTGACTTAAATAAGAACCCATATAAAATAAGCGATATAATTAAAAGCAACTAGTAGTTTTTGTATTGTTGTCATTAATCATACACCAACTATCTAGGTTGTAAGGCCTTGGATTAGGTGAGTGGAGAGTTAACTCTCTAAGGCCGCTCAAACTGTTAAACATAGAAGTTGATTAATGAGTGAAATCCAACACCGTTAAGTGGATCGGGAAAGCTCTCCTCCAGAGAGTCAAGCGCGAGGGATAGTGCAAGCAGAGAAGATAGATACCCCCTCTCCTATTTGTTGAATCTTGACCTAAGACCGTTCTGCCCGGCTGTCGATATGGATTGGTGCCCATAGTTGCCTATCCTAGGGACTACACAAGTGACTGCAGGGGAGAATACCTGTGGTACCTAAGGTAGACGTTGTATCACTTCCATCAGTACTTCTGGAGGGTGCCCTTACGAAGCTTGGGTACTTGCACCAACAAAGGCTGTTGTTAGGAGGTCAGTGTAATTGCTTCTGTTTTTGTTACCTTTGCTAGTAGATTTGGGTCGTAATTACCCCAGACTACTTTCAAAGGTCCTATTTTTTCACTGTCTTGTATTTTGGTGTCCAGTCCTCATCACCTGAAGTAGAAATACTTGAGAGTTGCTTTTTTGGCTAGATCTTAGGAATTTTTAGAGTGTGCTCTTTTCTCCTAGATTGCTTAGCTTCACATATTTTTTGAGTCTAAAATAAACCTCTTAAAGTGGCTGACCGATCGCCTTGTCGATCGAGAAGGCTTCATGGGTTATCTCCCGTGAGTGCTGAGCCTTCCTCAAGAAGGTGTAGGAGTAATTTGGAGGGTGATTTTCACCCGGTGGTTTCAGACGCAACGAAGAGAGATCCTCTATCAGGGCTTGTTGTTTCTGTGAGTGGGTCTGGTGTTGGTGTCAATTCAGAGAGGAGTACATCACTGATCTCGAGAGTTTTATTTACTGCAGAAGAGGTAGAGATAGAAGAAGTTCCTTAGCCTGCTGAGTCTCTTCCATCTCCTCTTCTTGTTGATCATCCTTTCATCATTCAATACATTGGACCCGAGTCTCAAAGACCTGCAAGTCCTTATCCTTCATATTTGCACCTTTCAATGGCCACAACTGGGAACACAGCTTCAGCTGTGAGTGCTGCAAGTCTTCAGACCCCTCTTTCAGCAGAAGGAGGGGGCACTATTGCTGTATCTTTGATCACTTCTAGTAATGTTGTGTTTGGCTCTGGTCACACCCAAGCACATGCTTCACAATCTGGTCCCTTTTCTTTTGGAATGCCCATCAATGGGTTTCCTTCTTTCTTATTTTCTGCTGTTTCAGCTGCATCTACACCCATATCCTCTATGGCTAGTGGATCAGCTTCTTCTCAAGGGTTCCCCTTTGGGAGTGGGCATATACCTAATTCAACCCCTTCCTTAGGATCCTTACCTTTTGCTTCTCAGACCTAGGGTTTCAATCCATGGTCTAGAGGCCAAAGTTCTAACACCTTCATAGGTTGGAACCCTTTCGTTACAGTGATAGGAGTGGGGAATCAGTTTATCACTGGTCAGTAAGGGAATGATACTTTCCCTTCATCAAGTACTTCATAGGCCTTTTCCCCGTTTGCAAATTCTTGGAACCCTTATAAAGGGGTTTCCTCTCCATTCACTACCTCAGTGGGGGGAAATGGTCATGTTTATAGTAACTCCATGTTTGGGGGGGCTCCTTCTCTGAATGTTGGATCACAAGGATTTTCCTATGGCCCAACATTCTCTAAAAAAAACGTTTGGAAACCTGGTGCCTCAACAAATTTAGGGTATTCTTTTCATAACATTGGGAATCCTTCCTTTGGAGGATGGAATTCCCAGGCTCCTCCTCGTTTACCATTTCTAGCAACGTTAAACTTGCTAGATTTGTTGAAATTGAATAACAATCTAATTCAATATAGTCTGATATGGCCTTCGGTCCCCACCAAACTCCCTTCAGAAATTCCAAAGTTTGAAGGAAAGAATGGAGAGGATCCGGCAGATCATATCACCACTTTCCATTTATGGTGTTCATCCAACTCCCTGATTGATGATCCAATTAGGTTGAGGTTATTTCAACACACCTTAACTGGAAATGCAGCCAAGTGGTATATTGAGTTAACTAGGGGTATTTTTTCCACTTTTGGAGATTTGGCTACCATGTTCCTAAACCAATTTCAATTACCTGTCCGTTATGACGTCGGAACTGACCTCCTGGCTAATTTTCTACAAGATAAGGAAACTCACATTTCTGACCATATTCAGGAATGGCGCAGAAGGAAGGGGCTCATTAAAGCCCATATTCCAAATGAATTCCTTTTGGAATGGTTTTTGAAGTCTTTGCAGCTAGATATTTCTAAATATGTATCCCTGTCAGGGGTATTTTCTAAAGAGCAGGCTATTTTCAGGGCTTAGCAATTAGAACTGATTTATTCTCAGTCTGGGGTCCTCAATAAAAATTTTGGGATGCTCCTCACTCCAAATTAGACTTGTCCAAAACTAAACCTGGTCCTCATGGTGATGGGCTTATTGGGTCGATCGATAGCGGTGTAACTAACCTGCTTAGTCAATTGTAGCAATTGTCTATACAATCTGCTTCTTCCAGTTAGGTTGTGCCTTCAGTACCTGCCCCTTCTCAGTCCTTAGCAATTAATTTCATCCAAAATTCCAACCCCAAAGGAACTCAAAAATCTGATGGGAAGAAGAAAGGAAGAAATAAAAAAAAGAAAGGCAAGGTTCGAAAGGGGAATGCAAACAAAACCAATGATAATATTGGAGACGGTCAAAAGGATAATAAGAGGAAAGTAAAGTTTCCATGCAAAATTTTCACTAGAGACCATCTTACACACCTTTGCCCTAAAATTCAGGATGCACAGTTCTTGTTAGCTCAATAGGGTTCTTCTAGTTCCCAAGCTATGCTAACAAACCCTTTTCCCCAAAGGTAGTAATTGATTGCTGGTGAAAATCAAAATACTGGGGCTCCCTCTGGGGGCAACCAGGAAGGGGAAATTCCATCAAACATATATATGATGAGTGCTCACACAAATATCGCTAGGAGATCTCGTGATTATGGTGAGGCTGAGTCTTCGAAAGCTAAGTGTTTCAGGGAAAATCACCCTAGAGGTTTGTTGGGTCAAAACCTCCACAGATCAGGGCATGCCATTCAGAAAGACTCACACACAACCGTACTTGAATGCAAAAAACTAGAAATCAACGATAGCAGGACTCACCCGTAGTCCTACGTTCGATGTAGATCCCGCGGGGTTCAAACCCCCGGCCACCTTCCTTCTTCCTTCAACCTGCAAAACAAGAAAGAACGTGCACGGAAACCTAGTTGTACAGCATATAATTCTTATAAACGTTAGTGTAATCAATGTGAAACATGATATAAACGATAATAATTGCTTAATAATCAATCTTTCCACATATAAAAATAGATACTAACACAGAAGTTCAGGAACAAGACGGTTCTTCATTATTATGAATAGCATGTACAGTAGTAAAAGTGGAGAGATCACCTGAATCCTTCCACGATCTTTGAGCAGACCGTCGTCCGGATTCGTCCCGCCCTTGCCTCGCTAAGATACTTTCAAGACTTGTGCACTCGAGATGGCATATAAATGGATGAACATCTCTAGGAAACAAGGGTTTCCTGTATAAATCTGGGAAAGTGCAGGAGGCACGGGGAATCAAACTTGAATTGGGATTCCAACAGAGTATAATGTCTATAAAATTTCTCTCTCCCTTAGGCCATGCACATGAGGGGCTTTTATACTCCCTCAAAGTAGTTTCAGTCAGTTGGAAACAGTTGGCCACGTACTGGGGTGGTTGAACTACTGGAGTAACCATCAACCCAGTCAGAAAATAGGGATTTTTATATATTTTTTAATGGTTTTAATGGCATACGTGGAAAAGTACATGTGGACTCGCGTATACACGCGGAAAAGTTTGGGCATACCCACGTATGGGAATTTTAACACTGTTTTTTAGTGAATTTGTTCAAGTCTGTAGGAATGGGTGCCCAAAGCCATAAAAGCAATCATGAATCATATGAAGGTGAAAAATGATGCTATAACAGATGCCCCCTAATATATGAGGTCAGAAGGGGTACATGATGGCCGAAATGTATTATACACATAGAAAGAACTTCGCAAGGACAAGAGAGGACTTCACCAGATTTCAGCCTGCCAAAAACAAATGAAAGAAAACATAGAGTCAACTCATGCTGAGGCGGGCATACCCATGCTCAGTCAAAAATACATCATATGGAAAGTACAGAATAGATCCAAAATGTATACAAGTATTGCTGAACTGAAAGTACACAATGAATCATCTGAGCATGGCCCGGAAGTACAAGTATGAATCAATGTCCAAGTATCACATATATAGAAAGCTGATCAATGATGCTGAAACTGGATGTCTGAGATCATATAAGTAACTGAATCTCCAAGTACCAAATCATAAGAGGTGGAACAAACGGTACAATCACGCAACTCGGGAGCCAACATATAGGATGTTGCTGTACTGACACTGCAACATATAAGGGTGAACGACATCACTGGCAGAAACTGAATGGACTGTCAAAAGTGAACCAAGAAATGTTGATGCAACCCGAGGTCTTCACCGATCACTATGGCACAATTCTACACAATGGGAATAAATGAGCTGAAGTCAACCATGTGAGAAATCGTTGGATTACCGGTCAATGATGTATACCGTTAACCAACGCGAGACAACCCACCAATAATGAAAATGAGCGTCAAGGTGCCCCAGTACAATCTAACAAGTGCGAATAAATGAGTTGAAGTCAAACACTTGAAAGAATCTACCAATCAAGAGGCAATGATGAATCCCCACTGTCGATAGCGAAGAGTCTGCCACTGATGACTGCAAACCCTAAGGTACTGACAAAAAGACTCTAGACCTTATTCCCAGAGCAATGAGTCGGAGTCGATGGGAAAAGATCTGCTGGAAGGAAGGCATTAAGGCATCCTACATCAGTCCAGCGCGAGTGTAACCCGCAGGCCAAGATTTGGAAGGAATCGGACGAAGTAGAGTGATGGAACCAAAACCGAAGTACGTTTCCGACGTGCACAAGATGAAGCTAGCACACGGAAGAAACCCTCTGAACCAACCAATAATGAAAGCCGACACAGAGTCGAGAAATCCACCGATAGGGTCAAATGGAAATCCAGGTACTGCACGAATCCCAAGTGTGATAATGTGTGCTGACGTCGAACACAGGGGAAACTACTCAGTCAAAGACCCATGATGATGATCAAATGCTGAGCACGAGGTCACCTATCAATGATGGAAATAGGCCCAAGGTGCGGCTCTAGGTTTGCTCTCAGAGCAATGTGTCATAGTCGATAAGAGACAAACCCGCCGGCAAGAAGTCAATGGGGACCTTCTCAAACCAGCACGAGCAGAAGACCAAAACATATGATGTGATAGAACAAGATACCGACAAGACCGGGAAGGCCAACTGATAATGAGTCAAGAGACACCGTAGAATGGCCGACTCTGGTTAGACTTCCCTTGAACAAAAGCACGACTCATGATGACCATGGCAGTAAAAAGTGACACTGTATAAGTCTGTTATGCAGGAGGCAGAACAAACTCTCCATATGATTGGAAGAGATAACCAAACGGGGGAGGACTGACAAGTGAAACAAGGTAAAGGCTGAACCTAGGTCAAAACTAAAACCATCCCAAATGTAGGAAATATATATAAGTATATGTGCTTTGTTCAAGGGCGACAAAATGACTCTGTACTGCCATCAAAACAACGAAGATACATCCTGTTCCCGCTCTTTTTGTTATATTTGATTTTTTTGTCTTTTTCATATAATAAGCCTGAAAAAGAATAAAAGAATGCTATGGTACAATGGATAGAATGAGTATCAAGAAACATATGCACTAGTTCCTGGGATTGGAATGATCCTATGCTCAATGCAAGGTGGCGGAAACTGGTAAGCGATACTCAGAGGAATGTTCCATCCATGGGTAAAAGGGTGTCAAGTCGCGATAGCTAAGTGCATGCAATGGTTAACTTGTACAGATAGACAAGGTCAAAAGTTGGCTTAAACATCGAGTCCAAATGAAGCTGGCTAAAGGCTAGGATAAACAAGTAGCCAATATGCAATGCAGTAATACAACTTAACGACACCAGGGAGCCTCTAGGGTTATAGCCAGAAAAATGATAGTGAGGAAGAAGAAGAATGAAGCTTCAACACATAAGTCATGGTGGGACTAAAGAGGACTCCCGAGCCTACATAAAACGCAACATGGGCAACAAGTGATAGCGAGGAACTAACTAGGAAGCCCATGTAAAGGAAGGCTCTACCACCAAGTCATGATTAAATAATCGGCGAGTGAAATGGGTGTAATAGTCATGACCTGATGGGATCGACCCTATGGCAAGTGATCAATATGGAGGCTAGTATGCAAGATGCAGCGGAAAGTGATTTCCCTAACCTATATGCCAGTGAAGATCATATACCTGCTGTGACGAGTCAGTAATCATGGATAAAAAACCGGGAAAAATCTCAAATTCGTCAAAATGTACCTGAAAACATACCAAACTGGGCACTTCCAAGCATCCAGGTTATGCAGCTTAAGATAGATTGAAAAAATAAGCATAACAAATTTTTGCGAAAATTTTCAACTTTTTTGGACATAAATAGACAAATTACCTCATATTTGGTTCATTGTTACATTGCTGATTTGGAAAAAAGTGCTCTGGAGCAAAAAACTTCTTTCGTCAAATCAGGAGCAACCGACCATCAAATCGCACCGAATTTGTCAGGTAAGCTTATCAATCATCCTTGCTATTCATTTTGTCCATTCATAAATTAAAATTTAGTAATTTTCACCATAGAAACCCTTGCTAAAAATCACGGGTTTGCGCATACGCGGGTTGGTAACGATAAAGTCGTGTATACACGCGACTGTGCACAAATAAAGTCGCGTATGCGCAGGCCCAAATGAAAAATGCGTAGCTAATGAAGGATTTATTGAATTTTGACAGGATGACCATATCATGGAGAGAGCGTGAACACAGTGCAATTGATCAAGAAGTCATGCGAGATCGAGCATCGCTAAATATTCTTCGGAATTGCGGATTGCTCAAGTTTTTCAAAATGCCAAATATGAAGAGTAATGTCCGGTTGCTCGAAATGCTTGTGAACTATTGGGAACCGGAAGAAGACTGCTTCATCATAGATCTGATGCCTATACGCATCGAAGTGGAAGACATATATTTTATTACTGGACTCTCCCGAAGGGGGGAACCAATAGACTTGCACGGGAAGCCCTTGGGAGGGCTAACCGTGGAATATTACGTCCACGTGTACTGCGTAGAGGGTTCCAAGAAAGTTGGAACTCAAATTGCAATTAAAGATTTAAGGGATTTGCACATGAAAATCCTCCTTTTCACCATTGGCAGAGTGGCAGGATCTGCCTCCCTACATCAGGCGTCCAGGACGCAAATGAGCATAGCAATAGAATGCTTGACTCATGTGTATGATTGGTGCACAGCCCTATTACTGAACATGAAGCAACAGTTGACCTCAATCCACCAAGAAAAGACCAAACACTTTTGCTACGGTACTATTTTGATGACATTCTTCTTTGAGAAGATACCAGCATTGAGACCTAGAGTTATCTCTACCATCAGTAGCCCGAGGGACCCAAGAATTGCCCGTTGGGCGGACATGATGAAGAGATTAGGGGGAAGTGAAGTTCCCCGGACCACTTGGGACGATGAGTTCTTCCTTTGGTGGGGAGAACAAATCATCGCTGTGGACGACTATCCCTATGCCGGGATGGACTTTCGTGGAGATCCAGATCTTGTCCTTCCACCAGGCACGGCATGGGGTGCAGTCGGTAAGTTTGCAATTTTTTATTTATATAATTTTTTGGATTTTGTCAAATATGTATGAAAAAATGAAAAACAAACATGTTTTTTATTGGATTCATAATGAATTACAATTCAAAATGATCATGATACAGATGTTGGACCAGTTCGACCTGAGGGTTTCCCGCGCCACAAGCGCCGCCGAGGCGAAGCGGATACAGTGGATTCAGACAGGACCCTCCAGGCTGTACAGAGGAACTTGGAGGGATTAACCCGCCAAGTACCTATGGCTGCCGTGGAAATTCTGCCGGAAGCCATCCAGAGACGGGTGGTAGGAGTGCCCCGAGACTGGGTACGGTTATTCCGCCGAGTTGCCACCGCGATCATGTTCTATAGGAACACGACTTCTGGGCAGGGACCTCAGGAGTAGATAGATATGATGTATCAGATGACTGTATATTTATTGAGACTGAACATGATCGGGCATAAGCCCAATTTTTGTATGACTTTATGGATCCAAATTTTGTAAAGTTTTTGAACACTCTGATGATATATATACAACGATGTTTGATGTGATGTGATAAATGTATCAAAATATATGATGTTTTTGATGATTAAATTTTATTGTATGGAATGATTAATATGCCAATCCAGTGCCTGATTAGCTAATGAGTCTGCCAACCAATTTTCAGCTCGAGGAATATGAATGAAAGTTAAAAAATGAAATGATCTTTGTAACAAACGTACCCTCAAGAACAACCGTAATAAAAATGGATCTCGAACCCGATAAGTATTGTTCAACTGCGACACCACCAGCTGAGAGTCCAAGAAAACTACCAACAAATCAACACCCAAAGATATTGCCTCCGAGAGTAGATAAACAACTGCAGTGTATTCTGCTATATTATTGGAAGCAGGACCAATGCAGACCCCTCTTGATACTAACAGCTGATCGGAAGGATAATGAAGCACCCAAGCCGCGGAAGCTAAGTTCCGGGTGTGTCTACTAGCACCATCAGCGAAACCAAAATGACTCATGACATCCAACACAACCTGCCAAAGCAGATCAAAAACATCACCAACCCATCAAAGATCGAAAATCAACCAGATATGTACAAAGAAAAACTACTATATACAAAAGCAACATGCCAGGCCGAAGCCTAGGCATAATACTTCTTCAAATAGAGCCCATTTCGGGGCTCCGGCAACTCGTTTCCTTCGAAATCAACCAAGGTATATGCTCCTTTCTTAAGGAAATTTTTTAACGATGAAGGGGCCATACCACATAGATTTAAACATCCCTGCCCCCAGGGCATCTTTTTCTTGGGCATAGACCAAAACAAGGTCACCTTCTGAAAAAACCCTGGGCTTGACTGCCTTATCGTACTGAACTTTAACTCAGTTTTTATGTGCTTCATTCATCATGGCGGCATCCCGACGCTGCTCATCGAGATGTTCCAGATGAAGGAGCCGTTCTTCAAGATTAGAAGTGTCAGGAAGAAGTTCAACAACTAATTTAAGAGAAGGAATCTCACATTCAATTGGAAATACGGATTCCAACCCATGCACTGGCTGAAACAGAGTAAAGCCAGTTGCAGTTTTCACTGACGTCCTGTATGCCCAAAGTGCAGGATATAGCAGGTAGTCATGCTAGTTGTGCGTGTCAGGAATGATTGTCCTTTGAAGAATTGTCTTCAAGGATTTGTCTACCGTCTCCTCTACTCGCTTCATTGGCTTGAGGATAATACGGAGATGAATGCTCCCGCTGGAAACCATAATTTGAGAGCCAACTCTGCCCATCATGTTATATAACGAAAAATGACTCACGATCAAAAGTGATGTCTCTCTAGGAATACCAAAATGAGCAATAACCTAGTTGAAAATAAAAAGAGTTGCAGTCTTACCGTCATTCCCAAAAGTAGGCATAGCCTCGACCCATTTTGTAAAGTAGTCTACTGCTACAATAATGTACTTGTGAACTTTAGCCGAAGGCGGGTTACAAGTAGGATAATCAATACCCCACTTTGTAAAGGGACCAACAGTAATGACTGGGAAAAGCGAAGCTGGATGAGCGTGCATTTTCCGAGTATAAACTTGACACGGATGACACTTTTTGACCGATTCGATACAATCCTTGAAAATCGAAGGCCAAAAGTACCCAGCATGCAAGATCTTTTGGGTTGTAGCAAGCCCAGATAAATGACCCCCACAAGCTCCACTGTGGGAATCATTCAAAGATATTCCCCGCCTTTCTGAGTTAAGCAGCGTCTCAGGATTGAATCAACCCCTCGACGATATAAAACATCACCAATAATCAAATAATTCTTGGTCAAGTGACGCAACTTACGACGCTCGTCTTTCAAAAAAGTAGAGGGAAACTTCGCAGTCCGAAGATACACAATGATATCTCCATACCAAGGATCCTCTGAAGAGATAAGAAACAAATGTTCATCTGGAAAGGATTCATCATAGATCATCTCTTCCCCATAGGGCAACTCGGAGATCAATTCCGCAAAAACTAATGATTTCTTTGACTTGGCAGACATAAACTCAAGATCAAATTCCTGCAAAATCACAATCCATCTATTGTATTTTCCCCCAATCACTAGCCTATTGAGGACAAATTGAAATGGATTGGCTGCAGCCAAAACATAATTTTTTCGTAGAATAATGTAATGTCGGAGTCGCTGCACAACATGAACTACTGCTCAAGCTAACTTTTCTATCGGAGTGTACCGGAGTTCAAGTCCTACCAATCCACGACTAAGATAGTAAATAACATGCTCTGCAAGAGCATCATCTTCCTGAACCAGAACCATATCAATGGTAGATTCTGCTGCTGCCAGATACAAAAGGAAATCCCTGCTATAATTAGGTGGACTCAATAAAGGAGCAGAGGTCAATGCTTTCTTCAAAGCATCAAATGAGTGTTGAGCTAAGTCATCCCAAAGAAATGGAACTCCCTTCTTCAACAATCTCATAAATCCCTTGGTAACTTCAGCATAATTTACGATAAATCTCCGAAGAAAATTAGACTTTCCTTGTAGACTTTGAAGTTGACGAATAGAGGACTGTGAAATCAAGTATTTGTCAACTCAAACCGATCTACCCTTATCCCTTCCCTAGACACAATGAATCCCAATAGCCGACCGGATGTAACCGCGAAAACGTACTTGTTCGGATTCAATCTAATCTTATAGAACTGACATCATTCAAATATTTGCCGGAGGTGACCAGGATGATCCATCCTCTTTCGAGAATGAGCAGCTAAATCATCTAAGTACGCCTCGATAATCTTTTTGATGTCGTGAAAGGCATATGACATGGCCCGCTGAAAGGTAGCCCCAGCATTTTTAAGACCAAAAGGCATCTTCTTGTATGCAAAAGTACCCCAGGGACAAATAAAGGCAGTCTTATGCTGATCTTCAGGACGGATAGTAATCTGATTATATCCTGAGAAACCGTCCATGAAATATAGAAAATCTCATTACCAGCACACTCGTCAATGATCTGATCGATAAATGGTGTGGGGTAATTATCTTTAGGACATGCTTTATTTAGGTCTTTGAAATCGATGCAAACTCAAATCGTTCCTTGCTTTTTATCTACAGGAACAAGGTTTGAAACCCATTCAGTCAAAGGAACAGGGAAAATGAATCCCACCTTCAGCAGCTTCTCCACCTCAGCTTTGATAGCTACTGCCTTCCTAGGATTGACTGGACGAAGTTTTGCCTCACAGGCTTAGCGTTATTGTAAGTCTTGATCTCATGCTGAACAATAGATGGATCTATACCAGGAATTTCCTCATAAGACCAAGCGAATACATCCCTATACTCTTTAAAGAGCTCGGTGTAAATTTGAACCTCTTCATGGGAACATTCAGCTCCGATGAAGACATTCTCAATAATATTGGGATCCCTGGAAATGTTCACCGGGATAGTAGGAGAAATCACAGCCATGTTCCCTTCAGCATAAACCTGTGTTGGTGCTAAAGGGTTCAAGACTGGGTGAACAGGACCAGGAGACGGAGGACTTGGGAAACTAGCTTCAACTTCGCTCAAATCAGGTAAAAAATAAGACCGATGATGCAAGTCATCCCACGGTCTATCTATACCAGTCATGGCTTCCAGGATGGCCTCTTCAGATGGAAGAGTGGTATCAAGGCAATCCTGGGCAGAAGAAGAACTAAGTGTCCAAGTCGGAGCCACATCTCCATCCAACTCTTCCTGTGAAAGAGGAGCTGGAATGGATTCTACAGAGTCAACAACAGACTGATAGGCAATCTCAGCTGCAGAAATAGGAAATGCCATTCCACCCACTTGACCTTCCGCCAATGTGGCAGTAGGGGAAGGTAAGGTCCAAGGGTCCGAAAAATAATGAGTTCTGAAGAACTCTCTTCAAAGAGGAGCCTTGGAGGATGAAATAGCATTAATATGAACCGTAGGAGGAGGAATATCAAAAGTACCCATCAAGGAAGAATACATTCCAACTCCTAAATTCTCAACAGGCGCCTTAGTATTATCCAACTTTGGAACAGATGAGTCAGTAGACGCATTCGGGTCTACAGGAGGACAGTCCAGTTGATCCACTGTAACAATCCTCCCTTCGTGGGGGAAACATATAATCTGAAATAATGAGGATGCAATGGCATCCATCTCATAAATCCAGTTTCTCCCCAACAGAAGGTTGTAGTCCAAGCTTGCGTCAACTACCTCAACCTCTATATTGACAGTTTTTCCCCCAACACAGATGGGAAAAGCTGGGACAATACCATGGGGTCTGTGAGAATGACCATCGAACGCAGTCAGAAGAGTGGTAGATGGAACAACTTTGGGAGATCCAATTGTCTTCCAACATGTGAGAGACATCACGCATGTGGAAGCACCCTCATCAACAACCGTCCGAAAGATGTTGCACTTCCGGTACGACGATTTAATATGAAAAGCCATATGATGGGGGAGTCTCTTCTTAAAATTAGACATATCAAAAGTAATCAGAAGAGAATTTTTTGGATCAATAGCCCCAATGGCAGTGAGCAAAGCACTGTGCTGAGCCGGACAAGACTGGAGTACCTCTAAAGCTGACATAGCACAAGGACTCTGCGCCAGATCTTCCACAATCGAGTAGTTCTGGGCAGCCCTAGCATTTGGATTAATCATTGATCGCTTAGAAGATGCTTTGGGCATCCGAGGCATAGACTCAACAGTAGGCTTTGTAATGTGAAGCGGCTCAGTAGCATCAGGAGTATCCTTAGCTTTCGAAGACTCTTCTCCGCCATAATCACGGGATCTCGTAGCGATATCCGCGTGAGCACTCATCATGAAAATGTTCGATGGAATTTCCCCTTCCTGGGTGCCCCCAGAGGAAGCCCCAGGATTTTGATTCACGCCAACAACTAATTTTTTCCCTTGGGGAAAAGGGTTTGTTAACACAGCCTGGGAACTAGAAGAACCCCATTGTGTAAATGTTACCGCATCTTGAATGAAAGGTGCAGATGGTCTCCACATATATCTTGCATGGAAACTTCACTTATTTTTGTCCTTTGGACCTCACCAACATGCTCAAGTGGTTTTATTTGCATTACCCTTCCCATTCTTTGCTCCTTCTTTCTTATTATTTCTGTCCTCTTCTACTACTTCCTTCGTGTTGTTGATTCTTCGGGATTAGAGGTTACCGCTTATAAAAGGACAACACTGAAGTTGCGATGACTTCACAGTACAACTCGACTGTATGATGACAAAGACAACTGCTGCAATTGAGAGAGCAGGCTGGCTGCACTACTACTGACCGATCCGACAAGCCTGTCATTATGCGGACTAGGTTTGGGTTTCGATAAATCCAACTTGGAGCGAGGAGCATTGGGAAAGAATTTATGGAGGACCCTGCATCATTGAGGTCAAGCCCACTATTGGCCCTAAAATGGTCTGGCTTCCGTAAAATGTTCTAAAGGGAGTTATCTGAAATGTCCGATCATAGAGATTTCGTAAAACCATTCCAAAAGGAATTCGCCTGGAATATGAGCTTTAATCAGCCTCTTCCTTCTCCTCCATTCCTGAATGTGATCAGAAATGTGGGTTGCATCGTCCTATTTAAAATTAGCTAGGAGTTCAGTCCCAGCATCATATCGGACAGGCAACTGGAAATGGTTCAGAAATGTAATAGCCAGTTCTCCAAATGTAGCAAAACTGCCCCCAGTTAGCTCAATATACCATTTGGCAGCGTTTCCAGTTAGGGTGCGTTGAAACAATCTCAACCTAATTGAATCATCGATCAGGGAGTTAGAAGAACACCATAAATGGAAAGTGGTGATGTGGTCAGCCGGATCCTCTCCATTCTTCCCTTCAAACTTTGGAATGTCTGAAGGAAGTTTGGTCGGGATCGGAGGCCACCCCGGACTATATCGAATCGGATCATTCGTCAATTTCAACAAATTTGGCAAGTTTAACGTTGCCAGAAAACGTAAACGAGGCAGAGCTTGAGGATTCCATCCTTGATAGGATGAATTTCCAACATTCTGAAAAGAATACCCTGGATTTGATGAGGCACCAGGTTGCCAGAAAGAACTCGTAGCAAAAGGAGAAGAATCTCCTCCCCACGCCGAGTTACAAAATACCGGATCAGTTCCCCCGCCTGAAGTATTAAATGAAGAGGAAAGCCCCTGATAGGGGTTCCAGGCATTAGATAGAGGGGAAAAAGTCTGATAAGCACTCGATGAAGGGAAAGAAGCATTCCATTGGTGACCAGCGTAAAACTGATTCCCTGCCCCCGCTGTAGTGAATACAGGGTTCCAACCTGTGAAAGTAGTCAAACTTTGACCTCCAGACCAAGGGTTGAAACTCTGGGTCTAAGAATCAAACGGAAAGGACCCTAAAGAAGTATTCGAACTAGGAATGTGTCTAGTTCTGAAGGGGAACCCTTGAAAAGAAGCTGATCCACTAGCCATGGAAGACATGGTTGTAGATCCAGCTGCAGCAGCGGAAAAGGAAAAAGAAGGAATCCCACTAGTGGGCATTCCAAAACAGAAGGGACCAGATTGAGAAGCATGTGCTTGGGTGAAACCAAAGCCAAACACAGCAGCACTAGAGGCAATCGAAGATATAGCAATAGTGCCCCCTCCTTCAACAGAAGCAGGAGTCTGAATGCCTGCAGCACTCACAGCAGAAGCCGCGTTCCCAGTCGTGGCCATCGAAAGGTATGTATAATAAGGAGGATCTTCCAGTCTCTCTGACTCGGGTCCGATGTATTGAACAACGAACGGATAATCAGGAGGAAGAGGAGATGGAAGTGAATCTGAGGGTTCAGACACTTCCTCTACTTGTATATCTTCTTCCTGCGGAAATAACACTCGCGAGGTGAGCGGAACGCTCCTCTCGGAACCAACACCAGAATCAGCTATGAAACCTTCAGACCCTTGTGGAGGATCTCTCTCCACTGCGTCGGACGCCACAGGGTGGTAACCACCTGCTAAATCACTCCTACGCCTTCTTGAAGAAGGCTCTGGACTCTCGGGAGATAACCCCCAGATTCTCCTCGATCGACGAGGCGCTTGATCAGCCACTTTTATAGATTTTAATTAGACTCAAAAAAGTGTAAAGCTAGGCAAGCTAGGAGCAAATAGCACTCACTAAAAAATAATCCCTGAGATACAATCAAGCAAACAACCTTCAGGTATTTCCGCTCCGGGTGATTAGGACCGGACACCAAAATACAAGAAAGCGAAATATAGGACCTCCCGAAAGTAGTCTGGGATAATTGCGGCCCAGGCCTACTAGCGAAGGTATCAGAAACAGTTACGCCGACCTCCTAATGACAGCCTTTGCTGGCTCAAGCACCCAAGCTTCGCAAGGGCACCCCCCAGAAGTACTGCTGAAAGTGATGCGACGTCTGCCTCAGGTACCACGGGTATTCCCCCCCGCAGTCACCTGTGTGGAACCTAGGAGTGGAAACTATGGGCACCAATCCATGTCAGAAGCTGGGCGAAACGGTCTTGAGGTTAGATTCAGCTAATTAGAGAGGGGGTATCCCTCTTCTCAGCCTTCACTTCCCCTCGCGCTTGACTCTCTGGAGGAGAGCTTTCCTGGTCCACCTAACAGAGTTGGATTTCGCTCAATTAATCAACTTCTATGTTTTGTTTGAGCGGCCTTGGAGAGTTAACTCTCCACTCACCTAATCCAAGGCCCTACAACCTATCTAGTTGGTGTATGACACTTAGAAAACTTGCTAGTTGATTTTAAATTATATCGCTTATTTTAATGGGCTGTTATGTTAAGTCAAAGGGATGCGGAAATGAAACTTATGGTGTTTTGACGCAGAAAGAAATTAATAAAAACCAAACTACATGCAAATGCAGTTATTGTCTTTCGATGAAAAGCAACTTCTACACAAGTTCTACGAGATTAAAAATTGTATTTTTCTTTTCAGATAACAAACTCACACTCACAAAAACTATGAAAATGACTAAATGCTTAAGTGCACCTGATGCAAATCACTACAAGCATGCAAATTCTAAGATGCAAAATCTCCTAAAGCAAAGTGAAATTTCCCAAAGATCCTTCAGTTTTATCTCTTTTTGTTTGTCCAGAAAGCTAGTTCCCAAAATCAAGAACTCTTAATATGAAGACACCAAAAACGCTTTAAAAACAAGAGGAAGAAATCAATGACAACTCCTTTCCAAAATCAAGCCAAAATCCAAAGGTAAGAAACCTCAACAAAGCTTCAAAAGATACAAAGAAATGAAAACAAAAATGCAAAAACAAAAGCAAAAAACAAAGCAAAATGTTTTTTGAGCTTTTGAGTTTTATAAAAGAAGAGTTCGAAAAGACCAAGCAAAACTATAAAATCCCAAGCCAAACAACACTGAATTTCAAGCAAAAACTTCAAAAATGCTCCAAATCTTATAGGGCTAACTAGTAGCAAGATCAATATGAGCAAAAGAAGACAAGAAAACTCAGCCACTCAGCCTAGAATAATAGTACAACCTTGCCGCAAACAAAAACTTCAAAGAACCAAGAAAGACTCTTCAAAAGTTGCAACAAGACCTAGCCGACTGAACTCAAGAAAACCAACCAAGAAATGGGCAAAAATTGTAGCGCAAAGCAAAACACAAAGATAGGAAAGAGTAAATGAGCAGGAGCTCTCTGTTCTGATGAAGCAAAACATCCAAGAATCCCCAGAAAGAGATCTTGGTACTCAAACCAGAAATGCTAGTACAAGAAACAACACTTTGCCAAAAGACTAGTTTTCAATCAAACAAGAGAGAGAAAAAACCAAATACCACTTTCTTCACAATCCAGAGGGTACAAAGACACTTCAGGAACAGGTCTCCACAGATAGAAAGGACTAAAATGCCAAGGAATCCAAAATTTCAAAATCTGCCTAGGTATACGCAACTTTACAGTTTAGCAACAAGCGTGCATATGCGACTGTGCTAAAGGAAACATGCGTATACGCGACTCCCTTTAAAAAAAAATGCGTGTATACGTGACTGTGTGCAGACAAACCCGTGTATATAAAGGTAGATAATAAAAAACAAAAAGGATCAAGCCTGGATAAGAAACCAGGACTTCAGTCTGACTGAGAAAGAGTAAACTGGACTGGAAATAGAAGTTAAAACTGTTGGAAACCTATCAAACAGCTAAAACCACCCAACAGGGGAATCACAAGAATGCGATCCCCAGTGGAGTCGCCAGTTCTGTTTCAGGGAAAATCACCCTAGAGTTTTGTTGGGTTGAAACCTCCACAGATCAGGGCATGCTATTCAGAAAGACTCACACACAACCATACTTGAATGCAAAAACTAGAAATCAATGATAGCAGGACTCACCCGTAGTCCTACGTTCGATGTAGATCCCGCGGGGTTCAAACCCCCAACAACCCTTCTTCCTCCTTCAACCTGAAACAAGAAAGAACGTGCACGGAAACCTAGTTGTACAACATATAATTCTCCTAAACGTTAGTGTAATCAATGTGAAACATGATATAAACGATAATAACTGCTTAATAATCAATCTTTCCACATATAAAAATAGATACTAACACAGAAGTTCAGGAACAAGACGGTTCTTCATTATTATGAATAGCATGTACAATAGTAAAAGTGGAGAGATCACCTGAATCCTTCCACGATCTTCGAGCAAACCGTCATCCAGATTCGTCCCGCCCTTGCCTCGCTAAGATTCTTCCAAGACTAGTGCACTCGAGATGGCATATGAATGAACATCTCCAAGAAACAAGGGTTTCCTGATATAAATCTGGGAAAGTGCAGGAGGCACGGGGAATCAGACTTGAACTGGGAATCCAACAGAGTATAATGACTATAAAATTTCTCTCTCCCTTAGGCCATACACATGAGGGGCTTTTATACTCCCTCAAAGTAGTTTCAGTCAGTTGGAAACAGTTGGCCACGTACTGGGGTGGTTGAACTACTGGAGTAACCATCAACCCAGTCCGAAAATAGGGAATTTATATATATTTTAATTATTTTAATGGCATACGTGGAAAAATACATGTGGACTCGCGTATACACGCGGAAAAGTCTGGGCATACCCGCGTATGGGAATTGTAACACTTTTTTTTAGTGAATTTGTTCAAGTCTGTAGGAATGGGTGCCCAAAGCCATAAAAGCAATCATGAATCATATGAAGGTGAAAAATGATGCTATAACACTAAGGGTACTCCTGATAGTACTGAACCAATTCATATTATGAAGCCTACTGTTGAGCCTGTACCTCGGATGCCGAAGGCATCTTCAAAATGCATGAAAATTAATCCAAATGCCAAGGCTGCTCAGAACTACTCCATTGTAGAAGATCTATCCTAGAGTCTTTGTGTTATGTCTGCATTAGAGGTGCTCCAGTATTTTCTTGCTCAGCGAAGTGCTTTGCTCATTACTATTGGGGTAGTAGATCCAAAAATTCTCCTATGATTACATTTGATATGTCTAATTTTAAAAAGAGACTCGCTCATCATATGGCTTTCCATATTAGATCGAGTTATCAAAAATGAAATATTTTTTGAACAGTTGTTGATGAAGGTGCTTCCATGTGTGTAATGTCTCTTGCATGCTAGAAGGTTATTGGATCTCCCGCAGTTGTTCCTTCTGCCACTCTTCTAACTGTGCTTGAATATCATTCTCACAGGCCGCATGGTATTGTTTTGGCTTTGTCCATCTATTTTGGGGGAAAAACTGTTGATATTGAAGTTGAGATAGTTGATGCAAGCTTAGACTATAACCTTCTGTTGGGGAGAAACTGGATCTATGACATGGATGTGATTGCATCCTCTTTATTTTGTATTTTTTGTTTCCCTCACGAAGGGAGAATCATCACAGTTGACCAACTGAATTGTTCTCTTATAGATCAGAATGCATCTTCTGACTCAACCGTTCCTCTAGTGAATGATACCAAGGCACCTGTCGAGAATTTCAGAGTTGGAATGTATTCTTCTTTTATGGGTACTTTTGATCTTCCACCTCCCTTGGTTCACATTAATGCAATTTCATCCTCCAAGGCTCCCATTCGAAGAGAGTTCTTCAGAACTCATTATTTTTCAGACCCTTGGATCTTACCTTCTCCTACCTCCACATTAGCAGAAGGTCAAGTGGGTGGAATGGAATTTCCAATGTCTGCAGCTAAGATTCCTTATAGCTCTATTGTTAACTCTGCAGAGTCCATTCCATTTTCTCTTTCACCAGAGGAATTGGATGGAGATGTGGCCTCGTCTTGGACTCTTAGTTCATCCTCAGCCCAGGATTGTCTTGATACCACTCCTCCATTTGAAGAGGCCATCCTGGAAGCAATGAATGGTGTAGAGAAATCGTGGGATGACTTGCATCATCGATATGAATTTCTACCAGATTTGAGCGAAGTTGAATCAATTTTTCCTAGCCCTCAGTCTTCTGGTCTTGTTCACCTAGTCCTGAACCCTTTAGCACTAGCACAGGTGTTTGCTGAAGGGAACATGGTTGTGATTTCTCCTACTATCCTGGTGAACATTTTCATAAATCCCAATGTTATAGAGAATACTTTCATCGAAGTTGAATGTTCCCCTTAGCAGGTTCAAGTTTATACCGATCTCTTTCGAGAGTTTAGTGATGTATTCGCTTGGTATTATGAGGAACATCCAGTTATATATCCATCTATTTTCCAGTTGAGATCAAGGTATGTGAAAATGCTAAGCCGGTTAGGCAAAAGCTTTGTCTGGTCAACCCTAGGAAAGCAACATCTATCAAAGTTGAGGTGGAGAAGCTGCTTAAAGAAGGGTTCATTTTTCCTGTTCCTTTGACAAAATGGGTTTCGAATCCAGTTCCTACGGAAAAGAAGCAAGGAACAATTCGAGTTTGCATTGATTTCAAGGACTTAAATAAAGAATTTCCTAAAGATAACTACCCCACACCGTGTATAGATCATATTATCGATGAGTGTGTGGGAAATGAGATTTTATCCTTCATGGACAGTTTCTCCAGATATAATCATATTACTATCCATCCTGAAGATCAGCATAATACTACATTTATTTGTCCCTAGGGTACCTTTTCTTACAAGAAGATGCCTTTTGGCCTTAAAAATGCTAGAGCTACTTTTGAGCGGGCTATGTCCTATGCCTTCCACTACATCAAGCATATTATCGAGGCATACTTGGATGATTTAGCTGCTAGTTCTCGTAAGAGAATTGATCATCCTTATCACCTCCATCAAGTATTTGAACGATGTTGATATTACAAAATTATTTTGAATCCAAACAAGTGTGTTTTCGCGGTCACATTTGGTCGGTTGTTGGGATTTATTGTGTCTACAGAAGGGATTCGAGTAGATCCCTTCAAGGTGGAGGCAATAATTCAGTTACCTCCCCCATCTTCAGTTTGTCAACTTCAAAGTATGCAAGGAAAAGCTATTTTTCTGCAAATATTTATCGTAAATTATGCCGAGATTATGAAAGGGTTTATGAGATTATTAAAGAAAGGAGTTCCCTTCTTTTGGAATGACTTTGCTCAAAGCTCATTCGATGCTCTGAAAAAATCTTTGACCTATACTCCTCTATTGAGTTCACCTGATTATATCAGGTATTTCCTTTTGTATCTCGTAGAAACAGAATCTACCATTGGCATGGTTCTGGTTCAAGAAGAAGATGCTCTTTTAGAGCATGTTATTTACTACCTTAGTTGAGGCCTGGTAGCACCTAAACTCCGGTACTCTCTGATAGAAAATCTTGCTTTGGCAGCTATCCATGTTGTACAGCGGCTCATACATTACATTATTCTTTGAAAAACCTATGTTTTGGCAGCAGTCAATCCATTTCAGTTTGTTCTCAGTAGGCAAGTGATTGGGGGAAAATACAATCAATGGATTGTAATTTTGCAGGAATTTGATCTTGAATTTATGTCTGCCAAGTCTAAGAAATCATTTGTTTTTGCAGAATTGATCTATGAGTTTCCCTGTGGAAAGGAGATGGTTTATGATGATTCCTTTCTGGATGAGCATATTTTTCTCATTACTTCACAGGATCCTTGGTATGGGAACCTCATAGTATATCTCTAGACTGCGAAGTTTCCCTCAACTTTTTTGAAATATGAGAGTTGTAAGTTACGTCACCTAGCTAAAAATTACTTGATCATTGGTGACACTTTATATCATCACTAGGTTGATTCAATCCTTAGGCGGTGCTTAACTCTCGAAGAAGCTGAGGTTGTGTTGAATGATTTCCACAGTGGAGCTTGTGGTGGTCATTTATCTAGGCTTGCTACAACCCAAAAAATATTGTGTGCAGGATACTTTTGGCCTTCAATTTTCAAATATTGTATGGAAGTGGTCAAAATGTGTCATGCATGTCAGGTCTATACTCGAAATATGCACGTTCATCTAGCTCCACTCTTTCCTGTCATCACTGTCGGCCCCTTTACAAAGTGGGGTATTGATTATACTACTTTGTAACCCACCTTCGACTAAAGATCACAAGTACATTATTGTATCCATAGATTAATTTACGAAGTGGGTCGAGGCTATGCCTACTTTTGGGAATGATGGTGAGACAACAGCCTTTTACCTCTTCAATCAAGTCATTTCTCACTTTGGTATTCCCAAAGAGATTGTCACTAATCATGGCAGCTCATTTTCGAACAACATGATGGCCGAATTGGCTCTAAAATTAGCTTTCATGGAGGAGCACTCGCCTCCCTATTATCCCTCCCAAGCCAATGCATGTGTGGAGGCCGTGAAAAATTCTTGAAGACCATCCTTCAATGGAAAATTGATAAAACCCGATCCAATTGGCACATTATGTTGTATCCTATGCTTTGGGCATACTAGGTGTCACTAAAAATTGCAACTTGATTTACTCCGTTTCTCAACTAGCTTATGGGTTGGAATTTATTTTTCCTATTGAATGTGAAATTCCTTCTCTTAAGTTAGTTGTAGAGCTTCTGACCGACACCTCCAAGCTCTCAAGAACTTCTCCTTCATCCGGAACATCTCAATGAGTAGCGTTAGGATTCCGCCACAATGAATGAGGCACATAAGAAACGGATAAAGGTTTAGTATGATAAAGCGACCAAACCTAGGGTTTTTTTCCCGAAGGATACCTTGTCTTGGTTTATGCCCAAGAGAAGGATGCTCTAGGAACAAATCAAGTTTAAATCTATGTGGTATGGCCCCTTCGCCGTTAAAAAGGGTCCTAAAAAAAGGAGCTTATGCCTTGCTTTATTTTGAGGGAAATGAGTTGGCTGAGCCCGTAAATGGGCTCTATTTGAAAAAAGTATTATGCCTAGTCTTTGGCATAACATCTTACTTTTGTATATATTTTCGTTTTTTGTACATATCCTGAGCTTTCAGCCTTTTGATGTGATTGTGACGCATTTGATCTCGCTTTGCTGTAGTTGTGTTGGATTTCATGAGTCATCTTTGGTTTCGTTGATGGTGCTAGTAGACATACTGAACTCTGGCTTATGTGGTTTGAGTACTTCATTATCCATCTCGGCCGCTTGTTGGTTTCAAGAGGTGTCTCGCATTGGTCCTCGTTTCAACAATGTAGCGTATCACACTACAATATTTTATCTACTCTCTAAGCAAGATCTTTGGGTGTTGATTTGTTAGTAGTGTTATCGACTCCCTAACCCGGTGGTTTTGTATTTGAACAACACATATCGGGTTCGAGACCCATTTTTTTCACCGATTTTTTTTTAGGTTTTTTTGTTATAGAGATCAATTCAATTTATAACATTCATTCACATTCCTCGAGAAGATAATTGGATGGTAGAATTATTAGATAATCAAGCAATTGATTGGCATATTCATCATTCAACATTTTAATCAATATATCAAATACATCATTCATTTTTCATACATTTGAGGCTAAATCGTTGTATCTATCTATCTATTTATCTATCTATCTATCTATATATATATATATATATATATATCATATAGTATATATCGTCGTAGTGTTCAAAAATATACAAAAATCCGGACCCTATCTCGTCCTACAAAATTAGGGATTATGCCCGATCATGTTCAGCATCAAAAAATATATTACAATCATCCGCAAAATCTATATATCTAATCTCGTGGTCCCTCGCTTCAACATTCGTTCCTATAGAACACGATAGCAGCCACTACACGGTGGAATAACCGCACCCTATCCTCATGGTACTCCAACTACCCATCTCTCGGATAGCGCTCGGGTAATCCATCTATCAGACATAGGCACTTGGCGAGTCAAACTCTCCAAGTTTCTCCTGGACCACATGGAGGGTCCTACCCGGTTCCTCAAAGATTCGCCACCTCTATGGCACTTATGCCTCGTATCCCTCAGTTTGAATAGTCCCATATCTTTATCATGATCATCAATAATATTGTAAGTCATTTGAGTCCAATCAAAAATATTTTTTCATTATCATATTTGGAAAAAATCAAAATTTGAATCTCACCAATTGCACCCCATGTTGCACTAGGTGGAAGGACTAGATCCGTGATCATCGCTAAAAATCCATCCTAGCATAGGGATAATCTTCCACTAGCTTATAGCTTGTTCCTTCCACCATTGGAAGAACTCATTATCCCATGTGGTTCTAGGGAACTTCACTTTCTCTAATATCTTTATCAAGTCATCCCACTAGGCTATTCTTGATCTCTCGGGGCCGTTGATGGTAGAGATCATTTTGGGTCGAAGCCCCGTGAATCCTCTCAAAGAAGAATGTTAGTAAAATGGTTCCATACCCAAAAATGTTTAGTTTTTTCCTTTCCATATCGAAGTCAACTATATTTTCATATTGCTCTGCAAGAATGTTGTTCACCAATCAAAGAGGTGAATCAAGCATTCTACTCGCAATGCTCATCCGAATCCCGGATGCTCGATGTAGGGAAGCAGATCCCGCTACCCTAATGATGGTAAAAAGGAGAATCTTCATGTATAATCATTTCAAATCTTTGATTGCAACTGAGTCCCTACTTTTTGAGACCCTCTATGCAGAGACTTAGACGTAGTCTTCCACAGCAGCCCTCCCAAAGGCTTTCCATGCAAATCCACTGATCTCCTCTTTGAGAGAGTCTTGTAATAAAATATATGTCTTCCACCTCTATGCTTATAGGAATTTGATGTATCATGAAGAAGTCTTCTCTCCAGCTCCCACCGATCTACCAACATTTGGAGCAAACCGTACATTAGTTTTCATATTTGGCATTTTGAAGAATTTGACCAATCCATAATTTCAAAGGATATCGTTTAATTTTGATCCTCCATCACTTCATTATTGATGGCACTATGTTCGCGCACCGAATAAAAAAATCCTAAAAAAATTCATCAAATAATTCATTAGGTTCATATTTTAATTTTTCAATCTCGCGCATATGCAGCCTTCCTTTACACACAATTGTGTATCATATGTAGGTTCGTCCACCTAACCCGCTTATGCGCAGAGGGTTTCATCAAAACAAAGTTTTCCTACTGGTCAAATTTCCAAATTTTTCTCTTAAAATTAAACGAAATTGATGGCAAAGATGAATTAGAGCCCTACCCGACTGATTCGGCGTGATTTAATGGCCGATTGCTCCCTGCTTTCCGAGAAGGGGAAATTTTTTTTCTCCAAAAGTTCCTCCTCCACTTCCGCAATGTGAAAATGATTCAAATATGAGGTAAATGGTCTATTTCTACCTAGAATTTGAAAAAAAATTTCCAAATTCTTCGTGCATATTTTTAAAATCTATTTAAGGTTGTATAACCGTATTGCTTTAAGTGTTGGGAAAGGTATTTTTTTAGGGAAATTTTACTAAAGTTGAGATTTTTCCAGCTTTTTTTCAGATCCATGACCGCCGAACTGCTACAGTAAGGTGTATATGATTCTCGAACTAGCATATAGGTTAGGGAATCCACTTTGCGTTGCATTCGTGCATACTAGCCTCCATTTTGATCACTTTCCATAGGTTCGATCCCATCTTGTCATGAGTACTTAACCCATGTTTCACTCGCTTATTTTTTTAATCATGACGTGATGGTAGAACCTTCCCTTTACATGGGCTTCCTAGTTAGTTCCTGCTAGAATTTAGTCACCCATGCTACAATTGATGTGGGCTCCTGGAGTCCTATTTAGTTCTTCCATGACATATACATTGAAGCTTCATTCTTTTTCTTCTTTTCTATCATTTTTCTAGCCATCACCCTAGAGGCTCCCTTTTTTGGTTGTCAAGTTGTATTTCTACATCGTATATTGACTACTTATTTATCTTGGCCTATAGCTAGCTTCATTTGGACTCAATGTTTAAGCCATATTTTGACCTTGACTCTCATACAAGTTAAACATGAAATCACTTAGCTACTCGTGGACTGACACCTTGTTACCCATGGCCGGAACACTCCTTTGAGTATCACTTACCGCTTCGCCACCTTGCATTGAGCATAGGATTGTTCCTATCCACGAAACTAGTGCATATGTTTTATGATACTGCTCTATCCATTATACTAGAGCATTATTTTATTCTTTTTTAGGCTTTGAATATGAAAAAAGAAAAAAAAGAAAAAAAGATGTGAAAAAGAGCAGAACAGTGATATTACTTCATATTTTGATGACAAACTCATAAAGGTGTCGCTTTTTTTTGCTCTGAAAAAAAGCACAAAAAACTATGTCTTTCCTTCATTTGGGATGGTTTTAGTTTTGAATTATGAGAATCCATAACCTTGTCACATGTGTCGCTTCTCCCCGCTGGTTATCTCTTCCAATCATATGGGAGGGGTTTTTTCGTGTCTCCTACATGACAAACTTATACAAAGTTATCATTTTCTGCCATAGTCAACATGAGTCGTGATTTTGTTCAAGGGAAGCTAACCCGAGTTGGCCTATCTGGGTGTCTCTTGACTCATTTTTCAGTCACACCCTTCCTGGGCCTTGTCGTTGTCTTGTTCTATCACATCGTATGTTTGTTCCTATGATCATGTCGATTTGAGAAGGTCTCCATTGACTTCTTGCTCGTAGGTTTGTTTCCTTATCGACTACAACATATTTCTCTAAGAGAAAACCTAGAGTTTCTTCCCCTGACCTATTTACATTATCTGATAGGTGACCTTGTGCTCATCATTTGATCATCATCATCTGGTCTGATCGAGTGGTTTCCCTTGTGTTCGACATCACGCTTACATTATCACACCCGGGATTCATGGCAAAGACTGATTTCCATTTGACCCTATCGGTGGATATCTAACCTCTTTGTCAACTTTCATTATTCGTCGGTTCAAAGGGTTTCGATGTGCACTAGCTTTCATTTTCATGCATGCCGGAAATGTACTTCGGGTTGGTTACTTCACTCTACTTCGCCTCGATTCCTTCCAAATCTTGGCCTCATGGGTTACACTTGCGCTAGAATGATGTGGGATTCCTTAATGCCTTCCTTCCAAAGAGATCTTTTCCCATCAACTCCGACTCATTTCTCTCGAATAAGGTCTAGAGTCCTTTTGTCAGCACCTTAGGGTTTGCATCATCAATGACAGATTCTTCGCTTACTGACTGAGGATACATCACTTTCCCGATTGGTGGATTCTTTCAAGTGTTCGACTTCAACTCATTTATTCGCACTTGTTGGATTGTGTTGGGGCACCCTACACTCATTATCATTATTGGTGGGTTGTCTCGCGTTTGTTAATGGTATACATCAATGACCGCACAAAAAAATTTCTCACATGATCGATATTAGCTTATTTATTCCCATTGTGTAGAATTGTGCCATAGTGATCAAGTGAAGACCTCTGGTTTGCATCAAAGATGATTCAGCTTCACTTAGACAAGCTTTAGTTTTCTCACGTTGACACCGTACACCCTTATATGTTGAAGTTTCACCACAAAGAAGATTCATATGTTGGCTCCCGAGTTGCGTGGTTTGTACCATTTGTTCTACCACTTATGATTTGGTACCTGAGATTCCAGCTTTGTGACTTTTTTTTGATCAAATATCTATTTGCAGCCTTCATTGATCGCTTTCTCTATATGTGATACTTAGACCTGATTTTTTACTTGTACTTCCGGGCAAAGGATCGCCGATCGCATGATTCATTATGTACTTTACATTTTGTCGCCTATAATTGTATACATTTTGGATCTTCTATATTTCATAAGAGAACATGATTTTCTCTTTCACTCGAGCATGGCTATTCCCACCTCGCAGATGATCTATCTCTTTGATTTCTCTTCACCGGTTTTTTTTTGTAGGCTTAAATCTAATGAAGTCCTCTCTAGTCCTTGTAAGTTCTTTCTATGCATGTAATACATTTCAACCATCATGTACCCCTTTTGACCCTCATATATTAGGGGGGCATATGTTATAGTGTTATTTATCACCTTCATGCACTTCGATGATTTACACTTCGCCTTGGGCACCCTTTCCCCTAGAATTGAATATTTGATTAAAAAACAAGATCTTAAAACCCATACGTCGACTCACCTGCACTTTTCCACGTATACACGCGAGTCCATTCATAGAGATCCACGTATACCTTTAATTATTAAGCAATATATAAATTCCCCTATATTTGAGGTGGGTTTGATGGTTATTCCGAATTCAACCACCCCACCCCCATGGCTCCACTCGCTTCCTAACTACGTAAAACTAATTTTGAGAGAGTATAAAAGCCCCTCAAAGGTATGGCTCTAAGGGAGAGAGAAAAGACATAGATATTATACTATGTTGGAGCCCTATTCAAGTTTGATATTCCCTGCCTTCGCACTTCCTAGGTATATTCAGAAACCCTTGTTTCCTTGAGATGTTCATCATCCTATATGACATCTATTGTTCACACATCTTGGAAGAATTCTTGTGAGGCTAGGGCCGGGACGTATCTAGAGGATGATATGCTCTAAAGGCCATGGTAGGATCTCAGTGATCTCTCCATGTTTTGAACACCGTACGTGTCATTCATAATAAGAAGAGCCATCATGTTCTTGATATTTACATGTTAATGATGCTTCATACATGTGTGATAATCATTAATTGAACATTTCATATTGTTTTCATGATATTATACATGGATTTCACTAACATATAGGAACTATATATGTTGTACAACTAGGGTTTTTTTTGTGTCCATTATTTGTGGATTTACAGGTGCTCTGCAGCATAAAGTGTTGCAGGGGGTTTGCACCCCATGGGATCTACATCAACCGAGGGACTTACTGCAAGTTCTCGCAACTAATAGCATCTAGTTTTCGCGATAAAAGTTGGTTAAAGTGAGTCCTTCTTGAATGGCATGCCGCTGATCCCGTGAAGGTTGTCAACCCAAGACCTTTAGGTATTATTTCGAAACACTCATTATCACCAAGGTCACCCCCTCGAAACAACAACAAAAATACATATATGTGATGTGCGACACTTTCCATGGCAAAATATGGAATTTACGATAGTAAGAGGAAAGTGTAAATGACACTTGAAAAATGTGAACACCCTTGAAAGTGACGCATGACAAAACAAGGATAGCATGAAAAAGACAATTTTTATAGTGAAAAAAAATCAAGGAAATATTTGTAAACATGAAATCTAGACTTGCAAAAGAGAAGGTGCGTAAAAGAAACAATTGGAAAAACTCTCGAAAACAAATTAACAATCGCAACCAAAAGTGAGAGACTATTGAAAGTGTGCATCGATCGTTGACATAGGTTGAACATTGCACATGTAATTTCTTGATGGACTTGTGTTGTGCATGTTCAAGATTGCATAAAAGAGTGTGCTCATGAGCTTACTATAGAATGATCATGTGTGAGCAAGTGACTTTGACACTCTATTGACCGACCATAAAGTGACATTGGAAAAAAACAATTGCAAGATCCATAATAGGCTCCAAAATTAAAGCACATACCAAATTTTTGGAGGGTATTTTGTCACAATTACAAAAACCATAATTGAATCATGTTTTCATCTAGTTCTAGGCAACCTCCTAGTAAAATACAAAGGGATAATTTCCCATTTCAATTTCAAAATTGGAAATGGGTTCAAAAATCTAGCAGGATGCTAATGTTCCACTTTCATTTTTTTTGAAATTCCAAACACCTTGCTCAAACATTCAACTACCTCTCCTTTCATTCTAGTCTAGGAGAAATATTTCCTAAGAACCGTGATAATTTTTTGTTATCCCGGGATGAGTTGAAAAAGGATTTTTTATGATGTTCATTTAGAATTAATTGCTTAAGCCTCGGCACTTTAGGAATGAAAATTTTCTTGAAGGTCGACTCACCATATTTATTTAAGGCATATTTTGAATTTTTCTATTTGAATAGATTCAATTATCAACCTTGCTTTTTATTTTTCTATATTCCTGATCCTCTAAGGATGGAATTTGAATTTTCTCAAGAAGGTTTGTTTTATTACTACTTATATAAGTTTCACAAACTTATTTTACATTTATTCCCAATGCATATTCCAACTTAATTTATTTTCCTATGATATGTTTGATATCAAAATAAAACTCACTTAGAAAGGCCACCCATCTAGCCTATATAACATTTAAATTTGGATAAATGAAAAACAATTTAAGTCGGAACAATTAGTGATCAACATAAATTTTCTTCCCCCAAAAGTAATGGTTTCGTATATTTAATGCATATATTACCACAAATCAGCTCTAAAACATACATAACATAGTCCGTTTCACGATCTTTCAACTTTATAGACTCGTAGGCTATTAAATTATTATCTTGCATTAGTACCTCACCTAATCCTTCTAGGAAAGAATGTGTACATAAAGTATATTCCTTATTAGGATCGGTAATTTCAACTATTGGTGCTAAAGTTTATAGATGTTTCAATTGTTTTATAACATTGTGGATAATCTAGAGATCTCTTCATTAAACAATAACCACAAGAGCTTTAAAAACCATAAAGATGTTTCAACTTGTTCAAAAATTTCTTGCAGCACTTCTAGGTCCACTCAAATTTGACTCCTTTTTTCTCGTAAAGCGATTATGGGGTAGGACAACTTAGAAAAAACCTCAATAAATCTACATTAATATGTTGTAATACCCACAAAAATATTTAAAATCTATTACATATTTAGAGACACGAAAATTAAGGACTTATTTAACCTTTTCAGAGCTAATGCAATTACTTGGAAATTACATGTCCCAAGTATTGAATTTGGTCCTAGTATAACTCAAACTAATTAAATTAGCATAAAGTTGACGTCTCTAAGTGTTTGTAGAATTATTCTTAGGTGTTTCTCATGTTATTCTATATATATTAGAATAAGTAAAAATAATCAATAAATATCAACACAAATTTATCCAAGTATTTGATAAACACATTATTCATTAGACACATGATTGTAGTTTGAGTGTTTGTGAGATGAAATGGAAGCAAAATAAACTCATAATGCTCATATTTTTTTCTAAATACAAGCCATGGAAAATTTTAAGGATGGAAAAATTATCTTGAAGTTTAAAAAAATTGGCTAATCTCACTAGTCCCTAATATGCAAACTATAAAATTTTTAGTTGATGTATTTGTAAAATTAGTCAAATTTATAATGATTTTATATATACTTTCTATATAATTTTGGTGATTTTTAATGTAAAGTACTTTCTTTATATTGTAAAAACTTGGGTGAATCATTTTTATAAAAAAATGAAAATTGGCTAATCTTTTTTTTCGTAAAAAATCATGTAAAATTAGCCCAATTCGTGAATATTAGCCCCCTAAAATTTTCCATGAAGACAAGCTTTTATTTATGTCCTCATCCTCAACTCTCAATTGATTATAACCAAACCTTAAGTCTATTTTGGAAAATATAATGGCTCTCACTTTGTTAAACATGTCATCAATTCTAGGAAATGGATGATATATATTATTAGCTTATTTAGATGTCTATAATCAATACATACTCTAGATGTACCATCTTTCTTCTTCACAAAAACACTAGTGCTCCCCATAGTGAAACACTCTGATATAATATATTCGTATCCAAAAGTTCTTGAAGTTTACTATTAAATCTCCATTAATTCTAGTTCACTCATCCCTATAGGGTGCCTATTGACTGAGAAAAATCATGTCAGCCTAACAATGTAGGGGATCTCCCTTTAGTGGGAAAGTCCCACTAGACCTTGGAATCGCTTTGGAATAGGGGATCCCGTCCGGGTGGTGTGGGTCCGGATACCGCTAAGTCACCTTCCCTTTGGTCTCAAAAAACGCGATTGAACTCCGAGCGACACACACTTATTCTAAATGATACAAGATACATGATTGATGTGTTAAACACGTATATAACACTATGCGTAGCGAGACAAATAATGAAGCATAAATGCTGAAGGCGGTGTTGTTAACAACACATCATTGGGGTTATGCTTGTAGGCTGTTCTAACCACAAAAGAAACAATTCTTTATGGCGAGATGCCCCTTTTACATTCGTGAAAGATAAAACAAATGCTAATA